>CM070548.1:48995778-49649778 GCA_036346405.1 Phyllostachys edulis | reverse complement strand
AAACGTTCTTCATACGGGACTTGGATCCCCCCATTTTGTTAAATGCGGGCTTAGGTGAACACCGACGGGTGAGTCACTAGCAATACCGGTATATGCATGTGTATAGTCCTTTCATTTCATTCAATCCATTCATTCCATTCATTCAAATATTCGTTCTGTGATTTATTCATATTCTTCAATGATGTTGGCTTGATCATGTTTGTTGTATGTCCCATTTATTCACTGTACTTGCTGAGTCTCGGACTCATTCTTGTGTTGTTTGTTTATTTTAGGTGATCATTGATGTTGGCTCTATTGGGAGGGAGTAGACACGCACTACTCATTCACTTCACCCTATTCAAGTCCAAGATTATGATTTAGCTCTATCTTTCATTCATTATTGATGAACTGTAATAAATAAATTTAGATGATGAATGATACCTATTGCTATGTTATGGTTAATTCAGTAGTACTTGTGATCTTTGATTATTCCTTCGATAGTTATTGCTTAGATTCGGACTATATTCATGACATGGTCCTATTGAATATTGATCTCTTTTTGTCATTAGATGAGATGGTGTTCTAATTCTTCCGCATTATGGTTGTATGTTAGATTATTTAGGTGACATCTTGGCTTCCGAATAGCCAGGGTGTTACACACGTGCGACTTGGTCACGCTCTTCAAATCACTAAAGTGGTCAGGCAGTTGATTCGCTAATGCTTGCAAATCAATTATCTTCTGGACTTCAATTATCTTCTACACTTCTCTATTTGCTTCACTAGTGCACGGGTCATGTGCATGGATTCCCGTGGCTTACCACGTTATTTCCCGACATTTTTCTTCAAAGGGGTTGATTTCCTCCCCCTAATGACGAGAAACTATCCCCATCAAATATGCTATCAGCGAAGTGGGCGTTACGCAAATCTCCAGTTATAAGGTCCAAATACCTGATTGTGGATGTTGTCTCATAACCAACGTATATCCCAGACTTTCGGAGAGGGCCCATTGCAGTTCGCTGCAGTGGTGGTATATGTACATAAACCTTGCAACCAAATCTACAAAGATGAGAAATTTTCAGTACTGACCCTTGCGCTAGTTGCATAGGTGAATGGATGTTATATGCCGATGGTCTAAAATTTGTGAGAGTTGCTGCGTGCAGGACTGCATGTCCCAATATGTAGTTGGTAAATTATAATTCTACAAAAGGGGTCGGGCAATAAATTTAATCCTTTTAATTAATGCCTTTGCTAGTTTATTCTGGGTATGGACATGTGGTACAGAACGCTCAACGTTAATTCCTATTGCCATGCAATAATCATCAAATTCCTTCGAAATAAATTCTCCGATGTTGTCCATTCTAATAGACTTCACATGATGATCAGGGAAATTAATTTTAATTTTAATTATCTGCGAGATTAGCTTTGCAAAAGCATAATTTCTCGTGGAAAATAAACATACGTGCGACCATTTCGAGAAAGCATCGATGAGTACCATAAAACCACCTAAATAGTCCTGATAGGGGCTGTATAGGACCACAAATATCTCTCTAGATACGGTCCAGGAATGTAGGGACTTCATCCTTCGCTTTTAAGCAGAAGGTTTAGTAATTAAATTCCCGGCGGTAAATGCGGGGCATACAAAATCTTCCTGATTCGGGAAATTCTTTACATCAATATTATATCCCTATGAATTGTTAATTATATTTCTCGTCATCCTAAGACCTGGGTGGCCTGATCTATCATGTTAGAGACAGAAAAGTTCAGAGCTTCTAAATACGGTTTTCAGAGCAGTATAAGCTATAGGTGCCTTAATATTAGTGTAGTATAGCCCAGTTTCATATGAAGGAAGTTTTTCTAATAGTCGTTTTCCACTTTCTTCAGGCTTTATAATGAGTAGGTATTCCATACTCTTCTTCAGTTTTTACGTGGAAACCATTAGCGCGAATATCCTTGAGAGTTCTAGTTGATTCTGGGTACAACAAGGCTTCTTTAATGGCCAAAGTTGTGCCCATCGGGAGTATAATCGTGGCCCTTCCTAAGCCTTTTCTACAAGTATCGCTGCCTACGATTGTCGTATGACTACCAGCATTCTTACTGATCGATTGAAAAAAAATTCGTCTCTCTCAAGATGGTATTCGTTGTGCCTCTATTCGCTAAGCACACTTCCTCCATAGGGCGCCACACGCATTCTGATATAAAGTATTTATTAATATAAGATAGGAAGCAATCCACTCATAAATAAAATACTTCAAAATCAGAACATAACTTGCTATTATAAATACGAAAAAATTAAGCCTTACAGGACTCATCATAAGAATTTAATGAATTGCTCTACTAGAGCTTACAACCATTATTCAAATGATAAAACAATTTAATGTTCTGCTTCAATCTACTCTATGGCGATCTTCTTTTCTTGGGCAACTACTGCTGTGGCCGTTGCGATGTCCAAAGGAGGGGTGATGGGGGCTGCTACTAGGCTGTCCACATCCATGAGTGCAACTAATGGCAGTGGATTCTCCGTGCCTACAATAGCGAGGTGTGCCTCATGTTGTCCTTTGCCCTTCTTGTCTTGACCTTGCGACCCATGACCTTACCCTTGTTGCCCGTCTCCTTTGTGAGAGGCTTCCTCACCTTGTAACTGCTAGCATTGGCTTCATGGCCAACATTGCTACTAGGCGGCTGTAAGATTTAGTCCTTCCTTAGAACATCATCTTGAGCTTCCACAACTTGCACGATGTCAATCAATTCGGCATACTCCTTGTAGCCGCCTTGACGATAGTTGCGTGCGGATTACACCGCATTCGGGAGAAAGGTAGAGAGAGCCTTCTCAATCTTCTGCTCATCCGTGATTACCTTACCAAAGAGTTGAAGACTGATACAAATTCTGGCCATGCTACGCCAGCTCTTCGAACTCCCGGTTCGTGATGCTAGTCATTTCTATATTCATGCAAAGTGTTTATAAGATTACTGCTAGTAATTTTCATAAAATGGTTGCAAATTCTTATAATGCTCTTCGAACTCCCGATTCATGATCCTGTATTTTTCTATGCATTTTTCATGATTCACTGCTATTTTTAGTGATTAAAAGTAATATAAACAATCACAGATAATAGAAACAGTAAATACAATGTATACATTGCATAGAAATAATAATAACAAAGTTAAACATGCTTCAAATGCTCAAAAAGATTCTAAATTTGAATTCCCGAGGCCATTTTCTATTGGAATATGAATTTTTGGTGAATTCTGCAATTTCTAGGGGCTAAAACGCTGATTTGCAGTTATGAGAAAATTTCCCACGAAATTATCAAATTTTTTAGGGGTTTTCTACAAAATTTCCTTATTCGCGAAAAATTCCTCGTAATTTTCAGAATTCCGAAGGCCCCTTTGCAAAATTCCTTTTCTTTTCAGTTTTCTCCCTTTTTTTTCTTTTCCTAAATTTCCACCCGGGCCGTGCCCTTCTTTGGCCCATCTCGGCCCATGTGGTCGAATCAAAAGGGGTGGGGGGTTTTAGGGTTCCCCCATTCTCTGTTCTCAAAACCGGCGACACGGGCGCTACACGCAGGAGCCGGCGGCGTTACGGGTGCGGCCGGTGGCGCGGCCGTGTGGGGCCAAGGATGACACAACCTTGCGGAGGCGAGCGGTGGTACGGCCTTGCAGAGGCGAGCGGTGGCGCGGCTAGTGCGGCACGAGACGACCCTATGTAGGCGCGATGCAAGGCGGTCGGTGGTGGTTGCAGGCCGACGGCGCCATGAGGTGATCGGTCGCGGGGTCGCATGCGGCGGCGGCATGCTACACGCGACGTTTTGGCGCGACGTGCCTCGTCGCGGGGAGCGGCGACGCAGCGGGCGCGGGCAGAGTCGGCGGCGTGGCGAACGCGGCGGCCGGGCGCGTCTGGCGACACGTGTAAGCGGTCCGGTGCACCCGTCGCGGGCGCGCGCCGAGGTTTAGCGAGTGCGGCCGTGCGGGGCCGACAAGGTGCGGTGTGCTCGGCGGCGCGCAGCGCCATGCGGGGCGGCGGCGCTGCCGGAGACGGCGATGGTGGCACGGCCGTATGCAGGCGGCATTTTGTTTTCTTTTTCTTTTCTGTGCATCCATGAAGAGTGCAATCAACAATTGCTCTTTCGAACCAATCATCTGATCAGCATTGTGCCGGCGACTACAAATCGGCTCACGGAGATTAGAGGAAATTTGCACGGCCGCATGCGGGTGCCGGTGCCGTTTTTCTTTTTGTGTTCATGCAATCTATCATCTACAGTGCAATCGACATATACTCCTTTATGCAACCTACCGATCAGCATTGGCTGGTGACTTCAAGTTGGCTCACGATAGATTAGAGCAGATTTGCACCGTAAGAAATAATCTAGAAAGCCAAATTTATAGAATTGAAAGTGATCTAGAAAAACAATTCAATGTACGAGCGTCGTGTTTCGACGATTACCTTTTCGATCCGAGTAAAATAGGCCTAGAAGTAGGCTGGAGTCGATCGTGCTGATAACGTGTTGAGGAACCGATGTTGGCGAGTCCAGTTTAAGTGATCACCTCGTAGACGGAAGTCAAATCACATAGAACAATGTAAGAACAAATAGTAGATCGAACACAAAGATATGTGGGGCTTCTTACTTTTCTTTATTTCTCTTCTCATGATCAGCCTTTTACAATAACTAGCACTCTTTATTTATAGACTAAAGATTCTGCTAGAGTTTTAGATAGGACGCCTACTTATGGACCGGTTGCTGGCCAAACCTATAATTTTCGAACAAAATCATGAGAATTCCAATTACATGCTGCAAGCGTGGGGGATAAAAAACACAGCAGGCGATCTCATCCAAAGATGGAAGCACATCCTCTGCATTAATAGCAGGTTTCTACAGTGGGATGTGTGTGCTACCGCAGAGATCCATACCCTTGGATTTATATAGGGTGGGGAGCTCCTCCTGCTGTACAATAATGTAGAATTTTTTTTATTAATTAACTATTTTTTAATTTTTATTTTAAAGTTAACCTCCGACGTATTTTATTTCCAATTCTGATCTCTTTGATCACGCCACCATCCGTGACGTGACAAAACAATGCTGTCACGCCGCCCGTATCTCTTATCACGTCACCACCTGTGGCGTGATAGTGTTGTTTGGTCATGCCACGACCAGTGGCGTGATAAAAAGTGCTATTTAGTGGACTTATTCTACCGTGTGACAACGTTGTTTTGTCACGTCATGGATGGTGGCGTGATCAAAAGAGTCAGAATTGAAAATAAAATACGCCAGGGTTAACTTTAAAATTAAAATTAAAAAAGATTAATTAATAAAAAAAGTTCAATAATGTAGCACTCTGCATAAAAACTTCTTTTCCCAAAAGGTTGACGTCCCAGAAAGGAGATTTTCCGCCCATCGAAGGGCTGGAACCATGTGCTATTGACCCGTGGGCTCCATCTTAAGTACGTACGTGTTGTCCCGGATCAAGTTGGCGAGTTGATTCGGACCTGGCTAAGCAAAAAGTTACTGATTTCATGAACATTGAGCAACTACCGGACCACTATATTCTGAAGCGACGGACAATTAGAGTGCGAAGCAGAATTGTTCATGATATTAACGAGACGAATATCGACTTACAAAATACAAAGTTAGAAGCTTCACGGCCTTACATTTTTTTTTCTTCACAACTCACAAATTGAGTGGCTTGGCCCTAGATCAGCTGATTATGAAGAAGAGAACATTAGACCAGTGACACTCCAGAGATGTGTATTTGGAAGAATAACATTGCGAACACACTAGACTTCAAACTGGCATGGGAAATAGCAAAAATTCTGGAAAATAATACTCATGAGGAATATTGATAGGGGGTGTCCGATTTTCTCGATATAGAATCGAAGATAACTTGCACGAGAGACTTGACCAATCGCAGCTGCTCACCCGATGCTAGTGTATGAACTTGCAACTCTTTAAGTCCAATCACGCGTGCACTCCACCCAATCACTAAGTGGAGTTTATTGATATCTCAATTCCCAGTGAAAAGACAGAACGATCTTTGAAAGAATAACACCCAATTCCCCTTTAAGAAGCTGGCCTTCACCAAACTCTTAGAAGAACAAGCGTTGAACGCTAGATGCAAAATCAATATATTTAATCAATATTCGTGGTGTGAGTTTACCACGAGGGCAATGCCCTCAATGTATAGGGGTCTCTCCACCTCATGGCCAACCAAAAGGGGGTATTCTAATGAATTTGGGACCTCCGATTCGGTTTCAGCAAAAAAAGGGAGAGTCCAACTTGATTTCGGATTTTGAGGCCAAGTGGCTGAAATTAATGCCTAATCTAATTTCAGAAATTAAACTATGCTGAATATAGAAGTCACACTCTATTTCGGATTTGAAATCCTAATTAAATTCGGATTTGAATCCTCCTTTAATTCGGATTGCAAAATCAGCCTTAATTTCGGGATTCTAGAAATCAGCATCCAAATCCGAATTGATTTCGGATTTCCACTCTTTTTTTGCTTGAATTTCGGCTGAAATTTGGATGTTGTGCTCCCCTCTTGTCTCTTTGCTTCTTCCCTCTTTATTTCTTGTATTTCTTTCTTCATTCTTTCGGCCAAAAGGATGCAATGAACTTCGTTGTTCTTCCTTTCTTGAATTGGGTAGGGGCGGATCCTCCTTGGTTCATGGCCGGTGTTCTGCTGAACACCCAAATTTTTTGGGCAAAAATTCAGTATATATAAGATATAATATATGTATATATGGGGAATTGAGTTCATTCAACGTTATACGTGAAGAAAAAAATGCGTTCTGTCGAGTCGGGCGGGCGTCGTCGCGTCGGCACCAGCCACCAGACCACCAGGCATGCGCAACCGCACATTCGCACAAGCCAGTAAGTCAAAACCAACAGGCCCACCAGACCAGGCGCACAACGGCACGCACAATTCATAGGCCCAAGCCCATTTCAGCATTTCCTCTAACCCTAAATCCCTTGCCTCGACGCACAATCGAGAAGTGGCGGCTTGCTCTCTTCGTTGCTCCACTCACCTGCTCCTATGACCTATGGTCTGTGCTCTAGTTCCGGATGAGCCAATAGGTGCGCTTCTCCAAGAGCCAGAGCGGGCTCTTCAAGAAGGCCTACAAGCTGTCCATGCTGTGCGAGGCTGAGGTCACGCTCACGGCTCGTCGTCTTCTCCCCTACTGGCCGCCTCTACGAGTTCGCCTCCTCTAGACCAGGCTCTAGCCTCCAGGTTCGCTCCTTCCTCGGCTGTCCTGGCCTCTTGCGGTCCTGCCAGTTCCGCCCCAGTTAGCTAGCGCCTAGCAGTGTTAAGTTCATGTAGTATTTTGCTACTACTAGTCTACTTACCACATACGCATACGGCAGGATTGGCTGGATTGCTGGATTTACAATTGACTTGCATGGGTTGTCTTTTTTTGGTTAATTTATTGATTCTTCCTTCCTTTGATCTGAAGCGAAACAAATAGGAGTCCGAGTACTTGCTGACTCCGAGCGACCGAGCTCCGACTCCGACTCTCTGAGGATCCGCCCCTAGTGCCGAGTGGGCAGTCAACGGTGGCGACTCCGCAGGTGAATCCAAATGATCGAATCCCCAATTCCCAAATCGGCAAACCCAATGCCCAAACCAGACCTTTTGTTTGTGTTATTTTTAATTATGATTGGTGAATCTTCTTTGTTTTGTGAATTGTAGATCTTAAAGCTTTGAAAAATGAAGAAGTCTGTAGATTTGAAATCTTTGTGCGAGGGAGCTGGGAGGCAGGAGGCAATTGCGGTTGGCGCACAATGGCGGCCGGGAAAGTGGGAGGGCCGGAGGAAGCACGCGACGTGCAATGGCGAGCCGCCGAGAAGGCATCGGCCAACAGTAGCTACACAGGTGAATTCAATGCCCAATTGCCCAATTCCCTCAAGTAGTCCATATGATTGTTGCCTTACTGTCATCCGTATGAGGCGCAAAGAATCTATTGAAGTATTGAACATACTAGAAGTTGACCCGCGCCATGGCGCGGAGACGGGTGGGGAAAATTTGAAAGGTTTTTTTTATTTAGCTGTGTTGTTTGGCATGGCTAGTTTCGTAAATCAGGTAGATGTTGTTTGTTTTCCTATGTATTGTATACATGTCGAGTCTTGGAATGACGCTCTCGAATGCTCTCGAACGATGAATGGTGAGTACATATATGAGCCTACACACATTTGGAAGGTATATTCTAAGTAGTAGTAAACACGGCAGGCGTGCTTGACATAGCATGTAAAATGCAAGGCGAAGATCTTAAAGCGTGGGCAGTAATGAGATCGCAACATTGATGACTGTAATCGCGACGGGAATATTTACATAGCAAGTCTGGAAAGTACTAATAGGAGATACAAAAGGATAAAGGTATCATATAGTGTTGGTAGACACTACTAATACAACATGTATAGAAAAAAGGTAGGGACTGATGTTGAACCATTTGCTGGTTTGATTGGCGCTGAAGTTGTCTATAAGAATGGAATAAAGTGGCAGTTAGCTCAAAAGCGTTGGTACAACAAGATGCTAGTTATTTCCTATTGTAAGATGGAAATTCTTTCTGATTGTAAAATGGTAGTTTGTTATAACTAAGATCTTGATTTTTTGCATGGAGTGCTTACATCAGTTTGTCGATGGTGTAGGTGACCTTCTCTTTTTAGCAGGTAATGCGGAGAATGGCTAGTTGGTGATGCGGGTCTGTGTAGTAAATGAATGGGTGTTGTTATGGTGTAGAAAATAGTCTGAATGAATCAATGGAACACGGCGTATAATTGGTTAGGATAATATATCTTTTAGCTGCAAGTGTCTGTGGAAGCGAGTCAGTTGGTATGGTGGACCATCGGGGGACTGCCTCCTCGAATAGGAGAGTTGTTACAGTTGGTGTTAGGGAGAACAAAATATTAGCAATCTATGCAAGTAAGATGATGTATTCAAGTTTTTGATGGTAGCAAAGATGGAGAAGATATATATGGCTGGTATATTTTTTTCCTTTGTTGGAGGATATGTTTGTTCGTAATAGTGTAGCAGTGCTATAAGAGAGCATAAAGATGCAGATTTTCTGTAGGTATTCATGTAAAAAGGTGGTTTATTTGAGCGCGAGCATCAGCAAGCATAGGAACTATGTGAGAACACTCTAAAAAAAGGTTACTTTGTCAAATGTGTATAAATATTTGGGTGTGCTATGCAAAGACTCTAGATTTGCCTCTATGTCCAAGGGTGGTTTCGCAAATGCGGTATCATGAAATAAGGTTCTATGAATAGGCTGTGATACAGGGATGATTTCTGGACTGCATTAAACAACAAAGGGTCACAGTGGCAATGAGAAAAAAAAGAAATTTATGACAAAAAAAAGCGGATTGACAGCGTTAGATAGAAGACATTGGTAAGTAAATACCTTGAGGGAGTGCTTGGTATTGCTTTGTGTTTTTCCATTGAGAGCGGTGTAGCTCGTGGATGATCGGTGTCGACCTGCTATGTTGTAAAAGAGTCAACTGTTTATGGCTAAATGATAGATAAATGGAGGGGAGTAAAAAAAAGTGTTAGAAATCTGTAGTAGTGGAAAAACAGGGTGGTGACGGTAAAATATGGAGAGTATTAAGACAAAATTATTTGGTGCAGCAGTGTTGGCTGGATGTAGTGTGAAGAAACATTCAAAGTAAAAATAGGAATATAAATCGATTTTATGGCTATAGTAGGTCGAAGATTGCTAATAGAAAGGAACTATAGAGGCGAAAGTGTACCGATACGATGTGGTAATTAGGTAGTGACAGGAAAGGATTAGATGTAAGTGTATAGTACATTATAGCTCCATGATGGCTACAGATCAAAGCGATTACTGTAGAGACAACTCTGATCCAATAAGAAAGCAGTGCTATCTGGAGAAAAACAAATAGGCTGACTATATAATATAGGAAATAAGTGGGCGTACAAACCTTGGTAGGAGCGTAGTACGCCGAGGAAGAGTCGATTAGAACGCGGGCGGCGAATCAGACAGGAGGCCAGAAGGGTGAGGAAGGTTTGTAATTTACCTTGAGTTCTGAAGCCTTTACTTTAAGCATTGCTTCTGTACATGCAAGCTCATGCTGCAATGCCTTTAGCTACATGTTGTGTATTGACAGTTGAAAAGTCAAACAGGAAAAGGAAACAGTGACAGCTTACACTATGTTTCCCCTGATTTAGCTCCTACAGAGAAGCACAAAACATAGAGATAAATTAGATAGTGGGCTACACTGCACCATAAAATACTGCGTACGATGCTTCCATATGTGAAAAATAAAGATGGATGAACAATATTTACTCAGTCAACTTAGGTGAACTAAATACATAATTTTGAGACCTGTAATGCAAAGCCACATTTGTGAAAACATGTAAAGATAGATGCACTAAACCTAGGACCTAACGTACAGGATGTACTGAATAAATATGAAGTTCTTGGGTAATTCTTCTCATCATGCCATGAACTTAGTAAAGGCGGAATAAATACGAAGAGGAACAACTGGAATGCTATCAGTATGTATGAATGAAAAGCATGTAGGTGCTACAAAAATATGCTGCGCGGTTGAGGACATCTATTTTACGTAGTACTATGTGACTTTCGATGAGGGACAGCAGAATCTGGGAGAATTTCTACTTGAAATCCGGTATCTTCTATAGCTTCTATTATATCCTCTACCTGCATAAAGAAGTTCCAAAAATTAAATAGCAGATATGAAAGTGATCCAAATAAGACAGTAAATCTGGGAAGTAACTAAGCATTTTTTAGTAGTTTTGCTCAAGTTCCGAATAAACTAAAGCACATATTTGAAGAAATCCTTACCGTCGGTCGGGATGGTCTGTGGATTCTAAACAGCTATGAGAATTGAACATAGCAAGATAGTAATTACGACCTAAGAAGTGATGAGTACTTGGGCATGAATTTGAAAACATCCTATTTTTCAATAGAAGTGTTGGCCTACTTCTACACCCGATATATTATATAATCCCTTGAGTGTTTTAACGGAACATGGTATAATACTCATATTGCTCTCTGATAAAAATTGAACTTCAAAAAAGGAATTCTCTGGATTCGACCATCTCAAGTCAGCAACTTGAAGTATTAATCTTAGATCTAGGATACAAAGGAACACATCAGATGATAATATGTATCAATATCCTCTACTATATATAAATATTCCCCTTCTTTTATCTATGCAAATCAGTCAACTCGTAGAATAGCAGTAGCGCAACTAAACATCTTTTGTTCAGGAACCAGGCATCTAAACCGGATTGTAACCTAGCATATGAGAATCCGCTTACAGATTGGATTCACCTCGCCTCGCCTCGCCTTAACGCCTTAATAACCATGGAATGGAGATAAATCCTTCTAGTTAAAAAAAACATGAGAGATTAGACAACTTATAGAATAGCTTGCACTTTTCTAGGGAATCATCTGCAATCTGCAGTTTCAAATTTCAACAAAAAATGCACAACAATAAGCTAGTTTGGAGCAATAGAACTTTGCAAAAACACCCATGCACGCTTTCCTTAGATGGCTAGCCATTTTTAGCCTTAAATATGATATAACAACATGTAGAAACTAAATTCTATGAGCCTAGCAAGTACACTGGGTATTGTACTTATAGTTTCCTAAAAGGCTAAAAGGATTGCACATTCTAACAGAGAAAGCACATCTTACTATATTTTCCAGATGAATACTTAACTCAGTGAAAAAAATGACTTCTAAGCTGTAACCACCATATCAAAATCCTAAATGTATGTCTCCAATGGACAATATGAAACAAACGTAGTGATATGTAAGCTAGTGTATCTAACTGGACTGGATAGAAGATTGCATGGGCTTACATAATTAGATTTTTTTATTGCCTAAGTTTCTACATAATTAGTGTCGACCATCCATCCAACTTTCTATTCTTAACCCAATGATTAATTTGTTCAGTATGGATCCAACCACACTTGTATTCCCATGCTATGTAGTGTTGCTGATGTAGTAGTTCCATGTCCTTTTGGATTTTAACAATTCATGAACTATACTGTTTGCTAAGTAACTTAATTCTAGAATAAATAAATTTGATAATGTTCTATACAAGGGGAAGAGGTTATCAGAGCTTCCAAATCCGAAAATACATTTGATGATGTAGTAAAGAACACATCTCATGCTGCACTTCTATATCACAGACTCTGTTTTTGCCAGGACAATGGCATTTGGTTTTTATGGAATGGATCAAGCAGACTGCTATTTGTACACAAAAGTGATGTTATAAGAGGGAAACATCATACAAAGAACGTGCTAATGCACATGTTAGTTCAGAATGCAATATAATCGCAATTTACAGGGGGGGGGGATAGACCACAAAAAAACAATATTTGGAATAATATGGCCAACATGCTACTATCTATGACATTATGCTCCCATATACACTTTAGGTCTGGATTAAGGCAGTGCACTGGGAAAAAAAAGATATGAAGGGGTGTAGCAAGCCCATATTTAAAAAATGCAAACAATTTAATCAAACCACTTCATTTTGTTGCATTTTGATCATTTCCTATCATTAATGATTGTAATAAAGCTTGTCATGATCTAACTCAAGGTCATTTAAGAATGGGAAAATTAGGCCAGTGACATCCTAATCGTCGAGAAGGTAACACCTAAACCAATTTAATAGATGAGTCTAAATTCCAACAGATATATGGCAAACGTAATTATAACATGGAATTCATAGACAATTCAAATTTGGAAGAAACAAATTGAATCGTCAATAAGCATTACCAATATCCAACACAGCTATGCCCTTCCATCTAACAACTACACATGACAGGATATGGTAAGGCCATGGTAATTGAATTAGTCCAGGAGATGCAACCAGGATGCTTTGACCTCGTCGTTCCCCATTCACTTTGAAAACGAAAGGCTTATCTTGTATTCGAATATATATCCTCATCACCTAAGTCCTCTATAATGCGTATACAGATTCTCTCTCGATTGAGGATCCTCTTTCCTAAAGGCTCAAAGCGCATCATTCATTCTGGATCAATGCACCGCATTCCATTCCAAGTGAGACATTGCAATATAGATAGAAAAAATGGGCAGTTCTATTCATTTAAGGTATAAATCGATTAGAAAGAAGAGTACAAAAGCCAAGGACAGTGAGAAGATCTGACACTGGCCATATCATAACAGAGAAAAAAACTTCACAAGCGAAGGCACAATCGAAGATGGAAGAAAAAAAAATCCCAACGTACCTGCATAGGACGAAGCTCCAGCAGTTTGAGCTCACGGGGAGGAGAAGGCTTGGATCCGGCCAGATCTAAGCCGTGGCCGACAGATCCGTCACTCCATGTCGGATGGTGTCGGCAGCAGGAGAGATGGCGACCGGGGATGTCGGTGGGGTTGCGGGGAGCCGGAAGGGTAGACCGGGCTATGCGTAGGGGTGCGGTGGAGGCGGAGAAGACGGGGGAGCGTCGGCACAGGCAGGTGGTGATGGCGCGTGGGGAGGAGGACGAAGAGGGAGAGGAACGGTAGCACAGGGCCGAGAAGAGGCCAGAGGCGAGACGGTGCGAAGCATGGCGGCCAAAGGCAACGCAGCGCGAGGCATGGCGGCCGGAGGCGTGCGGGAGAGAGGAGGCGAAGAGGGTGGCGGCAGCGGTTGCGGCGGGAAGGAGAAGACCAAGGGGGCGGGAGAGAGGAGGCGAAGAGGGTGGCGGCAGCGGTTGCGGCTGTCAGGATTTCTGAGAGTTACTAATGTCTGGAGACAAGACTTGAAGACTTCTATGCTGAAAACCAAAGTCGGCGTTGCCTGAGATGCTTTGACGATTTCAAGTAACCAGCATGAACGGAGAGGATGGGAAGTACAGGCGCTGTAAATGAGATCCAACGGTGGCGTATGAATTTACATTTACTTCTTAGCGCTGTTTACTGTCATTACCTTTTCGTTTGAATGGAGTTGCTGTAAGTCTGAACTTTTACTGCAGTTACTCTCTGTAATTCGGCTAAACTCACAGGCTTAAGACCTGGCAGTCGTAATGAGAAGGGTATCGAAAAGCAAATATCATGTTCCATAGCTAGTTTGTTAGGAGTATGCTTTGCGGTAGAGCACTTTCCCCAATCTTATTCTGATCAATTTCGGTAGGATCCGGTTCATTTCAGTCGGGAATCGTTTAGGTCCTGACAAAGGTATCAGAGCAATACTGTTCTTGGTGTGGAGATTGATTGGGTAAGGGTTGGCAGGAAGTAGAGGCAGCTGTAAAATTCCCAAACCTGCATCGATCTGCAAGTGGCGGAGAAGATGGTCAAGACCAGATCCAAGGGAGATTTGGCTGAGGGTGAGGAGGAGCTCGATGTTGTCCCGGAGATCCAAATGATTAAAGGGAAACTAGCGGATTTGAGGGGAGACATCTTGGAGATCAAGAACTTTTTGAAGAAGATCTGTCCAACTGAGCCATTAGTCCCAGCGACCAAGGTAAATGACTCTACACTTCATACTGCAATACCTCCAGTTAAATTTGCTGAGGAGAATGGGGAGCCAAGGGGAGTAGATGAAGTCCGGATACCTCAAAACCTCAGAAGCAATGTGAACTTGAGGGGACTGGGGGATATTCAGAGAGAACATCCACCAGTTCAGTTTACCGTTGAACACAATACTGTGAACCCTTGCATAGCACCAGTACTTACCAACGAGGGAAGGGCAGCCACAAATCTGACCCATCAAGGGATGGGACAAGGACTAAATGCAGGTATCATTAACAATTCTCAGGCTGGTAATCCATATGGCATTGAATGGAATCACAGTTTTTTCCATCAAAATCAGTACAATCCAGTGACAATTCATAAGTGGCAGATTTAATGGACAAAATCCAGGAGTGCAGATGATGGATTCACAGGGACATACTTTCAATAGAGATTCTGGAATAAACACCAATTATGCGGAAGCCATCATTAAGGGACCTAGACTTGAGATCCCATTATTTTCAGGAGAAGACCCTATTAACTGGTTGAAACAATGTGAAAAGTTTTATGAGATATCAGGAAGTCTAGTGGAACAATGGGTAAACATTTCATCAGGACACCTGCAAGGTAGGGCTGCCAACTGGTTCAAAGGCATTGGGGTACCATGGCAAGTGTTGAATTGGAATCAGTTTTGTGCTATGCTTAGAGACAGATTTTCTGAAGTCAATGCTCATGATGCAATAGAGCAACTACAGAATATGAAACAAGGGGTCGCCAATGTGTCCAATTATATTGATCGATTTGAAGAGTGCATATCCTTGGTTAAAAGAGACCATCCTTACTTGCAAGAAGCTTTCTTAATGAGCTGTTTTATTGGAGGGCTAAGAGGGAAAATCAAGCATGATGTTAGTGGACAAAGGCCACAAAGTATGTTGGAGGCTTATTGGTATGCCAGGATTTATGAAAAGTCAGCAACAGCAAAAAGAAATAGTGGCCAGGGAAGTTTCAACAGGAATAAGTTTCCTGCAAGCGTCAACAACAACTTCAGAACAAATGGACAGAAGGGGCCGCAGGCTAACACTTCAAAGGGAATACTGAAACCTGAGCAAAAACCCACTGAACAAGATAAGAAGAAGTGTTATTATTGCCAAGAACCTTGGCATTACCAACATAAATGTAAAATCGGCAGAACCATTCACATCTTGCAAGAATAACAAGAGGAAGGTTTAACCTGTGAACAAGAAATGGAAGATAAAGCAGAAGTAGATTTCAAAACTGCTCCCAGTAGCCCTGAACATGAGGAAAACCAAGAGCAACTCATGTTGATACCAGCCTATGCTGTTAAGGGAACTTCTGGACCTGTAACCTTTTCTCTAATCACGTAGATAGAGGACAAGAGAGCAGTAGCCCTGGTAGACAGTGGTAGCACCAACACTTTTATGAGTTATGAGTTTGCTCTGAAGAGTGGGTGTAGAGTGAATCCAACTCGTGCAAAAAAATCACTAGAGGTGGTGGTGGTGAACTAATCTCGATGCTATGGTGGCCTTAATGAGTATAGAATTTAGGAGCTAAATTTGCAAACACATTCAAGCTCATTAAGCTTAAAAGTTATGATATTATACTAGGGTCGATCGATTTTTGAGCACAGTCCCATTTGCCTTGATTTGAAACAACGAACATTGGGAATTACTCACAAGGGAAAGAATGTTACCTTCCAAGATCACACTGTACCCAGGAGGCCACTAGTAATTGACCATCAGAAACTGCAGAAGATGATACATAAGAAGGTGATGGGATACTTCATTCAAGTACAGGGAGTGGAAGTTGGAGAAAAGAAGAGACCGGAATTATATGATGTTCGAATTGAACAACTTCTAAAATTGTACGATGATATTTTCTAGGAAGTACAGGGATTACCTCCAACTAGAAGCTGTGATCACCATATCCACCTAAAAGAGGGGGCAATACCACCAAATTTGAGACCCTATAGAGTACCACACCAGCAGAAGGAGGCTATGGAGGACATTATAAGGAAGATGCTAAGATCTCAAGAGATTAGAACAAGCATTAGCCCTTACTCCTCTCCAAATTGCCATGGTGAGAAAGAAGGATGGTTGGAGATTATGTGTGGATTACAGACAATTGAATGCATTAACTATAAAGAACAAGTTTCCTTTGCCAGTGATCGAGGACTTGCTAGATGAGTTACATGGAGCCACAATATTCAGCAAGTTGGATCTCAGGTCAGGGTATCACCAAGTTAGGATGGCCGAGGAAGATATCACTAAAACAGCGTTCAAGACTCATATGGGTCATTATGAATACACAGTAATGCCCTTTGGCCTCACTAATGCCCCTGCCACATTTCAGGCTCTAATGAATAGCATCTTTGCTGCCCAATTGAGAAAAATTATTTTAGTATTCTTTGACGATATTCTGGTATATAGCAAAGGTCTTGATGAGCATGTTCCTCACTTAAAAGAAACATTTGAGATCTTGAGAAAGAACCAGCTGACAGTCAAGAAGAGTAAGTGTTCTTTTGCTGAAGAGAGTGTAGAGTATTTGGGACACATCATTTCAGGAAAAGGAGTGGCTACAGACCCAAAAAAAAAAATCATTGATGTGGTTACTTGGCCGAAACATGATGGAGTGTCTAAGTTAAGGGGATTTCTCAGATTAATAGGATATTATAGAAGGTTCATAAGGAATTATGGGAGGATTTGTAGACCATTGCATGACATGCTCAGGAAGGATGGATTTCAATGGGGTAAAGATCAAGATGATGCTTTTGAAACATTAAAAAGAGTAATGACCACAAGTCCGGTGCTAGCAGTACCCAACTTTTCTCAGCCTTTCATAATTGAAGCTGATGCTTGCAATGTTGGAACCGGGGCCGTGCTCATGCAGTCTGGAAAACCCATATCTTTTTTCAGCAAATCTTTAGGAGTCAAAGCGGCTGGGAAATCAATTTATGAGAAAGAAGTGTTGGAAATATGCCCTAGAGGCAATCATAGAGATGATTATATTTCATTATGTTCATGACATTGGATAATGTGTTATCTTGTTCCTAGAATAATATTGTTAATATTTATTATCAAGTATGTGACTTGGTTGTGAAACTCTATATTTCTGCGATAATTATTCTTACACGATCCCTGGTCGTAAACATATGAGGACACATATGAATAGACTAGCATATGTATTGGTTGATGACTATGTTTCACGAGTCATAGATATGGAGATATCAAACCAATAATATGGACACATGTTAGAGAACATGATGTTGGATAAGACCCACCTTGAGGCACTATTGAGATTGTTATGAATCTATGTGTCATTAGTTGGTCTCAAGCAATGATGATGTATAATCCTTAGACCGAGATCAACATGGTTTCCTACATGTGTAAGAGCACTCTTAGGGGTTGCCAAACGCTACACCAGAATCGGGTAGTTATAAAGGTGGCTTTGGGTATGCTATGAAACATGCAGAGGAATGTGACTAGTCGGATATGGGATTTGCCCTCCTAACATAACAGAGAGATGTCTCGGCCCCTCGTTGATCGGATAAAGAAAGTGCATGGCCATGCCACTAGTAGTCGGTGTGTTCGACCACATAAGGTTATCTCGATACTCGACGAGAAAGTATTGAATAGTCCATGGATGACACAACATCTCACCCGAGTTCAACCGGACATCGTGAGGCAAAGGGAGTATACACAAGTAGGTCGCCAGTCGAATAGCTTCTGATCGTCGTATGCAAATACGAGCTAGTCGTAGATCGGTCGAACGTAATCACAAAGTGGTCGTAACTCGTCGTAGGAGTTACGAATCGTCGTGACCACATACGAACCGGTCGTATACGATAGGACACGGTCGTAAGTGATGAAGACCTAGTCGAGATCATATTGCATTAAGGTTCGTCCGATATAATTTGTGTGTATTCGGGAATCGATATGCTCGCTAGGAGCCGCCACGACTTGTGGTCGAAAACGGTTTCGACTCACAACCGAACTACACATGAACCTGCTGTGGTCACACACTTAACGGGTTGGAACAAACCAAGACGAATACGATTCAGAACGATGTCCGGATAGGATCCGCCACGAGCACTATATAAGGAGGTGCATGAGGCTATTGGAAAGATGCGTGAAACACCACCAAACCCTAGCCGCCATCTCCTTGAGAGCTCCACCGCGCGACTTGGTGCCGCACACCGACGCTCGGTTGTTCCTTCCCCGGCGGTGGATACCGTGAGAGGCGCTTACTACGATTGTTGCGCTTTGAGGACGATCCGCGATCTTCACAAGGAACCGCAGACGTTGCTGGAGGAGACGATCGGCTCGTGAGGACGTTGGACGATCAACTACGACCGCTTCATCGACGCGCTCTTCGTTGGACCGCATCGCCCAATCCTTCTTCCGCCGCTCTCAAGGCTCTGTGGTAACGATCCGTGATCATCTACTTGCTTGGCTTCCTGGTTCGCGTGGTAGAAATTTTTGTTTGTAGCTATCGTAGCCTACCCCGTGACCCTACAAGAAGCACTTGCCATACTAGAAGCATTAAGGAAATGGAGGCATTACTTGTTGGGTAATCCTCTGATTATAAGAACAGACCAGCAGAGTCTGAAATTTATGACTACACAGAGATTAACTGAAGGAATTCAACATAAATTACTTTTGAAATTATTGGAATTTGATTACAGTATTGAGTACAAGAAAGGGAAAGAGAACATAGTGGCAGATGCACTGTCCCGAAGAAACACTGAAATTGTGGAACAAGAAGGTGATTGCAATGCACTGACATGTGTGCAACCTGAATGGGTGGAGGATATAAAAAAGAGTTACACAGGGGACCCAGAAGCGTTCAAGATGTTGGAGACCTTACAATCTGAGACCAATCAAGATCCCAGGTTAACACTAGAAGGAGGAATAATCAGATTCAAACATAAGATATATGTTGGGAAAAATCACAACATGAGGCAGCAAGTGATGGACTCTTTGCACAAGTCTGCTATTGGTGGACACTCCGGGTCAAGGGCGACTTACCATCAGATCAAGAAGGTGTTCTATTGGCCAAGGTTAAGAAAGCAAATAGAAAAGTATGTTTCAGAATGTCCCATTTGCCAATTGAGTAAAGCAGAACATGTAGCTATCCCAGGCTTGTTAGACCCATTACCTATACCTGACATGGCATGGACACATATCACAATGGACTTCATAGAAGGGTTGCCCAAATCAAGGAACAGAGATGTCATCTTAGTAGTTGTGGATAGACTAACGAAGTATGCACATTTCTTAGCAATGTCTCATCCCTATTCAGTGCAGCAAGTAGCACAGATATTTATGGATAACATCTTCAAGTTGCATGGAATGCCCACTGCCATTATCACAGACTGGGATCGAATATTCACCAGCAAACTGTTTCAAGAGATATTCAATTCACTCCAAGTAAAACTGAATTTCAGTACCTCGTACCATCCTCAAACCGATGGGCAAACAGAACGAGTTAATCAATACCTAGAAGCATACTTGAGGTGTATGGTCTTCCAGGAACCTAAGAATTGGTATACATGGCTGGCTATGGCAGAATGGTGGTATAACACAACATACCATACTTCTCTTAAGATGACACCATTTCAAGCTTTATATGGGTATGTACCTCCTCAAGTGGGTGAGATATCTATACCGTAACGACGAAGAGGCCCGTGATTTGTGGTGGAAAAGGAAAGAATACTGAGGGAGTTGAAAACCAATCTGCAACAAGCTCAAAACAAAATCAAACAATATGCTGATCGAAAAAGAACGGAGAGAACATTTCAAGAGGGCAATATGGTATATTTGAAAATGCAGCCCTATCGGCAAAACGCATTTGGGCTGAGAGGATCTCTCAAACTCCGGGCGAAGTTCTATGGACCCTTTCGTGTAATGGAAAGGGTGGGGAGAGTAGCTTATAAATTGCAGCTTCCAGAAGACACCACCATACACCTAGTTTTTCACGTCAGCCAATTGAAGAAGCATTTGGGGCTAAATGTGGTTCCTTTAGCCAATTTACCACTGGTAAGTGATGATGGAAAGATAAAAACTGAACCGGTAATGGTGCTGGACAGGAGAATTGTGCCAAGAGGAAATGCTATAGCAGCGCAGTGGCTGATCCAATGGCTCAACCTTGCACCAGAAGATGCGACATGGGAGGATGTTCCATTTATTCAGAGGACATTTCCACAGTTTAAACCTTGAGGACAAGGTTTCACTCAAGGAGGGGGCATTGTCAGGATTTCTGAGAGTTACTAAAGTCTGGAGACAAGACTTGAAGACTTCTATGCTGAAAACCAAAGTCGGCGTTGCCTGAGATGCTTTGACGATTTCAAGTAACCAGCATGAACGGAGTGGATGGGAAGTACAGGCGCTGTAAATGAGATCCAACGGTGGCGTATGAATTTACATTTACTTCTTAGCACTGTTTACTGTCATTACCTTTTCGTTTGAATGGAGTTGTCAGAAGTCTGAACTTTTACCGCAGCTTCGCTCAGAATTCGGCTAAACTCACAGGCTTAAGACCTGGCAGTCGTAATGAGAAGGGTATCGAAAAGCAAATATCATGTTCCATAGCTAGTTTGTTAGGAGTATGCTTTGTGGTAGAGCACTTTCCCCAATCTTATTCTGATCAATTTCGGTAGGATCCGGTTCATTTCAGTCGGGAATCGTTTAGGTCCTGACAGGAGCGGAAGTGGCGGCGAAGGTAGACTGGGGAGGGTAGGGTAGGTAGAGGGACGAGCCGACGGTGCTTGTGGAAAAGGGAGAGGGAGGGGATAGGAATCAAAGGGGAAAGCAGCGAGGAGACGGAAGGAGTAGCTCTCGGGGCGACGTGGCCGCTCCAGCATCTCTCGTTCGCACGATGCGTGACGACCAGGATCGGGCAGCCGCGAGCAAGCTTCAGCGCGATCGGATGGCCCCATTTTTGCGGGCGACGTGGCCGTGCGACCGGAGGAGAATTCCTCCAACTGTTAAATTAGTTAATTATCACCAAAATAAAACTACTTCAGATTTTTCTCCCAAGCTATTTTGGCTCGACAATGATAGTGAATGTTCTTGTTGCTTGCTTCATTTAATTAGATGAATGATACAGCTAAACCTTGGACGGTTAATGTGATATGCTTCAAAATTTAATGCATTTCTATTAATTATTTTACAGGAGTATTAGGTAGCTTTCATTCGGTGCTAAAAATCAAAAGATGCTAGCTCATTGAATTTATTGATAACTAATACAGTTAACTGGGCTACTTTTGAAGTCTATTTTTGGCTTTTCTTTCTTTCTTTCATAATCAAAATGCTTAGGTTAGATCAATTAACTTGATGTACCGTGCAATTTTCGGTGGTCTATCCATTAAGACTTACTGATTTTCTGAAAAGTGCTATGATGTTGTTTCCAAAAAAAATGACTGAATGTTGTTTGCAATTATCCATGCTCAAAGAGAGGACCCTAATAATTCAACAATAGACTGACAATCACAAAATAAGAGAATTATCCTCTGTATATTCAATTTTTCATCCTTCCGCCAGTAAAACACAAATATGTGAATTGTTTGACTCCCTAGGAAAAGCATTGAATGATATTTTTGTAACTTCAAACACCCATCCTGGAAATCCTGGGTCCGCCACTAGAATTGGGGTTGCAGGTGACTTCTCTCTTACTAGGGTTTGGCCGAAATGCTTGGATGTCCAATCTCCTTGCTTGAGTTGATCTTCCTTCACTCTTGAATTGCACCATTCCTCCTTTTGGTGAAACCTGAGTACACACAATGTATGTGCAATAGGTAGTAGTACATTCTCATGTAAATCGAAGGGAAATTCATTAAGGAGGAAATTCACCTGTTGAGCAAGAAGTTTAGCTCTAGCTTGAGTACTAAGACCATTGAGTGCAATGGTTCTAGTAGGAGGGTTATGATTTGGGGATGTCCTCATCAAATATTCCATTTTAACATTTCCAAAATAACATGAATACCCCTCTCTTCCCCATCTCCTCCATCTCCATTTGCGCAACACCTTCCGATCGTGTCCCTCTTCGCTGCATTCATGCAATAAGCATCTTGCTCATCGGCATCTGGCAGTCTGTAGCAATGAGATCTAGGAGCACCAAAAGATGCAATAAGGGCAAGGCAGGTCAGAGCGAGCAGGCGTCCAAGTGAAGGCAGGTCAGAGCGAGTAGGTGTCCAAGTGAATCGGTGAAACAATGTGCTTTTGTGTTAAACTCAGTTGAATACTATGCCAACATGAACAAATAAACTGACAGTCGTTGTTACCTTGCCTCCAAAAACATATTCTCCTGCCATTCAAAACATTACAAGGTAAAAATATCTTTTCACCCATGGGAGTATCATTTTCCAAAATTTCTGCTCTTTGCGATGTTATTTTAAAGTCATGTGTGCTTGTGATGTTTATTCATCTAAATATGCATCTTTAGAGTGCTTTAGAGTGTTGCTGATCTAATTTTCCCGAAATGTTCAGTGTTTCAAGAAAATAAATCCACTGTTAGCTGTATGCACAACTGTTGATGACAAAGTTAATTTATACTTTGTGTCAGTGTTTCAAGAAAATAAATCCTATGCGCAACTGTTGATGGCAAAGTTAATTTATACTTTGTGCCAGAGTTCATATTCTTCGACCCCTACCTTTTGTTAATTAGCTTGTAATAGTTTTGTTACCCTATGCAGGGTTACTGTGATGGTAATGAGCTACACTATGAAGATTCATTTGGAAATAGTGACAAATGATCTGATAAGCAAGCTTTTAGATTCTCGATCGCTATGTCTTCTTTCCGAAAGACTTAAAATATATAGCATATAATTAAGTTCAGATTATCTAGGTTTGTTAGATTCCAATTCTGCAGAATTAAGATGGTAGATTCTTCCTTGCTGCAAAGAAATGTAACAACACTCTTGCCTAAATATTTTTAGATATTATGTTTTCCGTCGAAGACCACGCGTACGTACCTAGCATTTTATAGCACGTTGTGTTGAAATTTTTAGAGAAAATTGCATTGTATGTCTCTGAACTTGAGAGGTTGTCATGAGGACATCTCTCCTATGAATGCAACCATTACTACTTAACCTGAAGTTGTACAAGGACCAATTACGAGAGCACGTGCACAATAGTTGAATTGTCAGGTGAGCTCGTTTGTAGGAGTTCATAATTTTCCTATTTAGAATGGATTGCTACCAAAATCATGTGATTTTATTCTACTCAGGAACCAAGGTGAGGGGAGCAACACTACTATCACAACTAGTCCAGGCCGAGCCTATTTCAATTCCAGACCAATTTCGGAGTCAGCATGATAGCACCGACTTCAAACGATCATAATTTTTACATACGTAGTCCGCTAGAGGTGATCGAGTACTTGATGGAAAGCTTACGGCGAGACCTTTCCAACGGATCTGGATCCACCTTGAGATTCGCTGTCTACACATCATAATCGTCAAAGACAACTTGGGCCTTGTAATAGTGTTCGGATCCGAGCCCAGGCTATGTGCGCTCCCCTGGTGGCGCACAAACCCTAGGCTAACGCCCCCTAGCCACCACCTCCTTATAACCTTTGTGGCCGCCACTTTTAGTTCTTAGGCTTGTTTAGATTGTTTTTCATTCAAAAACATCAGTTGTGTACTTGTGTCGACTAGACCAACTACGACAACTTCAGGCCTCTTCATTGTTCAATAAAACTTCATCTTTTATCCGCAATTCAGATTGCAGTGATTTCTTTCTTGCTTGATTCTCGATTGCTTGCAAGAAAGATCAACCGTGTTGGGCACGGTTGGTAACAACAAGGGTGTGGTTTAGCGATTGCAGGACGAACTTGGTCGTTTTGGTCAAGTTGCCTCATCATTAACGTCATATCAATTGTAGTTACCGTTCTCATCGGAAGATCATGCCAAATCCACTCATCAGTTGGTATCAGAGCACAGATTGACCGGTGATAATTTAGTTTTTAGATTGCTTTTTATTCCTATAGTCCAGAAAAAGCCAAAAAAAAAATTTGCATCTGCATCATTTTGCCAAACCTTATTTTGAGCCATTGCATCTTCATCTTTAGTTAATCGTGTTGAATTCGGATCCTTAGTCGTGTCGAGTTGCTGGTTCTAGATTGGTCTTGATTCTAGTGTCGAGTTGCATAAAAAAAAATCCAAGCGATTTTGTGGACACCGGCGTTGCTCTGATCTTTGACCCACGACATATGTGTGGGCGCCTACTATGGAGGAGAGGGTTTGGGAGTTTTGGTTGAGTCTGATTAGGGTCCAAGTCCAGCTTTCTCTCCACTTGGATTGGGAGTCCGAGTCTAGCTAGGTTTCTTTTACCTTTCGGATTTTCCCTGTTCGACCTCCTCGCGGGTTTTAGTTTTTCCTTTTTTAATAGCAGCCGCAGCACCCTATGTGTCTCCCCATCAACCCTAACCTACCAACGCCCTCCCACCCACTCGTGGTTAGTTGAGTTCGTGGACCGAAAATACCGTTTTGTGCAGCGTTCACAAAAACAGCCATAACTTTTGCGTACGAACTCGGATTACGACGTTCTTTGGCTCGTTGGAAAGCTAACAAAAATTTATAGTAAAAAATCCATAAGCCAAACTTGAATTCACTTTGCAAGGCTCCAGAAAAGTGAAAACCCCAAAAAAGGTTGTTTAGGGCCTCAAAACGGCCTCTAAAGTTTCAGCACCCATTTTCGCCTCTCGTTCGCCGTGCATATTTTAGTGTGCTTTTTTATTTGTGCTGCACTGAATTAAAAAAAGTGGCAAGTGCAAAAATAAAAGAACCACACAAGTTAAAAAAAAGAAAAAAAAAGCAAGTGTATAAAAAAAAAGAAAAAGAGCAGCACAAGTTGAAAAAAATCAGATTTTTTTCAGCATTTTTCATTTTCAGATTTTGAGCTCTCTCTATACAGCCCTTGTGTCGTCTAGTGTTTGCTTGCTTGAGATAGGGTCGAGTATTAGTTTGGGCTAGCAACATAGGCGAGTACTTTGGACTAATACTTAGCTAGTATTTTTCAGAATTTGAATTTGCATTATCCTTTGCTACATAAATATTGCCTGTCGAAGCTCCACCTACTACTAACTGAACAGGTCTTGTTGTATTGGTAATCGCTATATTATCACTCTAGTCAAGTTATCACGAACCAGCCACCGGTTGTACCACCTGCTTTGCTTGGTAAGAATCTTGTAAGCATTTGATAAGAGCTTGAGAGTGTGAGACTTCTGTAACCTGGCAACACCTAGTAGTTGATAGGGAGCTAACAAACTTTCTTGCGAGTTTCTTGTGTTCTACTAACACTGGTAGATTCACAAAATTTGAAACATGGTGGCAAGGATGATGATCAATCTTCTAAACTTGAGAGTGTCGGACCTCTCACTCCTCGCACAAGGATGCTTGTGCAACACTTCAACCATGAGGTCAACAAGAAAACGGAGGAGATCTACAACATGTTGGATTAGCTCAATGACACCCTCACCACCATCAACAACAAGTTGAGAACCTTGAGCAATGTCCACTCCCAGCTGCTCGACGTGATCCGTTTCCCCCTCACTCTTCGGTGGATGAGGATGACGATGTCAAAGAGAACAACTGCGACACCAACACTGAAGTTGAAGGCTCTAATGACCACGACTGTCGTCGACTCCAGCAAAATCGATGAGGTATGGGTAGGTTACAAAGAGAGGTACGTGATGTTGATGCATTAACTAAAGTCAAGTTTACAATTCCTCGATTTGCTGGTAGATACGACCCTGAAGCTTATCTTGATTGGGAATTACAATTAGATCAAAATTTTGCATGCTATGATTTTCCTGATAATAAAAGAGTTAGGGCTGCTACTAGTGAATTCACTGATTTTGCATCAATTTGGTGGAGGGAACAATGTAGACTACCACATGTACCTAGAACTCGGGATGCTTTGAAAAAAGTCATGAGAGCTAGATTTGTGCCTTCATATTTTTCATGTGACATGTTAAATAAATTGTAACGCTTAAAACAAGGCAATAGGTTAGTAGAGGAATACTATCAAGAATTACAAATTGGTTTATTGCATTGTGGTTTGGAAGAAACCGAAGAAGCTAAAATGGCTAGAATTCTGGGAGGGCTTAACCGGGAAATTCAAGACATACTTGACTATAAATACAATTCTGTCACCCGTTTGTTTCATCTTGCTTGCAGAGCTGAAAGGGAAGTACATGGGCGACAAATGAGAACAAGGAGCAATTTTGGAAGCTCTTCTTCCTCCAAAGAAAGTGTCGGAACAACAAAGGTGCCTCTTCCATCCACACCAAGCCAAGGGCGCTCTACTTCTAGTTCCACACCCTCACGTGCACCTGAAGCAAGCAAGGCGACAACCGTTCAAGCTCCCACCAAATCTGCTCCAACAAAGAGTGCATCTTTAGTTGCTTCTACTAGACGTACAAGGGACGTCCAATGTCACAAGTGCAAAGGGTTCGAGCACTTCATGAGAGAGTGCCCAAGTCAGCAAGCTCTCATTGTGAGAGAAGATGGTGAGTATACTTTTGCTAGTGAAATTGATGAAGAATATACACTTGTTGCAAATGACCATGCAGGTGATGGGTTTGACACTAGTGATGAACAAGAAGAACACTTGGGTGCTAAAGTTTCAGACAAGTACATGAGCCTTATAGTGAAGCGTGTACTTAGTGCACGCATGGAGAGTGCCGAATAGGACCAACGTCACAATTTGTTTCAAACCAAGTTCGTCATCAAGGATCGTTCGTGTCGTGTCATCATTGATAGAGGAAGTTGCAACAACTTGGCTAGCTTGGAGATTGTCGAGAAGCTTGGCTTGACCACAAGTCCTCACCCACTGCCTTACTACATCCAATGGTTCAACTCATGTGGTAAGTTGAAGGTAATCAAAACTGTGAGAGTACAATTTTTGCTTGGTTCATATAATGATTATGTTGATTGTGATGTTGTGCCTATGCAAGCATGCTCCTTACTTTTAGGTAGACCATGGCAGTTTGATAAGGATTCCACTCATCATGGTAGAACTAATCAATATGCTCTCATGCATAAGGGCAAGAAAATTGTTTTACTTCCAATGTCTCCTGAAGCCATTATTAAAGATGAAATTGAATGATATTAACATGAGAAGGAGAATGCTAAAAGTGAGAATTAGATAGTAGCTAAAGAATGCTTTCCACCTAAAAAGAAAGAAGCTAAAGAATCAAATGCTAGAAAGAATGAAATTAAATTGAAAGGTGTTGTTCTATTAGCTACCAAATATGATTTCAATGACTTGGAAGTGGATAATTTTGTTTGCTATGCCTTACTTTGCAAAGATGCTTTGTTTTCACTTGAGGATTTGCTTGCATCGTTGCCTCCTGCTGTCACTAACATTTTGCAGGAGTTTGCTGATGTGTTTCTATCTAAAATAACCCCGGGACTGCCACCTGTTAGAGGAATTGAGCATTAAATTGACTTGATCCCGGGAGCTTCTTTGCCAAACCATGCACCATATAGGACTAATCCGGAGGAGACTAAGAAAATTTAGCATCAAGTGCAAGACTTGCTTGACAAATGGTACGTACATGAAAGCCTTAGTCCTTATGTTGTTCCTGTGATTTTAGTTTCTAAGAAAGACGGATCTTGGCGTATGTGTGTTGATTGTAGAGTGATTATTAATATCACTATTAGATATTGTCATACTATTCCTAGGTTAGATGATATGCTTAATGAATTGAGTGGCTCTACTATTTTCTCTAAAGTTGACTTGCGTAGTAGATACCACCAAATTAGAATGAAACTTGGAGATGAAAGGAAAACTGCATTTAGAACTAAGTTCGGGTTATATGAGTGGGTAGTGATGCCTTTTGGTTTAACTAATGCCACTAGCACTTTCATAAGATTAATGAACGAAGTTTACGTGTTTTCATTGGTAAATTTGTAGTGGTTTACTTTGATGATATATTAATTTACAGCAAGTCACTTGATGAACATCGTGAACACTTACATGCTTTTTAAATGGCTTTGAGAGATGCGCATTTGTTTTGTAACCTCGAAAAGTGCACCTTTTGCACCGATCGAGTTTTTTTTTTCTTTGCCATGCTGTTACTTCACAGGGAATTGAGGTAGATGAAGCCAAGATTGAAGCTATAAAGAGTTGGCCGACACCACAAACGGTCACACAAGTGTGGAGCTTTCATGGACTTGCTGGATTCTATCGCCGCTTTGTGAAGGATTTCAGCAACATCGCCGCATCACTTAATGAATTGATGAAGAAAGGTGTTCCTTTCAAATGGGGACAAGCGCAAGAGGAAGCTTTCAACCTACTCAAAGAAAAGCACACAAATTCACCATTGCTCCAACTTCCTAATTTCGGTAAGACTTTTGAACTTGAGTGTGATGCTAGTGGAATTGGAATGGATGGTGTGTTACTTCAAGAAGGTAAACCTGTTGCTTACTTTAGTGAGAAATTCAACTTATGATAAAGAATTATATGCTCTTGTTCGAGTGCTTGAAACTTGGCAACATTATTTATGGCTCAAAGAATTTGTTATTTATTCTGATCATGAATCTTTGAAACATATTAGAGGTCAAACTAAACTGAACCGTAGACATGCTCGTTGGGTTGAATTCATTGAATCTTTTCCTTATGTCATAAAACATAAGAAAGGGAAGGACAACGTGATTGCTGATGCTTTATCTAGACAGTATATTTTGTTGTCTCAACTTGATTGTAGAATTTTGGGCTTAGAGACAATAAAAGATGCCTTGTCCAATTGTAAAGATGGTAAAAGCTGGAACAATTTTTTTTAATGATGGTTTCTTGTTTAGAGCTAACAAGCTATGCATTCCAGCTAATTTCGTTCGTCTTTTGTTGCTGTAGGAGGCGCATGGAGGACTCATGGGATATTTTGGCATCAATAAGACGGAGGGCATCCTTGCTGAACATTTCTATTGACCAAGGATGAGACGTGACGTCGAGCGCTACGTTGTTCACTACACTACATGCCAAAAAACTATGTCTCGATTGAATCTACATGGTTTATATATGTCTCTTCTGTCGCGCCCCGGGTAGCAACCCCCGAGACTCACTGTGCATTCTGGACCAGTCTCACGATTAGTCGCTAGTCCGCACAGTTCAACAATGATGTAATCACAGGCACACAACAAACTAAAGAAGAAGTAGACAAATTAACAATAATAACAGCAAAAGACCTTATGGCCAAGATTTTTACAGAGGTCTGCCGCACAGGGCTACAACAAAAGAGCTCACAGCAGACAGCAAAATTAACACGTGGATGCCATTCGACATGCCCACAAGCAATCGAGTGGAGAAAGTCCTAGCACGAGAGGTCTTCAAAGACCTCCTCTTCAAAGAGCTCGGAGCACCCTAGGAGGTCTTCTTCAGCTGCTGATCAACCAGAGGGCACAAGCCATGAGTACTTTGAATGTACTCAGCAAGCCGTAGGGAATTGTATGCAAATATTATTCATACAAGGCTCAACAAGGAATAGCTTTATGGTTACTTTGTAGAAAGCCAAATTGACATGAAATATAATACGTAGATTGTAAAGCACAAGTTGGAAAGAGTAGTACATAAGTAAACAAGTTCTTTGAAAACAGCTCGTGACCACCTTGGTCACTTCCCAGACCTCTCGTGACCACCTTGGTCCACTCACGACCACCCTAGTCATGAGCCACACCACTCATGACCACCCTGGTCATGAGCCAGGCCACTCAAAAAGTTTTGAGAAAGTCTACCCCTTACGTGAAATCACCATGCAGGTCCATAACCGGGGACACGACTATTCGAATAGATTTACACTCTGTAGAGGTTGTACAGCTTTACCCACAAGACACGACCTCTCTAGTTTGTTTGGCACCCATCGATGCCCCTGCTCACTACCTTAGGTAAGCAAGCTAGAGCTCGTGACAAAGCCTTTACAAGGTTTTGTTTTGACTCGGTTCCGCTCGCTAAGGTTTCGCCTTCCTGGCCCCCTCTTGCGCCAAGTGTGCGTGTCCATCCCATGTCTTACACACTTCCACCAAAACGGAACCGAATCAAAGTATTGCCAATTAGTTGGCTAGGACCACCCCATAATGGTCTTGTGGTTACACAGTATGGCCTGGATCAATGGCTTACAAGGTTAAGTCCTTAGTGGTTGCTCAGGCGAGACCTCCTTATCCCAATGTGCTTCCTGCACCCCTTTTACTGCACGATCACTCGCCCGAGCGAAAATATTTTGGGTTCTACCCGGCCAATGACCACTTTAGCCATGGCACAACAAATTTTATTAACAGCAACACATGCCAAGGCAATGTATGCCAAGGCAACACATGCCAAGACAACACGTGCCACAATTCCATATTCACTTAGTCAAGTTTATCATCAATGAGATAAGTGATCGAGAGACATCGCATAACTAAGCAGGTCTAAGCAACATACACACCCAAGTTGGTTATCACAAAGAGGTCCAACTAGGATTACCCAATCTATAGTGGTCCAAAGGTACATGTCAACATGTCATCACACGTATTCAAGGAGTCATACTATCGAGTAGGTGATTAGTTAATTCCAAAACCATTTTTATATAAATAGCCATGTATGTTGGTATAAATCAACATTACTTTGCAAACTGGGAACAACATGATCAAAGGTCTACGACTTGCCTTCGATGAAGAGTGGAGATGCTTCAGTAAAGGTCGACGGGTCCAAGAACTCCTCTGAAAGCCGGAATCTACACGTGCGAAAAGATCCAAATAAATACAACAAAACCAAATAAAAACCAAAGCTACCAAACTAGAACCAAAAGAAAGGCACAGAAATAGAAACGGACACTGGGAAGGAGGTCCAACGAGGAGGTCCTGAGGAGATGGTCCAAAGGAGATCCTGAGGAGAGAGGTCCTGAGGAGGAGGTCCAAAGGAGGAGGTCCAAAGGAGATCCTGAGGAGGAGGTCCAAAGGAGGATACGACTACGCAACGTAGTCGTAAAAGGGACACCACTACACGACGTGGTTGTGAAAGAGATACAACCACGCAACGTGGTCGTGCAAGCAAAAGGGGAACAAGGCGCGGAGAAACTCACCCGGAGAGAGAGAGAGAGAGAGAGAGAGAGAGAGAGAGAGAGGAGGACGGTGAACAGTGCGGGTGCTCCGGTGAACTCGTCGGCGGCGATGTGGTTGAAGACGGTGCAGGCTCCAGCGACTCCTTAGCGAAGCCTCAAGCACGAGAAAGCCACGCGAGAGCAAGAGAGCAAGAGAGTGTTGGGTGAGGAAAAGGTGATGAAAGATGACTGCTCAGGCTTTTATAGCCAGGGGAAACGATAAGAGTCACGGAGACTCAGAGACGCACGTGTTCAAGGGTAGGTGGAGGAGGAGATGGGAGCAGGTCAGGGAGGAGACAAGAGAGGGAAACGGGTACTGTAAAAAGCAGCAGCATTTAATGTGACACAACAACATTTAATGCTCAAGGACCTTTGCGTTAGCAGCGACGCGACGAGAGAAAGAAGAAGGTGAGCAGGACCGATAGGTGGGACCGATCAAAGCTCGGGAGAGTGGTCCAACCAAAGGGGAGGTCGCGGTCAAAGGGGTGGTCGTGACCCAAGGGGAGGTCATGACCCCCAAGGGGAGGTCGTGACCCAAGGGGTGGTCATGACACTAGGGGTGGTCTTTGCAAAAAGACCAAGAGGGTGGTCTTTGACTCAAGGGGTGGTCGCAGCCCAAGGGGAGGTCGCGGTCAAAGGGGAGGTCGCGACCTAATGGGAAGTCGCGGCCAAAGGGGAGGTCATGGCCCAAGGGGAGGTCTAGCCTGAGAGAGAGGTCCAAACGAGAGGGAGGTCTAAACAAAAGGGAGGTCTAGACTAAGAGGGAGGTCCAAACGAAAGGGAGGACTAAACCAAAGGGAGGTCTAGACTGAGGGGGAGGTCCAAACGAGAGGGAGGTCTAAACCAAAGGGAGGTTTAGACTGAGGGGGAGGTACAAACGAGAGGAAGGTCTAAAACAAAGGGAGGTCTATACTGAGGGGGAGGTCCAAACGAGAGGGAGGTCTAAACCAAAGGGAGGTCTAGACCAAAATGAGGTCTAGACTGAGGGGAGGTCCAAACGAGAGGGAAGTCTAGAGTGAACAAGGAAAGGAGATCCTAACACCAAAGAACACCAGCAACTCAAAATGAACCAAACTCGAATTAGTTGAAGTTGGATTAGTTCATGTTAAAGTGCTGCAAATTTTCCGAAATCTCCAAGTTAAGCTTGAGCAAATCAATAAAACCAAATGGTTATTTTTATTTTCGAAAACTCAGAAACTCGGAAAAACTTGGGACGTTACATCTTCCTATTCCTAGTGTGCCTTGGGAGGATATTTCTATGGACTTTATTTTAGGATTGCCTAGGACAAAGAGATGGAGGGATAGTATTTTTGTTGCAGTGGATAGATTTTCTAAGATGGTATATTTTATTTCTTATCATAAGAGCGATGATGCTACACATGTTGCTGTTTTATTTTTCAGGGAGTTCGTTCGACTATATGGTGAGCCAACCACAATTGTTTCAGATCGTGATGCAAGTTTTTGAGCCACTTTTGGAGGACCTCATGGAACAAGTTGGGGACGAAGTTGCTATTCTCTACCACATGTCATCCCCAAACTAAAGGACAAACTGAAGTCGTCAACCGCACATTGTCAACTATGTTGAGGGCTGTTTTGAAGAAAAACTTGAAGATGTGGGAAGAATGTTTACCTCATGTGGAGTTTGCTTACAATCGCCTGCTGCATTATATTCAACCACAAAGATGAGCCCTTTTCAGGTAGTATATGGCTTCAACCCTCGCGCTCCAATTGATTTGTTACCTCTACCATCTTCAGAAAAGGTAAATATATAGATGCTAAGAAACGTGCTGAATTTGTTATTAAATTACATGAAACTACAAAAGAAAACATAACGCGCATGAATGATAAATATACAGTTGTTGGAAATCAGGGTAAACAAGAATTAACCTTTGAACCTAGTGATCTTGTTTGATTACATTTGAGAAAAGAAAGATTCCCTAACTTAAGAAAATCAAAGTTGATGCCTAGAGCTGATGGTCCTTTTAAAGTTCTTGAGAAGATTAATGATAATCCATATAAGATTAATTTCTCTATAGATTTTGGGGTTAGTCCCAGATTTAACATTGCAGATTTGAAGTCGTTTTTGGGAAATGAATATGAGCTTGAGTCGAGGATGACTCAAATTCAAGAAGAGGAGGATGATGAGGACATCTCTCCTATGGATGCAACCACTACTCCTCAATCTGAAGTTGTACAAGGACCAATTACTAGAGCACGTGCACGATAGTTGAATTATCAGGTAAGCTCGTTTCTAGGAATTCATAATTTTCATATTGAGGATGGATTGCTACCTAAATCTTGTGATTTTATTCTACTCACGAACCAAGGTGGGGGGGAGTAGCACTACTATCACAGCAAGTCCAGGCCAACCCTATTTCAATTCCAGACCAATTCGGAGTCAGCATGACAACACCGACTTCAAACGATCATAACTTTCACATATGGAGTCCGTTGGAGCTGATCGAGTACTTGATGGAAAGTTTATGACGAGACCTTTCCAATGGATCCAGCCTCACCTTCAGATTCACTGTCTACACATCACAATCGTCAAAGAGAGGTGCTGTATCACCTGTTGGGCCAACTTGGGCCTTGTAATAGTGTTCGGATCCGAGCCCAGGTTGTGTCCACTCCTCTGGTGGTGCACAAACCCTAGGCCGACGCGCCCTGGCCACCACCTCCTCATAAACTTTGTGGCCGCTACTTTTAGTCCTTAGGCTTATTTAGATTGTTTTTCATTCAGAAAACATCAGTTGTATACTTGTTTCGCCTAGACCAACTACGACGACTTCAGGCCTCTCCATTGTTCAATAAAACGTCATCTTTCATCCGCAATTCAGATTGCACTTATTTCTTTCTTGCTTGATTCTCGATTGCTTGCAGGAAAGATCAACCGTGTTGGGCACGGTTGGTAACGACAAGGGTGTGGTGTAGCGATTGCAGGACGAACTTGGTCATTTTGGTCAAGTAGCCTCATCGTCAATGTCATATCAATCATAGTTATCGTTCTCATCTGAAGATCGGGCTAAATCCCCTCATCAAGTTATGTCACTTAGCTCCTTGGACTTGCATTTTACTTTCTCAGCCCCCTGAACTTGCGAGGTTGTGCTACTTAGATCCCTGAACTTACGTTGAAGCGAAGTTCGTCGGATGCGATACCGACAACTTCATCCCCTTCGAGTCCGGTGGACTTGTCGCTACCCCATTCCAGCTGTGTTCATCTTTCCTGTCACCTCACGCTGACAAAAACAGAATCTTCGGGCCCGGGAACGCACCGTGCTCGTGTCTTCACCAAAGCACTACCGTCATAGCTTGCCGCCGCCCTCGCCCTTGTCTCCTCTAAGTCGGCCGTGAGAGAGAGAAGTACATTCTCAGTGTTAGAGTAGGGGTACAATACTTCTTTCTCTCTCATGGTGATTCACTAGCTCAGCCTTTTCTGTTAGCAAACGGCCAAGTGGACTTCGTGCAGGATGGGTAGCTTCTGCTCTGGCACTGAGAATGTACTTTGTCTCTCTTACAGCCGATTCAGAGGAGACAAGGGCGAGGGTGACGACAATCTGTGACGGTGGAGCTCTGGTAAAGACGCGAGCACAGTGCGTTCTCGGGCCCGAAGAATCCGTTTTTTATCGGCGTGAGGTGACGGGGACGATGAACACAGTCGGAACGAGGCGGCGACGAGTCCACTGGACTCGGAGGGGACGAAGTCGCCGACATCGTATCCGACGAACTTTGCTTCAACGCAAGTTTAGAAAGGTAAGTGGCTCAACCTCGCAAATTTATGGGGCTGAGAAAGTACAATACAAGTTCAGAGAACTAAATGACACAATATCACAAGTTTAGTTTTTTATCACCCAAGAATCAAGGCATGTACATACATTACACCACATATACCGCATCTTCTTCTTCTTCTTCTTCTTCTTCTTTTGGTTTTGTGCGCCGCACGTGCGCGCTGAAAACGTGTTATCTGACAGTGTCCCCATGAAGAACAAACTCTGTCAGAAATCTAAATTAATCACAGGCAATCTGGAGAAGATGCCGGATTCGTCGTTGCACCTAAGGCTAATCGCCGAAGCGACCATTGGTGGTATTCTATAGGAATGCCAATCCAAATCCCTCATGCTTGAGCCGGCGAGCTGCCATCAACTAGTACTATCAAAGAACAATTAATCTCTAACGAGAGAGTTAAGATAAGAGTGTTACTAGTACCCGGACGTTCGATTTAGAGGCTAAGATTGGATGCCCGGGTTCTACTCAGCTTCTAGAGATCGCTGCTGTCCACGACGATTTCATTTTGCTCCTCCTGTTTTTGTTGGAAGGAGATCTGGGCGTTTATTAGGCCGCGTTGCAAAGAGGGATAAGGATGGGCTTCCTTTAATTGGGCCGCAGTACAGCCAAAACAGCTCATGCCAAATCCAATCCTCATTTAAGCGTGACTTCAGTGCCATCGTAGGACACGGAATATAAATAAGAAAAACGAGGCCTGACACCACGCCCATGCGCTTGCGCATACATATATCGATAGTAGCCGCAGTGCTGATTAATTAACGGTACCTATGTAATATTTTTTTTTCTATAAATGTAACTTTTTTTTATAGATGCAACACTTGCAATATCTTTAGACAACGGTTGCAACATCTTTAGACAATGGTTGCAACATCACAAATCAAAAAACAAAGTATCTGAAAAAAAAACGCATTGGAAAAAATTGCAACATCGCCGTGAACAGTATGTAATATTTTTTCTACAGATGCAACATCGCCGTGAACAGTATGCAACATTATTTTAGACAGGCCGTAACATTGTTTTCAACGGACCGCAAAATCAGCAAAAACAACAAAAGATAACTATTTGGAAACAACATCAGAATCGGCGCCATACGCTTCGGTGTTGCCAGCGACGTCGAGGTGACCCTCACGTCGATGTCGATGACCTCCCGCACGCGGCACGTTCATCCTCCTCGCCCCCGGAGGAATCGTAGATGGTGGCACTATATATATCCTTTGTAAGCCACATGGGAAGAGTTGACGACTCACGAAAATCCCTGCGTTTTGTAAACACTTTTCTGATATAGTGAGGATCGCCGTCGTGCCCCCGTGGTTTTTTTTTCCCGAAAGGGTTTTTCACGTAAAAATTAGTGTCTCCTTGTTCTGTGGCGAGAGAAGTGTGGTGAGCATGTGAATAGAGGGAGAAGCAGACGAGGAGAGAAGCAAAAGCCGTCCGTCCGTCGATTTTCATTTTTGTTGCTTCTTCCTCTTCTTATTTAGAATTTAAATGGATAGAGTACGTACAAGCAATTTTACTCCAAGACTCATGAGTGATCTCTCTCTCTCTAAGACTGTCATCTCTCTCTCTCCAAGACGCATGATTCATTTTCCTAAGTAGGTAAAGAGTACTATACTGGATCGGACTGTCTTAATTACTTGTCTCTTATAAATCACAAATAATAGGGATATGGAAGCATAACACCGTACGCCAGCTAGCATTATCCTTTAAGATAAACGTGGAAGTCTTGATGTACGAGCACCTGGCCGAGCGAATGACTTGCATGTAGCGGGCCGGGCGTGACGTGGGCCTGCAAGGCCCGGAAATTCGATCGTAGTCGTCTCGGAAGGCACGGAAATCGGTAACCGTCTGAAGTGAAGCAACGTCCGGGATTATATATGGAACGGCACAGCCGCGATTTGCTTCCCTTCCCTCTCCAAGGGCGATGCTTCGTCCAACACTCAGGCGTGACGTACTTGTGCACTGGGGCGGACCCAAAGAAGAAGACTTAAATTTCAGTTTTTTTAAGTAGTCTAATGTCTAACCACCCCTGTTCCCTCTGCTCTCATGTCACACCGTCACTCGCCACCGCTCATCTTCTCGCCGCCCCCGCTCCGCATCAAGACGTACGCCAGTGACCGCCACCTCCAGTGCCACCTCGCCGATAGTCTCCGCCTCGCCATCAATGCGTACGCCAGCTCTACTCGCCACATGCCAACACCAACGCCGCGCCCTGCGACCCCCTCGCTACCTACTTGACCCGCCATGCGCGCTGCGTCCGGCTTCGCCACCGTATGCCCTCGTGCCAGTGAAGCACCCTCGCCAATGTGACGCCGCCGTACACCCGCCTTAACTCCGTATGGCCCCAATCCCGCTCCGCCACACACGTCATCACCGACTGGACCTTGCACTAGTGCCATCCCTTCCCTTGGCTATAAAAGCCACTCGATTCCGCGTCACTCTCGTCGCAAGCACCTCCCGAACCCCACCCCCACCACCTTTCTTCCCCCAACACCAGCAAATCGTGGTAATTTCCGCCGCTCAACCTTTCTTCCCTGATGAGCCCAAAGGCAATCCCACCGCCGCCAACTCGGCCTTCACCTCCCAACCCCGTCGCAACCACCGCGTCTCCACCTCGAAACTTCCCCCCAACCCCTCTGCCCCTATCTTCACCGCCACCTCGCCGGCACCGTCCTCCACCGTTGCGCCACTATAACATTCCAATTTTCTGAGCTTTAAAAATCTTTTAAATAGTTAGTAGGGAGAAAAATCACCATTTGGATTTATTTGACTTTAATTCAAAAGCTTAAATATGAACCTTGTGCATCAAAACAATTTAAAATGAGTAAAGTCAATATGAACTATGGTCAAAACTATTTTATTTGGATTCTATGTGCTTGGATATATTTTCTACAATTTTCTAGAATTTTTTTTAAGTTCATTTGCTATTTTTCTATTGCCTTTTGGAATTTCTGCTATTTTCTAAAATAGAAAATGTATTAAATCTCAGAAATCCAATCCGGGCCGAATTCCTTCGGCCTAGTTCCCTTTCCCATGCATGGCCCGCTTTGCGGCCCACTTCCGCGTGTTTGCCTCAGCCCGCTCGCCCTCACGCGCGCGTCCTCACCTTCGGTCGTTGACATGTGGGGCCGCGCCTTCGTCTCCGCGTCATCATCGTCTTCGTGCAAACCAGCGCCGAGTCCGCCATGGCCGAGCTTCAAGGCTCGTACGACAACAGGACTTCCCAATCTAAAACCTTCCGTTTTTTTGCTCCCAAATCTTATCTCCTATCTCTCCACATCCATATCTGCTTCCAATTGTTACTGAATCGTATCCTATCTCTAAAATTGAAAGAGTCCAAAATGAACTCGATTTGGGGATTTCCAAATCCGTGCTGCCCGGCCCTATAAATAGGTCCCCGAGGTTCGCTAGTGTCCCCGCAACCCAAAGCCGCCATCCTCTTCCACCCCGAAGCCCTGGCACCGCCACATTGAAGATTTTAGGGTTTTGTCGCCGCCGTTGGATTTTCTTCAATTGCGCCGCCACTGTTGAATCCCTACCTCCGTAGACCACACCGTCGTGATCAGCATCGCGTGGGCCACCTCCAACGACCACCCACACCACCGGAGCGTCATCGGAGCCTTCGTCCGACAACGCCCGAATCCTCTCCGCCGCTTTGAGCTCACCGCCGGCCACTTCAGTGCACCCCGACCACCTGGAGTTGGTTCTTTAGGTGCGCAATAGCACCAGCTATCCAGTGGGACCACTCGCCGCCGTTGAGTCACCGTCATTCACCGTTGTCCTTAGTTCCCGAGAGCCGCCGCCGTCGATCTAACGTGGCGTTGCCGCGTCAGCTGCCACCTCGGCGTCCGTGTGTATGTGTCATCCTACGTGGCGCTCAGTCAGCATCCACATCATTGCACGCATGGTAGTCCAAGCCAGTCGGTTCGGTGAACCGAGTTCACCGTGAACCCAGTCGCTGACATGTGGGGCCCACATGTTAGAATTTCCTTTTATTTTTCTTATTCTGGAAATTCCATTGCTGACGTCATCGTTCCACAATAATTCGATTTTTCTTTAGAGAAATAATTCGGAATAATCCAAAACTAGGGTTTTCTTTTAGGTTCGAACTTTCAAAGCTCATATCTTTTGCATCCGAACTCCGATTGAGCCCATTCAAATTTCTAAATTCATCTAAATTCAAGATCTATTTATCTAAGATTTTTATTTAATTTTTCAAGTTTTTTTTGCCTCCATTAGTTATTTGTTTGTTTGTTTGCTTTGTTTGCGAGTAGACGTCGATGCTGCGGGAAGATTTGAGGAAGAAGGAGAATCTCAAGAGCAAGATCAGTACCTAGACCTATTTCAAGGCAAGTTATACCTTTGATCATATTGAACCCAGTTTTCAAAATACTTTGATTCAAATTATTGCATTTACTTTAAGTATTTATTTAAATGCTTTTGGGTTTAGTTATTAATCTAATTTCTTATATCCACCTTGCCTAATTATTATGTCATAATCTTTTGTCACCCTAGATTGGTTCATTATTTAGTTGGTATTATTATAGCACCAACGTGGGTTGGTTAGATACAATTAGTCTGTTTAGCCATGCCACGAGTCATCATTTCATGTAAGTTGCAATTATAAACTTGACTAAGTGATTATGAAACTATGTGATAAAACTGTGTGTAATATGTACTATTACTCATTGATGGCATGTGTTGTACTTAACCAACAGGGTGGGAAAGGATTTAGACGGAGGCAAGTGGTACTGTGTGCTACTTTTGGTGGATCTGTGTGCATGGGAATGTTAAACTGTGTGCATAGGGTTTGTAGTTATAAATTGGAAGTCTTTCCTTGGTCAATTAAGGATTTAATTTTGTACGCCATTGAACTAAGCCTTACTGTACGACCACATGTCTGATGGGACGGGCCTAACTTAGTAAGTTATGGATTCTTGATATTGCTACTCAAGTTGTAGGTTAGACTGTGTTGATTGGGTGGGGTGTACTATCAAGTAGTTGCATCGCGGGACGGTTCGTTGCTTTCCTGTCCAACGGTGTGTATCATACCATCCACTGTGTATAGTTTGGTATGACGGTTAAGCACACTAGGAGTGTTAATGCTTGAGATGAAGTTTCTGAAACGTTTTGTTATGATTAGTGCTTGCAACACTAGTTGTATCTTGTGGGTAAAGTGAACAAACTCTGCAGAGTGTTAAATTAATCTATTCGAATAGCCACGTCCGCGGTCATGGACACGCTCGAGGATTTCACACGAGGGGTAGATTTTCATTAGAAATGTTAGGAAGGGAGCTATGTGATCTAAGTCATATGGCTGTGTGAATAACTTGATTAGGCTATGCGTCTTTGTGAAATCAAACTGTTAAATTAATATTGTTATTTGTTTTACTTTATGCTTTCAATCTATTATTTGTATTCAAATTGCAAAAGTTGCATTTCTGCAAAAGAACCACACAAGCCATTCATTTGGAATAAGCCTGCATCTATACATTGCATTCTGTGGTATGACTTGCGAGTACGGTTGTGTATTCATGCTTGCTAAATCAAATCAACAGAAGATGAGGAGTCATCGCCTGCTTTTGAGGAAGAGTTCAACGAAGGTGCCTGATCGTAGGGTCTTGATCCTAGTCGGTTGCCTGTGGCGAATTGATGGGATTCTGCTGAAGTTTCTGTTCCGCTGCTATTTAATTCTCTGTCAGCTCTACGTGGCTTAATAAGTGTAAACTCGACCATAAGGTCAAAACCATTATTTGTTAATCAAATTACTTGTGTAGATCGATAATCATCTATGTTGATACTGTGTGCACTAGCGTTATCCTGGACTAGTGCAGGGTCCAGAATTACATTTTTTGGTCCCGACAGCCACCCACGACTCACGTGGCTAAGCCACCTCGGTACAACCCAAGTCTCGCCGTCACCTTCCCCGAGCTCTTCTTCACCCAACTGAGCTCACGCGTCGGCCAATTTGGCTGGAACACCGCTAGATCGCCACTGCCCTCTGCTCCAGCCTTACGCCACCGCCGACGACCACCCCTCCTCGAGCGACCACCGCTTGTGCAAAGCTCAAAAATGGGTTACGCACGTTGCGGTGATGCTCGCGGTACCTCCCGATGTCGCCATCCGCCGTCGAAGCTGACGCTAGCCTCATCGGGGCGCTGTTTTCTTTGGCTCAGGAGCGTGCATCGGCTCCTAGCCGCGCGGCTCAAGCTGCACCTGCGCTAGCCCTTCTGGCATGGCCTAGTGGCTTTGAGCCCAGCCACGCGTTGGGCCTAGCCCAACACTGTGCATGAGCACTATTCCAAGCCCAATACTATGCAAGCCCAACACTATTCATAACCCAACCCGTTAGCCTATGGTCCACTACTATTCATAAACCACACCCCGCCATGATATCTAAACCCATTTTCGACATAATATGTTCATTTCGACCGTTTCGAGCCCGTAAATCCTATTTTCAACTCTGTTCAACCATATCAAGCACCCAATAAATTCTATTCGCAACACCACCTTACTCTTTTAATTCTTTTCCGAATTTATTCTACTTGCATGTTGTTCCCAGCACACTCCTTGTTGAGCCTGGTATTTTATTTTGTGTTAGGTCCTGATTTCGACGACTAAGCTCCGAAGAACGCCGGACAAGATGCGTGCCTAGATTTGTTTTTTTTAGAGGATGTTGGCGCCTTGATAGGCCCAATAATGTAGTTATACCTGCTGGGCCTGCTCCCAGACCATCCTCATCCTAAGAGCATCTGTAATGCTTCAAGGTGAAATGCCCTTTACGGGCAAAACAAGCAATTTTCCTTGCGACGTTGTACAGAATGTACCAAAATTTTTGGAATGCTAGTGTGGGCTCTTATGAGTTTGTAGGAGCATATGACCCTATGGGAATGCCGTCCAAGTACCCAACAATATTTTTTCACTTTTTGCAGCTTATTCAGATACTTCTAGTGGATACAAGGCTGAAGCTTATTGCGCAAAATAAGCTTCCTGTCTGTCTAGCCAAGTTTCATCTTCAGATAAACAGGCCTTTGAATTTTGTGCACACACAAGAATCTCTTGCAACCAGTTTGGACTGACCCCACCTTGTTTCTTAGCCAATTTATGAGAGCAATAACCTATGTCTCACTAGAAAAGAAGTCATCTCATAATTTACAAGCAGAGACTCTTGTTACACAACAAGAAAATGAATGGAGCATTGTCAATACAGTGCTCGTTGGTTTATTGTCTGTCCTCTATACACTTTCTATAGGCCAAAAAATCAATAACAAATTCTTATCCTAATGCTGCTTCCAAAATTCTGAAGTCTACCAAGATCAGCAAGCTGCGGTATTCACAACAATCAGCTGATGATACTCTCATCCAGCTGATCATAGCTGAGCAGGGCAAACTTCACATGCAACCCGATTTTCCCCCCTTCCTTGACAAGCTTCGCAGCAGTCACCAGCCAGTGCCCCGGAACATCATGCGGTCCCTTCACCACCTCTGACATGTCGACGAACTTCAGGAGCTTCCTCAACAGAAGCGGGACAGGCGGGCCGTCAGGGTAAACACCTGAATTCAGCTGTGCCGGCTCATGTTTCTGGGCAGGATGCGCGTCGCGCTGCATGAACGGAGAGCTCAAAGTTGTGCTTATTGTCGTCAGGAAGCTGCCCTTTTGAGATGCTGCCGGCGCTTGGGTCCACTCGATTTTCTGTATAGAGCAGTTTGGGATGTGCGTGTATTGGAGCCGAAGATGGAGCACCTTCCTTGACCAGGTTCCCTTTGTGATGAGCTGAGCACCGGTGACGATGAAAACTCCACCAGAAACTCTCTTATGCCACTCAGGGTTGTAGTCGACAACGGATGTACAAACACACGAGTAACTCTTCCACTGGATGGCCTCGATGTACCCTGGGTCAGTGTCTTCAGACTCACGCCACTCTGTCATTGAAGATGCAATCGAGTCTCCAAGCATGCTTGGGACACTAGAGAGGTGCTGAACATGGATGGCCAACCGATTGCATTTCCTACCCTCCAGATATAACCGTAGGCCAACTACAGGCTTCTGGGAACTAGATACCTGGAACGACAAAAACACACGTAAATAGATGGAAGCTCGACTTCACTGAAAAGTAGTAGTCCTTCAAATTCTTTTTCGACAAATAAATGAGGACTGCAGCAAGGCTCAAATTCTTGAAATGCCAATTTCTCATCCCAACAACGTATCTCGAACAAGGGCTCTATTTACAGATCAAACTTGCGTAAACTCCACAAAAATCATCAGGAAGAAACGCCACTGAAAGATAACGTCCTCACTGCATTCTATTAAGCGTCTTAGCTTCTTTCCATTTTACACTTTTGGACTTCTCTTTTGTAAATCCTAGTTTCTTTTTTTTTTTAAAAAAACAGATACTACAGTATAACCATCCGTACTTTCTCAAAAAATTGCAGCTGAAATAAAGTGTATGTGGGTGCAGTTGCTAGCATGAATTACAGGTTCAAATTTGTTATCTTCCTTGTCATGTCCCAACAAAGGATGAAGCACCGCTAAAATGAGAATAAGCTATACTAAGTTTTCATAAAACTTAAGAAAGCCAGCTGACCATTTTTCAAAATAACCAAAAACTTCTAAATCTCATTGAAACAAGTATTTCAGCAAACACTATCCTAACAGAACTACCGACCTAAAAAACAGTTCTTTTTAATAAATACACACTATATTTCACATTAATCATCTTAGTAGAGCAATTATGCAAGATATGACATAGATAGTGTCAAATATGTATATAGCTTAGGGTGCTCTTTACATATTGCTCTACCATGTTCATGGTTGTCACGGCGACCTTGACGACCACGGCGCCTAAGGGGCGCCAAGACGCCTAGTCGTCCTCTAGGCGTTGCAAGGTGAGCTAAGTAGCAACTATAATTCTACAATTAACAAGTAGCAACAGTCAATACATAAATACATTGGAGCAGAAAATCCTGGCTGCCCGTTGCCCCTTTGCTGCCTGACGCCAAGACAAATGCGATCGTTGCTCCTCCCCTCTCCTTTGCACAAATCGCTCCGCCGCTCCCCTCCCTCGCGTCCTGCTCGGGCTCCTCTCCTCCCGTGGCGAGGCTCGGGCTCCTCTCCTCCCGTGGCGACCCGACTTCGCCCTCCTCCGCCTCCTCGCTTCTCTCTCCTCTCGGCTGCGGCTCAAACCTTCGGTCGAGCCGGATCCGGCGATGGGGGCCTGAGGAGTGGTGGCGGGCATGGAGGAGGGAAGCGGAGGAGGAGATGGAGTACTGAGGCCGTGGCCGGTCTTGATGTGTGATCGGAGATGGCCAAGGCGAGGCGAAGCGACCGCAGCTGTCTGCTCACGACTAACGGACGCCTTGGCGACGTCGTGACAACCATGACCATGTACATGTTATATTGGCCTTTGGCCCATTCGAATAGATCAAGGGTTCGTTCCAATATGGTATCAGAGCTATGGAAACCATAGCCCAAGATAGCCATAGCCGCCGTCTCAGTTCCTCGGCCGCTGACACCGTCCCCGTAGCCGAGCACCTCCTCTGGTCCGCGCATCGCCCCGCCGGCCGCGTTGAATCCGCACACCCGAGCCAGATCTCGCCGTCATCGCCTGAGCTCCCGCCACCATGGCCCGGATGCTCCTCTGCTCCTAAGCTTGCGCCGCCGCTGCATCAAGCCTCGGCCTGAGCTCTCCTCGAGCAGTAGAGCCCGACCTGTCTTGGCTCCTCTCGACAAGCCACCACCCCGAAACCCCGTCCAGGCTACTCTGGTGACCCTTGCTCCCAAAGTCAGTAACATCCTAATTTTTGTGTTCTTTTGCAGCCTTTGAAATAACCATTTGAATTTTTTTTGAATTAATTAAAGCATAAATTAAATTTTTAGAAATTAAAACCATTTAATGTGAATAATCTAAACATCAATTAAATTTAAAACCTATTTATTTGAGTTCCTCTTGTTCCAGTATTTTTTGGAATTTTTTTGGATTTTTCGGAGTTCATTTGCTATTTCTTTGAGCACAATTTGATTTATCTCCTTTTTGGAAATTAGGAAATCCTTAAAAGTCCTCAAAATCTCTTTGGGCCGAATTCCTTTTTTCCAATCCATTCACTTTCTCTTCGCGCGGCCTAGCTCTTCGTCCACCAGCCCATCTTCGTGGCCCAGCTCCGCCTCTGCCTCCATATCATGTTCTTTTGTAGCCTTTGACATAACCATTTGATTTTTTTTGAATTAATTAAAGCATAAATTGAATTTTTAGAAATTAAAACCATTTAATGTGAATAATCTAAACATCAATTAAATTTAAAACCTATTTATTTGAGTTCCTCCTATTCCAGAGGATTTTCTGGAATTTTCTTGGATTTTTCTAAGTTCATTTGCTATTCCTTTGAGCGCAATTTGATTTATCTCCTTTTTTGAAATTAGGAAATCCTTAAAAGTCCTTAAAATCTCTTTCGGCCGAATTCCTTTTTTCCAACCCATTCACTTTCTCTTCACGTGGCCCAGCTCTTCGTCCAAATTCATCTCATGGCCCACCCACTCTGCCTTTGCCTCATGGCCGCCACGAATGGGTCCCACTTGTCGACCACGCTGCGTCTCGCTCACAATCGACATCGCCGCCATGTTTGCCTTGAACTCTACCTCGCCGTCGCCTCGGAAGTCGCCTCGAAGCCACCGGGTTTGGAGCTAAGTCGCCGCCTCACCATCACCTTCGTCGTCATCTTCTATCGCCGCTGGTGAGCTACGAGCTTCGCCATCGCCACCTTCATCTTCGTCGCACCCAGATCTACCTTGTCCCCTCCTCGATGTCCTCAATCCGTCACCGGAGCCCCATCGCCACCGAAGCCCGTAGGTCGCTGCCGCTTTGAGCTCGCCGCCCGTTCAACCCCGTCTTCCTTTGGTTTCCGCGTGCCACCCACCAGTTTCATCGCCGTCTCCTCTACCCAGCCCACCGTCACTATCATGCCGCCATTCACCGTCGACCCTCAGTCACAGAGCCGCCGCCGCCGTCAAAGCCGATGTGGTTGCCACGTCTTCGCCACCTCGCCCCCACCTTAGCATCGTCCCTCGCGTTTCGTCCGTGTCAGCAACCGTGTGTCACCTGAGCCAGCCTTGGATCCAATCGGTGTGTGGACTTGGTTCATCGTGAACCGAGTCAATGCCAAACCGACCCCACTTGTCAGTTCCTATTCCATGAACCCAGCTCATCGCAAACTGTAAGCCTTCTTCGTGGACTTGGTCTATAGACCATGGGCCCACATGTTAATGATCCAAATACTTTTTCTTTAAGAAAATAATTCCAACTGAAAATCAATTCCCTTGCTGACACAATAATCCGGAATTTCCTTTTGAAAGAACATTACAAAAATCTCGTTTCCTCTCTCAATTTTTTTTTTGAACTGAATCTTCTGAAAGCCCGTTCTCCTTCATCCGAACTTCGATTCAGTCCGTTCAAGTTTCTAAATTCATCTAAATCAAGTTCTTTCTTCCGGTGCTTATTTTGTTAATTTTGGATTTAATTTGAATTTATTCGTGTCTCATTCGTTCTCTCATTTAGACAACGATTTCCATGGAGCAAGAACAGGAATTGAAGACAAGAGTGTGGTAACTGAGCAAGACGAATGCAAGTCGTAGTCCTTTGATCATATTGAACCTATGTTTGCAAAAGTATATTGTTTTATACCAGCATGCATGCTACTTCTATATCAACTGTTTCCGGGAGTAGCTAATTACCTACTTGACATTATGCTACCTTGATTATCTTGAATGCCATGTATTCGTTGTCACCATAGAATGATCATTATTAGTTGGACATAATTGTACTACCAACATGGGTTGACGTAGATATACTTAGTCATGCTTAATGGTACGATGATCTCATATTCACATGATCAATGATGTTAATTTGACTTAATGAGATATAGAATTGTGGTGTGATGCCACTGTTGTAAAAGTTGTGTGCTATGGCAGGGATTGTCATTGGTTTTGGTTAAACAAAATGGTTTCATGCTCAGGCGAGTGACCGTGCAATAAAGGAGGTGTCGTTTGCACATTGGGGATGAGGTAGTCTCGCTTGGGTAAATACTAACTAAGGACTTAATCTTGTGCGACATTAAACTGGGTCATATCGTACAACCACATGTCTAATATAGGATGGATTTGCCTGATTAATTTGCAATGTTTTAAATTTGAACTGCCAAGTGGTGTGGGTTCCGGGAGGGATGTAGACTCACATGGTGCAAGAGGGGGTCCCCGTCTAGGTGTGATGCCATTCGGTGTTGAAACTTTGACGGGCAGGACTAGGTTAAGACAGAATATAGTAAAAGCCTTAACGTAATTACTTAGTCACCCAAGGAAGCGTGTCATGGCTGGCATTATAAGCTGATTATCTCTTATGGATCAAGCTGTACAACCTCTGCAAAGTGTTGAAAATTGTTCGAATAGCCGTATCCCTGGTTATGGACAATGACTAGTGATTTCACACGAGGTATAGAGTTTTCATAAAAATGTATGGATGGTGGAATGGTTGGAAGGTGAATGGTATGTTCACTTGGTGTTTTTGTTGGAAAGTGAATGTAAGGTTCACTAGTTTTGATGCAAAGGTTTATTTCATTCATTATATCTTTTGAAATATGCTTTACAATCTACTTGTTGTATTTATTGTCAACACTTGCTTTATGCAAAAGAACCATATGGCTATTCCTTTGTTCAAGTCTTGCATGAATATTAATCGCATCTTGTTCCCTACGACTTGCTGAGTACTTTATGTACTCACGGCTTTATACATTGTTAATCAATTGAAGAATGATAAGTTAATCAAGAGTTCTACGAGTACTTTGAAGAATTTGTGAACTAGGATGCGCTCCCTAATCGATTGCCCGTGGGCATGTCGAATGGCCACAAGTTACTTATTTTACTGCAAGAGTTTCAATTGTTTCTTAAGCCCTGCTTGCCAAGTTAAGTAGACTTTGACCATAAGGTTTATTTATTACTATTAAATGATAATTTGCTACCTTATTAGTAATTTCATTGAATGGATGATATTTCATCAATGTTGTCACTGTATGAACTAGCTACTAATCATGGGACTAGTTCAGAATACACAGAGAGTTTCGGATGTACTAATTCGGGTCCTGACATGGGCCCTGCTAACGGCTCCACTCGACCCTTAGCAGCCGTTGTGGCTGCTCCACCTGGCCCCCAAGCAGCCACCGTGGTTGCTCCACCGAGCCGCCGCCGTCGAGACCGACCACATCGAGGCGGAGATCCTTCGCCTCTCCTCCCACCTCCACCACCTTCGCCGAATCGAGGCTTGACACCGCCCCAAGCTTCCCTGCTCCTGGTTGGCGCCGCTGCTGTCGGTGAAGCGTTCGTGGCCTCAGGCGGGGTCTCCACGAGCCCACTGCTCCAGGCCCAGCCTGAGCCACCGCTGCTCCAGAGCTGCCACTAAGCCGCCGTTGCCAGAGCTCGCCTCCCCTTGAGCTGCTCCACCGAGCGAGCCACCCCTGAACGAGCCTCGGTTCACCCTTGCTTCTCTCTAATCGCTTGCCTCGGTCGCCGCGCCCACCGACTCGACCACGCCTCAGCCCCGCCACTGCCTCGCTCTGCCTCGGACTCCTCTCTCTCGACGCCTCTGCTTCGCCCATGCGGATCGAGGCTACCAGCCTCTGGTGGCCGCAACCACCGAACTGCTCTGTGGTCGCTGAGGTGTCTTCACTTCTGGCTACCGTCGGTGACGCTCGTCTTGCTCTTCCTTCTCAGTAGTCTTTCTTGCCTCCGCTACCTCCCTCGTCAGGTATATTGTCTTTGTGGATTTTGGACTCTGGTGCTTCTTTTCATATGACACCAAATTCTACCCATCTCACTTCTGTGAGTCGCATAGCTCTTCTTTCCACTGTTCAGACTGAAGATGGTACCTCTCTTCCTATTGCAGGCCGAGGCATCCTTTCCACGTTTTCCGTTCATGTTCCTGCAGTCTCTCATGTTCCTAAGCTTTATATGCAACTTATGTCGACCGGTCAGATCACTTATCACGACTGTCGTGTTATTCATGAGTCCGACTCTTGTTGTGTCTAGGACTGCCGCATGGGGACTCTGCTTGGTACTGGCCCTTAGCATCATGATTCGTAGCGTCTTTGGGAGCTTGACTGGCTGCACCTTTCTTCCGCTGTCTCCACCAGTCAGTCAGCCACTACACATGTCTTTGTTTTTGCTGCATCCTCTACTGCTTCTTTTGCTCAGTGGCACCATTGTTTGGGTCATCTCTGTGAAACGCGATTGTCATCTCTAGTAGTTCGTGGCCTTCTTGGGTCCGTTTCTAGTGACCTCTTTACCTTGTATGGGTTGCAAGCTTGGCAAACAGCTACAGCTCCCCAATCCTTCTAGTGATTCTGTTTCTACTCAACCTTTCCTTTTGATCTTGTTCACTCTGACGTTTGGGATCCAACTCCCTTCATTTCGAAAGAGGGTCATCGTTATTATGTGATATTTATTGATGATTATTCTCATCATACTTGGATCTACTTAATGTCCTCTTGCAGTCAGATTCTCTCTATTTATCAGATATTTGCTAGCATGGTTCGTACTCAATTTGATTCAGCCATTCGTGTGTTCCGTGTTGACTCTATTGGGGAATACCTCTCCGCTGCTTTGCGTTGTTTTCTCGCAGAGTAGGGTACTCTTCCCCAGTACTCTTGTACTGGTGCTCACGCTCAGAACGATGTCTCCGAGCGTAAGCATCGTCACTTCTTTGAGACAGCTCATGCTCTCATGCTTGCCTATTTTGTTCCACCTCACTTCTAGGCTGAGGTTATCTCCCCTGCTGCTTTCCTCATCAACATGCAGCCTTCCACTGCTCTTCAGTGCTCTACTCCTGTCGAATGTCTCTACAGTCGGGCTCTAGAGTACAATCACCTTCGTTGTTTCGGTTGTCTGCTTCGTCCTTCTTCCACCTCGTGAGCGCACCAAGCTGACTGCTCAGTCAGTTGAGTGTGTTTTTCTTGGCTAAGGTCTTGAGCATAAGGGTTATCGCTGCTACGACCCTGTTGCTTGTCGAGTGAGGATCTCCCAGGATGTCACATTCGATGAGTCCCGGCCTTACTACCCTCGTACCCTTACTATCAGCTCAGATTCTCTTGTTCAATCGATCTCCTTTCTAACTTTTTCTAACCCTCAGTTTTCCACTTCTGTTTCGCTTCCGCCTCCACCTTCTTCAGTTCCACTTGTTCCCTCTCTGTCGGAGATTCCTTCTAGCTTATTTGTTGAGATTCCACCCTTTCCCTGGCACTACTCTCACCGTCCTCGGCCTACTCGTCAAGTTGAGCTTCCGTCTTTGCTGGGCCCTATTCCCAGCACCTCTTCTCCGTCCTTGCTGGGTCCTACTCCACCTTCTCCTCCTAAATACAATCTTCGTGATCGTCGCACTATCATGCCTCCTAAGTGCTATGGCTTTGTAGCCGCTGCTCTTTCTGAGCCTACGAATTACCGTGAGGCTGCTGCTCACCCTAAGTGGCAACTCGCGATGTCTGAGGAATTTGCTGCTTTGGAGCATACTAGCACATGGGATCTTGTGCCCTTACCTGCGCGTGTCACTCCTATCACGTGCAAGCGGGTGTACAAGATCAAAACCCGCTTGGATGGTTCTCTTGAGCACTACAAGACTCGTCTTGTGGCGCGTGGTTTTCAGCAGGAACATGGTTATGACTACGATAAGACCTTCTCTTGTCGCCCACATGACCACTGTTCGCATTCTCGCTACTATGACATCTGTTCGACAGTGGTCCATCTCTCAGTTGGACATCAATAATGCCTTTCTCAATAGCAAGCTACGTGAGGTCTACATGTAGTCGCCCCTGGGTATTCTGTGCCTGATGGTTTGGTTTGTCGCCTTTGTTGTTCTCTCTATGGACTCAAGCAAACCCCTCGTGCTTGGTTGAAATGCTTCTCGTTTGTTGTCACTACTGTTAGTTTCTCCACTAGTGATCATGACACTGCTCTCTTCGTACACACCTCTCCTCGGGGTCGGACACTCATTCTTAATGTGGATGGTATGATCATTACTGGGGATGACTCTCAGTACATTGATTTTGTGAAGAAGCATCTCAGTGAGCAGTTCTTGATGTCTGATTTGTGTCCTCTTCGTTACTTCTTTGTGATTGAGGTCACTACTGTTATGAATATTGTGTGTATATTGAAGAGGCCAATAGGCAATATATATAGGAGTACAAAAGGTGTATGCCATATACAGATAAGGCAACCAAAAGGATTCCTATCTCTATCTCTAACATATCTCTAGCACCCCCCTCAAATGCAAAACATATGCAATAGCATTGCATTTGAAGATTGTTGACACTAAAATATGAAAAATCCAAAGTCCGGGTCTTGATAATGTCGTCGTAGCATGCAGCTCTTGGAAAATATGTCGAGCATCAAAAGATCTCCTCCATCCGGGGTCGTGCAACAACCCTTAAAGCACAAGGTGTAGGGGCTGAGAAAGTCGACCGCGGCAACACGACGAAGAAGATAATGAAACCGACATGAATAGAGAGCTGTCAAATCAAGCCGAATAGGAATAGGTGGAAGCATGGCAGCGCAGATCGAAGCCCAAGACGGCAGCAGCGCTAAAGAAGCGTGGTGGCCTTAGAAGCTTGGGGCGGCGGCTAAGAAAGCGGCGGCATCATAACGACTTCTACGATCTGCACACAGCTCAGAAAGAAGAGCGGGAGCGGCGGCTGCTGCCATGCATAAGGCAATTCCTATACTTCTATGACTGACAATAAATTTATAGACTTGCATGGCTTAGACGAACTCAAAGATTAAGTGGTACGGACTTAGGTGGACGCAGCGGAAGAAACGACACAAAGGAAGAAAAGACTCAAGGATAACTAGCAGCAGGATAGCACCCATGTTATTTGCATCTCTGTCACTGAATTCGACTTCTCAATGAACACCTTTAAACACCTTGTTGAGAGTCCAGAACCGCAAGTGCCCATACCGATTGAGGAAACTGCGTGAATATCGACCACCCAAAGCAATCTCACCTCCCCGGTCCCACTCCCTTCCTTCCGCCAACTTCCCCACACGTCAGCGAGGTGGCCACGGAGAACAGTGGCGTGGAGCGCAAAAGGTAACCGGTGGCCACGAGGCACACCGGTAGTAGAGGTGTTAGCACGCCATGGCGTGAGGGTCGGCGATGGCGAGTGGTCATTGCGGGTGGAGCTGAAGAGGCGGCGAAGCGCCTCCGCCTGCGACAGCAAAGCGATCTGGCGACGACTTGAGCGGCGATGATCGAAAGCGTAGGGCGCGGATCTGGCGACGGATCTGGCGGCGAGCACGGCGGCGCATGGAGCTCGCGATCTCGGCTGCGGCGTCTCGCGCCGACGGCTATATCCAACGTGGGCGGCGTGGGATCCGGCGTGGGCGGCGGCGATCGATCGGCCTTGCTCGGCAGCGGCTCTTCATCGGCGGAAGAAGAGCTCCCCCGAGAGGCGAATCGCGGCCAGGCGAAAGCAAGCAGCCATGGCGTCGGGGGTGAGGTGGAGGCGAATCCGAGAGCCTGGCGGCGGTGGGGACCAGATGCTGCTGCTGCTGCTTCCACGACGACATCGATGGAAGATGGCGACGCATTGCTGCACCGAGTAACTACAACTAGAAGGAGGCCGCCCCGAGAGCGGAGATTGCTCCTCCCGGGGCAGCAGGCAACGAAACGGGTAGAGCCTAGGAGGCGTCGGCGCTACAGTAACCCTAACCTTTGTTCTGATACCATGTTATGAATATTGTGTGTATATTGAAGAGGCCCAATGGGCAATATATATATATGAGTACAAGAGGTGTATGCCATATACAGATAAGGCAACCAAAAGGATTCCTATCTCTATCTCTAACAACTACTACGCCTGAGGGCTATTCTCTCACAGGAGAAGTACATTTAGGATATCCTCACTCGCGCTTGTCTCACTGATCAGCTTATGGTGGATGCTCCTATGGAGCTTGGCGTTCACCTTCAGTCTACTGATGGTGAGCCTCTTGAGAATCCCAATCACTACCGCCATCTTGCCAGAAGCCTCGTCTAACTTGGAATCACTCGACCTAACATTTTTCACCTAGTTAACATCCTGAGTCAGTTTGTCTCTGCTCCCACTCAGCTCCACTACAGTCACCTATTTCATGTTCTACGATATCTTCACGAGACCATCACTCGTCCCCTTTTCTTTACTCGCTCTGGCTCTCTGCAGCTTCAGGCGTACCCTGATGCGACCTGGGCTAGCGATCATTCTGATCATCAGTCTCTATCTGTCTATTGTGTTTTCCTTTGTTCCTCTCTGATTGTTTGGAAGACCAAGAAGCAAACTGTCGTTTCCCGTTCGAGTGCTGAGGCTAAGTTGAGAGCCATGGTGTCGTTGATAGCTAAGATCACTTGGCTTCGGTGGCTACTTAAGGATTTCGGTGTTTCAGTTTCTACACCGACTTCTCTCTTATCAGACAGTACTGGTGCGATCAGCATTGCTCGAGATTCAGTGAAGCATGAGCTCACCAATCACATCGGAGTAGATGCTTTGTATATGAAATCATAGATTGTAAGACCAAGTTATTACTTTTTAGTATGTCTTCGGAGCTTTAGTTAGCATATTTCTTTACCAAGGAACAGACTAAAGCTCAACACAGTTTCTACTTCTCCAAACTCAATGTCGTCGATCGATCATGAGTTTGAGGGGAGGTGTTAGATATGTATATAGCTTAGGGTGTTCTTTGCATATTACTCTACCATGTACGTGTTATATTGGCCTTTGTCATTGGAATAGATAAGGGTTCACTCCAACAGATAGGTCCTCGAAGACTTTACAGTTTATCAAGAAATTTAAAGTAAATGGATGAAACAAACTGATGACTTTCAAAAAACTACTATGCAAATTAATAACCTGGTACCTGAGAAGTGCTAACTTGAAGTTTGGGGCCAAGAAATCTGAACTGCAATGAAGGGTAGGAGCCTTTTCTCTTTTGAGGCCCAAAGACAAGCTCATTGAACAAAGGTGCCCATTGTAGAGGCACTTGAAATTCCAAGAAATGTTGTAAGTCGTTAAGATCAGGTTTATCTGAGAGAGAACAAACTTCATAAGAATTTACTTAAGCATATAGCATTCAGAGCCAGATATTCCATTAAAGTTATAATAATGCAATCTGAAAGGAACAATTATAGGATAACAGTTGAAGTTGCTAAGCAAAATGTAACAGAAATTCGAGGAAGAATTTGTCCCCAGGACTTACAGCGAAGATATAAGTTAATGGCATGGCTGAGGTAACCGCTACCAGGAATACCGGTAAGAAGGGAGGTAATAGGAATAAATTTAAACATAATAGCGTCAGGTTTCTTTGGAACTGTTTGTAGCCATTTGGAGTGACTGGGTATATATACATCTCCACCCCTTTTTGAGCATGTAATTGTCAGGCCCTGTTTGGAAAAGCAGTTATGTTTCAGTATGTAGAGAACTAGAGAGCCAATTGGCACAGCAAGGTAAGAAAATACTTACATCCTTGGTTGATGATTCTGAGTAGCTAGAAAGATGTAGGTTATTAGTATGCTGAACTATCCTGACAAAAACATCAGGCACCTAAATTTAAATAAATCAAGTCAGCTAAATTTTATTCCAATATATGGGCACATCTGAACATGGGCTGAGGATAGATATATTTATACCTTGCTCTTGCCATCCTTGGTCTTACGATGTATGGGGGAGAGGTTCTTCCCATCAGAAAATAGAAAATCACCAAGATCCTCCAGATGTAGCTTTAGGTCGGTAGATGAAATGGTTGAAGAATGACTTTGCTTAACACATATGACATCCTGACCTCCAACTGCCATTTCAACAATTATGTGTGTCCCATAAGTTTTGATAAACCTGAAAATACACAAGATGAGAAATTTGATTGTCCATCTTTTTTATTTTGATATTGATTTTGATACACATAAGTGTCTGAAGGATAATGCAAATCGAAGCAGCTGGTTTTATGCACATTATACATAAATTGGTTGTTGGATTAACTTGTGTTGTTTAGAAAATTTGTTGTCAGATGAATATATCCGGTAAACTAAAAGAAGTCCATGAGTATATGACTCATGAGTGACGCAACCAAACTAAAAGAATCGAAAACACATTGTAGGTAAACCAAGAAACACGCAGACAGGGCACTTAAGAAGCTAAGCCAATCTAAAACTATAGATAATTGGTAAAGTGAGCTTCTCTAGAGAGAGTTGTTAAAGTGTTTTACCAAGATAGTGCTAGAGGATCCCACTTGGATGGAACAGCCTTTTTGACTTCATCTCGAAGAACCAATGGAGAAGCTTTTAGGTGCAAGTTGTACAATGAAATGAAATATCCATCAAATGCTAGATGCTTAGTCTCTTTGGCATCTGTCAGCCAAGCTCCACTTAAATCAAAAAGAGCATTAAAATAGCCTGAGGGCACTTTCCCTTGGACTGAAGATTTCTGATTAAGTAATTCTGACATCTGTCAAGAAAATCAAAATGTGATCAATATAAAATGATCTCATTAGCAGATAGAGTGCAATAACTGTATTCATCATGGTAATAGAAGTAACTGCTGGTGGTGTTTATTATCAACCTTCATTCTACTGAGATATTAATGAATGCTCTCATAAAGAAACAAAGAAAATTGTAGCTTTTGACCATACAAGTGATAAGCTTATCAGTGAATGCTCTGTCTCTGGTTTTAAATTGAAAAGGGAAAAAGGATACTTGTTGGAGAACTAGAAATTTCAATTTTTTTTTCTTGGCAGAATAAAAAGGAAAAAGTAACATCAAATTTAGCAGAGAAGGATTACATTGTTGAATATGACCATCATATGTAAACTGAACTTTAGATTTAGTATTATATGCGTTAAATCGTTAAACAGAGAGATATGAAAAAAAAAACACCTAATTTTATTCATGTTCTTGAAGGACATGTCCCTAGTCTACCGTGTGAATTGTACTTAGATCAAGCCATCAGCTAAAGCTGTGTTTTATCTTGCAAAGCAAGAAGGTTATACACATTTAAGAGGCCACATGGCCCAATGAAATGTTGTGATCATGCATAAGTTGTCTGGAGCCACATCCAAAAGGTCCACAATATTTTGTCACAGTATTAATACAGTACCAGCTTCCATGAGAGGGACTAACTTTTCTTGTGCCAAGGGGTCACACATCATTGATATCTAGCTAAACTTCAGTGAGAAATAACTAAAGTACCATTTATTCTTCTGTACTAAATAAAACCCCAAAGATATATGAACATGTGTGTAGAAGCAGCTATTTCTTGTTTGGAAATGGTAATACTTGATGGTATTCCCACAAAATGTTTTAAGAATGACCATGAGATGAAATCACAAAAAAAGATTGTTCCTCTGCGGTTAGCAATTCTACAATCAACTTCGACACAAAAGCAAGAATCACAAACTGCAACCATGGCCATTCTTTTTCCCTTTTACATGTCAGGATAATTTCAGTGCAAAAAAGGATAATATCAGTGCAAGGAAAAATAAATGCTTTCTTTCCTTGGAACTGTCTAGATTGCAATTTTCACCCAAAAAATTACCAATTCTTTGTCAGTGTGTGATCCTACAGCTAGAAGGACAGGAATTTGATGATACTGAGTCCCGACCGGTCCTGAAGTCCACCCAAGAACCATTAATTAAAGGCTTGGAATGGTAGAGCCATCCTAAGCAAGTCAGCATGATGCAACATGCATAAATGGTCGACCGATATGTGCAAATTTAATCCCTGCCAAAGAGCCATGTTTAAGGCAATCTCTCCAGCCGATCCAAGTGGACAAAACACCGGTAGGCTGTAGGCATCAGGCATGCGACTAAAAGGATTCCAAGACGGTGAAGACGCTAAATCCATTCTCTGACGTTAATGACGAAAAGTACGCCTGCTAGGTAGGAAAGTTAAGCTGGTGGGTGGGGCACAAATTGGATGGTAAAATGTGCCGAAATGAATCGAAATTGCGTGACTTCTTAAACTGTGATTAAAAAGCATAAGCAGTATACTACAAGTAGTAGGCCAAGTAAATTAGCGCAGACAAGAAAAATTTCAAGTAACCAAGAACAATGAACATGCTTGCAATCCCAGTTCAACCAAGACGAGGAACTAGTAATTGAGTTTGGCACGACTAGAACACGTCGCCACCTCCAATCTTTCCAAGCATCTGGTTCGCAGTGTTTCAATCACACAAGAACACCCGACGAACCAAGAACACGAGGAGAGGCCAGCACGCGTCTCGTAGATCCCCCAAAACTCCCGACCCGACCACCGCACGACAGCAGGAAGCTGGGACCGAGCAAAGCTAACTGAGATCGCACGACGCGGCGCACGCGTACCTGGTTGAACTCGAGGACGTCGGAGAGGAAGCGGGTGCGGTCTCCCTTGTCGACGCCGACGTCGCGGGGCACCCCCCGCAGCGCCGCGCCGCCGCCGCCCGGCACGGGGACGTCCCTGGCCCCGGCCTCGTCGAGCTCCACGAGGCGCCGCCGCAGCTTGGCGAACGGCAGCCGGAAGTCCGACGTGAGGTCGAACCCCGCGCCCAGCGCCAGCGCCACCTCCTCCCCCACCTCCATCCCTCCCTCAACACACACACGCTAAGCTCCTCCTCCTCACCACCACCACCTCCTCCAAGAAGGCAAGAACCACCTCGCGAAGACGGACAGCTAGAAGAAAACTATCCTTGTGGAACCCAACAAATTCTACCCGGGTGCATGCGTTTCTTGTATCCTCGATGCGTTCTTGGTGAGAAAAGGGGAGGAGGAGGGGGGAGATGAAGTAGAAGGGAGGTTTGACGATGAGGTGGAAGGAAGGAAGAGGAGGGGAGGGGTTTGGTGGGAATGCAATGCGGTAGGTGGGGCCCACGGAGGGGTAGGGGGAAGCGGGAAGCGAGGGGGTTCGGGGAGGAAATAAAAGCGGGCGGATTGCGGTTGCATCGATTGTTCGGTGGGAGCGAGGGGGATTGGCGGACCGGCGGATCGGTCAGTCAACTTCAGCTCGGATCGTCAGAGGCGGATGGCTGCGGCTGCGGGTCTTTCGGCCGCCGCCGCCGCAGCCGCAGCAGTGGTCGCCACGGGTGGTTGGGTTTGAAAGGTTGGGTCAGGGGGGCCAGGGATAAAATTCTGGAAGCGCGTATGCTTTTGGAGCGTGTTCGGTCAATTTGCTGGGCAACTGATGATGACGACCTTATGATGTTGGAATAGTTGCATATTATCCTTTAATCCTGGGAACTATCGCATATTCCACAGGCGACCTGTTTGGCATTTGGTGCCCCCAAAACAACGGGTTTCGTTTTAATTCTAGAAACTAGAAACACCTGTGTATCCTAACTTTAGCCTGGCTGCCATAACCATGAAGTTATCACTACCCCTGCCATTTTGACCTGAGCTCATCGCCCACTGCTAGGCGTTACTCTCCTGGCACCACCACTGCCACCGCTACGGGCAAGGTAGTATACCACCGCTATATTCCCTGTCATCGTAGCACTTTGTTACTCCATCTATTTAATAATATACACGTTTTGAACATCAACACGATCTTTTGCATACAACTTTGATAATTTTTTTTTAAATAATCAGTTTTTTTATTTCGAATTACAGAAATAATACTACTTTTTTTTTACAGAAATAATCATTTATAGCTCCATGGTTGGACGACTTGGGCCAGTCGCCCAACGGGTGAGCGACAAATATCCAAGTCGCTTAACCGTTGGGCGATTGGTCCGTTCGCCTCCTAGTCACCGAATGGTGGTGCGATTAGGACACTTGTCGCTCACCGCTGGGCCATAGTCGTCCAACTGTTGGGCGACTAGGACACCTGTCGCTCAACACTGGACCCTTATCGCCCAACGGTTGGACAACTATAGGCATTTAGAAGGCACGCGTGCGCCCCGCCAACGCCAGTTCGCCATTTTTCTTTCCAGAGAAACGATCGGGAGGAGAAAGAGAAGGGAAAGAGGAGAAGATAGGAAGGGAAAGAGGAGAGGGAGAGAGGAAGAGGGAGAGGGGAAAAATAAGTGTCTTCACATCGACAACGACGACGGTGAGTCTCTAGCATTATTTTGTATGTGTGTATTTTCGAAACCATGGTAGGTTAGTAAGCAACATCATGTGTATTGATATATTGTTAGCAAATAAAATAATGGTAGGTTAACTTAAAAAATCTTTAGATGCATACTGTGTAGTGTCATATTATCAGTGGCAAAGCTAGAAAATTTGTGTGGGGGTGTGGGAGTGATGGTAAAGATTAGGCTATTTAACAATTATTGGCTGAACGAATATTAGGGTTGGGTAAACCAGGCATTGTAAAAATTGTATTCAGATCATACTTAATGTTTATATATAATTTGTTGTGTTTTTTTCCCAATAGGGCGACCGCTTTACACATTTAGTTGCAAAAACAACTTTATTTTATGGAGTGTTGATGATAACAATTGCTAACATCGGTAAATAAGTTTTAAATAAGTGTGAACATATTATTAAAAACTTTGTAGTCATTGCATAATATTTTGTTAGAAAATGGTGGTGCCTGTGCATACCGGTCACCCCACCTAGACAGAGTCCATGTATATTGTTAATAGATGTAAATAGCGTAGTCGTAGGTTTGCATATAAAATCATGGTAGGTTATTTTAGAAACCATGGTAGGTTATGAACAAAAAATCACTAAACTTATGCAAGAATACAACTTAATTTTCAAAATTTCCGGAGCTATGCTATAAGTAATTGAACCCACTAATTGTGTTATAATTGTAACTGAAAATTGACTACTAACCTTGCCGAGGTGTACAACTGGGTTATTAGGGGTCTCCGTTCTCAGCCCCTCGTCGCCAATGTGGAAGGCGTTCTGCATGGTACAATCGGATATTTCAGGGAAAGGCATGCAAATGCGGCACTTCATACAGCCAACCCCACATACACCGTACTGCTCGAAACCTACAGTGTACATGCAGGCCAAGACCGAGAAGGGTCAGTCACACACGGTCTTCGTGATAGGCAATATGGGAGTATCGTTTCGACGTGGTCCTTCGGGACAGAGCCAGATTTGGGATGGCTCGGTCTCTTGTTACCCATGGGGTATGCCTTGGAGACCATGTGAATGAACCTAGCTGCACATGCAACAAGCCAAAGCTCCTTCATAAACCATGCTCTCATGTCCTCGCCGCGTATGGGACCATCCACATGGACCCATCGAACCTCATATCGGAGTACTTCATGAAGGAGAGGGTGCAGCAGGCGTGGTGTGGCGAGCTAAGAGGTTTCAGGGTTGTGAGCAACTTCGCCACGTTGGATATTGCACGGAGGACTTGGATTTCAGATCTTGACCTGTTGAAGGGGGAGGGCCGTCGACAGAGTCGTCGCATTTGGAACGATATGGATGAAGGGGAAGCTGGAGTAGCGGGTAGACGTTGCGGCCGTTGCCACTAGGAAGGCCACACTACAAGAACTTGCAAGGCGTCTGCCGACACGTAGGAATACCGGCGTGAAGTGCAGCACCACTCCTTGTTGGGTGCGTAGTGGTACTAAGATTAGAACTGCTAGCATATTGTAACTTGTACTTTAGTAAGTACCTTGCTTGTTGTAAGTTCTGTGAAACTAATTGTATCGTAGTTGCAAATTTTAACTTTATTTGAAGTGTCAATCTCTTGTCGTAATTGCAATGCATGACGTGACCTCGCTCGGTAGCGCACCACGTGACCATGCTCTGTAAAGCAGGACGTGACCACTCTCTGCAAAGCAAGAAGTGACCACTGTCTGCAAACTAGGACGTGACCCGACGAATCAACTTTACAGGACAATGTGACCCGACGAGGCCGCTTTTCACAGTGACGTGACCCAACGAGTCTGCTTCCCATAGAGACATGACGCAGTGTTGCCACATGATTCCTCCTCGGGTCTGCTACCCCTACCTCATTACCCAGCGAGTCAGCTTTGCGCAGCGACGTGACCCAACAAGTCAGCTTTGCGCAGTGACATGACCCAACGAGTCTCCTCAGAGCCGCTGCCTCGCGGACGTGAATTTCCTTCAAACGAATTACAATTCAGCCACGTACGCAGCGTCGACTCGGCATATAAGTACTACCACTTCCACGTCAGGTTCTTCTGCATCCAGACTTCAACACAATCTCGCTCAGATGGACAAGCATTGGGAGGAGATCTGCGAAATGCAAAGAGAGTATGCGGCCTAGGAGGAACAAAGGGAGTGTGCTAGGAGGCCACCTCCCCGCAATGACGTCGCCCCCGTAGTAGCAACCTCTATCACAACATCCCAACCGAGCATTCGCCGCAACACCTGCCCAAGGGGGAGACGCCGCCCCTCTATTGGTGTAGGGACAGATGCAAGTTCTTCAAGTCCAAGCACCAGCTAAGCCTGGGCATGCGCTACTCGAGTTGCGTGAACTGCTCCTACGACTATCCTGATCGTCGTTGGGACACAAGCCATTATCGGCAACCAGTAAGGACATGTTACAGTATGTTCCCCTACCATTTCTCTTTCAAAGTACGCACTAACAACCTCTCTCGTCTACCCGTAGTCCTCGGATCCGCTATGTGGCTACCGCAGGTGGATTGACCTAGAGATCCACCCACACAACCAATGGACTCTCAACTGCGAGGAATGGGATGCCAACAGGGACCGTGAGAGGAGGGAGGAGGAGCGCCGCATCGAAGAGCACAACCAGCGTATTCGGCGGGAGATGTAGGCCCATCTCGAGGCATGCAGGTACAAGAAGCGCGAGAAAAAGAGGGAAATAGCGGCCGAGGCCAAGGCGGCCGGTGAGGAGTACAATGTCGAGCTCGCAAGGAAGGGCAAATGGCCTCGTTCCACGCAGTAGTTCGACCCTCTTCATCCATATGTCCTATGTATTTCTAATTCCATAAAGATATGCATGTACCGTCCTTGGTTCGTTAGCCTGTTTTCCATGTAACCCATTGTCGGATCAATTGTCGTGTTGTTATCATTGTGTCATTTCTCCAAAGTTCTCCACCGTGTATGAATTTCTTGGCGCATTGCAATATCACTTACTTTTGTACTTACGAATCATTTCTACCTCTATCATCCTCACAAAATTCTTCAGAATTTTAGCGCACTATAACAACATACGACGATTACAAAATGTTATTGTGATTCTGACAAATTTCGTACCCTTGAGATTCTACAAAAATCACAAACGAATAAATCAACCTTGTCACCGCCCTTTTATTTTTCAAAAAAATAACATCCTAGAAACAAGATTTACTAAATGTATTACCTATGAAATTTGACATTTATTCTGAAACAATTATTCCAATCGAATTAATAAAATACTTAAAATCGCCTAATGGTTCGACGACTTTATAGTAGTCTCAACGGTAAGACGACTAGGGATTATTTCTTCATAAATTTACCGCACTATAATAACATACGATGATCACAAAATGTTATTGTGAGTCTGACAAATTTCGTACCCTTAAGATTCTACGCAAATCACAAACGGACCAACCAACCTTGTCGCCACTCTTTTATTTCCAAGAAAAGTAATTACCTACGAACAAGATTTGCTAAATGTATTACCTTCAAAATTTGATATTTATTCCCACACAATTATTTTAAACGGATTAATAACAATACTATTAATGCCTTAAATCGCCCAGTAGTTGGGCGACCTAGTACTAGTCGTCCATCCTTTGGGCGACTAACCAAAATAGCTAAACCATCGGCCGACTACAACTCGTGTCGCTCCTCCGTTGGGCGACTCGGGCCCGTCGCCCAATGGTTGGGTGACTATTCCTAGGTTGTCCAACGGTACAGCGACAAATGAATATTTCTGTAAAAAAATAAAGTGGTATTATTTCTGTAATTCTGAATAAAAAATGATTATTTTAAAAAAAATTCCAACTTTGACCATTAATTTTTACATGAATATGTTAAGTAAAATAATATAAAATATTATATTATAAAAGTATTTTTATGACTAATTTAATAATATTGTTTTCATATCACCAATACAAATAGTTTTTATATATAAATAGTCAAAATTAAAGAAGTTTGACTGTGTGTTTTCTAAAATGTGGTATATTTAGTATTCACTTAGGCAGGGCATTTAAAGAGTGTTGATGCAGACGACAGCAACGATGACATTCAAGACTACTACGTCCATCCCCCACCCAACCCCGCGTCCATTCGCCTAGGAGAATTGAAGTATTTTTGCCGGTCAAACTTGTTGACTTAAGAGTGTTAATATGTCATCTACTCATCTGGTCAGTATGACTGGTATTGAAAACTGTGTTTCTCATCTCTGTAGTAGCATAGTAAGAATAACCCTCTTCTGGACTAGTAAACTTGCATAACCAAAAATAGCAGTGGCAAACACGCAAATTACCCATGATGATGTTGGATTAATTGTATATTTGTCTCTCCAAAAGTGACTAGTTTGACATTTGATACTCCAAAATAGCAAACTGCGTTTTAAGTACGGGCACAATTGCATATTGGAAAGACGAAATTTTCCAGTCACCGTCCCAATTAGCGATAGTATCATTGTCGCCAATTAAAACAGTACGGAGAGATTCTTGTCGCCAATTGAACTAACGATAGGAAAATTTCGTCAGCTCAATTGGCAACAATTAGAATGGCGACAAGGCCCTATATTTATTTATTTATAATCTATGTGTAGAGAATACAGCCTAAAGATTTAGTGTATTTCACGAAGTTTTTTTTGTAATACCTCAAAGTGTTTGTGTAGTTCGGAATCCGAAATTGGAGAAGACAACGAAATGTGAAGTTGAGAATGTGAGATCGGTGATGCAATTTGGAACGCGAGTTCGGCGATGCAATAACACAAATAGCCCCCTTCAGAGCGAAATGAAAAAAATATTTGGGTTTAGGGTTGCCATGCGCATTGTTGTCTCGACTGTATTGTTCGTGGAACCCATTCCTTCGAGAAAATATTACGTAATATTTAATAGTAGAAATATTTGGAAAAAGAGATTTAAGCTTGAAAGACTTCATAATTTAATTGTGAAATACATAGCGCGTTGGGTTTGGTTACGTACATTGGAAACACCAACATGCACAAATCAACAAACTGAAATACACATACGATACATGTGAGCCTTTTTGGAATCCAAAAAAAAGATTGATTGGAACGAAATCGATAAGTCCTGATGGCCCATCAATCCCTTTCCTTTGTGTCTGGACTGCCCGCGGTGGTGGCCAGTCTTGAAGTCAGCCATGTTCTACGAGACGGGCAGGACGATTGAATGATGTTAGGATAGCACAATGTAGGGCCAAATTAATAATCAGGATGCAAAATGAACATAACTTACCTCTTTAATCCAGACTACGCCCGGGCGACGAGGTGCGCTAGGACGCTGCCGGTCTCACTAGCAGGAGCATTCCCCTTGTGCATCGTGCGCTTGGCTCAGTCGTACTCAGCTTCCTGTTCAGGGGTCCTCCGCCACTACCCTGCTTTCCTAGGCTCCTTCGGTGCCTTTTCAGTAGGGTCGGGTTTAGCAAGGTTTCTAGTGTTTGAAGATCTCGGCTAGCATTACATAGTTCAACATGTACTTCTGCTTGATGAACGCCCTATCGTACATGTCCGGGCCGTCGATCCATTAGAAGAAGTTGCATCACATCTCCGGCTACCATTATGCGCGGATGTAGTTAGGGATTTGTGGAACAGAACATAAGATGTGAAAAATGTATGTGTGTGCAAAATTCGCTTACGAGAACATTCCTACACGTGTAGTACACCTCTGGCGGCCATCGCCTGGTGTGTGGAATGGATGATCTTAGCCAGTTCTTTCCACACACATTGCAAACGTGGGAACTCCAGTGGTACCGGCATATCCTTCATAGAACAATCCAAGTAGGGTTTAGCCCTCTCGGTAAGCCACTTGCGCTTCCGCAGCATCTACGTGTAGAAGATCGCTGACGAATCTGACATCTCCTTCCTCTCAGTTGTGTGAACCAATCTTTGGTGAAGTGTTGGGTGTAGTGGTATAGTGTTCTCCGCTAGTTCTCTTTTCCCTCCTTTTATAATGGGTCTTTTTAGACCAAAAAGGTGGTGTGGCGGAGTGTGGTATTTTCGGTCTACAAAGGTAGCGTTGTAGTGTGTTATTATCTTGGTATGCAAAGTGGTGGTTTGTGGCGTGTCGTGGTGCATTATTTTTGTTTTGAAAAGATGGCGTGGTAGAGTGTGGCCTTTTCGGTCTAAAAAGGTAGCATCGCAATATGTTGTCAACCCCATCTACAAAAGTGGCAATATGTGGTGTGATAGGGTGTGGTCTCTTCGGTCTTAAAAGGGGGTATGGCGGAGTGTGGTATTTTCGGTGTGGAAAGGTAGCATCGAAGTTTGTTGTCATCTCGGTCTACAAAAGTGGCAGTGTGTGGCGTGACCGGGTACAGTCTTTTCGGTCTAAAAAGGGGTGTGGCGGAGTGTGGTCTTTTCGGTGCGAAAAGGTAGCATCGAAGTGTGTTGTCATCTCGGTCTATAAAAGTGGCAGTGTTGGTGTGACCTGGTGCGGTCTTTAAGGTCTGAAAAGGTGGGGTCTCGCGATGCTGACTCTGTCACATAGTTACCCATAGACATAAGAACAAATAGTATCGAAACACGAGACTAGCATAATGTAAGTTGTATAGAAATTTATATTTACATGACATGACTGATATTTATAAGAATAAATATCTACTTGCGGGCCCTTTTGGGGCGTACCCCACGTGTGGCTCCTAGCCTCATCCGGGGAAGCTGCGGGCGCTGGTATGAGTAGGTCAAAGGCTCTGGCGGTCAAGGCACCCTACCAGTGCAAGTAGCCTAAGGGGGTGTCGCGAGAGGGTGTTGCGTTGGCTGGCTCACTCCGGGCGTACCGTGCAGCTATGAAGCCCCCACGGAGACCTGGCTGCTCTTGCCGTGCAAAGGCCCACGGCCACCCTGGTCAAAATCGAAGTCCCCAGAGTGTGACTCCTCATGTGACACTAGCTCCTCGTCCCAAAGGGGTGTACGAGCTGTGAAACAATACGTTATGCATGTAAACATGGTAAAAAATGATGAAATAGTACGTTGTGCATGCAAACACATACCTTGTTGCACGAAGGTAGCAGACCGCTCCGCGTACTCCTGCCCTGTGTACGGGTGAAACTCGAGGCCTATCAGAAAGAGTCTTTTTCTACTTCTTCTTCTTCTTCTTCGTTGTTAGCAGAAGAAATGACTCCACCTCGAGGACTTGGAGGAACATCCTCCACAACCTTTTTTCTGACACGGTGGTCAGAACTCTCAGCAACCACCAGATCGGCTGCTCTTGGAGATTATGAGGACAAGTCTCCTATCCAAACATTGATGTCCTTGACAGTTGACTCGATCATTATCATCGCTTCGTCTTCGGGTGCCTCACATCTACTTCGGTGACCACAGGTGGTCCGACCACCTCATTTTGCGCAGAGGGCTCGTTGGTGAGTGTTTCTTCTCTTGCTACCTCAGGAATAGTGGTCGAAGACTCGACCACCGTTGCTTCTGTCTCTACAATTTGGGGGGGGGGAACCAACATTCCCACGGTTGTAGCCATGATAATGGCTTCTTTTTTCCATAGGGACATCCCTGGGGGCTCGAGAGACGGGACTGAAACATGACAGATGTTAATACATTAAAAGGTAAGATAAAAGAGTAAATACAACTATTTATTCTTTAAAATTTTACATATCTAGGCTTCCTAGATATGATCTTGAAGCCCATAGAAACTTTTCCAAGAGAAGTTTTTATCTTCTTCTCCTTCTTCTTCTTTTCCTCCTCTTTGGTCATTCTCATTGGCTCTACGGTCTCAGTCTCTAGAAGGCTCCCCGCATCGTTGCTTTGAATGGCCACGTCCTGTACGACCACAGCTGGTTGTACATTGGGGGGGGGGGGGAAGGGTGATCAAAAATTATAAAGGGTGGTCGAAACTAGCTTCAACCACCTAAAGGTTGTCATTTCTTTCGACCACAGGCTCTGCTGAACCGGTAGTAGCCTTCACAAAAGAAATGTAACTCTTCTAGTTTTTCTTTTCAATTCGCTTAAGAAAAGCGGGAGAAGGAGAAACTGAGAATGTCTTATCATCATAATAGAAGGGTACCTTGGCCTTAGGCATCTTATGCTTGAGGTCTACGACCACCTCCTGTGTGCCCTTGGTAGTTAAATCTGCCAAGAAACGACCGATGGCAGTGGTCGGTCGAGAAGTTGTGCTCGAACTCCCGATATGCTTCTTTTTCTTGTCAACTGCCTTCAGAAGACGACGTCACTTGCTCAGAGGAACTCTGTATTCCTTTGAGCTCTCCTCAGCAGACCCTAAGTCCATCTTGGGGACATCCTAAGGATTGGGAACGCTGACATGCTACAAAAGTTCACAAAACAAGAATCAACAAGTAGTCGAAACTACAAACACTACTCCCTAAAGATGAAACAAATAAAAATATTGGTTACCTTTAGATGTCTTTTTCTCTTCTCTTCGGATATGACTGCCAGAATCTTAGGAGCTCCCTCTATGGTCATAGGGGCCTTCTCGTAGATAAGTTTGACCCAAGTGTCGACCTCTTTCTCTGGCAAATCTACGAGCAGAATAATATGATTAACGGTGTGCTTAAATCACAAATTGACAAAGCATATTGGTTACATCATTACCTTCCTTGTAGTCCCTGGTCAGATCATTAACCTCCGAGTACTCCCACATAGGATGTGCTCGATCTTTCAGGGGGTTGATACGACATGTGATGAAATACTTCACCACATACCATCCGGTTAGCCCTCCTTCTCTCAAATCCTTGATTGCTCGAATGAATGGGGCTAAGTGATCAAGATTCTCTGAACTCGAGTCCCAAGACTTCTTCTTATCCACAAGTTTGCCTTCGAAGTAGAGATTATCTCATTTGATCAGGGTCTAGTAGAACAACTTCTTCCTCCATCCCGACCACAAAATCTTCTCTGCAACAACCATAGCTGTCATCTTCGTGACATTCATCTTTGATTTCTCCCACTCCGACACGACTCTGGCCATCTCTTCAGAAGTTTAAGTCGGATTCAGAAGATTTGTTGTGGATTTGGAAATTTGGAGAGAAATTGCGAACTTGGTTGGTGGCGGAGAGAACAAGGGTTTAGGAATAGTTGAAGCAAATGGGGAAAGTAAAAAACCCTAAGTTACTCCCAGTGAATACTTATAGCCGCCGGTTTGAGTAAAAGGTCGTGGGATGCTAGCAGTTGCAAATCCCTTTGGGAACTGCTCCCAATGGACATATTTTGCAAGAGACAGTTGGCATTCTTTTTTCTATCTATTCAGGAAAAAGAGTTTATTTTCACAACTTAAGTAAAATTACCTATTTGACCAAGTCAATTTCTAGTCAAACAAGATACTAGTCGGAAAGACTTTGCTTTAGACCACTATCCTACAACTGCTTTTTCAAGTAAGTTACTTTCACTTGAAGTTCGGGGGCTAGATGATGAGGATCTAATAATCCTCAATTAATTAAGTTATTTATCTATAATATTTATAGATAATAATGTATTTTATATAACCTTCAAAGGTACCCCTCAATATTAACACTAAGGGAGATCATGCACACCTAGCGGTCGTAAGCTATTTTACGACCACCTTATATGGTCGTAAGTTCTTCTACGACCATCTATTAATTATAAGTCCTAGTACAATCACCCTATATGGTCGTAAATTCTTCTATGACCATTTATTGACTGTAAGTCCTACTACAATCACCCTAAATGGTCGTAAGTTCTTCAACGACCACCTATTAATCGTAAGTCCCACTATAATTACCTCATGGTTGTAAGTCTTACTACGACCAGGTCATTTATGACCACCCTATCGACTAGGGATATTTGTGCGCTGTGCTTAATAAATATAGTAGTTAATATGTACCATTATTCCTAAGATAACTGCACGTATTAAACCTCCGTCTCTAACATAACCGCAAGGTGACGTGGGGGGATACATCCCTAACAATAACTACCCTTAAACGTGTGCATTGCATCAAACGACAAGGTGGCTCTTGATGTAAACAACTGCCACCCGTTCATGCACTATATAAGGAGTAAAGTTGGTGGACAGAGGGGAGAGGGACATACAAGAAGCAAGAGACAAGAAGATTAAACCATAGCTTTAGTGATTCCTTATTGTTGTAAACACAATCAACACAGCAAACATAGGAGTAGGGTTATTATTCTCTCAGGAGAAGGCCTGAACCTGTATAAAATTTTCGTATCCTTTTCTATGTGGTTTCTCTCTAGGAGAACACCCAACATTCATTCATAAGATCGATACCAAACCATTGACATGATCCAAAACTTGGGCATCTTTCTCTTCTCATGTGTAGGTATTGGGGACGCATGATGGAGAAGATGGACTTGGTAGGTGCCGGTCTTTTGGTTCATCACGTGATCGAGACACTTGATGGTTCTCCATTCCCTTTAATGGCTTCCAAGAGGCATGCGCTTTCTTATTTAGCGTCTTCATCTTCTTTGTGAGGTATTTCATACCCTTATGCCTTTACATTCATGATGATTCACTCTTGGCATGTTGTGCTTATCTATGTGCTCACTTGTATCATATCGGCATGTGTTACTCTTATCATATCTTTTATCATTCGTTTGCTAGTATATTGATTATGTATACATGTGCTAGATTGTCATTCATTATTTCCATGGATGTATGAGCTTGGTTTGTCATCATAAGCTTCTACTGTTTTGATACATTTATTATCTTGCTCTTGTTGATATTTTGCTCTATGTATCCATATGTTTATTTGATATCCATGTTAGCATACATTATCCATGATTTGTTCTATGACATGTTTTATGCTTACATGGTATTGTGCCTTATTGTTAATTGTGGATATATGTGCTTTGCCATCGTTTCACTAGCATGCTTTACCCTTGACTTGATGTATGATGTATGACATGTTCTTTGGTTACTTGCTCTTATGTCTTATTGTGGATTATGGGTATCTTGAGCGTTATCATATCTTGGATAGCATGTGTTGTGATTGATATATCTATTATTATGCTCTTGGTAGTGTCTTGCCCCATGTGTCCATATAGTTGTTGTGTTCATATCAGCATGAATCATCATTGATCTGTCTTATGACATGCTTTATGATTACATGTTCATAGGTTTTATTGTGTACTATGGATACATGGATCTTGTGATATCCCTAGCATGTAGTATTCATGATTTGTTCATTGACATGCCTTATCTATTCATGCTCATGCTCTAAATTGTTGCTTATATGCTTACATGAGCTTTGGATCATCTATTGCTATTCTTACTGGTCGTGTGTCTTGGTACTATTTTTCTAGATCATGTCTCACTAACCCAGTACCACGGCATATACTTCTCTTGTCTATTTAGTTTAGTCTTTTCAGTTGAGAAGGAAAACATGTGGTTCATGACTCGAGTTGTTGGTTCTTCTTCCTCATGTGTGCATTCGATGATGGCTATCACTTGTTAGGGATGCAGTATGGTCCAGCTTCTACTCCTTCGACTACATTTCACTGCCAAGTGGTGTGACTCAGGCTCGAGCCCTTGTGCCTTACATTGTGTATACTACTCATATACAACCTTGCATAGCATCTAGGTCTTTTCAAGTGTTTGGATTGTTGTGTTTAGGGTATATAGGAGGTACACTTCTAGCATGTGTCCTCCCTATGTATTTTTCTTATCTCTTTGTCTGCTAGGATGCACTCTCTTCACAGCCTAGGTCGAGCTTGTCCTCGAGTCACTAGTTTTTAGCATACTAGTTTTTAGCATACTTTGAGTAGCTTGTCCTCGAGGGACTTTTGCGATAGCTAGTGTTGGTGTTTCGCTCCCTAGTTATGAGAGATTTTTTCCCTAAAGACCATGTGGAGTAAGAGGTTCATTGTGCTAGAGTTTGTGGAATTTGAGGCTCTATTAGCGATATCCTCACTAAACCGTTAGATCCTACTAGGTTTGCCTCCTTGAGGAGTGAGTTGGGGGTAGTTTACACTTACAAGCTGGTTTGAGGGGGAGTTGATCCTTGTTTTGTCCTTCTTCATCAAGTGATTTATTTGGCTTTTATTGCCTTTTCTCTTGCATCTCATGCATTGTATCATATTGCATTCATATGAAATATAAAAAATGCTGCATTGTAATATAGATTTATTGCTTCAACTTGTAAATTGATGTAGCTTTGCTTATTGCCCATGTTGATGTGGCGTCTATCTTTTGATTAATGTCATGATATAGCTTGCACGCTTGTCTTAGCATGATTTACTTGCTTAGCTACTTGTTGATGCCTTGGCATGTGGCATAGAGCTAGAAGGTCTAGGCTTAATCTAAAATTACCAAGTGATAACTAAATTTAACTTGTGGTATAAGTCGAGCCAGACTTTTATGTCTTTTGAGATCTTGTACATGATTATTGAGTGCTAACTAGAATTACTAGGCTTATCTTGAATCTATCTTGAACTTAGAAGAAAATCTTGGACGACTCATAGCTTTTGCTCAATTTTAGTGTTTTAACTAAAAATCCCTTGTTTTCATGAAAACAACAAGTGGTATCATACAAAAATAAAAATAAAATGGGAGTACTCGCAAAAGGTCTACTACATGCCTAGAGTACTCCTAGCTTAAAAGTAGTCTATTACACCTCACTAGAGTTTTTTTATGCTAAAAATGTCATATCTTTGCTGGCAAAAGGTCTGTTACACACCTAGAGCAATATTGAAAATCAAATGAAATTGAGCAAGCTATTGATTCAAGTTGTAGCATTTGTAATCCATCTAGTAGTCAATGCTTGTTTCATCATCTTGAATTACTAGCTTGCTGTGGCTTGGTTGTTACTCATATTGTGTTTATTCATATTATCCTCTAGTGATTTCATTTTATTCACTAGACTAGATGGCTCTTGGATATATGTCTTGATGTCAAGCTGTAGCTTGCAATTCTTGATATGCTATCCTTCCTACTTGATATGTCTAGTGCATTACTAGATGTTAGCTTCTTCATATTGGGTAATCCCCTAGTCTTCATGCTCCTAAAAACTAAATCTAAAAGTGAAGGCACTCCATTGCATTTCACTCATTCTCTTTGTTATGCTTCTTCCCTTCATCTTTAAGCTGAAAAAATGGGTGAGAGGAATGCGTGATTCCTTGGTGACTCTATTGTCAAAGTGGGGAGATGTGAGAACCCCGGCTTATTTAGCTTGTAATGCTTAGTCATTCATTGACCCTAACATCACAAACAAAATAACCCGTGTCTTCGAGATATGTATACTTCCCAAAAATACAGTATACACACCCCTTTACAGAATTATGCATCAAGATCATACAAGACATAGAACCAAAGCACGAACTAGATTAAACCAAGGACATACATAATAGAGAGAGTTATTACAAAAGGGGCCGACCGGCCAAATAACAACTAAGAAAGATAAATAACAGCGGAAGCAAAAGCCATAAGATGGCGATAAACAAAAGCCATACGGTTTGCCTAAAGCCCACAAGGCAACCGACCAGGCCGCCAAGCTAGTCGTCCCATCCACAACACATCTCACAAAAGTGGGGCCCTTGGGGCTCCACATCCTCTGCAACAAATTAATTAAGCAAAGCAAATGAGTACAAAAATTGTACTCGCAAGACTTACGTGTAGGGTAACAGACCTATACATATGCTACATGAAAGCTTCTTTAAGTGGAGGCTGTAGGTTGTTTTCAGCATAAAGCAAGTTTTGATTTGCAATATTTAAATAGATTCAAAGCAGTTTTGCAATTTATTTTTAATTTGCAAATAACAGCGAGACAACAACATAATAACAATAGATAGATGACAACAACAATCCTGGAAGTGACTAACCCAATAGTCACCACAACAATAGCATGAATTACCCATTCATACCACCCATGTCAAGTTTTAATTAAAGGTTATAGTCTAACTCTCGAAAGACTTCCTAAGCGTGTCCATAACCTAGGGCGAGGCTATTGAATAGTTTGAACCTGCAGGGTGTACCAATGTACCCACACGCCGAATCGCCTTTTCGCCAAGCTATTAACACACTTCCTTTGGTGTGCTTAAGCACAGCTAAGTCCAACGAGACATTTCCAATATTGAGTGTCAACAACGAGTCGCCCATATGGGGATACAACCTCCCCATACGTTGATGCTTGAGTCATCAAAGATGCTCACCCCTTATACTGGTGGTGCTCCTTGCGATGGATAAACCCCACTATGCTCACCCAATAGCCCACCATGCAACTCGAAGCTAACACCCGCCAAAGTACTTAGTCAAGAGAGGTCCCATATCCCCCTCGTGTGGTTAGCACGCAAAATTGCTTGGTTTAGTGTAACAAGATGTTCGGTCCTTGTTGACTTAGGCACCATTCCACATACCAACAAATCACACCATCATCCATTGTGCCCAAGTCCACATAGTTTTCATTTTTAGTTTTGTTTTGACTTTACAAATTAACAAAGCACAAGTGCTGGACATAATGGAATAATAATTTTTATGTGATCAAGGTCATCGACTAAGTCGATGACCGCCCAATTCTACCGTAATCTAAGCATTTCTAAGCATTACCAACACGTGATCTACTAAGTGATGAGAGCTCATCCAATGAACTCTACATCACAGCAAGATATTCCTAGGCTTAGTAGTAGAGAATGGATATTTACCTACAGAGTATGCATCTATAGGATCAACTAATCGATAATCATTTAACAACAAAATAGAGCATGCATACATACAAGTTAAACAAAGTATTAGACTTTGAAAGTAATGGGATTAAACATGATCAAACTGCTTGCCTTGCTGGAGCTGTTCACCATGCTGCAAAGGGTCACTCACGGGATCAACGCACTCGTCGGCACCTAATGAAAAAGCGAAAAAGAACCGATAAGAACGACGAAAACCTAAAAGACTCAACAGCCAATTTTCTCCAAATGCTCTGAAATTTTTACAACAGCTAGATCATGATTTTTATAGAATTTAGCAACAAGAACCAATTGATTTGGATTTTCAATGCAAAAGTTATGGCCAAAACAAATCTGCTCAGCCTGGAAATTGCTGGAAAATAGAATTCGGTTACTGTTCATCCAAATTAAATTCTCTAGCACAATTTTCCAAAGAGGTGCTGCACCTGGGATTTTTATGGTAAATCAAGCACCTCAGGAGATGAATAACACAATTGAGTTCACCTCATTTGGAGCTATGATGCATGTTTTACGATTTTTCAAAGACATGCAAAAGAGCACAAATAAAATGCACCCACAATTCTTTTGAAAATAGTACATGTCTAAATCCTATTCTACCATTTATTACACTAATATAGGAAGCCAACAAAGTTGGATTCACTCAAAAAGGATCTATAGAGGATTACTTATGCATTTTATAAGTTAAATGAAAATTTTAAAGCAACATTAAAAGTCTATTTCTAAACCAACTTGCAAATCAATTTTCTGGAGCCGAACTAAGCTTACAACCATTTTTAGATTAAAGCTGAGTCCAAACCAGAGCTACCAAAATTTGAATCAACTGAAATGGAGCTAAAATGAAATAGTTATGCATTTTTGAAGTTCATTACCTTTTTCAGTTCACAAATAAATCCATCGGGAATTCCTAAAATCGATTTGACGCGGACGAACCTGGGCCGTTGATCCTGGATCAGACGGCCCAAGACCTGCTGGCAACACGTGCTCGCGCCCACGCAGATCCAACGAACATGGGCCGTTGATCTTGAATCCAACGGCCCGAGTTGGATTCGCGCGCGGCGCGTTTGGAAACCCTGCGCGAGAAAGGAGGCGGAGGTTGTGGACCGTTGATCGCGAGATGGACGGCTCGCAACCAACGTGACATAGAGCATGCGCACGGCCTCGCGAGATCTTGCCCGCAGATCTAAAACTGGACGGTCCTAACGAGCTGCTACAGTTGTCGGTTTCGTCCGACAACGAAACTGACGACGAAGAAATGGTCACCGCCAGTGACTCAGGCCACGGCGGTGCGAATGGATGCCAGGTACGAGTGCGCAATAGCAGTGCGCACCCACTGGTACCACTCACACCCGCGGTGGTGGACCAGAGCGCCGGCGAGCCGGAGGAGAGGCGGCGGTGCAAAGCACGGACAAACGACAAACAGCAAAAGGAGCTCCGCAGCGGTTCATTCAAGTGAGTGCCCAGCTCTAAGGGACTACCAGGAGGTTACCTGGAGGTCCCGGAGGGACAGAGGAGGACTGAGCAGCTCCGGCGACGAAGGACCTTGCCGGCGCCGAGGAGGACAACGTGGAGAAGAGGACCTGGGCATAATCAACTGCACCGGGTCATCAAGATGCATTCCATAGAGTTAGGAGGTGCTCCCAGAGCAAGGAATTGAAAGGGGGAGGTCCTTACGGTGATGGGGAAGAAGGGGGCTCACGGCCATAAGCTCCAAAACTCAGATTAAGTCGCTCTGTGGAAGCCAACCCAAATTGAGTTAGGGAAATGATCGGTGAGGTGAGAGGCACAAGTGAAGCAAAGAGAGGAGAGGAAATCCTTTGGGCACCGCCTTCACCGAGAGCTCCAAAGTGCAACAATGGCGGTTGGGGGCTCACGGTGCTTGCGCTCCTTAGAGCAAGAGGAGAAGCTAAGTGGTGTTTAAAGAGTGCCAAGGAGGAACAAGAGGACCTTATAAAGCCGGGGAGCAGAGGCCATGAGCTAGGGTTAAGCTCCATGGTGAGCTTAGCCCACAGCTTGGTCCATGGCGCCACAAGGACGCGGAGGGATGGGGCGGTCGAGCAGACCTATGGGTGGGAAGGTCGACCAAAGATTTAATCTTGGCGACAAAAGAGCGGTTGGGAGGTGACAGAGCCTTTGCTCCCCTCTCGCCATGGCGCCGCGCAAAGCCCGAGGAAGGAGAAGAACAGGTGCTGCCCCCAACCGTTCGATAAGAAAAGGGGGGAGGTCGTGACCCTTGGATCTGATTCGGGGGTCTAAAGGGAAATGGGGAGGTCATGACCAGAAGCTCATGATTGGGGAGGTCGCAGCCGCTAGATCTCCATCGCACGGTTGCGAAAAGAAAAGGGGAGGTCGCGCGCTGAAAGGAGACAGGAGGTCGAGACCATCGGATTTGCATCCAATGGCGTGAAACAGAGGTGGGGAGGTCCTGGCCATTGCGCGCGACCCTGACAAGCAATGGGAGGTCGTGGCTGTTGGATTTTGATCCAACGGCACACAACATCGAGGGGAGGTCGTGGTTGGTGCGCACGACGCGATGGGAGGTCATGGCCATTAGATTTACATCCAAGGGCGCACAACGTTGAGGGGAGGTCGTGGCCATTGGATTTACATCCAAGGGCGCACAACATTGAGGGGAGGTCGTGGCTGTTGCGCACGACGCGATGGAGGTCGTGGCCATTAGATTTACATCCAAGGGCACACAACGTTGAGGGGAGGTCATGGCTGTTGCGCACGACGTGATGGAGGTCGTGGCCGTTAGATTTACATCCAAGGGTGCACAACGTTGAGGGGAGGTCGTGGGTGTTGCGCACGATGCAAAGGGAGGTCGTGGCCACTGGATTTTAATCCAAAGGCGCACAATAGAGAGGGAGGTCAGGACCATTGGATTTACATCCAAAGGCGCTGAATAGAGGAGGGAGGTCATGGCCATTGCGCACGGTTCTGAAACGGGGGAGGAGGTCGTGGCTGTTGGATCTCGATCCAATGGCGCACAACGGGGATGAGAGGTCGTGGCCAGTGGATCTCGGTCCGATGATGCACAACCTAGAGGGAGGTCGTGGCGGTTGGATTTCAATCCAATGGCTACGAACAGAGGTAGGAGGTCGTGGCGGTTGCGCACGACGCAGAAAAGAGGTGGGGAGGTCGTGGCGGTTGGATTTTGATCCAACGGCGACGAAATGGAGAGGGGAGGTCGTGGCTGTTGGATTCTGATCCAACGGAGCACGACAGAGAGGTGGGAGGTCTTGGCGGTTAGGCATGACACCGCAAAGAGAGGGGAGGTCGTGGCCGTGAGATCTGGATCTGATGGCGACGAGATGAGAGGGGAGGTCGTGGCCGTTGATTTGGATCCAACGAACCTGACGACTCATGTGGAGGAGCTCGGTGGCTGGGCAGCGGTTGGTTGTGGCGGAGGTCGTGGCTATTGGATTTTGATCCAACGGGGCACGACCTCGCGCGGGGGAGGAGCACAGGCTGAGCTGGGGATGCGGTTGGGTTCGACCCACTTGGGAAGTGGCTCGGACCCAAGGAACAGTGCCAGGTTTGAGTTTAAATTTGAAGGCTATGTTTGGAGGAATTTTTTAGAGGTAGCAAACTAACTCCAAAAATTCCAAAATTTTAACTGGAGCTTCCTCACTCCAGGATTAACCTTACATAAAATTTCCAGAGGTTTTTATATGCTGCATTTTTCTCAAGAAATTCATCAAGGGCTGTTCTAGGGTTTGACCAATTGAAAAATTGGTTTGACTTACCTCCAAAAATTATCAAATAATTTCTAAAAATTATGAAATAATTCAGAGGGGTCACTCATCATTCCTAGACCCAAGGAAAAATATTTCCCAAAGTTTTGGCATAGGATTTGTGACAAGTTGAATAAGGGTTTGACTTTAGTCAAGAGGAGCTTTGTGTTTTTGAATTCCACAACTCTTGACAAGAATTATAGAAGAGTTCAAGAGTTTCAAGATATGAGAAAAAGTTTTAAATTCTACACATTTTCTTACATTTGAAACACACACCCATTTATACATTTGGGATGTTACAGGAGAGAATGTGGCAAAAATGCAGAAAATGGGCTAATCTTGTATTCAGGGGGAGAAATGCAAAATAGGGGGAGAAAATTCAAAAATGGGTGAGAGGAAGGTGTGATTCCTTGATGACTCCATTGTCAAAGGGGGGAGAGAATGTGGCAAAAATACAGAAAATGGGCTAATCTTGTATTCAGGGGGATATATGCATTCTTGTGCTGTAATGATAATTTATTAGTTTAAATTCAAAAATTGACTTCTCACTATGATCAAAGGTCAAATTGAACAATTGTTTTTTCATGAGGAACTCGAGTGAGTTTTTGATGCCATATCTGGATTTGAAGCTTTTCTGCACTTCATTGCCTCTACTAGTTTGCTTTTGTATTCCTGAAGCCAGCTTGGTCATTCATGGCTTTCTCTTGCTTTTGGACCAAGTTGAGCCTTTTTGCAAAACCGAGCGAGTTATTTCAAAAATACCTCCAATTTATATTTTTGGGTAGATTGCCAATGTGTTCATCAAGGGGGAGATTGTGGAGAGCATGTGGTATGGTCCTAATCTTGGTGTTTAACAATTGGCAACGGCGTCGAGGAGTTTCAGGAGTAAACCCTCGGGTTAGCAATTTGTTGGAGTTGTGGCCAGTGGTTTGACTGGCCTTATAGGGCAGTCTGAACGACCATTGGTGGTTGAACGACCATTGGTGGTTGTCAAACCAGTGGTGAGAGATTTTGACGAATCGGCACCAAACACTTGTGTGAGAGTGTTTGGGGGTGTGTTTGCACTAAGTGTCATTGAAAATGGAGACTAGACAAAAACTAGATAAAATTTTGCCAAAAAGTTCACGGAGGGTGTTTTCCGAAACTAGGAAGCAGTCTAACCGGCCGCTAGTTGGCAGTTAGACCGGTGGGTGGTCCGACCGGTCTCCTATTACCGGGGCTGGAGGTCAGACCGACCAGGTACGGTCAGACCGACTTGTTGCCGATGGTTTGATCGACCATGGTGGTTCAGTACACAAAGAGGTGTGCTGAATTTTCAGGGTTGGTCCTAGGAGCTTGGGTTTGGTGCATATGTTTGTGTAATACTCTTATGGACTAATGTGGATCATGTTATGAAGAACTTGAGTTCGAAAATGGTTGCTTGGTCTATTGTTATGCATGTGGCTTAGAATCAACTATAGTTAATGACGAGGAGGACTGGGACTTGGTTAGGAGAACCAAGGTACAGAATGGTCATGGATGCCGGGTGAGATGGTTGGACTAAAAAAAGGTGCAAGATTGACAAGAACCATTGAAGGCAAAGTTTGAGCAATGATCTTTTGAGGTAAAGTGATGCTTCTATAAGCGATGCTTTGGATTTATGTGTTCTTGACTCATCAATTGTATCAATTGATGATTTTGTGTGTCGTGTAGTGCTATGTGATGGTTTGGTTGTCGGTGATGGTGATGGTTGTAGGACTCCGGAGCTACGTCATGGTGAGGTGGACGAGATCGGTACTAAGCTAGGGGAGCTGAGGTCCAGAATAATCAAGGTGCCACTATAAGATCGAGGAGGCCGACTAGAGGGGGGGGGGGTGAATAGGCGGTTTTAAAATCTTTTGGCTAAAACCGAATTTTAATGCGGAATTGTAAATTAATTCGGTTTTGCACAATTAAAGCCTAAATCAACTAGTCTTTACTAAGTGCACTAACAATATAAGTCTATTGATAATGATTGCAAGCATACAAAGACAAGTAAGCAATTTAATTCGAAGAATGTAAATTGCAATATAGTAAAGTACAAAGTAAAACACTAGAGAGCAAACCACAATGACACAATGGCGTTTTACCGTGGTGTTCGGAGAATTGCCGGTCTCCCCTAATCCACGTTGAGGTAAGCCCAAACTAATTGGACCGGCTCCACGAATTAAGCCAAACACCTCAATTCCACTAGTGGTAGCTCTTTACCGCTCCGGTTAGGTGAGCTCCAACCTTCACAACACGCCAGGCCTTCTCACAAGCTTCTTGAGAAGATCACCGATCCACGACACCTCCACGCAGTCTAGGTGTCGGCAAATACCAAGAGTAACAAGCCAGGCCCCTTGCTTGACTCTCACCACGTGCAATGAATGCACAAGCTCAAGTGGATACAAAACCCACCTCTAGATGCAACACATGCAACTAGAGACCTCTCTCCTTGCTCACAAGGTGCAACGCATGCACAATTGAGAGGAGAAGCTCACACTAGCTCAAGTGAGTGAAATGGAATGCCAAAAGTTGTCTCTTAACCGGCTAAGGTGGGTATTTATAGCCCACACACAAAAACTAGCCGTTGGGAGCTGAAATCAGCAAACTCAGCCGAAATGCGGTCGTACCGCACTCACAAGGGCCGGTACTACTGTTTTTGACTCAACGGTTGGAAAGGGTGCATTAACGGCTCAAAAACTAGCTGTTCAAACTTTGGTGCGGTACTACCGCACTCACAAGGGCCAGTACTACCGTTCTGGGCGGTCGTACCTCTCTTTTCATGGCGATCGTACCACAACCCAAAATCAGCACAGACGACACTCGATAAAAAGGTCATAATTTTTCACTCCGATGTCAGAATTGAGTGATCTTGGACTCTATAGAAAGCTTATTCAGAGGGCTACATAACCCACCTATTTGATTGATCTCAAACACATTTGATCAAATTAAAAAGCACAACTCCAAGAGCCACTACCATGGTCTAAGTCCACAAAAATAGTAATAAGCAATCTTAGACCATGCCAAGGGAAAATGCATGAATCCCAACAATTTGCAAAACACATTTGCAAACCTAGATCATGCCACAAGGAGTAGGTATATGGACTTCAACCATTTGCAAAACACATTTGCAAAGTAGTCACATGCGACAAGGATTAGATGCATGAGCCTCGGCTATTTGCAAATAATAGCATCATGCCATGATGAGCTAGAGAAAGCGAGATTGAGCTATCAACACATGATGAGACTCAAGCTACTAGACAAGACCCCTCTTAATAGTACGACAACCTATACTAGCAATCCAGTCTTCCAACCAAACACCAAGACCGGTAAAAGGCTAGGAATACATCCTTAGCCCTAGTTAGTCATACCTCTGCCTTGAGCATCTTCTTGAAGCTTGATGACATACATCTTCACTTCAAGTCCGGGTCATCATCTTGACATGCTTCAACCCATGATGCATCCTTTACTTGACCTCCATCAACACATGCTGAGTCTTCTCTTGACTTGATGATCAACTCATGATCATCTCCTCTTCGAGATCTTGATATGCATCAACAGATGATGCATCCTCTTCTTGAACCTTGACTTGATGACGATCAACTCATGATGTCATCTGAAGTCTTCATCACCCTGGAACATAACCTATTTATCCAACTCATGGAAAATGTTAGTCCCACAATGATTAACAGTAATTACCAAGATATACCTGCAATAAATGCTTCTAAACAAGTAATTGCAGAAAGGTGCGGTACGACTGCCAACTAGAATCCAGTAATACCGCTCTCCGGTCGTACTATTTCTCATGGGCGGTACTACCAATTTCCAAAGATTTAAGAATCAAGAAAAACACCTTCTCTGGAAATTACATACCGCCATGTAAATACCGGTCCTACCGCAGAGCGGTAGTACCGCTTAAGACATGCGGTCATACCGATCTTCAAGGGAGAACAAAACTCCCAAAACATGCTCTCTAGAAAATATGTACCTCCAAGTAATCTTCGGTCAGACCGGGTTGCGGTAGTTCTGCCAAAAGAACTCCGGTACTACTGCACACCGGTAGTACCGCTTACCAAATGCAGTCATACCGATTTCCACTGAACTTTCTCCAGAAGCTTTTCGAAATACAATGCATGACTCCTTTGTCTTGAGCCATGTCAATCTTTTATCATCTTTGCATTTCCTTTTCATGTTATCATTCAAACTCCGGGACTAAGCCTTGAACACATATTAGCACACACATTAGTCCCACAACACAATTGCAAATAATTGAATATAAAGTAATATGAGTATATATGAACTAGACAAGTTTTTTATACTCAAAGGATATGTTTCAAAGTAGAGATCCCCAATATATGTGGATAAAGAAATATGGATCAATACTAATGAAACCACAAAACATAGAGTGAACTCCCCCTAAATGTGTGCATACATGAATGTATAATAAAAACATATGCACATATTCAAGTTAAACTTTTGGTGGAGTTCAACCTATATTTTGGATCCGAGGAATGCAACAATATATAAGAATATGATGTCGAATGCATACTTCCATGATTTTCACCTTTTTATCCAAATAAGACTACACAATAGGTATAACAATAGAAGTATTAGTCTCACAAATAGATTTGTCATTAATCACCAAAATACTCCATTAACACATAATGGCGGGTCTAGTTTCTTCAGCCACCGGAATATGACCGAGGCTAACGGGGTGCTTACAAGCCGAGAAGACAAGGAACCAGAGCGGGAACTACCGGTGGTGAACATGACAAACAACGACAAGGTGTACCGGAACTAAGCTCAGGGAGGAGCTGAGGCCCAGAATAGTCAAGGAAGCCAGGTGCAGTCATGGTGCATGGTAAGGCATGTGGTGCACCAAGTTACTTGGGCCAGTTTGCAAGCGAGGACGGTTCAGTGGGATCCAGACGCTTGAGAGGCTTGGCCCCATCTTTGGGACCACATGGATGATGACTAGGGATGTAAAATGGATACGAATTATCCGTATTATTCGACTACCATATTCGACAGGGTACAAATACAATATAGAATTTTCCATTCGATTAGCAATTTCTCTCCTATTCGCATTTGTATTCGAATTTGCATAACAATATATGGATGCGAATATGGTATGGAATTTTTCCATACGAATTGTTATTTTATCTGAACTATTCGTATTTGTTGGATGGTTTTTGTAATTTAATATGAATTCATGTTCCTTTATGTCAAATAAATAGATTAGACTACTTAAGTGTGTCTGTACAAAGATAAAGCGTCACTAATATCTTCACATTACATAAGTTATGAGGATATCTAGATACGACCGAATGGAGTAGATATTCGATTTGCATTCATATTCGTTATGACATTCGATTCGTATTCGTATTCAAGCATATTCAAATTTGTATTCCTTTAAAAAATACGAATACAAATATGGTTTTACCACTATTCGATTCGTATTCGATCCGTTTTGACCCTTAATGATGAAGAAGCATGGGTGATGCTCGATGTGATGGAATCGGGAAAGGTCAATAGAGGGGCATTTTACTAAGTTGCCTAATAACAAAAAAGTGGCAGTGTGTGAAACCATGGCGGTGGTCTATGTGGATTAGGTCAAGGATACTCCATGGAGGGCAAAGCATGATGAATTTGGCCTAATAGAGCTAAAGATGAAGACGACGCTTTCAGAAGCGTGCCCGAGTGAGACCCATTTGTGTGTGGTCTTAACGGGTGCCCGCTAGGTTTCTCTCTAGATCTAGCCTCCACTATACAAGGGGGTGGTGTAGGATTTACTTATCCATCTAAGCCGAGGAACCATAATGTGAAAATTTCGGGAACGTAGAGAGAGGAGGAGGCTAGGGTTTGAGAGATGTATTGAGAGAGATGAGAGCACGTGCGTGTGTGTTGTCCTAGTAGCTTTGTCCTCCCAAGGGAGTGACTGTAAACATTCATCTTCATGTAGAAATCAAATCTCCAAACTGTTGATTTCTTGATTTGGCGTGGTTTTTGGTGGTCCTCCCCCCTGATCTTGCTTTGTATCTAGGATAGATAAGTGATGGATATATCTCTTGGAGACTAGATCTCATCCATCTTGGTACTTTCTATTGCAAGTTCTTGAGTTTGCTCGATCTTTGTGGAAGAAATGGTGATTTTGGGGGTGCTGCTCTTGAGGGCTTTTGACTTGATTCTTGCTATGATTGAGGGTGCTAGGATGTGTGTGAAACCATTCTTAGTTGTCACAGCCTCATTTTAACTAAATTGAATTTAGATGCATCTTATGAGCATTCATATGATTTCTGGAGCATTTGCACAAATTATTGCCTTTGAAGAATTTCAAATCAAAATAAAACATACAACTCAAATCGAAGTTACAAAAGAAACTAGGGATAAATGCTTATGAATATCTTTGGTAAATAATTATATAAACATTAGAATAATTATTATGAATAAATATGATTTTTCTCAAAATTTTAGAATCCAACTTAACCTTGACAAAAATTCATACTCAATTTAGAAACATCTACTATAAAGGATTTAAAATAAGCAATTAAAATATGAATAGTGTGGTTAGAAAATTTATATATGTTCTATCTCATCCCACGAACCTCTTCGCAAAATCTTAGAATTTTTGAAATTTATCTACTATTTTAAATTGTTAGAACAAGTGGAGGGGTTTGAATTTTAAAACAGTCAAACTGGTTGGGTTGACTTGATTCGACCTAACCAGGCTTCGATCGCACCGCTTCACCTCTCCCGCTGACAGCCCGGCCCACACGCTAGAGGCTTCATCTCCAGGTGCCTCGCCACGCGTCAAGGAAGCTCCGAGCGCAAGCACAAGCTGGCGCTGCGTCCGGTCGGCTCCGTCCATGCAAGCTCACGCCGTTTCGCCACCGCCGTCGCCATCCAATCCAGAGACACCATGTGTGGCACCGTTGCCTCCCGTCATTTCCATGCACCTCAAAATCCCACCCTCTCCCTCTCGGCCGCTCAGATGAGCCCGACCTTTCTCCCTCCTCTCTGAGGTAAATCCTCTCGATCCTTTGCCGTCTTTCTCTCTGTTGCATGCTGTATCCATTTTGATAAGACGAAGCCTTGCCATGTAGCGAAGCAACAGGAACGTAGGTTTGTCTTCGTCATCTCCAGAGCACGCACCAAGTGCCGCCGCTTCGCCATCCTTGTCTCCAGTGAGCTCCTTCCTCTCCTAGGCGCATCAGCACGTGTTCTAGGATATGGGAAGTAAATCCCCTCATCAATTTTACCAATCGTCCATAGGGACATCGGGATTTTGGATTTTCTTCAAGTCCGGCCGAAGTCACCTCTTCCTCATCTCTAGTCTAGTAAGACATTTATCGATTCATTCCTCTCCGAGCATCTTTGTAACTCACTTGAGCTTCCCCGACTTCTACTTTCTCTCCTCTTAGCTCAAGTCATCATCCCCACGTCAACCTCACCGCCGCCGCCATGGTCAACATCGCCAGAGCTCCTCTGTGCCCCTCCGGTCCTCTTCTTGGTTCCGGTAGGTTCACTACACCTCGTAGAAGCTTATGCGTGCGTTAATTTGCTTGAATTATCGCCGAGTCGTCTTAGCCGCATGTGTCGTAGCTCAACCGCTACCCCTCGCCGTCGCGCCATCGCTGTGGTTCATTGGAGCACTCGCGGCCAGTACCGATAGCATCGCTAGGACGTAAGGACTTCATTTCTAGCCTTGGTCAGCGCCGATGTGGACCGCATTGCCGGCAACACGCCGGGCAAAGTTGCGATCGCGCGCGCTTTGTTATGTCTGAATTCTGGCAATTACTGTAGCGTGTTTAATTAACCAAATCTCAGTCGGTTTAAGGGTAATCATTGCTTAGCTGCTGAATTGATGACGCGTTGTTTCGCTGACGAGTGGGCCTCGTGAACAGAAATCAAGGGGGAGTTAAGAACCGGATTTTGTAACGAGTCAGTGACATGCGGGCCTATTCCATTAAGTGCACAGTGATCCCGGTCCATGGACCACTGCACTGTGCATGTGGACATCCGGTCCATGCACTATTTGCATGAACCGAATCGAGCCTATGACATGTGGACTCCACATGTCAGTAGGTGTTTTCTTTAGAAATAAATGAAAAAGAAAGAAAAAAAATACATGGGGCTGATTTGTCAATGACAGAAGCTAGGTTAACCTAAGTATAAAAAGTATTTAATGCTATAGAAAATCCAGAAAAGAATTATTTTTACACAAAAAATTCAATTAACTTTGAAAATTCATAAAAAATCATATGAACTCCAAATGAGATGAATCCAATTGTGTTGTTCATCAAATTTTATTCTCTAGCAGACCATGTAGTTTTTGTATTCAACACTACTCTGCAAATTTTCACAAAAATAATTAATTTCAGCCAAAGCTACAGTAACATGATTTTTAGGATTTTTCTTCCTGGTAGACTTTCAAAAGGCTATAACTTGCACATACGAACTCCAATTGAACTAAAATTTTCACCTAAATTCATCTAAAATAATAATATCACTACTATGGTAGTTTCATGCATTTTTGAGCATTTTGAAGTTTTTGACTTTCTCAGTGTTTATTCGATATTGTTCTTTCTAGATTCCGAATTGCCAGAAGCAAGTGAATACGTGCCCGAGGTTGAGAAAGTGGACTTCCTGCAAGGCAAACATCATCTTGCATACATGTTGATCCCAGAATTTCTATCTAGTTACTTTGAAATGCAATTATACTTGCTTGTATGCTATTTTTGAAGTATGGATATTTTGTGAGTCTAGTTAGCTATGTCCTAACTCTTGCAGGTTATCCTTGATATTTCCATACCGCTATGCTTAAGTTAGATGTCATGTGATAGTATTTACTCTTTATATGAATGCTTAGCCTTGCAAGTTAGTAGAAACGTTAGTTCAGTTGATGGGTTTAGCCTGTCAATCGTGGGAAACACTAAACATTTTACTTTTATGCTTTTGTCCAGATCTTCAAATCTAGTTATTGAGTTCAAATTTTTTTTATTCAAAACTGATTTTGTTCTGGACAAGTGGCTAGTAGTGTGGGTGCCTTCGTGCACGAGATTTGGGTATCGTGGTAAGACTTGTCAATCCAAGTAACACTGGTACTTCCATACGCGGTGTATGGGCACCGCTTGATCAAGTAAGGGGAGGGTCTTATTGGGTTGAAACACAGGTGGTGTGAGGACATCATGTGTGTGATCATATGTTCGTACGAATCCAGTGTAATACTATAACGTGCGGGTGAGCCCTATTTCTTATGTTGGGGGTTATCCATATACTAACTACCATACACTAGGATTTCCAACATAACTTGCGTGCCCGCTTAGCAAGTTCTATAAATAGCTTGTACCGAGTGGGGTTTCATCTCACATGGGTGATTCAACTCAATAGGGTCGTCTTGTTGAAAAATATCGAGTCTCGATCTCCCCGGCCGGCATACCTTAGGAAGTGTGTCCTTTTTCGGAGGCTTACTGGCTGGTTGAGTCTTGTGGGTAAAGTTGTACTCCCCTGCAGGGTTTAATCTATTCGAATAGCTATGTCCACAGTTATGGACGACACTTGGTTTGGAAGACATCATCGTTAGACTCTTAATTAAAATTGACATAGGCAATTACTTGGTATCAGCATGACCGGTATTGTGAGGACCCCAACCCGGGGAGGTCCTCCAGGATCACCTAGGAGGTCTTCCAAGACCACCAGGAGGCCCAGCCCTCTATGCACTGAGCTAGTCCCAAGATCAGTTGCTAGCTCGCACAGGTTGCATCAAAAGGTGTCATCACACCCATACCACAAACAATAGATGAAGCAGACAAATTAACTTTAATACTGACAAAAGACCTTATGGTCAAGCTTGTTTACAGAGGTGCCACGCAGGGCTAACAACAAAAGAAATCTGCAGTGGATCAAAACACAACGCGGAAGCCATTCGATGAGCCCACAAGCTATCGAGTGGAGGACGTCTTCGAGCATGCATAGTCTTCAATGAACTCCTCTTCAAAGAGCTCGGAGCTCCCTAGGAGGTCTTCGGCTGCTGATCAACCAGAGGGCACAAGCCATGAATACTATGAATGTACTCAGCAAGTCATAGCGAAATGCTATACAAATAATATTTATACTGGTCTTGACAAGGATAGCTATATGGTTAGTTTGCAGAAAGCAACATTTATTAGAAATATTGTAAGTAGATTGCAAAGCACAAGTTGAAAGGTTAATACATTAGTAACAAGTTTTCTTTAAAAGCAACACGCGACCACCCTGGTTGTGTGCCCAGGCCAAACATGACCACCCTGGTCATGGGCTAGACCTCTCATGACCACCCTGGTCGTGAGCCAAACCGCTCGGAATCAACCATGACCACATTTTAAGAAAGATCTACCCCTTGCAGGATATCACCGGGCGTTGTCCATAATCAGGGACACGACTATTCGAATAGATTTACACTCTGCAAAGGTTGTACGGCTTTACCCACAATACATGACCTCTCTAGTTGGTCTGGAATGGCCAATGCCACTGCTTACTACCTTAGGTAAGCAGTCCAGAGAGTGTATCAAGGCCTTTACAAAGTCCTGCCTTGCCTCGGTTCTGCTCGCTAACGTTTCGCCGTCCTGGTCCCCTCTTGCGCCGTAACCATCAAAAACAGAACCAAGACAAAGCATCGCTAATTAGTTGGCCTAGTCCACCCCATAAATGAACTTGTGGTTGCACGGTATGCCTAGATCAATGGAACAAGGCTAAGTCCTTAAAGGCTACTCAAGCAAGACCACCTCATCCCAGTGTGCGTATAGCACCCCCTTTACTGCAGGATCACTTGCCTGAGTAAGAAAACATTTCGGTTCAACCCAGCCAAATGACCACCCTAGTCATGGCACAACAAATTTTATCAATAGTGGCGCTGCCACAATTCCATAGCTCATTTAGTCAAGTTTAACATCGATGAATCATGCGAACGAGAGACCAACGTCTAAATAGAGCATGACTAAGCATAGAACGCACCCATGTTGGTATATCAATAATACCCAACTAAGATAACCCATCCTACGGATGTCCAAAGATACATGTCAACATGTTGTTTTCAATTATTCAAAGAGTCTTACTGACAAGTGGGTGTGTAGCTACTCCCAAAACCATTTTTATACAAATAGCCATGCATGTTGATATAAAACAAAATACTTTTTATAAAACAGGTTCAAGATGATCAAAGGCCTATGACTTACCTTCGCTGAAGAACTGAGCTGCTTCAGTCGAGGTTGTCGGGTCCACGAACTCCTCGGGCACACTGGAATCTACACGTGCGAAACGAGCCAAATCGATAAAATGAAGCCAAATAAACTCTCAAGCAAAGCCAAAGAACTAATAAGAAGAGAACTAAGTCAAAGAAAAGTAGAAACTGGACCACTCAAGGCTGAGCTTGAACGAAGGAAGTCGAGAGAAAGAGAGAGCAAGGGAGAAAGAATGGCGAGGGAAGGCAAAGAAGGGCAAAAAGAGCTCCCCAAAACTCTATTTGAAGTGGAATGGGGAACCCAGGCAACCGGAAGATGCGGCTAGCTTTGCGGCGGCATGGTGAGGCTCAACGGAGACAACGACATTCAATTCCTATGCCGCAACAAAGACAGCAGCATGCAACGCGCACGTTGCAACAGGAAAAGGAGAAGGGAAGAGAAGGTAAACAGGGCTGACCGGCGGTTGGTTAGGAGGGTGGTCTTTGCAAAAGGATCAAAGGGGTGGTCTTTGCAAAAAGACCAGCAGGATGGTCTCGACCAAGGAGGAGGTCGTGACCCAAAGAGGAGGTCCTGACCACAAGGGGTGGTCTTGACCAGGGGGTGGTCTTTGCAAAAGACCGGAAGGCAACCGCATTTAATGCGCACGTCTCAGCAAGACGGCATCGTTTAATGCCCACATCGCACAGAGACAGCAGCATTTAATGCGCACGATGCCACAAAGACGACAGCATTTAATGCGCACGTCTCAACAGGAGAAGGGCAAGGAAGAGAAAGTGAACAGGGCTGACCAGCGACTGGTCAGGAGGGTGATCTTTGCAAAAAGACCAAGAGGGAGGTCGTGACCCGAAGGGGAGGTCGGGATCTCAAGGGAGGTCGTGAACCAAAAGAGGTGGTCTTTGCAAAAAGATCGAGAGGGAGGTCGTGACCTAAGGGAGGTCGTGACCCAAAGGGGAGGTCGGGACCTCAAGGGAGGTCATGAACTCAACTTGATCTGATCGTCCAACCTCAATTGGACGGCTCGGACTGAGCGCGCTCGCATGAAGAGAGAGAAAAGGACTGAGAGATGGAGAGGTCCAAACGAAAAGGGAGGTTTGGACCGAGGGGGAGGTCTTGAGGATGAGGAGGTCCTGAGGAGGAGGTCAAGGGAGGTCCTGACAGTCATAATGGACTCGGAGGAGGTGCTGACGGTCAAGATAACGCAAAGGAGGTCTTGACGGTCAAGATGAACTCGGAGGAGGTCCTGACGGTCAAGATGAACTCGGAGGTGGTCCTGACGGTCAAGATGAACTTGGAGGAGGTCCTGACAGTCAAGATGAATGCAAAGGAGGTCCTGACGGTCAAGATGAACTCGGAGGAGGTCCTGACGGTCAAGATGAACGCAAAGGAGGTCCTGATGACGAGGAGGAAAGAGGGTTGGATGAGAGGAAGGTTCGGAAAGGGGGCATTCAACCCGAACTTTGGATTTTGGAAATCAAGGATGTTTGAAACACAAACCCGAGCTTGGAGCATCTCGGGGTGGTCGTGACCCAAGGGGATGTCAAAACTGAAGGAGGGTTCAAACAGAGATGGAGGTCTAGACCAAAAGGAGGTCTAAACCAAATGAAGGTCTGGACTAAAGGTAAGTTTGAACAAAAGACACAAGGGGAGGTCCAAACGGGGAGATCTGAATGAATAGTGAGATGGAAAAACAACGTCAGAGCTCAAAAAACATCCAAATAAACCATACTTGAATTTGTTGAAGTTCGATTAATTCATATTAAACCTCCAAATTTCCAAAATCTCCAAGTTAAGCTTGAGCAATTCAACAAAACCGAATGGTTAGCTTTTAAAATTTCAAAATTTTCAAACACATGGAAACTAGGGCATTACAAACCTACCTCCCTTAAAGGGAATCTCGACCCTGAGATTCAGGCTGACTAGGGAATAGGTTTGGGAACTCATCCTTCAAGTCCTCTTCACGCTCCCAGGTAGCTTCTCCTTCAGTGTGGTTGCTCCACTGGACCTTGCAGAAACAGATGACTTTGCTCCTTGTGACTCGTTCTGCCACTTCCAAGATCTTGACGGGTTGGTCTTTGTAGGAGAGGTCTTCTTGGAGGTCCACTGCTTCTAGAGGCATTTGCTTCTCGGGCACACGCAGGCATTTCCTCAACTGGGACACATGGAATACATCATGCACGCCAGACAGCTGAGGTGGGAGCTCTAGCTTATAAGCAACTTCTCCTCTTCGGACAAGAACTGGGAAAGGTCCAATGTATCTTTGGGGCAAGCTTCCCACTTACCCTAAAATGTCGCATTCCTTTGAGAGGTGACACCTTTAGATACACATAGTCCCCAGGGGTGAAAGCTAAATCTCGGCGTCGATTATCAGCATAGCTTTTCTGCCTGGACTGAGCTGCTCTCAGCTTTTCCCAGATGGACTTGACTTGATCTTCGGCTTCCTTCAAGATATCTGGCCCAAGCACTTGTCCTTCCCTTGATTCAATCCAATACAATGGTGTTCGACATTTTCTTCCATCTACAGGGCTTCAAATGGGGACATCTACAGGCCTGCTTGATGACTGTTGTTGTATGAAAACTCAGCATACGACAACATCTGGTCCCAGCTGGCTTGGTTCTCTAGAGCGCAAGCTCTCAACATATCTTCTAGAATTTGGTTTACCCTCTCTGTTTGGCCATCTGTTTGAGGATGGTAGGTTGTACTGAAATTCAAGTTAGTGCCTAGGACACTGTGTAGCTTCTGCTAGAACTTTGAGGTGAACTGAGATCCTCGATCCGATACGATCTTCTTGGGCACACCATGCTGGCACACTATCTTTGCCATGTACATCTCTACAAGATTTTCTCTGGAATAGGTGGTCTTGACCGGGAGGAAGTGAGCCACTTTGGTTAGACGGTCCACGATCACCCAGATGGAATCATAACCAGCTCTTGTTCTTGGCAAATCAGTGATGAAATCCACTCTGGTATGCTCAAAGGTTGCAAGAGCCCAGCAGGTCTTTGATGCTCGGCTTTAACTCTCTGGCAAACATCACACTGAGCTATAAAATCTGCAATTTCACGCTTCATGCTAGGCCACCAATAGAGCTCCTTGAGATCTTGGTACATCTTTGCACTTCTAGATGGATGGAGTACAAGGCTTCATGTGCTTCCTCGAGTATCAATTGCTTGAGCTCATTCTGGTCTGGTACACAAATGCGCTTGTCGAACCAAACAGTGCCTTGCTCATCTTTAGAAAACCTTAAGGATTTGCCTTTCTCCATGTTGCTCTTGATCACCTTGATATCTGCATCTTCTTCCTAAGCCTTCTTGATCTGATCTTGAAGGGTGGGTTGCACTTCTAGAGCAGCTAGGAAACCTTCTCCTACCACTTCAATCTTGAGCTTCTGAAACTCTTCATAGAGTGCGGGCTGGCTCTCCTTAATCGTCAGGGTATTGTAGTGGACCTTCCTACTTAAGGCATCTGCTACCACATTAGCCTTTCTTGGATGGTAGTGGATTCCAACATTGTAGTCCTTGATCAATTCTAACCATCTCCTTTGCCTCATGTTAAGGTCAGCTTGGGTGAAAATGTACTTCAAGCTCTTATGGTCAGTGTACACTTCACAACGATTCCCAATGAGATAATAATGGCACCATATCTTCAAAGCATGCACTATGGCTGTCAACTCTAGGTCATGAGTGGGGTAATTTGCTTCATGAGGCTTTAACTGACAGGAGGCATAAGCCACAACTTTCCTTTCTTGCATTAAGACACATCTAAGACCTTGTCATGATGCATCACAATAGATCTCAAAATCCTTTCGGACATTTGGCAAAACCAGCACTGGGGCAGTGGTCAAATGCTTCTTCAACTCTTGAAAACTCTGCTCACATTCAGACGTCCAGGCATACTTCTTCTCCTTCAGAAACTGAGTGAGAGGTCTTGCTATCTTGGAGAACCCTTCTATAACCGACGGTAATATCCTGCCATGCCAAGAAAGCTCCTGATCTGAGGCACTGACTTGGGCGACTCCCAATCGAGCACATCCTTGACCTTACTGGGGTTGACAGCAACTCCTTCTGCCAACAAAATGTGCCCCAAGAAAGTAACTTCCTTCAACCAAAACACACACTTGTTGAACTTTGCATAGAGTTGATGATCTCTAAGCTTGTTCAAGGCCAAGTAGAGGTGCTCTTCATGCTCTTCTTCACTCTTAGAATACACCAGGGTGTCATCAATAAAGACAATGACAAACTTATCTAGATACTCCATGAACACTTTATTCATCGAGTTCATGAAGTAAGCAGGGGCATTGGTCAATCCAAAAGACATGACTGTGAACTCAAACAGACCATATCGGGTTGAGAAGGCTGTCTTGGGTATGTCCTCTTGCCGGATCTTCAACTGATGGTATCCTGACCTCAAGTCTATCTTGGAGAACACTCCGTCTCCCTTTAACTGGTCAAATAGATCATCTATCCTGGGTAAAGGGTACTTGTTCTTGATGGTGACTTCATTGAGAGCTTTATAGTCCACACATATCCGCTGAGTACCATCCTTCTTTGCAACAAAGATCACTGGAGCTCCCCAAGGTGAAGAACTTGGTCTGACAAAACCTTTCTCCAACATCTCTTTAATCTACTTCTTCAACTCAACCAGGTCGTTAACAGGTAGTCGGTAAGGTCTCTTGGCTATTGGAGTAGTCCCCGGGACTAGGTTGATGACAAACTCCAAGTCTCTATCTGGTGGCATTCCAGGTAGCTCATCTGGGAAGACATCTGGAAACTCACAGGCCACTGGCACATCTTCTAAGGACACAGCTTGGACATTGCAGATCATTGCTGTCTTAGGCTTCTCAGAGGAGGCTTCAAACTTCACTTTAATCCCCACTGAATTGACCAAGGTGATGCTTCTACCACCACAATCCAAAACTGCTTGGTGACCAACAGGCCAATCCATGCCCAAAATCACATCTAGGGATTAGGTGTCAAGGAGGATCAGGTCGGCTAGAAATTCTACCCCTTCTATGAGCACCTTAACTTGTGGACAACCCTGGTTCGTGCTTAACTCCGAACCGAGGGATTGAACCAACAAGGTGGTTTTAAGAGGCGAAACCTTCAACTGATGCTTTTCAGCAAAAATCCGGGAAACAAACGAATGGGAAGCTCTAGAGTCAAACAAAACTGCAACTGGCACTGAGTTAACTAAGAACTTACCCAGCATGACGTCCGAGGCTATCTGGGCTTCCTCCACAGCGACATGGTTCACATGACCTCTTCCAAACGGCTGAGGGGTCTTGGCTGGTACAGCTGGTGTTTGAGGTTCTCCACGAGCTGCTCCTGGCACTGGGGTCCTGGTTGGGGTAGCTCCCAAGTTGAACCGGACTGGAGCTGGACCTTGCTTCTATGGGCAATTGCTGGCGTAGTGCCCCAGTTGGTGACATTTGAAACAAGTGATCCCTGTGGTAGAGTTAGTGCTTCTTGGATGTTGGTTAATGGTGTTACTGCTGGAGCTGAGGCTGCAATGACTTGGAGTAGCTGGGTGAGCTGCTGCTGGGGAGGTCCTGAAGGTGACCTGAGGGGCGAACTGGCTAGGATGCTGCACACTTGTCCTGGCTCTCTGCGGATGGCCTCGATGAGCTCCATGCTGAGACATCTTCCTCTTATAAGACTCTGAAAGCTCACGGCGAGACTCTTCTATGAGCATGGTCTTGTTCACAAGCTGTTGGAAATCCGCATAGTCGTTGCCAACCACTTGAACCTTCAAACTCGGGATGAGTCCTCGCTTGAAACGCTTCTGACGGGCATCATCGGTGGCAACGTCCTCTTGAGCATACCGCGAGAGTTGAGTAAACCTATTGAGGTACTCACTCACCAACATGCTTCCTTGCTTCAATTCCCGAAATTCATTCTTCTTCGTTTCCACCTTCCCATCAGGAATATGGGAATGGCGGAAAGCTTCAGAAAACTCAGCCCAAGAGATGTTCTGGTGGTTCTCATGGGCGGCACAATAGTTCTCCCACCACTCTGCTGCTGTGCCCTCCAATTGGTGCGTAGCATAAAGAACCTTCTCACGATCGTCACATCGGGTGATGGCGAGCTTCCTTTCGGTTGAGCGCAGCCAGTCATCCGCATCCAATGGCTCAGAAGAGCTGGAGAGCGTGCATGGCCGGGTCCTCATGAAGTCTGCCAGCCGAGACTGAGGAAAAGCTGATGGTGGTGGCATGGCAGGGGCTTGGTTGCTCTGGTTCAGCGCTGCGATTAAGGCCGTAGAGGTCTGATTCGGCTGTGCTATCATCTGGCTCATGTTCTGCATCATGGTGTTTATTAACTAGGTCTATGCTGACATGAACTAACTCAAGCCTTGATCTACTGGGACTGTCGGAGGAGGTGGGGGTGGCGGTGTCTTGAAGTCCACGGGGTCAACCTGACTGGCGGAGGTGTTGCGAGTCTGGACCATCTACGCAAACCTTCCCAGGTTTAATAGATGAGAGGGAAAAAGCACAATAGGTGAGGGGGGGAGCACAAGGGACAAGAGAGAGCAAGGGAGAAAGACAGAGCACCCTAATCGGGGAAAAGTAGGTCAAACCCAAAGAACAAATAGCCAAGAGGCCAAAAGATGCAAAAAGATGCAACAGGACCTACTACTGGAGTCTTATTGCACAAACTAATGATACGAAACCGAGGAGGACCACCCTAGGGAAGCTCTTCTAACTTAACTTACATGGGTGGGCGACTTAACACAAAGCTCGATCCTATAGAGATTACTGAGGTAAGAAGGTTGATTGAATTTCGAAAACAACATTTCAGATGAGGTAAGATGCAAGATCCTAAGAATGAGACAAGAAAGACAAGACGAAATGAGAGAGATTGGGATAAGATCAGAGAAGAATAGAATAAGATGAGAGAAGAACATCTACTCAAATTAATTAGTTGGTTTGTTTTAGAAAATAACTTTTGAGACTCTTGGCTAAATCGACCATGCTAGCTAAGGTTACGTCCTACAGTCGATATGGCTCTTATACCACCTCTGTGAGGACCCCAACCTGGAGAGGTCCTTTAGGACCACCTAGGAGGTCTTCCAAGACCACCCGGAGGCCCCGGCCTCTATGCACTGAGCTAGTCCCAAGATCAATCGCTAGCTCGCACAGGTTGCATCAAAAGGTGTCATCACATCCATACCACAAACAATAGATGAAGCAGACAAATTAACTTTAATACTGGCAAAAGACCTTATGGTCAAGCTTGTTTACAGAGGTGCCACGCAGGGCTAACAACAAAAGAAATCTGCAGCGGATCAAAACACAACGCGGAAGCCATTCGATGAGCCCACAGGCAATCGAGTGGAGGACGTCTCCTAGCATGCATAGTCTTCAATGAAATCCTCTTCAAAGAGCTCGGAGCTCCCTAGGAGGTCTTCGGTTGCTGATCAACCAGAGGGCACAAGCCATGAGTATTTTGAATGTACTCAATAAGTCATAGAGAAATGTTATGCAAATAACATTTATACAGGTCTTGACAAGGATAGCTATATGGTTAGTTTGTAGAAAGCAACATTTATTGGAAATATTGTAAGTAGATTACAAAGCACAAGTTGAAAGGTTAATACATTAGTAACTAGTTTTCTTTGAAAGCAACACGCGACCACCCTGGTTGTGTGCCCAGGCCAAACACGATCACCCTGGTCATGGGCTAGACCTCTCACGACCACCCAGGTCGTGAGCCAAACCTCTCGGAACCAACCACGACCACATTTTAAGAAAGATCTACCCCTTGCGGGATATCACCGGGCGTTGTCCATAACCGGGGACACGACCATTCGAATAGATTTACACTCTGTAGAGGTTGTACAGCTTTACCCACAATACACGACCTCTCTAGTTGGTCTGGCATGGCCAATACCACTGCTCACTACCTTAGGTAAGTAGTCTAGAGAGCGTGTCATGGCCTTTACAAAGTCCTGCCTTGCCTCGGTTCTACTCGCTAAGGTTTCGCCGTCCTGGCCCCCTCTTGCGCCGTTCCCATCAAAAACAGAACCAAGACAAAGCATCGCTAATTAGTTGGCCCAGTCCACCCCATAAATGAACTTGTGGTTGCACAGTATGCCTAGACCACCTCATCCCAGTGTGCGTATAGCACCCCCTTTACTGCACGATCACTTGCCTGAGTAAGAAAACATTTCGGTTCAACCCAGCCAAATGACCACCCTAGTCATGGCACAACAAATTTTATCAATAGTGGCGCTACCACAATTCCATAGCTCATTTAGTCAAGTTTAACATTGATGAATCATGCGAACGAGAGACCAATGTCTAAATAGAGCATGACTAAGCATAGAACGCACCCATGTTGGTATATCAACAATACCCAACTAAGATAACCCATCCTACGGATGTTCAAAGATACATGTCAACATGTTGTTTTCAATTATTGAAGGAGTCTTACTGGCAAGTGGGTGTGTAGCTACTCCCAAAACCATTTTTATACAAATAGCCATGCATGTTGATATAAAACAAAATACTTTTTATAAAACAGGTTCAAGATGATCAAAGGCCTATGACTTGCCTTCGCTGAAGAACTGAGCTGCTTCAGTCGAGGTTGTTGGGTCTATGAACTCTTCGGACACACCGGAATCTACACGTGCAAAAAGAGCCAAATCGGTAAAATGAAACCAAATAAACTCTCAAGCAAAGCCAAAGAACTAAGAAAAAGAGAACTCAGTCAAAGAAAAGTAGAAACTGGACCACTCGAGGCTGAGCTTGAACGAAGGAAGTCGAGAGAACGAGAAAGCAAGGGAGAAAGATTGGTGAGGGAAGCCAAAGAACGGCAAAAAGAGCTCCCCGAAACTCTATTTGAAGTGGAATGGGGAACCTAGGCAACCGGAAGATGCGGCGAGCTTTGCGGTGGCGTGGCAAGGCTCAACGGAGATAACGACATTTAATGCCCATGCCGCAACAAAGACAGCAGCATGAAATGCGCACGTCGCAACAGGAAAAGGAGAAGAGAAGAGAAGGTAAACAGGGTTGACTGGCGGTTGGTCAGGAGGGTGGTCTTTGCAAAAGGATCAAAGGGGTGGTCTTTGGAAAAAGAACAGCAGGATGGTCTTGACCAAGGAGGAGGCCGTGACCCAAAGGGGAGGTCTTGGCCACAAGGGGTGGTTTTGACCAGGGGGGTGGTCTTTGCAAATGACCGGAAGGCAACCGCATTTAATGCGCACATCTCAGCAAGACGACAACATTTAATGCGCACGTCGCACAGAGACAGCAGCATTTAATGCGCACGATACCACAAAGACGGCAGCATTTAATGCACACGTCTCAACAGGAGAAGGGCAAGGATGAGAAAGTGAACAGGGCTGACCAGCGATTAGTCAGGAGGGTGGTCTTTGCAAAAAGACCAAGAGGGATGTCGTGACCCGAAGGGGAGGTCGGGATCTTAAGGGAGGTTGTGGCCCAAAAGGGGTGATCTTTACTAAAAGATCGAGAGGGAGGTCATGACCCGAAGGGGAGATCGTGACCTAAGGGAGGTCGTGACCCAAATTAGGTGGTGACCGAAAGGGGAGGTCGGTACATTAAGGGAGGTCGTGACCCAAAAGGGGTGGTCTTTACAAAAAGACTGAGAAGGTGGTCTTGGCAAAAAGACCAAGAGGGAGGTCGTGACCAAAAGGGAGGTCATGACCCGAAGGGGAGGTCGTGACCTAAGAGAGGTCATGACTCAAAGGAGGTGGTGACCCAAAGGGGAGGTCAGCACCTCATGGGAGGTCGTGACCCAAAAGGGGTGGTCTTTGCAAAAAGACCGAGAAGGTGGTCTTTGAAAAAAGACCAAGAGGGAGGTCCTGAGGAAGAGGAGAAGGTCCAAAGCAGTCTGAAGCGTGCATGAACTCAACTTGATCTGACCGTCCAACCTCAATCAGACGGTTCGGACTGAGCGCGCTCGCGTAGAGAGAGAGAAAAGGACTGACAGACGGAGAGGTCCAAACAAAAAGGAAGGTCTGGACCGAGGGGGAGGTCCTGAGGATGAGGAGGTCCTAAGGAGGAGGTCAAGGGAGGTCCTGACAGTCAAGATGGACTCGGAGGAGGTGCTGACGGTCAAGATGAACGCAAAGGAGGTCTTGACGGTCAAGATGAACTCGGAGGAGGTCCTGACGGTCAAGATGAATGCAAAGGAGGTCCTGACGGTCAAGATGAACTCGGAGGAGGTCCTGACGGTCAAGATGAATGCAAAGGAGATCCTGACGGTCAAGATGAACTCAAAGGAGGTCCTAACGGTCAAGATGAACGTAAAGGAGGTCCTGATGATGAGGAGGAAAGAGGGTTGGATGAGAGGAAGGTTCGGAAAGGGGGGATTCAACCTGAACTTTGGATTTTGGAAATCAAGGATGTTTGAAACACAAACCCGAGCTTGGAGCACTTTGGGGTGGTCGTGACCCAAGGGGATGTCAAAACCGAAGGAGGGTTCAAATAGAGATGGAGGTCTAGACCGAAAGGAGGGCTAAACCAAAGGAAGGTCTGGACTAAAGGTAAGTCTAAACAAAAGACACAAGGGGAGGTCCAAACGGGGAGATCTGAACGAACAGAGAGAAGGAAAAACAACGCCAGAGCTCAAACAACATCCAAATAAACCAGACTTGAATTTGTTGATGTTCGATTAATTCATATTAAACCTCCAAATTTCCAAAATGTCCAAGTTAAGCTTGAGCAATTCAACAAAACCGAATGGTTAGCTTTTAAAATTTCAAAATTTTCAAACACACGGAAACTGGTGTGTTACAGGTATGTCATGCATTTTAGTTTATCAAAGGGGGCTGCCACTTTGGTATTGTTTGATCTATGTATTTATCACTGTCATATAAATTTCTTTTTGTTAGACCAGGAGGTTTTTTGGTCATGTTATTTGATGGTGAACACATTGAAAATGGAGAGTCTTAGTCTTGGTGCTTAATGAAGAATACATTGTTTTTCGACTTGCTTGTGATCTTAGGTGTTGACATGCTTTGTAATAGCTTTTGAGTGCCTTTGATTTATGCGGAAATCAGTCTTTGTCGGGTTTCTTGGTAGTCTGGCATTGTGGCATGAGATACTCTTGTCGGCAGACAACCGGAAGTGGCGCGGTATTACCGTAAGTCACTTGGGTCCCGACGTGTGATAGCGAACCGTCAGATCTTGATCAGACGGCTCATATTGAAGAAGAACGTTTGGACTGTCCGAAAGTAACAGGTCGTATTAGCCTTTGGATTGAAATCAGATGGTGGTTATCGAAAGGGATGTTCGGACATTGAACAGTTCTCCAGATCCAACGGTTTTGACACGTGGTCCGAACGGCCAAGTCAATCTAGAGCGTCCACGTGGCAGGGCATGTGTTTCTAAGTCTTTTGCGCATTTCAGTTGAGCGGTAGTACCGCTTGGGAAATGGCGGTAGTACTGCGACTCGGTAATACCGTTTTTTAGATGGCGGTTGCAAATTTCCAAAGAAGGTGTTTTTGAGAGTTTTTGTGAGGACCCCGGTTTATTAGGCTTGTAATACTTAGTCGTCCATTGACCCTAGCATTACAAACATAATAATCTGTGTCTTCGAGATATGTATACTTCCCAGAATGCAGTATACACACCCTTTTACAAAATCATGCATCAATTCCATTCAAGACATAGAACCAAAGCACGACTAGAATAAACGACATACAATATATAGAGTTATTACAAAAGGGGCCGACCGGCCAAATACAACTAATAAAAGCAACACAATGAAGCAAAAGCCATAAGATGGCGATAAACAAAAAGAGCCACAAGGTTTGCCTTAAGCCCACAAGGCAACCAACCAAGTCGCCTAGCTCGATTCCCAACCGCAGCACATCTCACAAAAGTAAAGCCCTTTGGGCCCTACCTCCTCTGCAACAAAGTTATTAAGCAAAGCAAATGAGTACAAAAATGTACTACTAAAGACCGACGTATAGTATAATGAACTATAGTTTAACTACATGCAAGCTTTATTTAAGTGGATGAGGCTTTGGACTTATTTTAGCATAAAGCAAGTTTTCATTTGCAATATTTAAATAGATTCCAAAGCAATTTTGCAATTCATTTTTAATTTGCAAGAAACAACGAGACAAGTAACATAGTAACAATAGATAGATGACAACAACAATCACAGGCGACTAACCCAATAGCCACCACAATAGTATGAACATCCATTCATACCAACCCATCAAGTTTTAATTAAATGTTGTAGTCTAGTTCTTGCGACCTTACCAAGCATGTCCATAACCTAGGGCGAGGCTATTGAATAGTTTTAACCTGCGAGGGTGTACCAATGTACCCACACGTCGAGGCGCCTTTTAAGCCAAGCTATTTAGCACACTTCCTTTGGTGTGCTTAACAGCTAAGTCCTCTGAGGCATTTCCAATGAATGATGCTAATTAGAGTCGCGACAACTTGGAAGGTAGGAGACACCGCCCACCCGCAACAAGCATGGTGCTCTTTCCTTATAAAACAGTTTTACTCACTGCGACCCCCAATTAACACCTCCCAAAGTACTTAGCCAAGAGGGTTCCCAATACCCTCGTGTGGTTAGCACGATAAGCGCTTAAGCTTAGTGACACAAGTAACTCGGTCCTTGGGGACCTAGGCACCATTCCATTTACACCCAACATATCACACCAACATCCATTGTGCCCAAGTCAATAACAGTTTTATTTTCATTTTTATTTTATTTGTTTACAAAGTAACAAGCATAAGATGGACATAATGGAATAATACTTTTAGTGTGATCAAGGTCATCGACATAATGTCGACAACCGCCCATTTCTACCGTAATCTAAGCATTTCTAAGCATTATCAACGTAAAATACTAAGCGATAAGAGTCCATCCATCGAACTCTAAATCGCAGCAAGATAATCCAAGGCTTAGTAGTAGAGAATGAACATTTGCCTACAGGATATGCATCTATAAGCTCAACTAATCGATATTTGAACACAAAGTAGCAATGCATACATACAAGTGAAACAAAGTATTAAACTTTAAAGTAATGGGACAATAATGGGATATGATCAAACTACTTGCCTTGCTGGTTTTGCTCAAGATGTTGCTGAGGATCACTCACGGGATCAACACACTCGTCGGCACCTAATCGAAAAGGCGAAAAGAATCGATAAGAACGACGAAAACCACAAAGACAGCACAGAAAACAAACTCCAAATGCTCTGAAATTTCTACAGAAGCAAGAGGATGATTTTTAGGGAATTTAGCAACAAGAATCAATTGATTTGGATTCTCAATGCAAAAGATATGAGCAAAACAAATCTGCCCAGTCCTAAAAATCAAAACTGCTACTAAACACTAATTTAATTATTTGACAACATTTTCTAGAAAGGTGGTGTAGCTGAGATTTTTACAGTAAAACAAGCACCTCATGAGATGAATAACACAACTAAGTTCACTTCATTTGGAGCTATGATGCTATGTTTTATGATTTTTCAAAGACATGATAATGAGCACATCTAAAATGCACCCACAATTCTTTTAAAAATAGTGACATGCCTAAATCCTATTCTAACATTTAGTTTACTAACAGAGGAAGCCAACAAGGTTGGATTCACTCCAAAATAATCTTCAGAGATTTACTTATGCATTTTACAAGTTAAATTGAATTTTTAATGTAACATTTATAGTTAATTTTGAAACCTATTGCAAATCCATGTTCTGGAGCTGAATTGAGCTCATAACTATTTTTAGATTAGAGCTCAGTCCAAACCAGAGCTACTGAAATTTGAATCACCTAAAAAGGAGCTAAGATGAATTTGTTATGCATTTTTAAAGTTCATACCTCTTTCAGTTTGCAAAAAGGAGCTCTCTGGATATTCTAAAAACCAATAAGGCAGGGGGAGGACATGAGCCATAGATCCTGGATCTAACGGCTCAAGACCTCCCAGTGATAACGCCGCGTCTTCGCTGAAGGTTCAGAGGACATGGGCCATTGATCTTGGATCCAACGGTCCATATCCTCCCGAAGAAGCCTTGCGAACGAGAGGGGAGGTCGTGGCGTTGATCCGCATCCAATGGACCTAGCGATAGAGGAGGACCGAACGGTCAAGATCAACATGGGGAGGTCAAAAACAGCTGAGATGACCTCGGGAGGTCCTACGCGGAGGAGGTCTTGCGAGGAGGTCTCCTGCAGCTGCGATTGACACAGGGAGGACCCCAACGGCCAAGATCTCACAGAGGAGGTCTGGGCGGTCAAGATCTCACCAGAGGGAGGTCTTGACGGTCGAATCAAAACCCTGGCCTTTCGCGCCTTGACGCAGCAAGGAGTTAAGGCGCACGGGACAACGAGGAGGTCCAAGCGCGTTAAGACAGCAGTAAATGCTCCCAATGATGGAGCATTTACTGCCCCAAATCTATGTCTTAACAACACGCGCAGGCTGACACGTTCCAACAAGAACTTCATCGAAAAGACATGGTCAATGCCGGCGATGCAGACCTCGCCGGCGACAACCAAGGGTACCATTGAGTGCGCAATAGTGTTGCACACACGATGGACCTCCTCTCAACGGTGGCGGCGGCCTTGAACGCCGACGAGCCGAAGAGGAGCACGATTTGACCTCTACAGCCAACAAGACAACAGCTATATTGAGCTCCGCATCATTCATACAAGCGTGTGCCAAGCTCTAAGGACTACCAGGAGGATTACCTGGAGGTCCAGAGGGTGCTGAGGAGGTCGTGGAAAGGAAGGACCGGCGCTGGGGAAGACAATGAGCTCCACGGCCAAGGTGAAGTCCTCCAAGCTCCAAGCTCCACTTAGACCACCTCTGCAATTGTCCCAACCAATGAGTTAGGTCTTTTGTCACAGAGGTGAATGGCACAAATTGAAGCACAGAGAAGGAGAGGAGAGCCACAGGAGCGCTGCCACAGGGGAGCTCCAAGCTCCAGCAATGGCGGCCAAGGGGAGGTCTGTGGTTTGGGAGCTCGAGAGCAAAGTGGAGTGTGCAAAAGAAGCCAAGGAAGACCACGGGGAGCTTTTATACCTAGGGCAAAAGAGGTCCTGAGCCACGGGTTAAGCTCATGGTGAGCTTAGTCCATGGCGCGGTCCATGGCCTGGACAAGATGGTGAGGACAGGGTAGGTAGGTTAGGGCATGGCCTAGGGGGCGGAAAGCTCTGCCATGCATTTAATGCGCGCAGAACAGAGCCGTTGGGACAAGACCCAGCTCTGACCTTCTCCACTGCCATGGCTCTCGCACGCGCGCCCAAGCTAGGAGAAGAACAGGACATGATCTCCACCGTTGGATAAAGAGGATGGGGAGGTCATGACCCTCGGATGCGGTTTGTGAAACGGTACGTTTAAGTGATAGGAGGAGGTCACAGCCCTCCGATTTGGACTGGGGAGGTCGTGACCCTCCGATTATCATTGCGCGGATGCGCAAAGGAAAAGGGGACAGGAGGTCCAAGGCGTTGGATCTACATCCAACGGTGCGGACCTGATGGGAGGACTTAACGCTGCGCTCGATACAGCCAAAGTTGTGGAGGTCATGGCCTTTGGATCTTAATCCAAGGGCACACAACAATTGAGGAGGTCCTAGGCGCTGCGCATAGCGCAAAGGAGGTCATGGCCTTTAGATTTAGATCTAAGGGCTCACAGGAGTGGTCCGAACGGCCCACTCAACAGAGACCGCGCGATTTAAATCTAACGGCTTAAAAAGGATGGTCTGAACGGCCCACAGATCTCGCGCGTTGAAACGAGATCCAATGGCAAGGAGAGGACAAGGGAGGTCATGGCCATGAGATTTACATCTAACGGCTACGACCTCACGTGGGTGGGAGGTCTGATGCGCACGAAGCAAAGGGGAGGTCGTGGTCATAGATTTTAAATCCAACGGCGCACCACACAAGATGGGGGAGGTCTGGTGCGCTTGATATTGAGGGGAGGTCGTGGGCTGTTGGATCTGATCCAACGGCTACGACCTCAATTAGGTGGGAGGTCTGAGTGGTTTAACAGTGAGGGGAGGTCATGGCCATGGATCCTTGATCCAACGGCACAAGACCTCGATGGGGTGGAGGACTTGGGCGTTTGATAGCGAAGGGAGGTCATGGCTGTTGGATCTGATCCAACGGCTATGACCTCGATGAGGTGGGAGGATCTCGCTGCGGTGGTTTGCAGCGGAGGTCGTGGCCTTTGGATCTGAATCCAACGGCTACGACCTCAACAAGGTGGAAAGGAGGTCTGCTAAGCTATGGATGCAGTTGGGTTTGACCGAAATTGGAAAGTGGCTCAGCCCAAGGAACAGTGCATTGTTTTGAATTCAAATTTAACAACTGAGACTTTGCAGAATTATTTGAGATAGCAAAACAACTCCAAAATTTATGAAATTTTAACTGGAGCTTGTTGACATTAGGATTAACCTTACATAAAATTTCCAAAGGTTTTTATGTAATGCATTTTTCTCAAGAAATTCTTAAAGGCTTCTCTAGGGTTTGTTTTACCTCCAAAAATTATCAAACAAGTTTAAGAACTTATGATATTTTTTAGAGGGGTCCCACAACAACTCTAGGACCAAGGAAAAGTATTCCCAAAGGTTTGGCACAAGAGTTGTGATAAGTAGAATAAGGGTTGGACTTTGGTCCAAGGAGGTTTAGGTTTTTGAACTCCACCACTTTTGAACAAGAATTTTAGGTGGGTTCAACAGTTTCAAGATGTGAGAAAAGTTTTTATTTCTACACATTTTCTTACATTTGAAACACACACCCATTTATACAGTTGGGATGTTACAGTTTTGAACTAAAGTGAAAATCTAGTACCGCATGATCATGGAGCTGATCGATTTGCAGTTTAGTATTCTGTTTTTTACATGGCGGTTTGAAAATTCCAGAAGACATGTTTTTCGGATACTTGGATTTCTTGGAAAGCGGTAGTACCACAACTTTGAATCGGTACAACCGCAGATCGGTAGTACCGTAGTTTTAACTACGGTAGTACCGCAAATAGGTATGACCGCAAGGTTGCGGTATGGATTTTCCAGAGAGCTTGTTTTGGGGAGTTTTGGATGACTTTAAGGATTGGTAGTATCGGTGTGTTTTGAGAGGTATGACCGCTGGGTAGTAGTACCGGACCAAACGTGGAGGTACAACCGATTGTGCTCTGTGTGTTCGCCGCTTTGGGGATTTGGCTAAGATTTAGATCAAGTTCTGAGTATCAGTTTATTGCATGATGCATGACAGTGTTTGTGCGTGTGTGTGTGAGCTAATTGTTGGTCAAGTTGGAGAACTTGTGCCAAGGATTTGTGTTTCTTTGATCTTTGCATATGCAGGTTGAGCGTGGAGACAATTATGGTCGTGACGAGGAGGACCCGGACTAGGATGGGGAGATCTGAGGTCTAGGAGGTCGTGGATGTCATGGGATGATTGGGATTACGCTAGAGCACGTGGAGATCAAAGGTGGTGCACGGTGAAGCTTTGGGAGGCGGATTCTTGAAGGCTTACGATGTAAGGAGCTATGGAAGGTTCCGGTTTTGGAAAGTCTTAGAAATTTTGAAAAACCCGTGTTGGTAAGGGTTTCGGGTCCCTTGATTTTTGGAAAGATAGATTGCAGTGTTTGTTAAAGATATGGAGAGGTCTTTGCCTATAAAAAGAGGCAGAGGACTGGTCCTTTAAAACGAGTCAAGAACCCGTAGCTTTCATGCTGTTTGGTTGCGGGGGTTTAGAGAGAACTTGAGAGGACTTTTGGCTGAAGGTCTTTTAGGGGTGCTTGCGGAGAGCTTTGTAGACACAAATCTAGTCTGAGAAATAAAGTTCAGATTTGTTCTACTTTGTCTTTGGTTTGCTGTGTTTGAGCTGTGCGCTGAAAAGCTTCTTGAAGAGGTTATTTGAGGGATTCTGTGAAGGTTCTCCTAGGGACTCCCGAGAAGGTTGCAGGTGTTTCAGCGCATTGGTTTGAGATTGAATTTGGAGGTTAATTCGCTGCAATCATTCACCCCCTCTGATTGCCATTACGATGCTACAAGTGGTCTTAGAGCAAGGTTGTAATGGCATCAGATCGAGATCGGTTCTCATGTAAGCCACCATATTTCGATGGATCAGATTATATCTACTGGAAAACACACATGAAGGTTTTTCTACAAGCACAAGGTATTGTTATTTGGCCAAAAGTTGAAAGTCCTTATGAAGTGCCTGCTGTTATTACTGCCAATAATACTGCTGATGTTGAAGCTAATGCTAAGGCTAGAAATATATTGTTACAAGGTTTAAGTAGAAACGAGTTTGTCAGAATTGCTAATATTAAGTCTGCTAATAAAATTTAGACTACTCTTGCCGATTATCATGAAGGATCTAAATCATTAAAGGTGTTAAATCGAAATCAATTTAAAAAGGAGTATTCTAAATTTGAGATGAAACCAAGAGAATCAGTAGATGCTCTTTTTGATCGGTTCAATAAATTTGTTAGTGATTTACAATCTGTTGATGTTATATACTCTGATTCTGACAATGCTCGCCAAATTTTGAATGCCTTGGATATGACTGTCTAGGAGGTGCTAGTCACTACTATCAATCATTCTGTTAACATAGAAACACTCGCCTTAAATGATCTTTATTCCAAGATGAAAACACATGAGATTGATATTTTGGCCAGGATAAATAAGTCCAATGCGTTGGGTTTAGTGACTAACCAAACTGACAGTACTTCTAGTTCTTCTAGTGTTTCCTTGTCGACTTTGGGATCTATTTCAGATGAACAATTAAAAGAGATTCCAGAAGAACAGCTTGTACTCTTCTCCAACAGGGTAACCAAAGCAATTAACAACATCAGATCCAGGAGGAGAGGTGGTCCAATTAGACGCTATGAATGTGGTGAGCTAAACCACATAAAGGTGAATTGTCCCAAGCTGAGAAGTAAGGAGGTCAAAGATGACAAAGCACCAACTCGTCGTTCTAAATTCAGGATTGATTCAAGCAAGAAGCAAAATTATCGTAAAGCAGTCAACAAGGTACTTTCAGCACTTGATGAGATTGGATTAAGTGATGTTGATTCTAGAAGCGACAACGAGGACAATGGCAAGAAGGCAAAGGAGGTGGACTTCACAGGGATGTGTTTTATGACAAGCAGTGAAGGGCTTAGCAATGATGATCTTTATAGTGACCCTGATGAGGTAAAACCCTCTTATACAGATTTATCTCGTGCTGTGGTTAAGTTGACAAATGAGCTTAAAAAATATAAAAAGAAAGTAAAGAAACATGATCTTGTTGTTGAAAGCTTAAATTCTAAAATTGATAGGCTTAAGGCATCTATTCCTGATGATGAATTCTGTGAGTCTTGTCAAGTTTTGCACACTGAATTAGAGACTGCTAGGTCAATTCATACTAAATTTGAAAAGTTGAAACTGGCTCATGACTCTTGTGATGATAAGCTAAAATTTGCATATGATGAAATTGAAAAGCTCAAGTCTAGTTCTACTTGTTTAGAGTCAAGTATGTCAAATACTCAAACTAAAACTTGCTCTAATTGTGAATTGCTAAAAGCTAGACTGAATTCATCTCAAGAATCTATACAACAGATGCTTTATCATGAGACACTCTCTTGCACTAATTGTCCTAAGCTTAGCACTGAAATCGAAGCTTTGACTAGACAACTAAATGAGTTTGCTGAAAAAGAAAGATTGGCTCAGTCTAGTGCTTCTAAGAAAACTGTGTATGAATATGTTAAATGCACAATTTGTTCTACTTTGACTAAAGAAAATGAGTACCTTAAGGACACTTTGGAGAGATTCTCCTTTGGTAAGAAAAATTTGAACATGATTCTAGACAGATCAAAAGTGAGTGTTAAAAGTCAAGGTCTAGGATTTAATTTTGTTGAACACTCCAAGAATCATCCTCCCAAAATTCTTAAGCTTCTTGAACCTGGAAAGATCGAAGTAGAATCTGAACCTAAACAAGTGATGTTTAAATCTGCTGGTTTTGTAAAGGACCCATCTACCAAAGTGGAGTCTTGTAAAGGGAAAAATCAGAACTTCTTATCAAGACAAATTTCAGTGTACTCATTGTGGTAAAGAAGGTCATTTGGTTCAATTCTGTTTTCGGAAAGCTAAGAAAGAAAAGAGAGACAGACTAAGGAAAATACTTCAAGTTCCTTTTCATTGTTTTGTCTCCACTAAACAAATTGCCGCAGGTGTAGGAGGTGTTACACAACTGGTCAGACCGCACCTAAACAACGGTCTGACCGACAGTGTTCAGAAAATAGAAATACTTGTGTTGCTCCTGCTCGTTGTGTATCTCAGTACTGGGTTCCAAAATCATATCTTACTAACCCCAGTACTGTGAGACCGATACTTTCTTAATGTAGGTATAGCTGTTGAGGAAGGGGAACGTGTGGCTAGTAGATTCAGGTTGTTCCAGGCACATGACTGGTGATTCAAAATGGTTCTCCTCCCTCACTAAGGCATCCAGTGATGAGTTGATCACTTTTAGGGATGCTTCAACAGATATTGTGATGGCTAAAGGTATTGTGCATGTTAATGATAAATTCATTCTCAAGGATGTTGCTTTGGTAAGTAAATTGAAGTATAACTTACTTTCTGTTTCTCAGTTGATAGAAGATAATCTTGAGGTAAGTTTTAAGAAACATGCTTGTAGAGTCTTAGATGCTTCAGGGGATCTTATTTTCAGTATATCACGGTTAGGGAAGGTCTTTAAAGCCGACTTTAATCATTCCTTTTCACCTGATGTTAGATGTTTGGTAGCTTCTGAATCTAGGGATCTATTCTTTTGGCACCGTAGGTTAGGACACATTGGTTTTGATCACCTTGTACGGATTAGTGGAATGGATCTCATTAGGGGGTTACCTAAACTTAAGGGTGATAAAGACTTGGTTTGCTCTCCTTGTAGACATGGTAAGATGGTTGCTGCTCCTCATACCCCTATTTCTATGATCATCATAGATGGCCCTGGTCAATTGTTGCACATGGACACTGTAGGTCCTTCTAGGGTTCAATCTATTGGAGGCAAATGGTACATTTTTATGATTGTTGATGATTTCTCTAGATACTCATGGGTTTATTTTATGGTGTCTAAAGATGAGGCTTTTGGTCATTTCAAAGATTTATTTCTAAGACTCAATAATGAATTGCATGGTGCTGTGAAAGCTATAAGGAGTGATAATGGTACTGAATTTAAGAATTCCTTATTTGCTTCTTTTTGCTCTGAAAAAGGTTTGGAACATCAATTTTCTTCTCCTCATGTCCCACAACAAAATGGGGTTGTAGAGAGAAAAAATAGAACCTTAGTTGAGATGGCAAGAACTATGCTTGATGAACATGCTACTCCTAGGAAGTATTGGGCAGAGGCTATTTCTACTGCTTGTCATGTTTCTAATAGAGTATTTTTGAGAGCCTCTTTGCATAAGACTTCTTATGAGCTGAGATTTGGCAGAAGGCCCAATGTCTCTCACTTTAGAGTTTTTGGTTGCAAATACTTTATTCTTAAACATGGTAATCTGGATAAATTTGAGTCTAGATCTATAGATGGCATTTTTCTTGGTTATCCTTCTCATTCTCGTGGCTATCATGTACTCAACCTAGAAACTAACAAAATTGTTGAGACTTGTGAGGTTACTTTTGATAAGGTCAGTTCTTGTACTAGACCCGATATTTCAGGCACACAAGTTCAGGGGGAGTCTGAAAGCATATTTCTTAATGAAGAGGATGCTCTTCATCTTGGTGATGATTTCTCTCATATACCATCACCTGCACCAACAGAGGATGCTGCACCTTCTACTTCCACTTCAATTGCTATTTCTAGTGGTGCTATACCTCATGTTGTGCCGCCATCAAATGGTAGATCAACTGCAGAAGGTGTTCATAATGTTGAAGCTATTTCAGAACCTTCTACACCATTGCGTATTCAGCGGCATCATCCCCCAGAACTAATGATTGGTGATATTCATGAAATGGTAACACGTTCCAGGTTTACTTCTTCTAACTCACATGCTCATTCTGCCTTTGTTGTCTCTTTTGAGCCTAATGATGTAAGTCACGCTTTATTTGATGAGTCTTGGATCAATGCCATACATGAAGAATTAGAAAACTTTGAGCGTAATAAAGTCTGGACCTTAGTTGAGCCTCCCCTTGGACATAATGTAATTGGAACTAAATGGGTTTTTAAAAATAAGCAAAGTGAGGATGGGGTTGTAGTTAGAAATAAGGCTAGACTTGTTGCTCAGGGGTTTTCTTAGGTGGAGGGTCTTAATTTTGGTGAAACTTTTGCTCCTGTAGCCAAATTAGAAGCTATTCGAATTCTCTTAGCCTTTGCTGCATCTAAAGGTTTTAAATTATACCAAATGGATGTTAAAAGTGCTCTTCTAAATGGCTTTATTGAGGAGGAAGTTTATGTTAAGCAATCACCTGGTTTTGAAAATCCTAAGTTTCCTAATCATATCTACAAATTGTCAAAAGCTTTGTATGATTTAAAACAAGCTCCTAGAGTATGGTATGAGAGGCTCATGCTTTTCTTGACAAAAAAATAACTTTCAAATGGGCAAAGTAGACAAAGCTCTTTTCACCTTTCGTCATGGCAATGATCTATTACTTGTTCAGATTTATGTGGATGATATCATCTTTGAGGGCTCCTCTCATGCTTTGGTTTCCAAGTTTTCAGATACTATGAGCAGGGAGTTTGAGATGAGCATGATGGGAGAATTAACTTACTTCTTAGGATTGCAAGTAAAACAGACCAAGCAAGGCAACTTCATTCACCAAACCAAGTATACTAAAGATTTGCTTAGATGTTTCGACATGGGAACTTGCAAACCCATCTCTACACCAATGGGGCCTACAACTGTTCTTGATCCAGATGAAGAAGGTGAGGCAGTGGATCAAAAAGAATATAGGAGTATGATTGGATCTCTACTTTATCTGACTGCTTCAAGACTGGACATACATTTTGCTATGTGTTTATGCGCTCGATTTCAAGCTTCACCTCGTTCATCCCATCGTCAAGCTGTGAAAAAAATTCTCAGGTATCTTCACTCAACTTTAGAATTTGGTCTCTTTTATTCATCTTCATCCTATCTTATTTTGCGTGCATGCTCAGATAGTGATTTTGCGGGGTGTAGGATTGATAGAAAAAGCACATCTGGCACATGTCACTTTTTAGGCACATCCTTAATTTCTTGGTCCTCTAGAAAACAGTCTTACATTGCTCAATCAACAAATTGGCCGAGTATGTTCTTTGCGGTGCTAGTTGTTCTCAGGTTCTCTGGATTTCTTCTACTCTCAGGGATTATGGGATAGATTTGGGAAGTGTTCCTCTTTATTGTGATAACACTAGTGCTATTAATATTGCTAAGAACCCAGTACAACATTCTAGGACTAAACATATTGATATCAGATTTCACTTTCTAAGAGACCATGTTGAAAAGGGTGATGTTATTCTTCACTTTGTTGAATCTGATTTTCAGTTTGCTGATATTTTTCCTATGCCGCTTGATACTTCTCATTTTGTCCGGTTGAGGAGTGAATTGGGTGTGGTTCATCCTATGGGTTTATTTTGAGGGGAGCTGTTTTGTTTAAAGATTCAGAGGCTTTGATTACTATTCTTGTCTCACAATTCATTAAGTCCAAGCCATTGAAATCAAATGAGTTGTAGAGCTCTCTCTATCATATTTATTCATGTGCTATGTAGCTTTGCTCTTGACTGGTTTTGATAAACTTGCTACATAAAGAACTAAATCATGACATGGCTGAGAACTTTTGATTAGATTGATTATTGCTATCACTTTGTGATGTCTATTGAAAGGGATGAGCTTGTTTGTGAGTCTTATTTTAAATCTTGGATTTGAAGCAAGTATGTCTCTCATTTCATTCCTGTGTTGCTCACTCAACTTAGCATGTTACAATAAAAAATATCTAAAGGGTTGAAAAATAATGAAAAGATGTATGCTTCAAGCATGTCATACATAGCTGTGTATTCAAAAGACCAAAAATATGCACACAACAATGCTTAAATAAAAAGAAGTGTGCTTTAAGCATGCCATACATAGCTATGTATATTCAAAAAGAAAAATATGCACACAAAAGTGCTAAAATAAAAAAAAGTATGCTCCAAGCATGCCACCCTTGAAAAGAAGTATGCTGCAAGCATGCCACATGAAAATAAAAATTGAAAGTGAAGCAATAGGGTGATACTTGAGACTGATAGCTCATCTGGATTTAAAGTTTATCTCACCATTAGGCTCTCACTTTTCTTGATGATATTCTTTTGTGGTGCTTATAATCGGTTTAGTCATTGTTGAAATGCCTGTCATTAAGTTAAAATTGCTTAATCATCCTTCAAGTGGTATAGACTGGTCTTGACTTTGCCACATGATACATGTTTTTATATGATCTAGATAGCTCTACTCAGCAAGATGGCTTGGTTAATACATTAAATTGACTTGCATAGTCTCGAAAGCTTCTTGATCTTTATTCTGCATGCTCTTTTATTTTTTAGCTTTTTCTCCTTTGAAGTACTTGATGATTACATTGCCAAAGGGGGAGAAAAATGGGAGATCTTTTGGGAGAAATTTCCAGAGTGTTTCAGCTGTAGTCTTTGAAAGTTTTTAAAATCTTCTTTTCTTGCTAGGCAGCTTTGAAACTTTCCTTCAAAACATTCATCTCTTGATTTTGCTGTATTGTCAATGTATTCATCAAGGGGGAGATTGTTAGACTAGGAGGTTTTTTGGTCATGTTATTTGATGATGAACACATTGACAATAGAAAGTCTTAGTCTTGGTGTTTAATGAAGAATACATTGTTTTTCGACATGCTTGTGATCTTAGGTGTTGACATGCTTTGTAATAGCTTTTGAGTGCCTTTGATTTATGTGGAAATCAGTCTTTGTCACGTTTTGTGGTAGTACTGGTATTGTGGCCGCGGTACTACCGTCGGGTGGTACAACCACAAGTGACGTGCGGTATTACCGTAAGTCACTTGGGTCCCGACGTGTGATAGCGAACCGTCAGATCTTGATTAGACGGCTCATATTGAAGAAGAACGTTTGGACCGTCCGAAAGTAACAGGTCGTATTAGCCTTTGGATTGAAATCAGACGGTGGTTATCGAGAGGGACGTTCGAACTTTGAACAGTTCTCTAGATCCAACGGTTTTGACACGCGGTCCAAACGGCCAAGTCAATCTAGAGCGTCCACGTGGCAGGGCATGTGTTTCTGAGTCTTTTGTGCGTTTCAGTTGAGCGGTAGTACCGCTTGGGAAATGGCGGTAGTACCGCGACTCGGTAATACCATTTTTTAGATGGCGGTTGCAAATTTCTAGAGAAGGTGTTTTTGAGAGTTTTGAACTCAAGTGAAAAACGGTAGTACCGCATGATCATGGAGCGATCATTGCGATTCATATTCTGTTTTTTACATGGCGGTTTGAAAATTCCAGAAGACATGTTTTTCGGATAGTTGGATTTCATGGAAAGCGGTAGTACCGCAGCTTTGAAGCGGTACAACCGCAGATCGGTAGTACCGCAGCTTTGAAGCGGTACAACCGCAGATCGGTAGTACCGTAGTTTTAACTACGGTAGTACTGCAAAATGGTATGACCACAAGGTTGCAGTATGGATTTTCCAGAGAGCTTGTTTTGGGGAGTTTTGGATGACTTTGAGGATCGGTAGTACCAGTGTGTTTTGAGAGGTACGACCGCTGGGCAGTAGTACCGGACCAAACGTGGAGGTACAACCGATTGTGCTCTGTGTGTTCGCCACTTTGGGGATTTGGCTAAGATTTAGATCAAGTTCTGAGTATCAGTTTATTGCATGATGCATGATAGTGTTTATGCGTGTGTGTGTGTGAGCTAACTGTTGGTCAAGTTGGAGAACTTGTGCTAAGGATTTGTGTTTCTTTGATCTTTGCATGTGCAGGTTGAGCGTGGAGACAATTATGGTCGTGACGAGGAGGACCCGGACTAGGATGGGGAGATCTGAGGTCTAGGAGGTCGTGGATGTCACGGGATGATTGGGATTACGCTGGAGCACGTGGAGATCAAAGGTGGTGCACGGTGAAGCTTTGGGAGGCGGATTCCTGAAGGCTTACGACGTAAGGAGATATGGAAGGTTCCGATTTTGGAAAGTCTTAGGAATTTTGAAAAACCCGTGTTGGTAAGGGTTTTGGGTCCCTTGATTTTCGGAAAGATAGATTGCAGTGTTTGTTAGAGATACGGAGAGGTCTTTGCCTATAAAAAGAGGCAGAGGACAGGTCCTTTAAAACGAGTCAAGAACCTGTAGCTTTCATGCTGTTTGGTTGCGGGGGTTTAGAGAGAACTTGAGAGGACTTTCGGCTGAAGGTCTTTTAGGGGTGCTTGTGGAGCGCTTTGTAGACACAAATCTAGTCTGAGAAATAAAGTTCAGATTTGTTCTACTTTGTCTCTGGTTTGCTGTGTTTGAGCTGTGCGCTGAAAAGCTTCTTGAAGAGGTTATTGAAGAGATTTTGTGAAGGTTCTCCGAGGGATTCCCGAGAAGGTTGTAGGTGTTTCAGCGCATAGGTTTGAGATTGAATTTGGAGGTCAATTCGCTGCAATCATTCACCCCCCTCTGATTGCCATTACGATCCTACACTTTTGATAAAATTATGTTTGCTAAATGGCATTTACAACCTAGTATGTGTAGGGCTGAAAATTGATGTTTTCATTCAAAACTTGAACCACTAAAGCCTCTCTTTTGATCAGCCACTAGCATGTATAATTTTTATTTTGTGTAAGACTTGCGAGTACATTTGTACTTAACCGGATTGTCCACTTTGCTTCAGGTGAGGATGACTATATGCTTGATCAATTCATTAGTGCCGAGTTCGGTGACGCTAACGAATGAAGTTGTTGCTAACCCCACTCGGTTGCCTCTGGGGTTGGGCACACCTTGCTGGAATTTTTTGTTTATAATACTTTGTTTCTGCTGCGTACTTCTTGTTGATCCTTAAATTTGGCCGGTCGGCCACTTGTGTAAATTATGGACATAAGTCCTTTGCTTGTATGACACCTTGTTATATTTTGTATGACTTGTGTATGACTGTGTACAATGTTGTTGAGGACATATGCGTGTTAGCCGCTGATCTTGGGAGCTAACACGGGACACATATCCGAAGTCCTGAAATGATCTTTGATTCATTTAAGTGTAGACTTGGGCTACTGAGAATCGACTTGATGTATACGCCTTCGAGTAGTATGTGGGTCAATTACCTTGTTGTCAGCCAGGTCCTCTTACTTAAATTGGATTTTAGTTCTTAGAGGCTCAGAGTTAACTACGTCTGACCTGGAAGGTATAGGTCTTATGAAATTAACACGGGGTCCCCCACATTAGCCATCTTGGATTGATTTTTCCCATGATCTTCTCTCAATCATTGTTTTTGCATTTGGCTCGATTTTGGTGCAGCTTTCACTCAAACGGAAAAAGGTTGGAAATTTGGCAATAATCTTCAATATCTTTTACTGGAATAGGTTCCTGACATCCAAGAGAAGGTGTATTTGAAGTTTCATGAAGTTTGGAGTTGTGGATGAAAAGTTGGATCAATTTGTGATTTTTAAATCGTGTTGAAATTCAGTTTTGTGATGATTTTGCTGTTCATCCGGTCAGACCGTCACTATTCATTCCAGGCAGACTTTTTTGTTCATCCGATCAGACCGGTCTAGTGGTGATTTTGGCGAGTATTGATCCTCTTGTTGCCTTATTCTTGTTTGAACGATTCTCTCTGATCTTCATAGTTACTTATAGCTATTGGAGTGAAAGAACCTTGAACTTCTTTAAGACAAAAGTTTTCGAAGATATCGTTGTTTGTGTGACGCCTGTTTAGTCATCTTCTAGTCGCTTCCTCGGTCGGTGCAACACAATCTCACGTCCATTGCCTTGGAGTATCGGTGTATTTTTTTGTCAATCAAATTGTTTGACTTAACTCTGTTGTGTAATCTGGTCAGCATGGTATAGAAAACTCTGTTTCCCGTATGGAATTTTTTTTTCAAATAATCCATTTTTTATTATTAATTACAACATTATACCTGCGATAATATTTTTTACAGAAATATACTCCTGTCGCTCAACCGTTGAGCGACTGGGACCAGTCACCCAACGATGCTAGTGTGCAGCTCACTTATCTAGCCGGGCATGCATTGTGCCCGTTGGGCGACAAGTGTCCCAGTCGCTCAACCGTTGAGCGATCAGACCATCGCCAACGATTGAGCGACAGGAGTATATTTCTGTAAAAAATATTATCGCAGGTATAATATTGTAATTAATAATAAAAAATGGATTATTTGAAAAAAAAATTCTCCCGTATGCAGAGAGAATAAATGCTTTTCGAGTTGCAAATGTGTATAATCCAAAAATACCAGTGGCTAACTCGCAATCACCCATCATTTTACGTGATTTAGATCAAAGTTCGTTTCAAACTAGAGAAGAGGAGGCCCCTATGTCCACAAGCGGATGTCCAATAGACCGTCGTCCCAGAGATCTACACCACCCAATGCCAGATCTGAACAAGAAGACCACTACGATGCTCTCCCTTACCAGTTACCAGCAGTTGCTCGGCGGGTCAACGCATCATAAATCTAAGCCATCCTAGTGCTGGAAGGCATCGACACTTTGATGATTCTCACGACAGCTATCTCTCTCACCAGCTTCATCACCGATGAATCGCCTTATTCCAGCAAGCCATACATTCTTCAAGCCACTCGCAGTGTTATCCATGGTCTCCACCATACATATGCGGCAGTTTGTCCTTGCTGACAAGGTTCACTCCCAACGAAGGGTAATCCGTTAACATACAACTTCTTGTCGAATGGAGCAGGGGTGGCATGTACAACCACATGTGGAAATCCGGCGGGTTGCCGTCCAGGAGACCTACGCAACCTGCCGATGATCAAGGCCGCATCAACACTACCAAGGGTAGCCAAAGGAGGTTACTCCATGGGTCACATCACCAAGGACCAACGCCACCCTCTAAGAGTTTTTGGTTCATTTAGCGCAATTTAGAATCGAAATAATAAAAATAGCATCCCTCTTAAATGAATTACCAAAAATAACACCCGTGTCGAGGCCTACCATGCCCCCACCGTACGATAAGCCACATGGCGGCGTCCCAATCGGCGGCAGCCGGCCTGCCTACGTGCGGCAGGCCACCTGCCACTCGGTAGTGGCGCGGTAGGCTGGCTACCGCCGAATGGAAGGCCGCCATGCAGCCTACCACAGGGTAGGATCCCTGCTGTGCATTTTGAGCACGACAAAAGTGCCATTTTTATCAATCCGTTCGCACGGGGAAGGGGGCTATTTTTGCTATTTTGTCGCGCAACAGTGCCATTTTAGGCAATAACTCACGGTCGATGTTTTAATATCGAACTTATGAAATGAATGCTAAAAGGGGGGCCTCCTTGATCGAGACTACACTGGGATCGGCCACATGGATTTAGATAGGTTCGGGCCTTTTCCTGACTGATAACAACTATAATCTTGTGTTCTTGTATTGATTGTGTGTACAACAAGAGAGAAGTCACCAAAGGCTAGAGCTAATGACTTCTGTTTGTTCGGTTGCTTGTGTCGCCTCTTGTCTCTATCCACCGCTGTTATCCCTTGTATAGCGTCGAGGGGGTGGCAGTTGTTCATGCCAAAAGGCGCCTGAACGGTAGAAGAATGGCACACATTGATGGTAGTTATTGTCAGAGAGACAACACGCCACGCTCTCCTTGCGGCTATGCTACAGACAGAGACTAATACACGCAGTTATACCAAAGGATAACATCACATATTTACTGCTGTGTATAATTAGACACAATGCATGAAGTCCCTAGTAGATTGGGTCCACATGTAGGTGGTCCTTATCGACCAAGAGTGGTCATGGTTGACCTAGTCGTAGTAAGGCTTACGACCATAAAGTGATCGTAGTAGAAATTATGATTAGTAGGTGGTCATAGAAGAACATATGATCATGAAGTGGTAGTTGGATGTAACAGTCCTAGTTTTAATAAACAGTAATAAGATGCTTTTCGTAGCATCACTGTTTATTTTGAAACTTGGATATGTTGTTATAATCTAAAATCTCTATTATTTTCTCTAGCCAAAATCTAATCCCGACCACCCATTCTAATCGGACGGCTGCTTTTTTTTTTCTTTCTTTTGGGAGTTGCTGTTGAGTCCTTGCTGCTGCTAACAAAAGGAAACACAGGGCAGCAACGCATCTACCTCTTCCTCCTCTTGCTGGGCGCCGTCGCCGACCAGAGCCCGGAGAAGGTGGCGCTTCACCTGAGCTTGTGGACAAGCCGCTGCCACCTGGCATCAACCTGCCACCGCACCCTCTCCAGAACCCTCTCCATTTGCCCTGGAGGTTCAACCTCCAATAAACCCTAGCTTTTGCTCTCTGAAATGGTTGACCAAGAGAGAGAGCTCTTTTCATTCCTTTCTTTCCCAGTGAAGTTTTCTTGCTCTCACCTCATGCTCATCCCTCTTGGTGCTTAATTCACTTGGTAATGTGAATTTGGGCATCATTTGTAGGTTGGAGCTGGGTGTTGCTCACTGTTGACCCAAGTCAGTTGGAGCACCACCGTGTTGCTTTCTTGCTCCGGTGAGTTGCTCTGGAATCCTTCCTGTTGTATTGTGTCTTGTGATTCCAATAGCTAAGGTCTTCCATCATCTTTATTCTTGGTCAAACAGGTTAAGCGATTTTTGAGTTTCTCCTGTTTCGGTCGAAGAACTGCAATCTTTCTTCTCCAACCTTGGCTGGTAAGCCATGTCCTTAATTCTTTCCATCTTGAGCTTCCTAAGGACCTTAGTAGCTCACTTGAATCACTCACTTATGCAAACAATGCTCAAATCAAATTATCACTAAAAAGTTTCTTTTTATAACTTTTCGGTCTTTCATATCGTTTTCAAGATTTTGAGCTTTTCTGTTTAACCTCCAAGTTTAGATAGCCTCCTACTAAACCCTAGCATCTTAAGCAACCATTCTTTTGATTCACAATGCCTCCAATTCAGCTAAGGGCAAAACTTCAGTTTTTACATACCGCTCTTGTCCGACAAAAACAAAAGCGTAGATCCATTCTTCCTATTGATCTCTGTTGGTTAAGGTTAGCAAGGGTTGGTTTAGGGTATTATCTACTCTGAAGATTAGCTTTAGCTTCAATTTAGAATCATTTGCTTAGTGTATTTCCAAATCAGCCAAAATCGCAAATCTCTGTCTTTCTTTGTTTTGGTTGTCGATCAAACCGACAAAGTCAGTAGCTCCATTCTTTCGGTTGACCTTTGTGGGTTAATGTTAGCAGGGGTTGTATTAGGCTGCTATTTTTTTCCCTAAAGATCAACTTTAAACTCTAGCAAAGATTTTTACTTAAGTGTCTCTCAAATCTGTCAAAACAAAGAAAATTTCATTTGGCAATTTATGCGATTTTCGATTTTTCAAATCTGAACACTCAGTAGCTCTAACCGAATTTTACTTCTTGTCAATTAGTAATGTAAGGTTAAGTTAGCCTTTAGCTCACTTAGCTGTAACCTAAACAAAAATACTATTTTGTTTATAAGGCATTGAAGCGACAAGTTTGGCTTTTGGTATTTTGCCCGTTTGCTTTGTTTGGGTCTGGTCAAACCGAGCGGTGCTCACAACGCAGGGCTTTAACTCTTTAGTTCTTATCAATTGATGCTAGTAAATGATAAGTTAGCTTGATACACTAGTTAGGAATACTCTAAACTTAATCATAGCACTTTACTTGTGTGTGTTTAGATCACCAAACTTCATTTTCGCATCTGTCCTGCAGTCCAGAATCTAAAAACTGCAGTCCAGTTGAAATCAAAATTGGATCATTAGTGTTAAATGATGTTCAGTGGTAAGCTAGGCTTTGAATTCTACTCATTTAGCTGTAGCTTAATCAAAAAAAAATTCATTTTCTCATAGTCTAATATATCAGCAAACCATTTTCTCTGAAATCATCTGTTCGGTTTTTGCAAAAGCTGTCAGTAGCTAAACCCGAGTGGAATTCTGTCTTCTGCTATTGTTGGCCATGCCAACAGCATACAACAAGTTGTAGCCCTCTATTTCTTCTAGTAAAGTGTATAAGTGATAAGTTAGACTCTTTAACTTTATTAACCTGTGAGTTGTAGAAATCAACAACCATATTCATTTGGAAATCTGTCCATTTTCAGATTTTTCCCAAAATCTGAAACTTTAGGTAACCGAATCTCAGTTCGGTCTTGCTGTTTTCTTGCCGGCCATGTTGGCAACATATCCAGCAAGTTGTAGCCTTCTATTCTTACTAGTAAAGCTTATGAGTGATAAGTTAGGTTTCTATCCTTATTAACTTAGCTGTAACTTAAGCAAAATCATTAGTTTGTTCAATGCAAAAGTCAGCAAACCATTTCCTTGCAATCTGTCCAAATTTCAGTTTTTCCAAACTCAAATCAGAGCAAAACCGAGCCAACCTCTCATTTCTCCAAAAAGCTGGTTAGTAAGTTTGTAAGTATTAAACTAAACTTTTAGCTATACTAATTTAGCTGTAAATTAAACCCCAAAATAATACTTCACTCACAATGTTTGAAGCAGTCAACTCTTCTTTTTGCCCTGTTTCCAGTTTCCTCAAAATCTGAAATTTGTAATTCTAGATTGAACTCTAAACTGTGACAGCTTGTAGTAACAAAAGCTAACTAGAAGCTATTGCTCTTATTTAGGTTAGATGTAACTTAAGCAAAGTATTTTGCTTATAGTATACATAAATCGACAAATTCATTTTAACTTGTCCTATTTTCAGTTTTAGAAATCTAAAACTGCAGTGCAACTAAACCCTAATCTTGACAATTAGTATCAGTAGGCATTGAAAATGGGTAATTATTCTTACTTAAGCTAGAGGTAACTTAAGCATGTTGTTAAATATGCATTGAGCTATTGATCATGCACTCTTTTCTGCATTTTGTTCTCTGCCATTTTTCTTGTTATTCATTGGACTTTTGTGTTTTAGATTCTGGTTCTTCTGAAGTGGTTGAATCTGTTACTGAGCAACAAGAACCAGAACAAGAGGTTTATTATGATCAAGGCAAGCATCCTCTTTACACCATATTGATCCCAATTTTTGTACTGTAGATTTCTAAAAAACAGTGGCACTGTTGCATGCTAGTTTCCTAAAAATTTATTTGTGATTTGTTAATAGTTAGTTATCACCTAACACTTGAGGTTTACCTTTAATCTGATCATACACTCAAACTTAAGGTAGTGCTTCTATACTAAAATACTTATTCCAGGAATTGCTTAGCCATGCAGTCTGTAGTGTTGTCAAGTTTATTTTACCAAACTTGGAAACATTAAATGAATTTCACCTATTTTGATTCTTTGTTCAGTCTATGTAAATCTGAAATGAAAGCAAATTTTGTTTATGTTCACTAATTTTAAATCTGGACAAGTGGATGCTAGTGATGGTGCCTTCCTACACGAGATTGGGAAATGTGGATGTCTTGTCTGGATTGATTAAGGACCTAACATTGATCGATTTATTCAAGCCCCACGCACTTCCACACGCAGTTGTATGGGCGCTGTTTGGTTAAGTAAAAGGTTAATGCTATTGAGTTGGAAAATAGGGAAGTAAGGACATATGTGTTTGATATCATATCTGTATCATATGTCCTTAAGAGGGTGAGGACGTACATGCGTTCCATCACATGTACGTACCTTAAGGGCTCCGATTGCGATCTAATATGTGCAGCTAGCACAGCTCTACTTTCTGTCATTTAATTTTTGTCGATCGGGTCGGCATTCCCGGCACAACATGTGGACCCCCGGTTGGCGGTGTTCTTTTAGTAACTTGAACTGGCGGGATCGGTCACACATGGGTATTCGGCTCAATAGTGTTAACTTGTTGAAAAAACCAAATCTTAGTTTACGGCGGCATACCAAAGGCAGTGTGCTATTATTCTAGATGGCTTACGGGCTAGCTAAGTCGTGTGGGTAAAGATGTACACCCCTGCAGGGTTAAAACTATTCGAATAGCCGTGTCCACGGTTATGGACAACGCTTGAGTTGAATAGATCTTTGTATAGATTTTGAATTACCACTTGATTTTGAATACTATTTCGGCATGAGAGCTATTCATGCAATGTTTTTAATGATTAGTGGAAAGCCACTTTAATGTTGATTATTGTTTATGATTATGCTCTCTTTTACTTCATGTTTTAGTCCAAATTGGTTTATTAAAATTGCTTTATTAAAACTTAGCGAGTGTAGGCTTAAGATGTATTGCTTTACTTAAAAATTGAAACCATTATAACCTTCACATTGTTAACCTTATGCATGTACAAAATTCTAATCCTTTGTATAGGATCTCTCAAACACTTTCTTTTAATAGTTTGTGTAAGTCTTGCAGTACCTTACGTACTCGGGTTTTATAACCTCTTGTTGCGGTGAGGATGGTTATCAGATGAGATGCCCAAGTTAGCGTCGATCGGTGGCGCTAACGAGTGAAGCTAGTTCTAACTTCCACTCAATAGCTTTGAGGGTGATGGGAGCCCATTGGTGGTCTTTTTTTGTTTCGTTTTGCTTCATTTGTAAAGTTTTGTTGTGACCAAAGTCACATAATATTGTAGAATTCCAAATCAAATTGTAACATGCTATGTATAATTATGTAAATGTATGCCTTGTATGTATGATACAATGTTGTTTGAGGATATATGTGCAATGGCACGGAACACAGGAACTATTGTGATACATATATCAGGAACTGAATATTGGTTTGTACCTTGTTAAGAATTATGCTTCTAGTATAATTTTTAATTAAGAATCGGTTGTTCTTGATTAAGAATTATGCTTTTGGTATGATTGTTAATTCGATATAAACCTCCAATATTGCGGGGTCCTCACAAATTAGTATCGAGCATACATTTGACTGTAGGTTAGAATTAGCATGGTCGTTATCATTAGTGAGTTTCTATGAAACTATTTTAACATAAATACTTTCTGAAAATTTAGGTGTGCTATCTTTTATTTCTTACCCTCCTAGTATCAATTCTTACCCAATTTTACATTGGCTTTCCCGGACAAGTTGTTTACTTACCTTGTCTTTTATGCAGAGATGAGTGGTCGGTACACAGTTAAGGAGACAGGAGCCAAAAGGCGTAGATGGGTTTCGGCTTTCTCAAGGGATATGATGTGGCGAGCCAACTTTACCTATTAACCGGAATATGCCATCTATCGTCGTGATCGAGGACCCGGGATGGAGGAGTACCGGGCTATCATTAATGTGATTGCCAGACAGGTGGTGGGTAGTATTCCATACTGTATCCATGTACATGCCACCTCTGAGTCTATGGCCGTTCAGGAAGCAGCTTGTAGGATGATGTGTCTTCTTCGTCATGATTTGACAGAGTTGTCTCAACCACCCTATGATCACTTCCCGAAGCAAGGCCCTAGAGCAGATGTGAGCACGTTCGGTGAGATTCAGTTTGGAGAGGACCCACATGTACGCCAGTTGGCGAGGTTGGTTCATATTATGGACCAAATCCATCGCTGCCTGGTGTATGAACTGTGGGAGACCCGCCGTCCTCTACATGAAGCTTATGAGTATTTGAGGCTTGGTGTTGCCATGAATCGCGTTCCCCGTAACGTGCTTTATGGTAACAACGAGATCCCTCCAGCTGCTACTGCACCACCGGGATTTCGACTCCCAGAAGTGGTCAGGCTTGTTCCTATTCTTGGACAGTGTCGCCAAGCCCGGATGTCTGCAGGCTTTCCTCGCACACAGCGACCTGCACCTCCTGGAGATCATCATCTGCTGCTAGGTTCTCCTCGACGTCTCATCAGTCCATCGAACCCATAGACACGGGTTCACCTGAGGCTCATTTGTTAGATGAGTTTCCGGTGAATTTTAACCGAGATGACTATGTGTAGGGGATGGATGATGAGCACCAAGCTTAGGAAGTAGTAGTAGCCAGTTAGTAGCTGTCTTGTATTAAAAATAATAGGATGGCCCTTTTGTTCGACTTTGAAGGTTGTAAAGCTTTTGTTGGATCTTGCCCATTATTGTCTACTGACATATATGGGTGCTGTACTAAACTTGTGGTTGTTGAAATGGATCTTGTGTTCTTTTGTTGTTAATTCTGATGCATTTCATATCATTATGCATGTGGGGGTTTAGTATTTTCTTTCTCTCTGTCCAATCTTGTTTGTGTTTGCTTGAGTGTATCCTTGTGATGTTGTTAACCATTGTGTGGTAACAGTATGACATGACCTACTACTACATGAAAGCACAACAAGAGGAGAGATTCTCTACCCCAATTCCCTACTCTCAGGGAGAGTAGGCCGACCCTTTTGGTTCTCATGGTCCACAAGGTGGTCACTAGGAAGAGGAGCTTCCTCCGCCGCCCTCAATGGCTGATGTCCTCATGCAGATAGAGCGCAACAGGATGGACCAAACGCGCATTCTGGAGCAAATTGCGCGCAACATTTCTTCCACTACCACACCAGCTGGCGGTGCAGGAGGCCATCATGCGCACGGGAGTCTTGCTGATTTTCAGCGGACCAACCCGCCAGTGTTCTCCAGCTCCCAAAAACCGTTGGAAGCCGAAGATTGGCTCTGGAATATTGAGAAGAAGTTGCGAATATCTCAATGTTCCGAGAGGGAGAAAGTCCTGTTCGCTAGTTACCAGTTGGATGGAGCAGCTAGTGTTTGGTGGGACAACTTTCTTGCCATTCAGCCTGCTGGACATGTCCCTACTTGGGATGAGTTCACGGAAGCCTTTCGTGAAGCTCACATTCCCGAAGGGGTGATGTTGGTTAAGCAGCAGGAATTCCTCGCACTTAAGCAAGGGCGAAAGTCGGTGACCGAGTATTTGCATGAGTTCAACTTCCTTGCCCGGTATGCACCTGATGATGTTTCGACTGACCTTCGTCGTCGAAACCGCTTCATGCATGGATTATCTGAAGAGCTACAGTTGGCCCTGGCAGTATAGGACTTCAGGAATTTTCAACACCTCGTCGACAAAGCCATTATTGCTGAGACTAAAAGCAAGGCTTTGGAGGAGTCACGGAAGCGGCAGAAGGCTACCCAGTTTGCAGCTAGTAGCCGTTCAATAAGACCGCGTCTGTGGCAGCCTTAGTCCTTTCGAGCGCCAGCTCCAGCTCCACCAAGGGCGCCGGTGTTTGCATTTTGTCCATCTCCACCCACTGGGCAGCCCAAATCTGGTGGGAATCGGCCACCCACTGTCAGCAATGTCAGGCCTAGTGTGATCTGTTTCCATTGTGGACGTCTTGGATATTTCGCAAACCAGTGTTATGCTAAGGCACGTGGGTTACCACCTGTTCAACCTTCCCCAGCTGCCATGCGTCCAGCACCATCTCCGAAGCCCTCTGCCAAGCCTGATCCAGTTCCGGCCCGAGGTCGTGTGAACCAGATCATTGCTGAAGAGGTGGCTGATGCACCTGATGTTGTTCTCGGTATGCTCCTAGTTAATTCCAGTTCAGCTACTGTTTTATTTGATTCTAGAGCATCCCATTCTTTTGTTAGTAGGCACTTTGCTGTTCAACATCAATTGGACATGCATCAACTTCACCCACCGCATGTTATTCATTCACTAGGATCAGTTTTCAAAACTGATCAAATCTGCCGTAACGTTAACATAAATATTCAAGGCGTAGATTTTTGGGCAGATTTGATTGTGATAGACTCTAAAGGGTTGGATGTTATCTTGGGAATGGATTGGCTATCTAAGAATCGAGGGCAAATTAATTGTGCTCAACGGTCTATTTCTATAACTAATGAAGACGGCATTTCAGTCGTTTTTCAATCCAAGATAGTCAATTCTCATCTTTGTGCGTTGCAAGCTGATGCCACCCCTACCTTGGAGTCAGTACCTGTTGTATGTGAATATCCTGATGTCTTTCCTGAAGACCTTCCCGGCATGCCACCAGATCGGGAAGTGGAGTTCGTAATTGAACTAGTCCCTAGTACTGCTCCCATATCTAGAAGACCTTATCGGATGCCTCCTAATGAGCTGGTTGAATTGAAGAAACAGCTTGGAGAATTACTTGACAAGGGATTTATTCGACCAAGTTCCTCACCTTGGGGATGCCAGGCCATCTTTGTCAAGAAGAAAGATAAGACTTTGCGGATGTGTGTGGACTACCGTCTGTTGAATGAAGTCACTATCAAAAACAAGTATCCTTTGCCTCGAATTGATGATCTTTTTGACCAGCTGACTGGAGCCCGAGTCTTTTCTAAAATTGATTTTCGATCGGGCTATCATCAGATCAAGGTTAGAGCTGAGGACATTCCTAAAACAACATTCTCTACTCGTTACAGGTTGTACGAGTATACTGTTATGTCCTCTGGTCTAACAAATGCTCCGGCTTATTTCATGAATCTTATGAATTCAGTATTCATGGATTTCTTGGATAAGTTTGTTGCCGTGTTTATTGACGACATTCTTATCTATTCCAAGTCTACTAAAGAGCATGAGCAGCATCTGAGACTTGTGTTGGAAACACTTCGCAAGCATCAGCTATATGCTAAGTTTAGCAAGTGTGCCTTCTGGCTCATGCAAGTTGCATTCTTGGGACATGTGTTATCCAAAGGAGGTATCACTGTTGATCCCAGCAAAGTACAAGATGTACTAGACTGGAAACAGCCTCAGAATGTTTCCGAAGTTCGAAGTTTTCTTGGACTTGCGGGTTATTACCGTAGGTTCATTGAAAACTTTTCCAAAATTTCGAGGCCTCTTACTCAACTTTTAAAGAAAGAGAAGAAATTCGAGTGGTCAGATGAGTGTGAAGAAAGCTTCCAGCTTTTGAGAACTCTTCTGACCAAAGCTCCAGTTCTTACTCTGCCAGATGTTCATAAGAGCTTCGATATCTATTGCGATGCATCTCGCCATGGACTTGGTTGTGTGCTTATGCAAGAAGGCCGCGTTGTGGCATATTCATCCAGGCAGTTGCGACCTCACGAAATAAATTATCCTACTCATGATCTGGAATTGGCAGCCGTAGTCCATGCCTTGAAGATTTGGCAACATTACCTTATCGGTAATTGTTGCGAAATCTATACTGATCATAAGAGCCTGAAATACATATTCACTCAAACTGATCTGAATATGAGACAGAGAAGATGGCTTGAATTTATCAAGGACTATGATCTGGGTATTCATTACCATCCAGGCAAAGCCAATGTTGTGGCTGATGCTTTAAGCAGAAAATCACAATGCAACTGCTTGTCGACAGTACCTCTGGCTAATAACTTATGTGCTGATTTTCAGCGCTTAAGTCTCGAAATGGTGGAAGAAGGAACTCTCGCTGCCTTACAAGTGAAGTCCACACTTGAAGATCAGATTCTGGAAGCCCAGAAAACTGATACAGAAGTAGCTAAGATCAGGGAAAACTTAAAGGCGGGTAAAGCCAATGAATTTTATGAAGATGCCCGAGGTATCATTCGATATCGCAATCGTTTGGTGGTACCCTCAGATCCTCAGCTGAGAAGCCTAATCCTTAAAAAGGCTCATAATTCCAAGTTTTCTTTACATCCTGGAAGTACTAAGATGTACTAGGACTTGAAGAAAACATTTTGGTGGAGCCATATGAAAAGACAAATTGCTCAGTATGTTGCTGAATGCGATATTTATCAAAGGGTTAAAGCTGAGCACTTGAAGCCAGCTGGTACCCTTCAACCTTTGCCTATTCCACATTGGAAATGGGAGGAAGTCGGTATGGATTTTTTTACCAGTCTTCCAAAGACTCAGAATGGGTTTGATACCATTTGGGTGATCATTGATCATCTGACGAAGGTGGCTCATTTTATTCCTGTCAAAACCACCTTCAATGGCAAACAATTAGCAGAGCTCTATATTGCTAAGATTGTTTGTCTCCACGGTGTTCCAAAAGTTATTGTTTCAGACCGTGGACCTCGGTTCACTTCTCATTTCGAATTGTCTTCATCAAGCCATGGGGACTGAACTCTCTTCAAAGATCGCTTATCATCCTCAAACCAGTGGTCAAACTGAGAGGGTGAATCAAGTGATGGAGGATCTCCTTAGAGCTTGTGTGCTATCATATGGCAAGAATTGGGAGAAATCTTTGCCGTATGTGGAGTTTTCCTACAATAACAGCTACCAAGCAAGTATTCAAATGTCACCTTTTGAAGCCTTGTATGGAAGAGCTTGTAGGACTCCATTGAATTGGTCCGAGTCTGGTGAAAGACCATTCTATGGTCCAGATTTGGTAATGGAAGCTGAAGAGCAAGTTCGTCTGATTCGAGACCGTTTGAAAACTGCCCAGTCTCGTCAGAAGAGCTATGCTGACCATCGTCGTCGTGAGTTAAGCTTTGAGGTAGATGATTATGTCTATCTCAAAGTATCACCGATGAAGGGCACTCATCGTTTTCAGATAAAAGGGAAGCTAGCACCTCGTTATATCGGACCCTTCCGAATCATTGCGAAACGAGGAGCTGTGGCATATCAATTGGAGCTACCTGACTCTCTCTCTCAGCAGTGCATGATACTTTTCATGTTTCTCAGCTGAAGAAATGCCTTCGTGTTCCTACCGAGGCTACTGCTTATGAGAATCTTGATCTTCAACCAGATCTTTCCTATCAAGAGCAACCGGTGCATATCCTCGATGAAATGGAACGTAGGACAAGAAACCGTACCGTCAAGTTCTTAAAAATTCAGTGGGCTAATCACTCCGATGATGAAGCCACGTGGGAGCGCGAAGATCTGATGAGGATTGAGCACCCCCACCTTTTTGCTGTTTAAAAATTACCTTTGAATCAAGAAAGGCAAGGTTAAACAAAGCAATATAAAAGAAGGATGTAATGGCAACACTATGTTGCTTATTAGAATCTTTCTTTTCTGTCTTTGAAAGAAATAAAGACAACTGAAGCTATATTTCCAAAAGAATCCTTTTAATTTCATTCCTTTCCAGCTTCTGAACTACCCGGAATCTCAGGACGAGATTCTCTTAAGGGGGTAGGTTTGTAACAGTCCCAGTTTTAATAAACAGTAATAAGATGCTTTTCGTAGCATCACTGTTTATTTTGAAACTTGGATATGTTGTTACAATCTAAAATCTCCATTTTTTTCTCTAGCCAAAATCTAATCCCAACCACCCATTCTAATCGGACGGCTGATTTTTTTTCTTTCTTTTGGGAGTTGCTGTTGAGTCCTTGCTGCTGCTAACAAAAGGAAACACAGGGCAGCAACGCATCTACCTCTTCCTCCTCTTGTTTGGCCGTCACGACTGAGCCGGAGAAGGTGGCGCTTCACCTGAGCTTGTGGACAAGCCGCTGCCACCTGGCATCAACCTGCCACCGCACCCTCTCCAGAACCCTCTCCATTTGCCCTGGAGGTTCAACCTCCATTAAACCCTAGCTTTTGCTCTCTGACATGGTTGACCAAGAGAGAGAGCTCTTTTCATTCCTTTCTTTCCCAGTGAAGTTTTCTTGCTCTCACCTCATGCTCATCCCTCTTGGTGCTTAATTCACTTGGTAATGTGAATTTGGGCATCATTTGTAGGTTGGAGCTGGGTGTTGCTCACTGTTGACCCGAGTCAGTTGGAGCACCACCGTGTTGCTTTCTTGCTCCGGTGAGTTGCTCTAGAATCCTTCCTATTGTATTGTGTCTTGTGATTCCAATAGCTAAGGTCTTCCATCATCTTTATTCTTGGTCAAACAGGTTAAGCGATTTTTGAGTTTCTCTGCTTGATTGAAGAACTGCAATCTTTCTTCTCCAACCTTGGCTGGTAAGCCATGTCCTTAATTCTTTCCATCTTGAGCTTCCTAAGGACCTCAGTAGCTCACTTGAATCACTCACTTATGCAAACAATGCTCAAATCAAATTATCACTAAAAAGTTTCTTTTTATAACTTTTCGGTCCTTCATATCGTTTTCAAGATTTTGAGCTTTTCTGTTTAACCTCCAAGTTTAGATAGCCTCCTACTAAACCCTAGCATCTTAAGCAACCATTCTTTTGATTCACAATGCCTCCAATTCAGCTAAGAGCAAAACTTCAGTTTTTCTGTTGGCTACTGTCGGGTAAACCGACAAAAACTGTACATCCATTCTTCCTATTGATCTCTGTTGGTTAAGGTTAGCAAGGGTTGGTTTAGGCTATTATCTACTCTGAAGATTAGCTTTAGCTTCAATTTAGAATCATTTGCTTAGTGTATTTCCAAATCAGCCAAAATATGCAAATCTCTGTCTTTGCTGTTTTGGTTGTTAGTCAAACCGACAAAGCTGTAGCTCCATTCTTTCGGTTGACCTTTGTGGGTTAATGTTAGCAGGGGTTGTATTAGGCTGCTATTTTTTTCCCTAAAGATCAACTTTGAACTCCAGCAAAGATTTTTACTTAAGTGTCTCTCGCAATCTGTCAAAACAGCAAATTTCATTTGGCAATCTGTCTGATTTTCGGTTTTTCTGAAATCTGAACCTGTAGCTCTAACCGAATGTTACTTCTTGTCAATTAGTAATGTAAGGTTAAGTTAGCCTTTTAGCTCACTTAGCTGTAACCTAAACAAAAATACTATTTTGTTTATAAGGCATTGAAGCAGCAAGTTTGGCGTTTGGTATTTTGCCCGTTTCTGCTGTTTGGGTCGGTCAAACCGATAGTGCTCACAGCAGGGGCTTTAACTCTTTAGTTCTTATCAATTGATGCTAGTAAATGATAAGTTAGCTTGATACACTAGTTAGGAATACTCTAAACTTAATCATAGCACTTTACTTGTGTGTGTTTAGATCACCAAACTTCATTTTCAGATCATCCCCGCAATCGAAATCAAAACTGCAGTCCAGCTTGAAATCAAAATTGGATCATTAGTGTTAAATGATGTTCAGTGGTAAGCTAGGCTTTGAATTCTACTCATTTAGCTGTAGCTTAATCAAAAAAAAATTCATTTTCTCATAGTCTAATATATCAGCAAACCATTTTCTCTGAAATCTGTCCTATTCGGTTTTTGCAAAACTGAAGCTGTAGCTAAACCTGAGTGGAATTCCTGTCTTGCTGCTATTGTTGGCCATGCCAACAGCATACAACAAGTTGTAGCCCTCTATTTCTTCTAGTAAAGTGTATAAGTGAGAAGTTAGACTCTTTAACTTTATTAACCTGTGAGTTGTAGAAATCAACAACCATATTCATTTGGAAATCTGTCCATTTTCAGATTTTTCCCAAAATCTGAAACTTTAGGTAACCGAATCTCGATTCGGTCTTCTTTGCTTTCTTGCCGCCATGTTGGCAACATATCCAGCAAGTTGTAGCCTTCTATTCTTACTAGTAAAGCTTATGAGTGATAAGTTAGGTTTCTATCCTTATTAACTTAGCTGTAACTTAAGCAAAATCATTAGTTTGTTCAATGCAAAAGTCAGCAAACCATTTCCTTGCAATCTGTCCAAATTTCAGTTTTTCCAAACCTGAAACTGTAGCAAAACTGAACCAACCTCTCATTTCTCCAAAAACTGGTTAGTAAGTTTGTAAGTATTAAACTAAACTTTTAGCTATACTAATTTAGCTGTAAATTAAACCCAAAAATAATACTTTACTCACAATGTTTGAAGCAGCCAACTCTTCTTTTTGCCCTGTTTCCAGTTTCCTCAAAATCTGAAATTTGTAATTCTAGATTGAACTCTAAACTGTGATGACTAGTAGTAATGCTAACTAGAAGCTATTGCTCTTATTTAGGTTAGATGTAACTTAAGCAAAGTATTTTGCTTATAGTATACATAAATCGACAAATTCATTTTAACTTGTCCTATTTTCAGGTTTTAGAAATCTAAAACTGCGATTGCAACTAAACCCTAATCTTGACAATTAGTATCAGTAGGCATTGAAAATGGGTAATTATTCTTACTTAAGCTAGAGGTAACTTAAGCATGTTGTTAAATATGCATTGAGCTATTGATCATGCACTCTTTTCTGCATTTTGCTCTCTGCCATTTTTCTTGTTATTCATTGGACTTTTGTGTTTTAGATCCTGGTTCTTCTGAAGTGGTTGAATCTGTTACTGAGCAACAAGAACCTGAACAAGAGGTTTATTATGATCAAGGAAAGCATCCTCTTTGCACCATATTGATCCCAATTTTTGTACTGTAGATTTCTAAAAACAGTGACACTGTTGCAAGCTAGTTTCCTAAAAATTTATTTGTGATTTGTAAATAGTTAGTTATCACCTAACACTTGAGGTTTACCTTTAATCTGATCATACACTCAAACTTAAGGTAGTGCTTCTATACTAAAATACTTATACCAGGAATTGCTTAGCCATGCAGTCTGTAGTGTTGTCAAGTTTATTTTACCAAACTTGGAAACATTAAATGAATTTCATCTATTTTGATTCTTTGTTCAGTCTATGTAAATCTGAAATGAAAGCAAATTTTGTTTATGTTCACTAATTTTAAATCTGGACAAGTGGATGCTAGTGATGGTGCCTTCGTGCACGAGATTGAGAAATGTGGATGTCTTGTCTGGATTGATTAAGGACCCAACATTGATCGATTTATTCAAGCCCCCACGTACTTCCACACGCAGTGTATGGGCGCTGTTTGGTTAAGTAAAAGGTTAATGCTATTGAGTTGGAAAACAGGGAAGTAAGGACATATGTGTTTTATATCATATCTGTATCATATGTTCTTAAGAGGGTGAGGACGTACATGCATTCCATCACATGTACGTACCTTAAGGGCTCCGATTGCGATCTAATATGTGCAGCTAGCACAGCTCTACTTTCTGTCATTTAATTTTTGTCGATCGGGTTGGCATTCCCGGCACAATATGTGGACCCCCGGTTGGCAGGTTCTTTTAGTAACTTTAACTGAGCGAGATCAGTCACACATGGGTATTGCAGCTTAATAGTGTTAACTTGTTGAAAAACACCAAATCTTAGTTTACCCGGCCGGCATACCAAAGGCAGTGTGCTATTATTCTAGATGACTTACGGGCTAGCTAAGTCGTGTGGGTAAAGATGTACACCCCTGCAGGGTTAAAACTATTCGAATAGCCGTGTCCACGATTATGGACAACGCTTGAGTTGAATAGATCTTTGTATAGACTTTGAATTACCACTTGATTTTGAATACTATTTCGGCATGAGAGCTATTCATGCAATGTTTTTAATGATTAGTGGACAACCACTTTAATGTTGATTATTGTTTATGATTATGCTCTCTTTTACTTCATGTTTTAGTCCAAATTGGTTTATTAAAATTGATTTATTAAAACTTAGCAAGTGTAGGCTTAAGATGTATTGCTTTACGCAAAAATTGAAACCATTCTAACCTTCCTGTTGTTAACCTTATGCATGTACAAAATTCTAATCCTTTGTATAGGATCTCTCAAACACTTTCTTTTAATAGTTTGTGTAAGTCTTGCGAGTACCTTCTGTACTCAGATTTTATAACCTCTTGTTGCAGGTGAGGATGGTTATCTGTATGAGATGCCCGTTAGCGTCGATCAGGGTGACGCTAATGAGTGAAGCTAGTTCTAACTTCCACTCAATAGCCTGAGGGTGATGGGAGGCCATTGGTGGTCTTTTGCTGTTTTGTTTTGCTTCCGCTGTAAAGTTTTGTTGTGACCAAAGTCACATAATATTGTAGAATTCCAAATCGAATTGTAACATGCTATGTATAATTATGTAAATGTATGCCTTGTATGTATGATACAATGTTGTTTGAGGATATATGTGCAATGGTCTGGAACCTGGGAACTATTGTGATACATATATCCGGGAACCTGAATATTGGATTTGTACCTTGTTAAGAATTATGCTTCTAGTATAATTTTTAATTAAGAATCGGTTGTTCTTGATTAAGAATTATGCTTTTGGTATGATTGTTAATTCGGTATAAACCTCCAATATTCCGGGGTCCTCACATTGGATGACCTACGACTATACAAGGTGGTCGTAGAATAGCTTACGACCACTAGGTATTTATAATATCCCTCATTATTGATACTGGGGGTATCCTTGAAGGTTGCATAAAGACATTATCATCTATAATGAATATTACAGATAAATAGTTTAATTAATTGAGGATTATTAGATCCTTGTCACTCACCCTCTAACTCTGCACTGGGCTAGCCATGAATAGGCCTATGGGTCTCATAATCAACTTTCATACTACTCCCTCGGGTCACAAAAACATGTTGTTTTGGGATATGTGTAGTCAAACTTTTAAAACTTTGGCTATCAATATCTTTTAAAATATTTAGACTGGATACAAAAAAATAATATGTGTAGATTTGTTTCGAATAACACTTTCATAACATTTAAACATTGTAATTTTCATTGGGTTATAAATATATTACAATGCAATTAATGGTCAAAGTTGTGTTTTGGGGACAATGTCTATATCGAAAAGTATAACCTATGTTTGATCCATAGTTTAAAGGCCTACTTAGCAATGGCGGGCCCATGGGTTCATAAGTGTTCAGCTGTACACCCATTAATTATTGTTTTACAATAAATCCAATATATCACATATATAGACTTTTAGTTGGGCCAAATACTAGACATTTGTACCCCAAAAGTGTTTATCAGCCCAATCCAACCGACCAAACCACACCTCCCTCTCAGTCCACTCCATGCCAGCTCAAATCAATCAATTCCTCCAAGGTCCCAACCGGCTACCACCTAGGGCTTGTTTGGATAGGGAGGGATTAGAACCAATCCTTTCAGATTGAAAGGGATTTTAGTTCAAATTCTGAGTCAATCCGAAGGGATTGAGTCGGATCACAATGTATCCAAACAAACCCTTAGTGAGTTGTGAGGAATACCTAACCCTAACCGCCTCTCTCTCTCTCTCTCTCAACACTGAGGCAATGCAACGCAAGCCAGAAGCGATGGTGGGGCGAGCTGCGCGCAGCTTGTTGGAGGCTTTGAGCCCGAGTGGCGGGTGGCCCAGGCGTGTAGCGCCACAATGACCATTCATGGAGGCGTCCCGGTAGAGAAAAGGGAGCATGCAATGCATGATGGCAAGCTGGCGGCCCGACGAGAAGGCAACAACACGCGTCTTTAGCAGTTGAGTAGTAGCTACACAAGTGAATTGAATCCCAGTTCCCAAACTGGCAAACCCAATGCCCAAATCAACAATTTGTTTGTGTTAATTGTGATTGGTGAATCTAGTGTTTTTGTTTTTGTGAATTGATAAATTGTATTTTTTTTCTAAATTGTTTGAGATGTTGTCTCTAGTACGGACCTAGGAAATTTTTTATCGGCCAATTTTTGGCCAAAAATCGGGCAAATAGGATTTACCAGCCCACCCTGGTAGGATTACAAACTAGGCTAAAATTTTTGGCCCAATTTGAATGAAGCCCGGTCCAATCACAACTGAAGCACGCAAAAATGCAATTTGCTCGATCCCCAATTCCCCATTCCTCTATTCCCCTTGGCGGCTGCTCAAGAGTCCAGCTCGAAGCCTCGAACTCGATCCCCTTTTCTGCTTCTCCGTGGCTCTCCTCGAATCGATCCCCTTCTCTATGTCTTCAGTGGCTCGCATGAAGGTTAGCTAGCAGCGACGATGAGTCCACCACCCATACGGATGAGGCGCAGTGAAGGCCCAAGCATCATCGTGCTCTCCCCGACGGCCGAAGATCCTGGGCTCCAGCTCGGCACCTACCTCCTCAACTGCACATGGAGGGTGGTGGAGGCGCAGCGGTGGTACGGCTATGGGAGGGTCAGCCTCACAATGGCACATGGAGGGTGGCCGAGAAGCAGTGTTGGGGAACAATGGTGGGTGCGGCTAAGAAGCATCTGCGACAAGTAACAAATCAAATTGTGCATGATTTGTTTTATGTAATGAATGTGATTTATGCAAGATGAGTGGAGTTGGGAAGCATGAGAACGGTTCTAAAAATTGTACATGAGTTTTGCTTCCATTTTCCTGCTGCCTTCTTGTTAAGAATGCTAGCTTTCGAGTTTGTGAATATGGTCTTGATGGCTTCATTTAGTATCCATCACCAATCTATTGAGGAATCATTAGATCCTCTAGTTGCTTTGAGTCATTTGTATCTTGATCAATGTGTAATCACTAGCTCACTACTTGTTTTGTGGCAGTCAATGGTGAATTATTACACTAATTTTCGTTCCTGATCCTATAGTTACATTGAGTAATTTGGTTTCTGATCCTGTAGTTGCATTGAGTAATTTGGTTCATGATCCTGTAGTTGCATTGAGTAATTTGGTTCTTGATCCTCTAGTTGCATTGTGTCATTTTGTTCCTAATCATTAGATCTAGTTGTGTTAAATCATTTGGTTTGTGACATATAGAAATTGTTTTGAGGTAGTGGATGGTGATTTATTACACTACATATTTCTCTGTATACCGAACAACAAATGTTTCCCTATACACTAAATTTAGTTGCATTGGGTCATTTTGTTCCTGATCATTAGATCATCTAGTTGCATTGAATCATTTGGTTTGTGACATATAGAAATTGTTTCTCTGTACACTTTTGTCTCTCTGTACACTAAATATTTCAAGTTGAATCTTTTGTAAATACCCTTGTCTCATGGTACACTAAGTTGCATTGAGTCTACCAATTTATTACATTCCTCTTGCTCGAGCTAAATTACACACATTCTTTTGTGAATATGGAAATGGTGATTTTAGGCTATTTTGGAATTGTAGAAAGCATCGATTATGTTTGGAGCCATGGAGAGACAATAGGGACTGACTTCAAGTGCAAATATTTCTTAGTGACTTTTGGAGGAGGAGGTGCAACCCGGTGTAGGCAACATCTAGTTGGTATATCAGGCAATGTAAAATGTTGCCAACAAGTGCCATAGAAGGTTCATGATGCGATGAAGAAGCCTGATCGGATAGGAAAGTAAAGGAGGAGACAAGCACACGAGCAAAAGCTTAGAATAGAAAGATCGATTTATGAAGAGATGAATGCACCAATTCATGTGCCCAGCGATGAAGATTTACAAGAACAGATGGCTATCAATGCGTCATTGAGAGGGACCTTCAATTTCGGGATAGTGCGGAGCATAGTGGTGGGATATATGAGCATGAATGTGGGAGTGGTAGTGGAGGACGTGTTAGTGCGAGTGGTAGCAATGCTGGTACTAGTGGTAGTAATAGCAGGATTCATACATTGTTTCGCAATGCAAGGTCTACTGGTAGAGCCTTTGATTCAGATATAGCACGCAACAAATCTCCTGTGTAAACTCGGGTGCACACATTGTTGAGCACGAAGACTAAAATGGGACTTGGGCAAGCTTGGGCGAAGTGGTTCCATGCGAATGACATTCCTGGTAGGAAAGCTGACCACCCATACTTTCAAGGAGCAATGAAGCTAACTCAAAATCTTGGCAAAGGGGTGCAGATTCCTAAAGTGATAGATATCGATGGACCGTACTAGCGAGGCAATTTTGAGGAAATGCAAGGGTATGTGGAGAAATTCAAGGAAGATTGGTGTGTATACGGTGTTATGGTCATATGCGACTCATGGACTAGGCCTACATCGATGAGCATAATTAACTTTATGATTTATTTCAATGAGCGCATGTTCTTCCACAAGTTTGTCAATGCAACTAGCCATATGCAGAATTCTGAATTCTTATATGACTGGATCAAACATGTGGTTGTTGATGAAATTGGCCACAAGTTGGGTGTTCAAATAGTCACATACAATGGATCTAACTTCAAGAAAGCTTGTGCTCAGCTTGTCTCAGAGTACCCCCACATTATTTGGCAACCATGTGCTGCTCACACTGTCAATCTAATGTTGAAGGACATAGGTAATGAGCCGAAGGTGGTGAATGTTATTCTTAGTGCGAAGCGAATCTGCAGGTTCTTCTACAACCATGGCAGGCTGCATGCTAAGATGAAGAAGAATATTGGTGGAGAGCTCATTAGACCTAACGCGACAAGGTTTGGAACAATGTTTATCTTCTTGCAGAGTTTCTAGGACAGGAAAGATAAATTCCGGCAGTGGATGGTGTCCGAGGCTTGGTGGAATAATGCATGGAGCAGTGATCCTGACTATGAATATACAGATTCCTGCTTGACAAGCAGTGCATGGTGGGTGGATGTCAAGTGGGTGCTAGATACAGTGCAACCACTCTATCTTGTGTTGCGGTTTGTCAAAACACAAAAAAAAGGGCCACAATGTCTTGATTTATGCCATTGATGATGGGTGCTTTGCATGAAATTGAAGCTCATTTGAACAGTAGGCCAAGAGAGATGAATAAATTCATGAGCCTTGTGAAGACGAGGGTGAAGTACCTTTATAAGAATACTCTCATGGTTGCAGGTAATGAGCAATGACAAAACAATTTAATTATTAACCATTGTTGTCATGAATTTTATGGTTATTTTCCTTGCTCATGCAGCTGGTATACTCGATCCAGAAGCACACTACAAGTAAGGCTATGGGGAAAATCCAGTATTTGTGAAAGTGCTGAAGAAGGCTATTGAGAAAATTGTGGGCACGCCTCAGAGTGAGGTGCGGACACTTGCACAATTTGATGCTTTCCGCTCTTGTAGAGGTGAATTTGACAATTCAGGTGCACAGCTTGCAGCATCACAAATGAGCACATATAAGTGCTTATACTTGTCTACTTGTACAATGAATTGTTTCATATGCCATTGTATGAATGTTTTGTGGTGTTTATCGCAGCCGCATGGTGGTACATGTATGGAGGACATGCAAAGGTCTTGCAAAAGTATGCAATGCAGATTGTATCACAGTGCGTGTCCTCAGGCGGGTGTGAGCGCAATTGGAGCACATTTGCGTTGGTTCACACAAAAGTGAGAAATAGACTAGGTTATGACAAGCTCCACAAGTTGGTTTATGTCCATTACAACTTGAAGCTATGCCTCCAACCGCAAGAAGCAGATCACTCAGATAAGGAGTTGGATCCTTGTGCAATTATGATGGATACCACTCTATATGACCAAGACAACCCAATTATGGATTGGTTGGCAAGATCGATGAGGGAATTCGAGCCTGTTATGGATGAACCTGGTGATCCTCCTACGCCTTCAAGGGTTGTGCTTGAGGATCCTCCAATGCCTTCAAGGGTTGTGCTTGAAGATCCTTCGATGCCTTCAAGGGTTGTGCCTGAAAAGTCTAGTGAAGCACTCATCGACAAGCCTTTTAATGTTTGGGCATCAAAGAGGAAGCGCCATGATAGCATAAGGAAGCATAAGGTGAAGAAAGGGAAGTAGGATAAAGATGAATATGAAGATGATGTGGGAAGTGGTGAGGACATGTCGACTCCTTCTGGAAGCCTTAGTTATTTAGACATGGATGGCAGCACTTCTCTGAGTGATGATGATGGTGATGATGACGTAGTTGGTCACATTGGAGGAGGTGAGATCACAAAGGAACCAACAAAGAAGATGAAGGATATTTCCAGCCTCTACTAGACTATCGGTATGTGTCCTCCTTTACGTTCTGCTCACGACGATAACTTATTTAATGAGCATATATGATGTCCAGCTCATACTTTTTTTTAATCAGCCCAACTCATATTTTTATTATAGTCTAAAGAATAAACAACGCATGATGCTTACTTCCATTATATTATTACTTGTAGTTCTGGCCATGTGTGGGAAAATCTCAAAGGGATATGTTGCTTCATAACCATACCTTGGTTGCTTGCAGTTCTGGCCATGGTGTGATATTTACAGTTTTACACATTACTACATATATTTCTGATTTTCTCCTTGATTTCTGATTTTACCTTGATTTTCTGATTTTACACATATGATTTTTTGATTATCAGATATGATGATAGCTTCACAACCATACCTTGATATCTAATTTTACACATTTGATTTTCTAATTATCAGATATGATGATAGATTCATAGTATGTGTGGTCATGTAGCATGGACTTCAGAAGTTGTTCATTTGATTGGAACTCATCTTGAAGTCATCTGATTTTGCTTTGGAGCTTAAAAAAAATCAGAAGTTGTTCATTTGATTGGAACTCATCTTGAGCTATAACTTCAAATGCATTTTGTTTGTTGAATGGATATAAACCATATTGTCTGTGGTTTCAATCTGAGAGGAATGCTCAACTTCAATCTGAGGTTTTTCTTTGGACAAAGAGAAGGTTTTGGATGAAGATGGATCTACAAGACTACAACCTCCAAATTATATTATGAATTCTATGGTTTTGGATGAGAACCTGTAATCTGAATTCTGTGTTTTTGGATGAAATCTATAATCTGTAATGCATGAAAACCTGTAATATGACATGTAGAGATGTAGTCAGCTCTCGATTTTTGGCCAAAAATTGGCCAATTTATTCAACAAATTTCGGCTGATTTTTTTCAAAATTTAAATTTCAATTTGAAAATTTCGGCCAAAATCTATTGAATTAACCGAAAATCGGCCAAATCAGATTTATCGGTACCCCTCGTAAAAAATGGAAACCGGTAACCGGAACCCTGGTATGGGCAATTTGTACTTCAATTTTTTTCTATTGTGGACCTTTATGTTTTATATTGAACAATATTTTTGTAACTTTGAACAATAATTTTAGCCAAAATTTGCCAAAAAAATACCAAAAATTGGCCAAATCGGATTTATCGGTACCCTCGGTAAAAAAGGGAATCTGGTAACCGAAACCCTGATACGAACAATTTGTACTTCAATTTTTTTTCTATTGTGGACCTTTATGTTTTATATTGAACAATATTTTTGTAACTTTGAACATTCATCCTGAAAATCCTGGGTCTGCCAGTGCTACCTAGGCGGCTATTCTTGAACACATGAAAGTTTTCTCGAAGACACGTAGTTATACTCCCTGTGGTTATATAAGTTCTTACCCACCATTAGATAGTTCAAAGTTCAAATAAACGTGGTGCCACCATTAGTCACTTGTCTCGGAAAAACAAGGTAGGCATATCCTACTGGGTAAAGGGCCGCATGTTTGGGGTGAGGGCAGGTGGCCACATCGCTCCAATTTTTTCTGGCCATCGGATTCAGCACTACTTTCCGTCACGGCCATCCGATTATTTTTTGGTTTTGCGTGCCTTTGTTTCCTTTGCGTCATCGCTGCCTCGATTGCTCCGTGTCTTCTCTTTCTTTATTCCCCATCGCTCCGCGTCTTCTTGTTTCTTTCCCCCTTGCTCTCATGCCCTCTTCCTCCCCAGCTCCTCTCCCGTCGTCGCCATTGCCACCGCTCCCTACTCCCCGTCTCCTCTCCCGCCATCGCCTCCGCCACTGCTCACTCCTCCCCACCTACCACGCCCGAACCCTAGGACGCCGTCGGTGCCTCCTTCCCCTTTTCCCTCCCATCCTCCAACAGAAGAAAGGGCACACGATGGTACGGGAGGAGATAGGGGCGCTCTTTGTCACCAGCGACGCGCCTCCGCAAACTGCACAGCAGAACGCCCACAAAACCGCACGTGACGTTGCCCGAGAGGAGGCCACCATGCACCGACACTTCGCCGACCTCTGCATACTCAGCAGGTACCCCATTCTTTCGTCTCCCCGCCCAGATGGAGACACTCTCGTTTCAGAGGCGACACGCACGTCGCCACGCAATTCCATGCACGCCATTTGTTGCAGTGTTCTAAATCAAGAACATGGAGCCAATTTCTATCTTTCCCCTTTGAATGTTATCTTGTCCCTAGTGTAAAGGGATCACCTTGCTTGTTAATTTGGGGATTTTGCCAAAAAAAAGTCTGGGGAAGATGAGTTTTGCCACTATATCTTTCGCTTCAGAGTGGCCACACACGCCACCACGCGCTTCCACACAATCCATTCGTTGCAGTGTTCTAAATCAAGAACATGGAGCTGATTTCTACCTTTCCCCTTTGAATGATAGCTTGTTCCCTGTGTCAAGGGATCACCTTGCTTGTTAATTTGGTGATTTTGCCAAAAAAAAGGTTTTGGGAAGATGAGTTTTGCCGCTAAATTGTTTTTAGTGCAATGCTGTGAATCTTGAGCAGTGCCGGGATTGGTTTCTTTTTATTATAATCCCAAAGGCTTATGCTATGTTTTTTTGGAATAGCATCCTGTTCTTCGAAGAATGGAAATGACACCTGATTCTTGAATTAAGAATCTTGGTTCTTGATCTCTGCCTTCCCCTTCTCAGAGATCTGTCAGTACTGCCCCATCAGCCATTTCCAAATTGGTCTTCTCTTTAGGACAACTTGCCACTCATGTTCCGAAAGAACCAAATCAGAGAAGGCTTAATTATGTATTAGGTGCATTTTTTGCTAGTGCACACAGTGTTTAATGCACTAGCCCAGGATCATGCTAGTGCACACAGTGCCCACAAAGATGGCAATCGATCCATACAAGCGGATAATAACATAAACGATTAACTTTGATTAACAAATAATGGTTTTAACCTTAAGGTCGAGTTTACAACTATTGAGCCACGCAGGGCTAACATAGGAAATAAACTGCAACGGAAACATAAACGGTAGTGGCACCCCATCGGTTCGCCACGCAACCGATCGATCAAGACCTCATGATCGTGCACCTTCGATGTACTCGTCCTCGAATCTTTGGTGAAGACTCCTCCTCTGCTTGATTCGTCAAAACAAGCGTGAGTACACACCGTACTATAAAGCCACACCACGAGATGCAATATATATATATGCGGCTTTTTACAAAGGAAGGCATTCAGGCTCTTTTGCATAAATGCCACTTTTGCAATTGAATACAATTAATAGATTAAAGTCGGGTAAAACAAATAGACAATAATAATTTTAACAAGTTATTTCACAAAGACACACACACACCCTAACAGGTTATTCACATAGCTAGATGATTTAATCACATAGCTCCTTCCCACACAATTTTATGAAAATCTACCCCTAGTGTCAAATCCCGAGCATTGTCCATGATCATGACGCTGCTATTCAATAGATTAAGTTACACTCTGCGAGTTTGTACACTTTACCCACAAGATACAATTAGTGTAGCTAACACTAATCATAACAAAGCATTTGAGATACCTTATCCTACTATGCTAGGCCCGTCTCAAAACAGCATGTGGTCGCGACAGAAGCTCGGTTCAATAGAGCACATGGTGAGGTCCTTAATTGACCAAGGCAAGACTTCCACTAACTAAACCACATAGACACACAGATTTTTAATATTCACACAGTCCACACACCCACCCCTTTCACACAGTATCCACCCCTTGCCTCAGTCCAAAATCTTTTACCACCCCGGTTGATTTAAGTGCAACATATGCCACAAAGACACATAGTACACACAGTTTGTTCACATAGTTTCATATTCACTTAGTCAATTTATAACAAAGATATACATGACAAGTGAGTCGTGGCATGGCTAAGCAATCTAATACGAACTAACCAACCCACGTTGGTGCTACAATATTTACCAACTAATTATCAACTAGGGTGACAAGGAATCAAGGCTTAACAATTACACAAGGAGGCATATCAATTTGGAATTAACTCATCGCACCCAAAAGCTTTTAAATAAATACTTGAATTAAGATGCAGAAATTTGAATTAAAATACTTTTATAAAACTGGGAAGCAAAATGGTCAAGGGCATAGCTTGCCTTGAAAAGGATCTAGGAATTGATCTTGGTCTTGGAAAGGTCCTTCTTCTTCAACTCTTCCAAAGAAATCGAAGTCTACTCGCAAAAGCGACACAAACAAACAAAACTAAACAAAAACCAGAAGCAAATAACTCCAATAAAATAATTAAAATCTCCAATAGATAGATCTGGATTTTAGACGAATTTAGAAATTTTAATGGATGGATTTGGAGTTAGGATTCAATTATTATGAATTTTACAAATTTTAATCTAAATTTGGAAATTAAATAAATTCTAAATTCTAAAACTAAACTGAACTCCAAATTACATAATTATATGTTATTTAATTAGACAATAATTTTCTAAGATTTTAGCAATTTAAATCATCCAATTTGGATTTGGGATTCAAAAGGTATGAATTTTACAAGTTTTAACCTATCTCTTGAATTTTAAATGAATTTCTAAATTTAAACAAAAGTCAAATTTAAATAATTTTGATTTGATTAGCTAGATCTTAATTCTATATGAATTTAGAAATTTGAAACACCCAATTTGGAGTTTGGATGCAAAAGTTATGAATTTTACAAATTTAAACCTAAATATGTTATTTAACAATTTCTGAATTATTTTTCTAAAGGAAATTCTAATTATTGCGCAAGGTGACGCTCGTGAAGGATTTTCCGGAAAATAAATGAATTAAAGAATTAATCGACACGTGGGACCCACATGTCGGTGACGACTCCGCAGTGGACCAAGTCCACCGAGCCACCGGATTTGAACGGTCTTTGGCGTGGCGCGCTTGCTACAAGACGTATACCGACGCGCGCACACGTGGGCGACACGCACGCACGGAGGGGAGTGGCGGTGGCGTGGCGTCCACGTCGGCGAGGACGATAACGACGGCGGCGGCCTTCGACCCGATGGTCACTGGCCTTCTGATGCTTTCGCCGGCGAGGGTGGGTGGTACGGGCGTGTAGCTGACGCTATTGCGAACACGATGAGGTACCTCCGGGTGGTTGAGGTGGATTTGGTGGCGGCGGCGAGGTCGGGCGGCGGCGGCTTCGGGTTTTGTCGGCGGGCGCCCGGTGAGGCTCGACGAAATGGGTGGCTCAGAGGTAGGTCCGGTGACAAATAACACGGCGGGTGCTCCACGACGACGTGGCGGCGACGACGGCGGCGCAATCGAAGAAATCCCACCGGCGGCGAGAAAGCCCTAGAGCTCGAATTGGCGGCGATGCGGAGGTTCTCGGGTGGAATTGAGCGAGGGGTTAAGGAAAGGGCCGCAGCGATCCTCGGGTGGCTTTTATAGAGGTCGGGAGGCACCGGGCGGCGTGGCGACGTGGAGGTCGTGGCGGCGGTTGCGGCTTGGGCGAACGCCGCGGGCGCGGGGTCGTGGGGTGTGGCGGGGTGGTCGGGCGCTGTGGCGCGTCGTGGCGGAGGCGGGCGGTTGGAGGCGCCCATTGTGAAGCTTCGGCGTTGACCGCTCATGGCGGTTGCTCGCGATTTAACGCTGCGGAGACGAAAGCGGCAAGCGGCGACCATGAAGCGGGCCCGCTTAGCGGCGAGACGGGAGGTGGCCCAACGGCGCGGTGAGGCGGGCTGTGGCGAGATCGCCGTCCAACTCGGACGGACGGCTCTGAATGATTGGGCGAGATGAACAAAGGTCTTTGGTAGAGAGATTTTGCCCAACGATGTTTGGAGATTTAAAATAGGTTTTTCCTTTTTAGAAAATAGCGAAATTCAAATAAGCAATGGAAAATAGCAAATGAACTTGGAAAAATTCCGAAAATATATCCAAGCTCATAGAATCCAAATAAAATAGTTTTGACTATTGTTCATGTTGGAATTATTCATATTAAATTGTTTTGTTACTAAAGTCCAAGTTAAAGCTTTTGAACTAAATTCAAATAAATCCAAATGGTGAATTTTCTCTCTACCAACTATTTAAATGATTTTTAAAGCTCTAAAAATTAGGATGTTACATGCACCTCCTCTCGGTCCTCACCACACTAGTGTAGCCCCCTCTTCTGCCCGTGTATTTTTGTGTCCCAGAGCTCCTTGAAGCAATCCCCTCACTCATTTTAGTTTTGTTCCACAGGAGCTGTCGCCTTCCTCTTCTCCTTCAGTCTCGCTGACCCCTTCACCGCCGTCCTCCTTCGCCTTTGATTGCGAGCTTCCTCGCCGCCGTTCATAGTCCACCAACCCCCTCCGGCCTCTGTCTCGGTCCTAGTATGCTCTCTATGCCCTGTTCTCTTTCTTTTCTTTCGATCACGTCGAGCAGTCGAGTCTTTCTTTTGAGTCCTTCTTTCCTTTCGACCGCGTCGAGCAGTCGAGTCTTTCCTTCGAATCCTTCTTTTCTTTCGATCGTGTCGAGCAGTCAAGTCTTTCTTTCGACCGCGTCAAGAAGTTGAGTCTTTCTTTCAAGTCCTTCTTTCCTCAACCATGCTAAGTAGTCAATCCTTCTTTCGACCACGTCAAGAGTAGTTGAATCCTTCTTTCGACCGCGAAGTCGGATGATCAGTACTCGATACCAAAACTTTGAGGACTCTATTCTCCTGTGCTGTAACTCTGGTTATAGTGTTTCTTTTTGTTTCTAGCTTTGTATAAATTTGAGATCTTACTTTTGGCTCTGGTCTTATTTAATTTGGAGTTCATTTATTATTTATTTTGTATTTATTTGTCCTCTTTGCTTGTTTTTCTCTTTCTAGTGCGCTCGTCCGAGTAGAGTTTGAAGAAGCAAGAGACCTCCAGTTTGATCAAGTACAAGACTACCAAGATTCTCTTACCTTGAACCCAAACGAGTCAATACTTTGATCATTTTGAGCCTACAGTTTATGCAAATTATATTCCTTTAGATTACCAAAATTGCATGTTTTATTTCTTTAAGCAAATGTATGTTAACTCTTAAGGTAGTTAAATGCCCACTTGTTTGTTAATTAATTATTAACCCATTCTTTGTCAATTGAATCCATTATTCTATATCACCTTAGTAACTATGTGATAAATTACTAGCTATAGGTTCTACTTAAGCGACATGCTAGTCTTGCTTGATTACTAGGGCATTAAAATGTCCCAAACATCATCTCTTAAATCATAATATGGTTTTGGGTAGTCATGGGAGGTACATGACTGAAGTATTTGAGATAAATTGGTTTTCCTCCTCAAAACCCCAAACTGCTTTTACCACATTTGGGCGGATGGTATGATGGTGGGTGCGGATGTAGCATGAGAATGTGTGGAATGTGGTTTGAACCGTCTAGATGACATTAAGGACTTAATCCGGTGATGACCTCCCATCGTCAAATATGTGCAACCACAAGTCTACAAAGTGCAACTTGGCTTAGTAAAGTTATTGAACCCTGAAAGTCATCTCGCTAGAGACGATCGAGGTAGTGCAAGTGGTGGATGCGTTCTGGCTTGAATGGGACACCGTGGTAAGGTGAAGTTGCTAGCTGCGCTAGTCGTTGTGGTTGGGACTAGCTGCACTAGTCGTTGTGGTGAACATCCTGCACAACTTATGGGTGCAGCCCATATGGGTGAGATGACAGAAGGGGCGAGATGATTTGAAAAGTTACTGTGATGGTCTCTCGACCACATGATGAAGGAATTGTGTGGGGCTATGAGTTGATTATCTCTTGTGGGTATAGTGTGCAAACCTCTGCAGTGTATAAACTATTTAAACAGCCGCACCTACGGTCAAAGGCAGACATGGGAACTTACTAGAGTTAGTTCTATTTCAAAAACCTTTGTGGGTGGGATGAAAACTGGTCGAGTGGATGTAACCCTGATCTTGGTTTCTTCCTGGGTGGCCGTACCCAGTGTTGCCAAGTGGTGGATGTAACCATGAGTAAAAATAAGCATAGGGTGGAGGTAACCTTCGCAGTACTTTTAATATTGCACAATTATTCCCTTTAAAGAAATGCAATTTAGTTAAAATGCTAAGTGATAGGAATTATCTAATTATTGATATTTGAAAACATTGCTTTGGCAAATAAAAGAACCCGAGCCACCCTTGTGAAGCCATGCATGTATACTATTGCATCTTGTGTGTTGACTTGCGAGCATGAAAGTTTTGCTCATTCTCGCTCTTTCCCCAACCCTTCAGATCTTGCAGATCATGGAGACTATGACTACTACGAGGACCCCGAAGTCGACGGGGAAAGCAATGACAAAGAGTAGTTTAGTTTCTAGTAGTCTAAGTCTTGCCCCAGTCTAATTGGCTTAGTAGGTGCTTGCGTACAACCAATATTATCCAATTCCTTCGATAATATAGGTCGTACACGGGCTACCCCAGACGCTACATGTGGAGAGATGTGCTCTACCTCCCCTTTTGCTTTCGCTGTAGTTTCTACTGTTTTTGTGATGTAATCATTTAGCCTGTTTGGCCTTTATTGTAAAACCTGACCCAATGTGGTCTATGTAAACTCTGATGTGCTAAATTAATGAATGGTTTGGTTTACAACTTGTATGAATTGATTCAGCAATGTGCCTGTGAGTGCTATTTACTGATCTAGGGAATAGTACAGTGTTCTCACAAAGGATTTGGATTTATGAAATCCAGGTCCGACATGGTACCCGGCACATAAATCTGCATTTCAATCGTGTGCGACACTTGATCAACGGAAGGATTTGCAAGATGGCAGAAGCTACAATCACAAGGTACTGGTGCTATGAATGTGGGCAGGCCATTGAGAAGGTAATTGCTGAAATGTGCCAGGATATTTTGTAATTGATTAGAGGTAAAAAAAAAGGATGTTCGCTATGTTACAGATTTTCAAGGTGGCTCGCATGTTATGCTAATCATTATTTGAGCTTTTTTGTGCTTTCCAGCCATTGTGTTCTTCTACTACTATTGTGTTATAGGTACCTTAAAAAGCTTGCATACCTTGTGCACTTTCTTGTGAACTAATTTTTACATGCATCTTTTCACAAGATTAGCACTTTTCTGTACAAGATATTTCTAAAAACAAGTATAGTGATATTTTATATGAGGTCATTTTCTGTTCAGTCTTGAACCTACAAAAACAGTAGTATTGCCTAATTTAACAGCCGGTGAAAAGCGCGAGCTCTCGCCAGGCCACGTCACACGGAAAGAAGATGCCCGTCGGATGAGCACTAGACACCCGATATCGTGTGGAATGAGGACCTCTCCGGGCGTGCGAAGGGCGCCTCGCGTGCGGGCCATGTCGCCCCGAAAGATCTGCTGATCATGTGGGAACCCCAGATGCTAAGACCTTATCCCCGTCTGCCTCTCTCCTCCCGTCTTCTCACAGCTTCACTCCATCAAGCATGCCAGCCGCGCTCCTTTTCCCCTCCCTTCCTCCACTGCCGGCCCACCCTCTAGCGCCTCGCGGCCACGCCTCTCTCCCGCCCCGCCTCCCATTCCCCTTCCTCTCCACCCAGCGCTCCTACCTCTCCTTTCCCTGCCGCATCGCGAGCCCTAAGTTGCCCCTCGGTCTCCTTCTCACCTTCGCGTCCTGTCCTTGCCTCCACCGCCGGCAATCCGAAATCTAGCCTCCCGTTCTCTTCCCTCCCCACCCGCCGCCCCCTGCTTCTCCCTCCCCCAACGTATCTTGAGCCCTGCTTTTGCTCCTTCTCCTCACATCTGCTCCCAGTCTCCTTTTCCCCTTCGACTCCCATCCCTACCTCCGTCGTTGGTCCAAAATCTAGTACCGCAGGCCGCGCCTCGCTCCCTCTTCGCCTCGCATTCCCCTCCCACTCCCTTCTCCGCCTCCCTCCCTCTCCACCCACCGCCCCTTGCCTCGCCCTCCCCCGCTGCATCTGGAGACCAGCGTTTGCTCCTTCACCTTCCATCTTGCGCCATTTAGCTCTGATCAGTAGGTAGCAAGATTCGACGTTTGTTTATCTGTTATGGAAACGTTCTTCGCTCTGGCTGGAAATGCGTCCATTTCGAGTTCTGAAGGAACCTACCATGTTTTGTATATTGAGTTCAACCTGATTTGTGTATATGCTCGATTGACAAGGTTGAACTCCAATCAGTAGGTACCAAGTTTCTACGGTTTGTATTTCTTAGCTTTACCAGTCATCGCACAACTCCTTCGGCACTTTGGATTTCTTAACGTTAATAGCTGGAGTTCGCCACTCTGGGTTTATTCACTTATTAAGAGTTCTGATGAGTTAGCTTGGAATCTGGAATTGAATGAAAAATTCTATACTCAGGGAAAGTAAATGTAGATAGGGCCTTATACCCTTAAAAAATACACTAGATTCGTAAATTTTTAAAAGGTTTTTTTTTACATCAGGAAATCGTTTTCCTGGTTTATTGACTTTTCTTGGTCAGCTTATGTACTCATTTGCGCCTATCTAGATTGACTATATTAATTCTTATAGTCTCATTGTTTTGTCACATACAAAAGTTCCCTATAAGTACAATTTCTAAATTAGATTACTGAGGTGACATTTGCCATGAAAAAATTTACAACATGTTCAGCTAATTGGTAGTGTGGGATAGTCTGTCAGAGATACCAACCCTTTGTTGAGATATTGATTGTCCAAAATTTCCTTTTTTTGTTGCTTTCAAGCCCTGATAATACAACCAGTTTTTTACTACACCCTATAATTGTAGCTATGAAGCCATTTTAATAGCCCAAACAACATGTTCAGCTAATTGGTAGTGTGGGATAGTCTGTTAGAGATACCAACCCCTTGTTGAGATATTGATTGTCCAAAATTTCCTTTTTTGTTGCTCTCAAGCCCTGAGAATACAGCCAGTTTTTTTACTACACCCTATAATTGTAGCTATGAAGCCATTTTAATAGCCCAAACATGATTCTCTTATTGCTTAAATTCCGAATTAGATTGTCTTTTGTATATAGATTGTCAGGTCATACTCTCACATAAACTTTCTCTTTGGGGATCAGGATGGCTCCTGTGTATAATTGTGCCAAATTTGGTGGAGGTGGTCATGGCCGAATTATAGCTTCATGTGATTTCTACATTTATTCTTCTCATTTTTTATATATCTTTAGGTTATCTTACTAGATATCCGTTTTCATTTCCAAGGGCAATGAAATGGTTTGAGAAGCTGGTTTTGAGCGTTTCGTTCAAATATGGTATATGGGAAATATTGGGTTGTATGGAGCAACATCACCAGTGTACGCTTTTCTTAACCTGCGCCCTTCGCAGAATGCAGTAGTAAGTTCTTAGATTCAACAAGGATTGCTTAGCTAAAACAGTTTCAAATTTTGGGCTTAGGTTTGCCATGAATTAGTGTATATTTACGCTATTATAATTGCCTCATGAGGTTTTCCTGTGCTGGACATGAGCAGAGGCTCATTTGATTTCCCTGGTTCCTGTAACCTTACTTGCCTCATAGTGAGTTCAGTTCCATTGTTTCATCCCTTTTAACCTTACAGAAATTCATTTTATCGTTCCCTTAATTTCCAATGAATCATATATCTTACAGAGTATGTATGGATGATCCCTAGCCTTAGATGCAAAATGATTTTTCCTTTGGTCTCGATAGGTTGGATAATTTTGTAGAGATTCCCTTTCATATTTCAATTTGTTACAACAACAGTTTGGCTAGATAAACCTTAAAAAAATGCATCAACTCTGAGATTGACTTTTCTTGGTCGATTTACGAGCTCATCTACACCTATTTAGATTGACTATATTAATTCTTATAGTCATTGTTTCGTCATGTACAAAGGTTCCCTATAAGCACAATTTCTAAACTAGATTATTGAGGTGACATTTGCCATGAAAATATTTACAACATGTTCAACTAATTAGTACTGTAGGATAGTCTGTCAGAGATAACAAACCCTTTGTTGAGATATTGATCGTCCAAAATTTCCTTTTATGCTGCTTTCAAGCCCTGAGAATACAACCAGTTTTTTAATACACCCTATAATTGTAGTTATTAAGTTTAATCAATTTCCTTGCATATACTTTTGACAGTTCATATACTAGATTAGACTAAAGCTGTGTGACTAACGTCATATTTTTTACAAGATAGTTGGTAAGCTATTAAATTTACATATAGTATTTTGTAGAGTGTAGTCTTTATTGTTTGAATCACCTTCGTGGGAAGCTTGGTGGAAAGAGAGGCTCCTCCATCTTATCATTACTTATACCACCATCGACATCCGCCTTGACACCATGAATGTAAGAGAGGCTCCCCCATATTATGGTTGCTTGGCGGGTGAATGAGCGTGTGTTCTTCGCTGATATGGCCTTTTGCTATTAAAGGATTCGAAGGGCAAGGTTAGGGAGCTCTCGCAATGGGAGTCAAATCTCAAGAGGCAAGAGGCGATACACCCATTATGCTGCTGCCTTGGATTCTTACTGTTGATTTTGTTACATGATGAGGATGCTAAATTGTTGCCTTTTTTTTTCCTATTCGTTTTTTCAAAAAAAAAATTGTGGGTGAAGGACATCAAGAGGTGGGAGGAAGCTCTCAGGAGCGGTGTGCTTCTACGTGCCTTGGGCTTAGCGCAATGATTATCTTCCTTGATGTTATCATGGAGTTTTGAATTGAGTGTTGTTTTATTGTACTGTGTTGATGTAGCCGGGGTGCCCATAGAGGACAAGAACTGGCCATCGTTCTTCCCGATTATCCACCATGACATTGCCAACAAGATACCGGCCAATGTGCAGAAGTTGCAATATCTTGCATTCGCAAGCTAGCTTGGTATGCATGCATCCTCAGAAGTCAAAAGTCATTCACAATGCGAGGTGCGCTACATTTAGTGTTTATGCTTATGGAGAATGCTTTGAGTTGAAATGATCTACAATCATTGTGCTTTGACTTTTCTGGAATTTCATTTTTGTCATAGTCTGTTGGATTAGAGGGGGAGGTGAGTTCAACTCTTCTTTCTAGCAAGTTTTTTTTTCACTTCATGTATGCTGGTTTCCTATGCACTTGCACACATTTATTGTATCGTTGTATGGGATGTATTTGAATTGTAGTTAGTTACCAAGAAGTGCTAAATTTTATTGTGCTCCTACCTTTAATGCAGCAGGCCACTCAACCTTTGGATTTTGTTATGCTTGCATACTCTTAAGTTTTTTTCCTTTTTTTTTTTGCTTACGGAGAATGTTTTGGGTTGAAATAATCTACAGGCATTGTGCTTTGATTCTTCTAGAATTTCATTGCTATCATAGTCTGTTGGGTCAAGGGGGAGGTGAGTTCAGCTCTTCTTTCTAGCGAGTTTTTTTCACTTTATGTATGTTGGTTTTCCATGCACCTACACACATTTATTGTATCATTGTATGGGATGTATTTGAGTTGTAGTTAGTTACTGAGAAGTGCTAAATTTTATTGCACTACTACCTTTAATGCAGCAGGCCACTCAACCTTTGGATTTTGTTATACTTGCAGATTCAAAGTTTTTTTCCCTGGCTACTATCTATGGTATGCTTGGAATTCGTTTATCATACCTGATGTGGTATAGGCCTCTGTACCGTGCTATGAGGTATGCATCTAATAGTTATGCTTCCTGCTATCAGTAGATAAAATTTACACCACTTTGTGTCTTCTAATTTGTTAATTCCATTTGCTATCAGCTTAACATGCATAACATTTGTAACACACAACAGAATAATGTTTTTGATAATCTGGTCAGACAGAGGCTGTAAAGTAGGAAATTACAAATTCAACCAGATGATGTTTAACTGTAACGACATTGTAGATCCCTCAACTGTGTGTTTACTAATATTGACTTCATTTTTAATATTCTATTAGCCTATTGAATAGAACTGACATCGCATTCAACTTTGCATGGTTTTTCCTTTGTTACCATGTAAGGTCCTGAACACTCGACCCATTTGTGGTTTCTGCATTCCTTATATTGAAATGCTACTTGTGTTATGAATCTCATTGAGTTAGTTTGGGTGTCTTTGTTTGAGTGTAGCTCCACATTGACTTCTGCATAACTGCCACCATTGCTCCACCAATTGTATTTCCTACAAAGTCCTTAACGTAGGCTACCTTACCACAATATGCATTGATTGAATGAAGTACTATCGAGAATTATTTATATGAACTACCACTACTTCTACAAGATATTTAATGCAAAAGATTGTAAATTCATTTATATAGTGCTAAAAACATCGTTTATTTGTCATCAGGGGTATACTGGCTGCAATCGACACATTCTCTGATCATGCGACACATTCATTGTGAAGTGGAATTCCTTTTACGTCTTATTTGCTTGGTCGTCTTGCCTTCTGCGCATAGCTATATCTACTTTATACACCTGATTTTTTTAAAAAAAAAACATTCTTTTTCCTTCATAGTTGTGTGTAGATTCGAATTTGTCAACATACTGTTACAAAAAGATAGAAGAGGATGTGTTCCAAGAGACTACTTCACTAGAATAGATTGTAACAGCTCTAAGATAATCAATTTCAAGTGTGGCATGTCTTAATCTTCCTCCATTTTTTTTATTATTTTTGACTATAGGGGCTATTGACAGTATTTCATTATGTAAAAGCTACATTTTGCTGGAACAAGTAGGAATTGCATCAGATCATAAAAAAATAGATAATGTTCTAAAAAGTTCAGCCACACACAACTTGTAGAACAACCGTATCGAATTTAGTATTTCATATCCACTAATATTTTTCTGAACGATGAGTGTTGTTATTTCCTCACCTTGCTTTTCTTCTCTTTTAATTGCTCTGATCTCCTAGCAGTTTTTTTTTTCATTTATCTTGCAACCTTACAATGGATGAAAAGCTAACCTAACAAAGGATACACAAGTTTTTTTCACATAGGTAATCACTCACTAAAAAAATTGCTCAGCAAAATACACAGATAAAAAATTGAATTCCCCATCCCTACCTATGATCCTCACCCCTACCACCAGTCGTATCCACGCCATTGGCGCGGGTCACCTTCTAGTACTTTATATGTTTGCAGTGGTTTGCCATCTTGTGTAAATAGGAATTGGCATGCTTAGTCCTGACTCCTAGCATTTAAGAATTGGACAGATTGATTAATGCCAAAAGGTGTTCATATTGCTCATATCGACAGGCTTAAAACCTCCTCCCTTTAGGTTGCAGTTTTTGTAGGTTTTTATGTTGTATTTTAACTTTCTGCTAAAAAGGATACAATCAACACAACAAGTATTTCTATCCCCTGGCATATATGCTATCCACTGCAGAAAAGTGTGCCCACTGCGGTCTGAGTGTCTGACTACTGAGACACCTTCTTTGTGGGAAAAATAGATACATTACCTTTTTTCTTAATAAAGTGTGGTGTTTATGCACATGAGTTCATGATATGATTTGTGTTGGTACAGACCCGAATCAACACACGTGAACACGAAGTTAAAACACAAGCACACAAGGAAGTTTTTGGTGCCCTTCGGAAGACCTTCTTCTCCCTAGGCGTTTTCTTCTTTTTATGGTCATAGAATTACATGGAAGCTTGTGCTAAAGATAGCAACAAGTCCAATCACTAAGATTATGGAAACCAACAAATCCTATCCTCAATCGTGCTAATCACGTTTCAAACAATATGGAAACTAATTTTAGAGATAAGGAAGCTATCAAAACAGGAATCTTCACGCGTGAGGAAACTGGTTGCATGATTAAAACTCAACAAATCACCCCCTTAATCATGGCTCCCAGACTTTACTTCCATCATGCCAAGCTTCTGCCTTATCTCCATGAACTTGACATGACCAAGAGCTTTTGTAAATATGTCGACGAGCTGGCCATCAGTACTTACGTGCTCAACGTCAACCTTGTTGCCCTCAACACATTCACGAATGAAGTGATACCTCATGTCAATGTGTTTGCTGCGGTCATGATGCACCGGGTTCTTGCACAACGCGATCGCAGACTTGTTATCCACCATCAGCTTAACCCTCTTTGGCTTCGCGCCCGTCAGGTCATTCAGTAGCCTACAGAGCCACATCCCCTGGCACACCGTCGTGGCTGCCGCGTTGTACTCCGCCTCACAGGATGAGAGCGTGACAATCTTCTGTTTCTGCGATGCCCACATGATCAGGATGGCACCCAAGAAGAACGCCATCCCCGAGGTGCTCTTGCGATCGTCCACAACGCCGGCGAGGTCGCTGTCACTATAGCCAACCAGCTTGGGCTCCAGTGCACCACGCCACCTGTAGCAACATCCATAGCCAACTGTGCCGCTCACGTATCGTAGGATGTGCTTCACGGCCACCATGTGCTGCGAGGTTGGCGCCTCCATGTACCGGCTGACAATGCCCACAGCATAGGCAATGTTGAGCCTGGTGTTCCCCAGGTAGCGTAGACTCCCAACAATGCTGCGATACATAGTGGTATCGACCGCAGCGCTACTGTCCTTCTTGGTCATCCTTAGCCGATTCTCCATTGGCGTCACACACGGATTGCACCCAACCATGCCCACTGATTCTAGCACCTTGCAGGCGTAGCTGCACTGGTAGAAAGTGATCATGCCGGTAGCCTGCTTCACCTCGATCCCAAGGTAGTAACTCAGTGGGCCAAGGTCGCTCATGCTGAACATCCTCATCATCTGTGCTTTGAACTCGGTGATGTCATTGACGCTCGACCCAGTGATGATCAGGTCATCGACGTACACCCTAACGAGCAGGAAAGTCCCACCCTTTTCCCTGCTACGTTCGAACCCGAGTGTCACCAGTGAACTATCCAGCTTGGAGTTCCAAGCCCGCGGCGCCTACCGCAGACCATACAGTGCCATGTGTAGCTTGAGCACCATGTGCCTATTCTTGTCATCGACGAAGCCAGGCGGTTGCTGCACGTACACCTCTTCGGTGAGTTCACCATTGAGGAATGCCGATTTGACGTCCATGTAGTGGATTTCCCAACCGCCATGTGCCGCCAGGGCGATCAGCACATGCACCGTCTCCATGCGCGCCACCAGTGCGAACACCTCATCGAAATCCACCCCCTGTCACTGAGCATAGCCTTTTGAAACCAGACGAGCTTTGTACTTGACAATGTTACCTTTTGGATCTTTCTTTACCTTGAAGTCCCATTTGAGCCTGATGGCTCGGTGTCCCACCGGGAGTGCGGCGAACTCCTACATGGCATTCTCATGGATGGAGCGCATCTCATTCTCCATGGCGCGCCTCCAGCATGCCTCCCTGAGTGCCTACTCAACGCTTGCGGGCTCCTCGGTAGCCAGCATGTAGAGGCCACCGTAGTCAACGTCGTATACCAATGTCATGTCGTAGATATTTGACACCATCCGGTACCGCAGTGATGCACCCTTTGAGTCATGCGATGCACCAGTGGGTGGGGTAACCCACTCGACGCCGGTCGGTGCAGCCGCTAGAGGAGTGGCCGGTGTGTGTGGCTCTGCCATCTGCGGTGCCACTGGACTTGTGCCTGATGTAGACGCCGCGGCGTTGTCACCGTTCACTAGAGCGCCATCTGCCACATGCTCGGTGGTGGTGTACTCAATGGTGAACGTGTCCATGGTGCTGAGAGCACGATTAATGGACATCGCCTCCCAATCCCATTGCTTCTCCTCCTCGAACACAACGTCGCGGGTGATGTGCAGCTTGTGTGTCTTGGGATTATAGACGCGGTAGGCCTTGGCACCCTCCTTGTAGCCGATGAATACCATCGGCGTTGACCTGTTTGACAGCTTTGTGATGCCAGGCCCAACATTCTTGACGTGTGCAATGCATCCAAACATCTGGAGATAGTGCACATTGGGCCGCCGCTTGTGCCACGCCTCATATGGCGTCATGCCATCGAGGCTTCGCGTCGGCGCCCGGTTCAGTATGTGCACGGCAGTCTTCACCGCCTCACCCGAACCACGGCCGGCCGCGCGATGCTTTTGGCGAGTTACGTGCCATCTCGACGATCGTCTGGTTCCGGCACTCCATGACACCGTTCTATTGCGGTGAGTAGGGAGCAATGGCATATCGCTTGATCCCATGCTCATCGCAATAGTCGCCGAACTCGAAGGAGTTGAACTCGCCGCCACGATCTGTGTAGAACACCTTGAGCTTGACGTCGTGTTCGTTCTCAGCTAGCGCCTTGATCTTGCGAAAGAACCTGAATGCCTTGTCCTTTGTCCTCAGCATCTCCACCCACATGTACCTGCTGTGATCATCCACGATCAGCAAGAAATACCGGTTACCGCTCGGTGTAGAAGGTGTGATGGGGCCACAAAGATCGCCATGCACCAGCTCCAGTCCGTACTTGGCACGGTAAGACAAGGCCCGAGGGAACAGAGCCCGATGCTGCTTGCCAAGTGCGCAGCCATCGCAAAATTGCTCCACGCAATCGATCATGGGCATGCCATCCACTGTTTTCTTAGCGGTGAGATCGTGGAGCATGCGGAAGTGCAGGTGGCCAATAGCGCGCATGCCAGCGCCATGCCACGTCGTCTGCTTTTGCCAGCAGACACACTGGTGCGGTCAGGTTCAGGGCTAATGTGTACAACCTATTCCTGGACTACAACACTCGTGCCAACAGCAGCTACTTGCGATCGAAGATGCACAGCTCCCTGCCCTCGATGACGATCTTGTAGGCGCTCTCATCGAGCTGTCCGAGGCTAATGATGTTACTTCGGAGCCGTGGTATATAGTATACCTTGGTGAGCACCCAGTGCTCTTGGTTCTTGCACTGGTACATCACAGCGCCTTTGCCGTAGATCTCTACCACCGAGTCGTCATCGAACTTCACGGTGCCCTTCACTGTTTCATCGAGCGACATGAGCATCGACCGGTTACCAGTCATGTGGTTACTAGCACCAGTGTCGAGGTACCACACGTCACTACCAGCGTCCACCAGGAACACTTTCTCCTCGTTGAGGAAAACCGCTTCCTGCTGCGCGCCATCAGCAGCTTGCACGAGCACATGGTGCTCGGCCATGAGGAGGCACATGATAGGTTGGCCTCCTCCTTGCACTCGCAGTGTGGCTTACAGCATTCACGAGCAAAGTACACGTAGATGTCGCAGTTGTAGCACTTGCCCTTTCCACTGTTAGACGCGCTGCCCTTGCCACCGCTAGATGTGGCGTCCTTGCCGCTGCCCTTGCCGCCGCTGGATGTGGCGTCCTTGCCGCTGCCCTTGTCGTGGCACCTGTAGCGGTGCTTATCGCCGCCGCCATCGCCAGCCTTGTCACTAGTTGGCTTCCCACCGTCGGTGTTCTCCCCTTGCTCGCGCTTCTTCATGCGCGCAAAACATTCCTCCTCGGTGAGGAGCAGACGACTCCCAGAGCCGCCCGTGTCGCCAAGGTCGAGATGCTCCTCGGCGGCTTTGAGTCGCCTGGTCAGTTCCTCCATAGACATCGTGTACAAGTCCATAAGAGTTTCAATGGAAAATGCTATCTAGGAGTACCTGGGCGGTGCCACACACAGAAAATTGTCCACAACCTTCTCCTCGTCGAGCTTGTCAACGAGGATGTGGAGGTTGTTGACGAGCTCGGTGAGCCTCATGGCAAAATTGTCCACCGACTCGCCGTCGTGGAACGCAATGCTCTAGAACTCCTTGCGGAGCGACTGAGCCTTGGCCTTGCGCATGCGTGCTACGCCCATGCACATGGTTTTAATGGCATCCCATGCCTCCTTGGCGCTCTCCTTGATGGCGAGCGTGGAGAGCATCTCCGGTGGCACTACTCGAAGAATCGCCTCCAGCACCATGCGGTCCTCATGGAAGTCAGCGTCGTCATTCTTGACTGCATCCCATAGGCCTCGCACCTGCATCATGACCTTCATCATGAGAGCCCAGTCTCCGTAGTTGGTTCACATCAGCATCAGGTACTGCGCCGAGCCCCCTGACTCCCTCGCCACCCGTGATACAGCCTGATCACGGCCATTACCGTCGCTGCTGTTATCGTGGGTCTAGGGATGCTCTGGTGACTTGGACTTCCGGGGCGACCTCGAGCCATCTTGCGACATTCTCACTGGTATGGGGAGCAATGAGGCTCTGATACCACTTGTTGGTTAGACTTGAATCAACACACGTGAACACAAAGTTAAAACACAAGCATGCAAGGAAGTTTTTGGTGCCCTTCGAAAGACCTTCTTCTCCCCAAGTGTTTTCTTCTTTTTATGGTCATAGAATTACATGGAAGCTTGTGCTAAAGATAGCAACAAGTCAAATCACTAAGATTATGGAAATGAACAAATCCTATCCTCAATCGTGCTAATCAGGTTTCAAACAATATGGAAACTAATTTCAGAGATAAGGAAGCTATCAAAACGGGGATCTTCACGCGTGAAGAAACTAGTTGCATGATTAAAGCTCAACAATTTGTACTATAGATGATGAATTAATTGACCTTTTGTAGTTGATTGCAAATTTTAGTGCTTCCTGGTGTGGTCCATGCCGAGTGATTTCACCAGTTTATGCTGAGATGTCTTAGACATTCCCCCAACTCATGTTCTTGACAGTGGATGTCAACGAGTTAACGGTAACCAATGCTCTCAAAATCAACCCCCACTACAACAGGACCAATCTATTCTAACACACACTTGCATCACATATAACATGTGTTGCAGGAAAACTCAAGTGCAACACATATTTTAACGTTGCTACGACCCAAGTGTAGAAAACTCCAAACATACCTAGGCCTAGTTACAACACTTTGTAATGTATGTTACAACACTTGATAGAGGTGTTGCTAGGGCAATCTACAAACTTTATGACCCATTTAAAACCTAATGTTATACTACTAGTAAAAATAAATTGGTAACTACAGTAGTAGCAAAGATATGATACTTCATTGTTGTAATTCTACTAATATGGATATAATCAAGGACAAACATTCTGCCGGTGAAAACTAGCAAAAGAGACTGCGTATCTATCGATAATAGTATTTTCTTTTTGCTTGCAAACTGTGTGTCAGATAAAATATGCATTGATTGAATGTCTGTCGGGCATTCGATAAGATCGAGACACAAAATTTCTAGCACAGATGGGGAAATTTCTACTCTTGCTGAAGCCATTTTCTCCTGTGTCGTTGAGGATGCTGGAAAGAATTACATCAGGGGGCACATGCGGTTTGTTTCAGAACCTGAAACCAAACTCCTCATTTGATTCCTCTACTTGTATACACATAATTTCCTTTGTTGCAAATGGGTGTTGAATCCAATTTTGATAAGTTTATATCCTGTGATATTTCACCATTGGAAAATTAGATTCTATAAACAAAATCATTTTCCTGTTGCAGAGGGCTATTGAAGAAGGTGCGGATTTTATAGAGATTGACATCCTTGCTAGCAAAGATGGGAACTTGATCTGCTTTCATGATGTAACACTTGATGATACAATTGATGTTTCTAGCCGTAAGGAGTTTGCTAATCGAAGAAGAACCTACGAGGTGGAATGGTTCAATGTTACTGGCTGGTTTGTAGGTTTGCATATTACAACTAGCCTTGATATCTTCACTCCATGCTCCACCCACGTATCAGTACTAGTGGACACACCGCAGCAAGTTCATGAGGTGGCAAATGATCAAGCTAGAATGCTCTTTGATAAGTAGCACTTTGGTAAACACCATGCTGCTCAGTTAATCTTGAAGCATGCATGATGAGATTAAAAAGGTTCGTTAGCAGTGCTGGTAGGTCCGTAGGAACCATTATTCTGGTTATGTTTCTTTACCATTCATGGGTTGTTATCACCATAATTCTGAACCATTATAGATGAGTTTTATCTATTGAACTCTTGCTTTCTTGAGTGAAAATAGTATGCTTGTAGTTACAAGATAGTACTTTCAAGTCTGCCAACAGATATCCAAACAAAGAGCTTATGGTATATGCTACTTTCTTGAGTAGTGATTCAGATGCACAAGTTGGTGGTTTCAAGCTTGGTAACCAATTTTGGAAAGTGTGTGTTAATTATCCTATTGAAGAACATGAGGTGCTGGTAAGGCCATGGGAGAACTACAAGACAATTGGTCGAACCAAAGGAAAAACGATTGTCTGGCCTTCAATTTGTGTATGTTAATTTTAGCTAGATTCAATTTATGCCAGATTCACTTGTCCTACATCATATTTACATTCTTGCAATTTATTGTTATTCCTGCGGGTTAAAAGATCAACAGTTGAATTACTATATTAGGATGTTTATCTCTTTGATCGACAGATCAAGAAGCAAGGAACTTCATGAAGAAAAGAAAGTAGTAGTTAGTTTTTATATTTTAGGACTCACATTTTACTCTTGCTCAAAGCTCTTGTGTCGACAATAAATCTGTTGTTGTTGTAATGTGGAATGATGTTAACAATACCTATATTTATTTCTTTAATGCAATACAATCTACCTTTTGAACATTGATTATGTTGAGTTGTGTTATACATTCTGCAATATGACATGCTTAATTAGCAAATAAATTTTTTTTGTACCAATTATAAATTGTAATAAGAGCACATAAATGAACTGTATTTTTCCTGTATACTAAATTATGTTGCAATATATCAATTATATGTTGCTAACAGGTGTTAGCTATGTTTCAAAAACATATGCGGTTACATATAAAAAATTGTGTTGCAACTTTGCAACACCTTTTCTTTTGTATAACAACACCTAATTTGTGTTGCAGTAGACCTACCATATAGCAACACGACCAACAACAACACTTATCATATGTGTTGCTATCTATCCTAGCAACACATATTTGTAGATATAACAACATATACACGTGTTGCTATAACCTAGTCCTGTTCCTGTTGTAGGGCCTCCCTTTATATGCAAGCAGTTTCATCTTCTATGGACCACTTCCCAGCGTTCTGATTCCTGAAGACACCCTTATTTCTTTTAGGTCGATAGTTTACACGTTTTCAATTTACATAGGTGATTAAGATGTCACACACTTACTTTTCAATAATGCTCCAACATTAGTCAAATTGTAGTCTCCTACTTCTCTATTCTACGTCTGAACCTTGTGAGTGCTATGTTACTTGTTCAGAAATGATCACATACTATCGATAGCTGCATGCGCTACACAATTGATAATGCCCTTCAAAAACTTTTGTGGACAAACTCCTTAGGTGCCTAATCTGACCGCCTAAGAAGTAAGAACAATTGATATGTTCTGACTTCTGATGCTTTTCTCATCTAAATTTTTTTTATCACATGTTACACCATATATTTCGATGGTGAAACTAGTAACCGTCTCCCGAATGTTTCGGCAGGACTTCAGCTCATTGTGGGACATCGGAGCGACCCCTACGTTCTTCTTCCTCAAGAACGATAGGCAGGTGGATAAGCTCATCGGGGCCAACAAAGCTGACCTCGAGAAGAAAGTGGCCGCGCTTGCAGATGGTGTCAGAGACAACAAACCCGAGCTAGAGAAAAAAGTGGCCAGGTGACAAGACAACTGACCTGATGAGAAACATCAAAGTTGAGACGTTCGCGGTAGATATCACCAACCTGTATGTGTCATTCTGCCTGTGTATTTATTCTCTCTCTCTGCCTACATGACATTTTCCTTTTGGGGGCGATGTACAAATTGTGCAGTTCCCGGTTAATGGTAACTTGTTTCTATGGAAATTACACTTATGATCGACATGCCATTTAAGCACCATTCTTTGCCATGTCCATTGAATTTGGTGGGAAACTTACCTACTCAGTTTCGGACTAAGAAAGGTCAGGCAATAAGCACTACAATACTATGCAAAAATGTGTTCATGCTTATCTTGCGCACTACTTGTTAAAGTTTAGTTCTCCATTATTTCTCTGTTATTATATACTACAACATGAACACTCCTTTAGCAACGCATATATGCGTTGGTAGAAGTCCAAATAAATGTTGTTAGGATATATATCAACGCATTTAGTATGTGTTACCATTGAGGCCCTTGCCAAGGTCTGTGACAACACATATACAAGTGTTGGTAACATGTAAATAAAAGCGTTGTAAGGTTGCAATGCATATTTTGATATAGTGGCAACATATATATATATATATATATATATATATATATATATATATATATATATATATATATATATATATATATATATATATATATATATATATATATATATATATATATATATATATGCTATTGGACACTAGCAAATCGCTTCGTGATTGTTTACAACACATCTAATCATTGCAAAGGTGTCCTTTTCATGTCGGATCGGGCTTATCAATTAGGGTCCACGAGGTTCAACAAAACACACATATCAAAGTGTATAACAAAAAAAAATCATTGACATCAATAAAAAATTGTTTCAATACAAAGAATTTCCAACTAGCTTTACAAGTCTAGACTCGAGGCATGCATAGTTGGTACCATCTTGAGGAGAGCCTTCTTGAGGATTGCATTATAGTATCCTTTTAACTTAGGCTCAAGTTCCTTAGTACTTCCTCTAGGCTCTGAAACAAACAAGTCTTAAATTAGCAAAATGCATGAAATTGGAAATGTAGACAGACTGACTTTTAGAATTTGATGCAACGTTTTAGCCACAGCCTAGCTTCCCCATGTTGTATTGTATTACATAAATCCATAAATAGCTCAATGGAAAATTGGAAATGAGCAGTTTGTTGACTGGGTTATGAAATGAGCAGTTTGTTGACTGGGTCATTTCAAGTATAAATCTGCCACTTTCCATGCAACAATGCCATACAATCAAAACCCAAAACTAAGCTTATATATGTGTTTAGTTTGGTTACAAAATCGAATAAATCCAGTCACTAAGTTCAAAGTATACCCCATACCTTTCAAGCAATTTTGGAGTAAGCACGCTCATAGAAATCTTGTGGCGGGGGAGGTGGAAACGAGGAACATGGGGTCGGGGAACATCACCGTCTTCTTGGCCCATGGCCGGTTCTTGGGGGACACCCTGTTTGCGCTCATGGACGGACAGCCGAGGGGTGAGGAGGGCTTGAAGTGGATCCAAGACCGCACGCGGCCACACGACGGCGGCGTGTAGGCCTCGGCACGTGCCGCACCCCGCTGGCTCTGCTTCTCCCAGACGCGGAGGGCGCGGAGCAACGTCGACTCGGCAGTCACCTTCCTGGGCGTCTGTTCGCAGAGGAGCATCGCCGACAGCGACATCCGCCGCCACTGGGAGGGAGGGACGGGCGCGAAGGCAAGGGACGAGTGAGGGGCAAGGGGGTCGCGGCTGTGGGCGAGGGGCAGGCAGCGACGGGCGAGGGCGGCGCAGAGGCATGTGAGTGGGCGATGGAGGCGGAGGATGCGGGTGAGGGGCATAGCGCAGAGTTTCGAGGGCGGCTCGGGGGAGATGGGCGAGGGGCAAGGGATGCGGGCGGTGGCGACGAGTGGGGAGCGGCGGGTGAGGGCGACGAGTGAGGGCAGCGTGGATTTGGGGGAAGGGACTGGGCGCCGGATTTTTTGGAAGGAAGTAGGGGGTTTTTTAGAGGAGGAAGATGAAGCGGAAGGGACAGGGAGGAGGGAAGTCAGGATAAGATGAGTCTAGAGGGGGAGCAGTTATTTGGATGTGGGAGGTGGTGGGTTGAGTTGGTCCTGCAACGCATGTGCTTTCCGTTGCGAGTTATGTGTTGTTGTATGTATGTTTTTCTTGTAGTGCTGCTGAAGCAAATCTGGCCAACACAAAGCAAGTTCTTCATCAGTTTCTCCAAAAGTATAAATCGGTTGACGTAGTATAAATCGGTTGAGACAGTTCTGGCCAACACCGTAGGCTACATTTGTATAAATGAAGTTTGACTTTTAGTACACATGTAATGGCAATGGACTTCTCTTCACCTTCATGATATCTATAATCCATTGTCATTTATTGACGTTATTGTGTTACTCATGTTGATATTCTTTATGTCTTCTTAAATTCATGTGAAATCTAGAGTTTCACCTCGAATAATTATTTTTTATTAGGATTAATGGCTCAATACATAACCATTGTGATTTATGGACTTTTATAAAGGAAGTTGCTAAATACCGTGCATTCACCCCGCACGCTAAGACGCGCACAGGGTAGTATAGGGCGTGTTTGGTTGTCCGCATTCAGTTGGCTCGTATCTATACATGCATGTTTTACTGTGTTTGGTTGTCTGCACCGTGCTCCTGGCCAGGCCACGTGTGTGCAAATGGCTCCTCAGAGCCTGACTCAACAGAAACAGCCAACCAAACAGCCCCTCTTGCATCCACTCAGCCTGACTAACCCTAGCCTGGATAACGCGTACGGAACAGGTTAAGGATATGCAGGCAATCAAATACACCCATATATGCTGGCATTCGTTAACGCCGAATTCCCCCTGCGGTCGTACGTGTTGGCAATCCGCATGCTCCCGATCGATGTCGGCGCGGTACTATACGTAGACTTTTGCACGTACGCGGCACACACGCAGCAGGCGCAGGCGTACCGCGAAATGGATAAGAGTGGACCGAAGCTTCGGTCGCGAAGTCCGGCGGCGCGGGGGCTCGTGCGCGCGCGGCGTGGTCGTCGATCCCGTCCCTCGCGCGCGGTGGGTGGACCGGCCGGGAATTAAGCGTCAGCCTCTGCCTTGGGTCAACTACAGAAAGAAGCTGGTGGGTGGCGGCGGGCCCACGCGCGTCCGGCTGACTTGGGGGGCCAGCCGCTGCGTCGTCGTCATCCACTGCTTATGAAATCTAAGTTGATCAGGGCCATCTCTCTTTCTCCGGTCGCCAAGGACGACCGCTTCAACGCCACCTGTACATCGCGGTCTCGCATTGCTTGCACCCATGTGCATGCATGGCGCCGTCGTCGACTCGCCCGAGGATCGATGCGTTAGTTGCTCCGCCGGTTGATAGGTGTACCAGGTACATCGACCGATCGACGTCTTTGCCGCCCTGCTAAACTACCAGCTCATGTCTCGTACAGTCATATGCATTACTTTAAAAAAAATTGTTTAGCGATATTTTAAAATATTTTGATTGTATACATTAAATTATACTTGTAGATTTGTCTCGAAAAATATTTTTATAATATTGTAATTTCATTGGTTGTTATAAAAATATTATAATAGAAATTAGTGATCAAAGTTGTGTTTTGATAACCGTATCAATTTCTGAAATAACAAGAATTTATGACTAGAAGGAGTAAAGTTAATTAAGCTGACAAGTTGGTGGTTACTTAACCGTGTGGTGCGTGCAATGATTAAAGCGTTACAGTTCTTTTCTTACAGTCAGTAGTCGTCAGTATATTATACATACCTACTCAAAGTAGAGGCGCTATAGATTGAAGATTCTTCTTGGATAGTAATCATATATAATAGTCAAACAGTCTCTTCAATCTTAAACTATGCTGAGGTCACACAATAACGGGCAAGAAATATAGGGATATGAGTAGGCTACACTAGTGTACAATTGAAAATTATATTGCGTAAACCGAAGACATGCAAGTAAGAGATTATGGATTTTTGTTTTGTCGGATACGAATACGAATGTGGTATGAAAAAATATGGTTGAATACGAATCCAGATCTCGCAGTTTTATTTCCCTTGTCATTTAGTCCACTAACATTTTTGTGTGTGTTGTGTTACCATGTTGCTTGTGGGAATTTATATGTAACTCCATATATTGTAACTCGTTTTGTAGATGTTTGGAATTTGAACTTCTTGTGTGAAACTTCATCATATTTTAGGATATTCGAATTCGACCGAATTGAACAAGTATTCGATTCACATTCGTATTGGTTACAACATTCGATTCGTATTCGTTTAAAAAATATGAATCCAAATGTGGTATGACCACTATTCGATTCGCATTCAATCCATTTTCACCCCTACTCACGACTAGTTTGCATATGGTCACAACCAGTTTGAGATCATGTACAACCAGTTCGTATCCCCATATGATCACCAAATCGCCGACCAGTTTGCGATCATGTACGAGCAGCTCACGACCAGTCTGTATCCCATACGTATTATCCTTTTGCCTCACGATATCTAGTCGAACTTCACATGAGATATATGTCATCCATGGACTGTTCAATCTTTTCTCGATCTGGTGATGGATAACTTCATGTGGTCGACACATTGACCACTTGTGGTATGGCCATGCATTTTCTTTATCCAAGCACATCGACGGACCTAGAGATATCTCTCCTGTTACACTAGCTAGGAGGGGCAAATCTTATATCCGACAATTCACACTTCTCTATATATTTCATAGTATACCCGAAAGTTATCTTCATAACTACCCAATTACGGAGTAGCGTTTGGTAACACTAAGTGCACTGTTACACATATATGAAACCGTGTTGATCTTAGATCTAAGGATTATACATTATATTTACTTGAGACCAAGTGATGATACATAGAATCAAATTAATCTCAATAGTGTATCAAAGTAGGTCAATCCAATATCATTTTCTCTAATATGTGCCTACATTATTGATTCGATATCTCTATATCTATGACCAGTAAAACATGGTCATCAATAAATACATGTGCTGATATATAAGTCACTAGCGTCCCGACCGGTAGCATCCGACTAGGGATATTCTAGAATGATATAATACATAAATTAAAGAGCTTCACCAACACGTCACATACTTGCTAATCTTTATAAATAATAATTCATCCAAGGAATATAATAACATTTATTCTATAATTCATAAATATAGACGTGATAAATCATCTCTATGATTGCCTCTTAGGGTATAACACTGACATGAAAGAAACCCAACCCTTTTTTCCGCTGAAATTGCCAACTCATAATTAGCTTTGCACACAAATATGGTGCCTTGTCAAACATCAACTAAATTTCGTATCTCCAGTCTACCTGAAAATGGAAGTTGCTGACAAAGTACATGATTATACCAGTAGATGTACGTCGATCAATCCGTATATCCTTTAGTGTACCTAATGTGTCTCACAATTGCACGTAAAAGCTTGTGTTTGTTTGCCTTTGCTAGCTTGGTATGGACTTTGAAAGGTCGTCCTTGTTAGCTTGATTACATTTCAACTAATTGATGGGAACTCAAAGTTGAAACAAAAGTTAATGGGCACTCAATTCGCATGTGAAGAAATATTGCCTTCTTAGCTTAATTGCCCTTTTTCTTTGAATTTTCCTTTCAGTTTGCTCGTAGAGACGCGAACAGGGCAGCCCACTAGTGTGCAAAGTTTGTTCTTTTCCTAGCTGGAATAGCAAGAGGGCGACCTTCTTGCCCTCGTTTCCTTGTCCCATATTTGCGTGCTAATTGTAATCCAAATGTTGGTTAAATAAAACCTCTTGGCTTCACTTAAAAAAACTTAATTTGCTTCCGAAATTAATAATTTGATTCGATCTAGTTGATCAATGTGTAATTTTCATAATTAATATGGGTTATTATAGAAGAATACGCTTATGATTTTTAAGTAACAATTTTTTTTTCAAAATAAGCTTCTAATATACTTGTAAAAATATAATATCTCTGACGAGGATCTAATAATTATCAATTAATTAAATTATCTGTAATGTTTATTATAGATAATAATGTCTTTATACTACCATCAGAGGTACCCCCTATTGTTAACTTACAACGATAAGGGAATATTATGATTACCTAGTGGTCGTAAGCTCTTCTATGATCACCTTATGGTCGTAAGCTCTTCTACGACCATCTTACGATCATAAGGTTTACTACAACCACCTTATGGTCGTAAGATTTTCTATGACCAAGTCAACCACGATCACCCTATATAGTTGATAGAATCCACAGACATGTGGACCCAATCGACTAGAGACTCTATACACCACGCTTATTAATGCGTGGTAGTTATACACGTGTTGTTTGTCTTTGACATAACTGCACATAAGTTTCGTTGTCTCTAGCGTAACTGCATGGCGCACGTGCGAGGGAATGTGTCACTGACAGTAACTGCCACCAACGTGTGCAATCCATCAATCGTTGAGACGTCTCCTAGCATTTAACAACTGCCATCTCTTCAAAAGCTATATAAAAGGGACAACACCGGTTGACAGAAAAAGAGGACGATAAGATACCACTACTACAAAAAGGCTAATACTGAACGCCTCATCACAGGCGGTTGACCAAAACCGTCTGTATTACATACAATCACATACGGTTTTGGTTTAGAGACCGTCTGTGTTACTAGCTGCACTAAAAGCTGTTTGTGAAGAGGTAATATCACAGACGGTTCATGTTGAAAACCGTCGTAAAAGTATCCTGAGCGGTTCTTGTTAATAGCCGCCTGTGATAATTCTATATCACGGGCGGTTTTCAACAAAGAACCGTCTATGAAACATCACAGACGGTTCTTAACAATAACCGTCTGTGATATTACCACATATCACAAACGGTTTTTGTTATAAGCATGCGTGATAATATCGCTCTGACCCAATGTGTTTCTTAAATGCGCCGATCGTCTCTTAAATCGCCATCCGCTTCGGCTCCCCGATGCGTCTCTTCGTCGCATCGATCCACTTCGGCTCTCCAATGTGTCTCTTCATCTCACGCTCTGAATTTATACCTTGTTTTATAAAAAGGATTATCCGCCATCAAAGATGATCATCCCCACATACTTATAAAAAAAAAGAAATGGCTGCACCGTATGAGCACCTCTCTCGCTGTACGTTGAACCGTGTTGCGGAAGAACACTATTTCAACAGTTTCTTCACTCCTATATCGGCCGAGAATTTGCTGGAGCAGGTGATGGCCACCTTCCGCCGTCTTGACATCCTCCTCCGCCGTGTCTTCCGGGTGATCTCCCACTTTCAGCGAGTTTACCGCGTCATCGACGTGATCCTCTAAAACGACGTTGCACGTCTCCAGGAGGCTTACCGTCACTTAGACTACGTAATCGAGGCGGCAGGCGACTGAGTCGACCAGGCCGAGACCCCTCAAGCAAGGGAAGAGAGCCTATGGGCTCAATTCTTCTTGGTTCAACAATCTGAGGGTCTTCGGGAGACACTTTCGAGCAATGCGTCGTGAGTGGGCGATTTTAGGCTTCGTTGTTGATGATTAGGAAGCTGTCGATGTTGGCGACTACTACAAAAGCAGGCTATAGTAGGCGCCCCATCACGAGCGGTTCGCCGGAACCGTCTGTGTTGGGTCTATCGAGGACTGCGGTGGCCGCCAACCAGACTTGCGCTTTTGAGGCCTATCACAAGCGGTTCTTATTTAGAAATGCTCGTGATAGTCATTTATCACGAGCGGTTCATTAATAGAACTGTGCGTGAATTATCCTGACGGTTCTATTCACAAACCGCTCGTGATAATCCACCCAATCACGAGCGGTTCTCAATAAGAACCATCGTGATAATTAATTATCACGAGCGGTTCTAATTAAGAAGCTGTTTGTGATATCTCGCTATCCTCTGCCGCCGCCGCTCTGGAGGCCTGTGTCACGAGCGGTTCTTTAATAGAACCGTGCAGTGAATGATCCTGACGGTTCTATTAAAACCGCTCAGGATAGGTGCTATCCGCAGCGGTTCTTAACAGAACCGTCTCGATTGTTGGGCGGGAAACGAAAATTTGAACATAATGGGCGGGTTGCCGAAACTCGCTTTATATAACCTCCATCTCCTCCTCTGTGGTCTCTCCTCCTCCATCTCCTCCTCTGCCATTTCTCCTCCTCTGCCATTTCTCCTCCTCTCACCTTGCGCCCCGGCCTCCGTCGAGCTTGTCGCCCGCGGCCTCCGCCGAGCTTGTCACCCGCGACCTCCTCCAACTCGTCCCGGCCTCATCCGAACCATCACCCCCGGCCTCCTCCACCTCGCCCCGACCTCGTCGTCACTGGCCTCCCACGACCTCATCGCCTTGGCCTCCTCCGCCGTCTCCCGGCCTCCCACGACCTCACTCTCTACTCCCCCTTTGCTTTGTGATGTGGATTCTTGAGTTGATGCTCTTGTGATGTGGGTGATGCTCTTTGTGATGTGTGTAGTTCATGTTGAGTTATTTGGTTTGGGCAAAAATATGGATGGTAGATCGCGCACCGTTCGGTAAAATCATCATAACTTTTGCATACGAACTCCGATTGCGACGTTCTTTGGCTCGTTGGAAAGCTAACGAAAAGCTCAATCCGAAGATTCTCTTTGCAAAGTCTCGAAAAAGTGAAAACCCCAAAAAAGGTCGTTTAGGGCCTCTAAACGGCCTCCAAAGTTTTAGCAGCCGTTTTCGGTTTTTTTTTGCCGCAGAAAAGGCTATCACAGACGGTTCTAAACAAGAACCGTCTATGAAAACTCATCACAGACGGTTCTGAACAAGAACCATCTGTGATAATAGCCTTCACACACTACTACAGAAAAGGCTTTCACAGACGGTTCAAAAACGTCATCACAGACGGTTTCGTGAGCCGTCTGAGTTTATGGGTCGATGATGACATGAGGTCATCACAGACGGTTTTGAACCGTCATGATGTATACTTTCGCTGAGCGGTTTGTGGTTCAAACCGTCTGCGATAACATATATCACGAGCGGTTTCATCCACAAACCGTCTGTGATAATCATATCACGAGCGGTTTCAGCCACAAACCGCTGCGTGATAATCACATATCACGAGCGGTTTTAGCCACAAACCGTGCAGCGATAATCACATATCACGAGCGGTTTCAGCCACAAACCATCAGTGATAATCACATATCACGAGCGGTTTTAGCCACAAGCCGTGCAGTGATAATCACATATCACAGAGCGGTTTGTGGCTAAAACCGTCGTGATATGTGATATCCTGACGGTTTGTGGCTGCTTCATCTGTGATATTTCTCTATAAAGGCCCAGCGTTGGTACGCTTGTACCATTAAATCGGCATCATATATATATTACATATATATTGTTACGTAGTCTCTCGGCCACTTTGGGGATCGTCCACATGACATGAGAAGGATGAGGCGGTAGCCACGGGCAACCTCATTGAGCCCATGCAAATATAAAAATATGGATGCAAAGAGGCGGTCGGACATCCAATTACAGATTGGGCGTCGCTATGTTGAAAAAATATCGTTGATCTTGGGTACTCCGGTAGGAAGTGGCATCATATATTAGCAACTAACCATTCTTGAGCATGTAATCGTCTTTAAACCCAACAAGAACACCAAGCAACCATTCTCATATTTCAAAAGAATTCTCAACTTGTTGCTTGGTGTTCTTGTTGGCTAAAATGATTTATCTCAAAGGAATGGATGTCAATCAATATAAATGCAAGGGCTCAATGATGAGGATCTTTCTCATTTTCTCATCTGCGTTTATAGAGAAGAGATTATGAATGGAATGGTAGGGCGTGCACAGCACGCAAGAGGTAGGAGAACTTGACCGGCATGAACAAGGGACTATTAATATGAACTAATTATCAATTCAATTTCAGCATAAGACTATTGACACCATTACATCACGAGCAAGGGACTATTAATATGAACTAATTATCAATTCAATTTCAGCATAAGACTATTGACATCATTACATCACACAGAAGAGGACTATTAATATGAACTAATTATCAATTCAATTTCAGCATAGGACTATTTACATCATTACATCACGAGCAAGGGACTATTAATATGAACTAATTATCAATTCAATTTCAGCATAGGACTATTTACATCATTACATCACGAGCAAGGGGACTATTAATATGAACTAATTATCAATTCAATTTCAGCATAAGACTATTAACATCATTGAGCGGTTCATCGACAAGAGAACAAGACCAAGGGTGTCCAAACCCACCACACCAGTAGTAGCCCTCGGCATCCATCGCAGAGCACTAGCTAGCCATTTTCATCACAGAGCAAGGAGGGTAGAGACAGAGAGGGACCTTAGTACAGCGCAACCACGGTGGCGACCCCACCACCAGCACAACCCTCATCCATTTCCTTTACCTTGCATAAATCACACAAACATCAGGACACAACTTAAGGCTCATGCATAAAAATCAAACTCAACAAAAGACATTAAGCTAACAGATCTAGAGGAGAATAGAGGGAGGATGGGGAAAGCAAAGCCCGGCCAGGGCCCTAGCGGGGCGCAAAGGGGTCGGGCGGCGGCGACGGCAGGTCGGCGGCGGCGTCGAGGTGGGGAGGAGCGGAGTTAGGGCGGGCGCAAACCCTAGCGGCCGAGTGAGTGGCGAGTTTGGGCGTCACCGTGGTTGTGGCACTGCGGTGACGCCGCAAAAGACACTCTTATCGTCAGTGTCTTTTGCGGTGTCACCAGTCTCCTAACCGTCGGCAACAGGAAGAATAAGCGGCGTCGGCGGCGAGAGAGAGCGGACGAGAGTAAGGCGGCACAGGGAGTGGCGAGTTAGGCGCAAAACCCTAGCGGCAAGCTATGCTAGCTCCTACTTATAAAGACTTATCGAGCGGTTCTATTATGGAACCGCTCGTGATATAGGACATATCACAGACGGTTCCATTATGGAACCGTCCGTGATATAGGACATATCACGGACGGTTCCATATGGAGCCGTCCGTGATATATCCCATATCACGAGCGGTTCCATTATGGAACCGTCCGTAAAATATTTTTTCTCAAGTATATACACTTACATGACATGTGAAGAAATTACATGTTTATATTAAAAAGCGAAACCTATAATTAAACAAGGTTTTTCTAGTGGCGAAGGTAGGTCGCTATCTCCATCTGCAATACTTCATAGGCGGCGGTGTCGGCATCGGACGGTTCTGATCGTGACGAAGCTGAAATCGTCCACCCTACCGTTGACGCGCTCGTTCGATATAATTAATATTAATTGTAACTTCACCTCCAAACTAGATTTTGTTTTCCACAAAACCGTCTCGATATATATATATATATATATATATATATATATATAGAGAGAGAGAGAGAGAGAGAGCGCAATAATTCAACATATAATTAAATATAGTAACTTCACCTCCAAACTTTTTTTCATTTTGGAATTTTCATATATATGGCCAAGCAGCGTGGCGTTAAACCTTAAAAAGATTTAAAAAGTAAAACCTATAAATAAAACAAAGTTTTTCTAGTGGCGGAGGTAGGCTGCTATCTCCGTCTTCAATACTTCATAAGCGACGGCGTCGGCATTGGACGGTTCCTGATCATCAGCGAATGAAGCCTGAAATGCGTCCACTCGCTGACGCGCTCGTTCAAGTGTCTCCCGAAGACCCTCAGTTGTTGAACCAAGAAGAATTGAGCCCATAGGCTCTCTTCCCTTGCTTGAGGGGTATCGGCTGGTCGTGTCGATGCGCTGCCGCCTCGATTTCCACGATCCAAGTGACGGCAAGCCTCTGGAGGCGATGCAACGTCGTTTTGGAGGACTACGTCGATGATGCCAGAACGCCGAAGTGGGAGATCACCGGAAGACACGGCGGAGGAGGATGTCAAGGCGGCGGAAGGTGGCCGTCACTGCTCAGCAAATTCTCCGCCGGCGGAGGTGAAGACACTGTTGATCAAGCAGTGTTCTTCCGCAAAGACGTTCAACCTACACCGAGAGAGGTGCTCGTCAAATGAGGCCAGAAGGCCATCGATTGCGGCGACGAGGAAGAGCGACCATTTCTGTTTTTAATTTTATAAGTATGTGGGGATGATCATCTTGGATGGCGGATGATCCTTTTATATCAAACAAGGAATAAATTCGGGCGTGAGGCGAAGAGACGCATCGAGGCCGAAGCGGATTGGCGGCAAACGAACGCCGCGATCGGCGATGAAGAGGCGCGTCGGGAGCCGAAGCGATGGCGGCGACCGTGGAGTCAGGCGATATTATCACGAGCGGTTAGTGTTAAGAACCGCTCGTGATACTAATAATATCCGAGCGGTTCTTGTTGAACCGTCGTGATACTTCACGACGGTTGTGTTTAAAAACCGTGCGTGATCTTGATAATATCACAGGCGGTTCGTGTTGAACCGCTGCGTGATACTTCCTGACGGTTTTCAAAATGAACCGCTCGTGATATTGCCTCTTCACGAGCGGTTATTTAGCGCGGCCGATGCGCATTTGGTCTCTAAACCAAAACCGTGCGTGATTGAATAATCTAATACCGCGGTTTTGGTCAATAAATGCGTGATGAGGCGTCGATATTAGCCTTTACGTAGTAGTGATGAGCGGTTTTTAATGAAAACTGCTGCGTGATATTCTCGGATCACGAGCGGTTTTGATGAAAACCATCTGTGATAATAGCCTTCACGCAGCGGTTTCAACAAAAACCGTCGTGATAGTGCGTATCACGAGAGCGGTTTTGAACCATCTGTGATAACTTCCTGTTATCACAGACCAACAAATATAGACGGTTCGAAAACCGTCTGTGATGACGGTTCCGAACCGTTTGTGATGAGGCTTCCTGTAGTAGTGACACCGTCACCTATGAAGTATTGAAGACGGAGATAGCGACCTACCTCGCCACTAGAAAACTTTGTTTATTTATAGATTTCTACTTTTTTAATCTTTTTCTAAGCGATGGCCATCTTTGTTTGGCCATATGAAAATTCAAAATGAAAAAAAAAGTTTGGAGGTGAAGTTACTATATTAATTATATGTTGAATTATTACTATATATATATATATATATATATATATATATATATATATATATATAGAGAGCGGTTTTGTGGAAAAATAATCTAGTTTGGAGGTGAACTTACAATTAATATTAATTATATCATAGGCGGTTTAGTGGAACAAATTAATTAAATTATATATATATCCGATCTGTGATATATATATATATATATATATATATATATATATATATATATATATGTATGTATGTATGTATGTATGTATGTATGTATGTATATATATATAGTTAAAGGAAATTTTCAGCAATATTTAAATGACAAAATTGACATATAAACATGTAATTTCTTCACGTCATGTAAGTGTATATACAATATACTTGAGAAAAAACCATTTCACAGAAGGTTCCATAATGGAACCGTTTGTGATATGGGACATATCACGGACGGTTCTATTATGGAACCATCGGTGATATGGGACATATCACGGACGGTTTCATTATGGAACCGTCTATGATAATTATCACTAACGGTTCTATAATAGAACCGTCTGTGATAAGTCTCTTTATTAGTAGGAGTCCGACCGCTAGGGTTTACGCTCACCCTAACTCTCGTCACTCCCCAGCGCTGCTAGGGTTTGCGCCCGCCCTAACTCGTCACTCCCTAGTGCATTTACTCTCGTCCGTTCCGCTCCCCACCTCGACACCACCGCCCGACCCCGTTGCCGCCCGACCCCGTCGTCGTTCTGCAGGTTGTGACACCACTCTGCACTACACAAGACACTCGTACGATAGTAGTGTCTTCTTGTGCAGTTTCAGGGTTGTGCCACAACTACGGTGACGCCGCCACCCAAGCCATTGGGCTTGGCCCCGCGTGTCGCCTGTGCCGCCATGGCTTGGTTCTCCTGCTCGGCCTCTTGCGCTCGGGCCCTAATCGGGCTTTGCTTTCCCCATCCTCCCTCTATTCTCCTCTAGATCTATTAGCTTAATGTCTTTTGTTGAGTTTGATTTTTATGCTTGAGCCTTAAGTTGTGTCTTGATGTTTGTGTGATTTATGCAAGGTGAAGGAGATGGATGAGGGTTGTGCTGGTGGTAGGGTCGCCGCCATGGTTGCGCTGTACTGAGGTATCACCCTATCTTACTCCCTCTCTGTCTCTACCCCCCTTGCTCTGTGATGAAAATGGCTAGTGCTCTGCGGTGGATGCCGAGGGCTACTACTGGTGTGGTGGGTTTGGACACCCTTGGTTTTGTTGTCTTGCTGTTGAACTGCTCAATGATGTTAATAGTCTTATGCTGAAATTGAATTGATAATTAGTTCATATTAATAGTCCCCTTGCTCTGTGATGTAATGATGTTAATAGTCTTATACTGAAATTGAATTGATAATTAGTTCATATTAATAATCCCCTTGCTCTGTGATGTAATGATATTAATAGTCTTATGCTGAAATTGAATTGATAATTAGTTCATATTAGTAGTCCCCTTGCTCTGTGACGTAATGATGTTAATAGTCTTATGCTGAAATTGAATTAATAATTAGTTCATATTAATAGTCCCCTTGCTCTGTGATGTAATGATGTTAATAGTCTTATGCTGTCTCTCGCCATTCATTTCACCTTTGTCTGTGTAACTGTGTTCATGCCGGTCAAGTTCTCCTACCTCTTACATCCCAAGTACGTTCTACCATTCCATTCATAATCTCTTCTCTATAAAGTCTTCAAGCGGTGGTACTTGTGCCATTAAAACCAGCATCATATATATATATATATATATATATATATATATATATATATATATATATATATATATATATATATATATATATATAGTAGTCCCTGACCAATTTAGGAGGTTGTCCACATGACATGAGAAGGATGAGATAGTATCCACGGGCAACCTCATTGAGCCTGCAAGTTTAAAAAGTATGGATGCAAGGAGAGCGTCGGGACATCCAATTACGGATGTTGTCGATAGGTAATTGGGCGTCGCTATGTTGAAAGTGGCGTTGATCTTGTAGTACTCCATTGGGAAGTGGCATCATCTATCAGCAACCAACAATTCTTAAGCATGCAATTATCTTTAAACCCAACAAGAACACCAAGCAACAAATTGAGAATTCTTTTGAAATGTGAGAATGGTTGCTTGGTGTTCTTGTTGGGTTTGAAGACGATTACATGCTCAAGAATGGTTAGTTGTTGATACATGATGCCACTTCCATCGAATACTCTACTGCCCATCGCCACTTTCTCGATCATAGGTCCAATACCTATCGACAACATCCGGTAATTGGATGTCCTGACGATCTGCTTGCATCCATACGTTTTAAACTTGCAGGGGCTCAATGAGGTTGCCTGTGGCTATTGTCTCATCCTTCTCATGCTGCGTGGACGATCCCCCCAAAGTGGCTGAGAGACTATGAACAATATATGTGTGTGTGTGTGTGTGTATGCCGGATTTAATGGCACAAGCAACCACTGCTTGGGGCTTTATAGAGAAAAGTCATCACGCATTTGTTTGACCACAAATCGTGCAGGAAAGTATGCATCACGCAGCGGTTTAAAAACCGCTTGTAATGACCTCATGTATCATCGACCCATAAACTCAGGCGGCTCACAAAACCGCCTGCAGGATGGCGTTTTGAAGCGTCTGTGAATACCTTTTCTGTAGTAGTGTACAGAAGTCATTAGTGTTAGTTTCAGTGATTTCTTTCTTATTGTAAACATAGTCAATACAAGAACATAGGAGTATGGTTGTTATTCTCTTCGGAGAAGGTCTGAACCAGTCTAAAAATTCTTTTTGTCTACTCTTGCATAGTCTCGATCTAATAGCCCCCAACATTCAATTTATAAGATCGATATTAAAACATCGACAATCAATCACAAGAAGCTAGGAAGAAAATATGTAGTGAGACAGTTCCAAAACCACCTCAATATTTTTAGCTAGGTTCCATCTAAAAATTTTGTAGTTAGAAAAATTCAATACAAATATTTGGTGCCGCTTAAACGCCAATGTTTATTAAAAAAAAGTGACACTTTCGTTCTTTTCTTGACCATTGTGCCCTCTGCCCTCTTCTTTTTCCTTTCCATTCGATAAGGAGCGTGAACAAGTTGGGTGCATGGAGGTCGCTGATAGGACGGCGGTAGAGTGCACCACCATGAGATGATGCTACCCATCCCACCACTCCTTAGCCTAGAACCCATCTGATGACCCCTTCTTTGACTTGAGCTCCGGCAACCCCTTTGGTCCTCCACCGCTGCCCCCTCCCCCCTGAATGATATAGTCCCTCTATTATACGTTAATTGTGAGTTTTTGTGATTAATGACAATCGGATTTGTGGGACTAACATTCTCCATGAGCTGATGTGAAATAGGTTTAGTCCCGGTTAATGATGGAGATTTTTGATGACATTATGAGTTGATGGTCATCAAGTTAAGTGGATAGTATCATGAGTTGATGATCATCAAGACAAAGACCCGGTCTTGTAGAGGACATGATCATCATCATGTGAAAGCTCCAAGATGGATGTGCAAGACAAAGGTAACTAGTATAGACTAAGGATTTGTTTCTTAGTCATTATACTAGTCTCGATGTTTGGTTGAGAGACTAGATTGCTAGTATAGATTGTCATACTATTAAGAGGAGTCTTGTCATGTATTGATAGCTCAATCCCACTTGCTCTAGCTCTTCTAGACATGATGCTATTCTTTGTGAATACGTTTTGCAAATAGTTGAAGCTCATGCATTTACTCCGTATAGCATGAGACTATAGTTTGCAAATGGTTAAAATCAATTGATTTTTTTAAAAATAATATTATTGTAATAAAGAATTACAAAAATAGGCTCTTATCGCCATTTCAACTAGTGACAACCTTTGATTTGTGTGCCAATCGCCAGTTGAAATAGTGACAGGAACTCAGGCCTTCCTCTCACCACTCCAACTGGCGATAGAGGACAGCTACATAAACCCCCAAAATCGGCTGAAAAATCATTTTAATTCCGAGAAAAGAGAAGAGAGAGAGAAGGGCGACGAGGAGAGAGGAGAGAGGAGAAGTGATGTAGCGAAGCGCTGCCGGTTCGTAGCGGAGGAGAGAGCTAGAGAGAGGAAGAAGCAGATTCGGTCGTCCACTTTGCCGATAAATGTTCGTGCAACTTTGTATTTAAATTCGAAACCCTGGTAGGTTAGTAAATAAAACTAGCGACATAGAATTCAATGGATTAGATAATTTTAGTTGTATTGTAGTTTGATGTTGTACATCATTTTAGTTGTGTATAGTTTAGTTTAGCATATAGATATTATTTATGATGTAGTACTGAAATGATTTAGATTAAATCCGCAAAAATACCAAACAAAGCTAAAACTTTGTAGGTTTCCATTTTTACACAGTAGAAAAATTGTAAGTGCTGATAAAACTTTTTAAAATAGAAAAATAGCAAGATACCTATAAAAATTTCAGAGTAGCTAAATAGGGTATGTAGACCATAATTAAAATATTCTCAATTTAAATTTGGTTTTCACTTGTACACAGTAAATATTTTGTTAATGCCGAAAATACGTTTTAAACTAGGAAAATCCACAGATACCTCTAAAAATTCTATAAAACTATAGAGTAGCTAAATAGGGTATGTTATAGCTTAATTAAAATATTCTCAACTTAAATTTGGTTTCCATTTGTACATGGTAAATAATTGTTTAATGCCGAAAATACTTTTTCAACTAGGAAAATAACCAGATACCTCTAAAAATTCCACAGTAGCTAAATTAGGTATATTAGAGCTTAATTAAACTATTCTCAACTTATATTTGGTTTCCATTTGTGCACAGTAAATAATTTGTTAATGCCAAAAATAGTTTTTAAACTAGAAAAATAGCTACATACCTCTAAAAATTCTATAAAAATTCCAAAGTAGTTAAATAGGGTATGTTAGGCTTAATTAAAATATTCCAAACTTTAATTTGGTTTTCATTTGTACATAGTAAATAATTTGTTAATGCCAAAATACTTTTCAAACTAGGAAAATAGACGGATACCTCTAAAACTTCTAGAGTAGCTAAATAGGGTATGTTAGAGTTTAATTAAAATATTTTCAACTTAAATTTGGTTTCCATTTGTACACGGTAAATAATTTTTTAATGCCAAAAATACTTTTTAAATTAGGAAAATAGATAGATGCCTCTAAAAATTCTATACTAATTCTAGAGTAGTTAAATAGGGTATGTTAGAGTTTAATTAAAATATTCTCAACTTAAATTTTATTTCCGTTTGTACACAGTAAATAATTTGTTAATGCCAAAAATACTTTTTAAACCAGAAAAATAGCAAGATACCTCTAAAAATTCTATAAAAATTCTAGAGTAGCTAAATAGGGCATGTAGAGCTTAATTAAAATATTCCCAACTTAAATTTGGTTTCCGTTTGTACACGGTAAATCCCTAAATGCTAAAGACACTTTTTAAACAAGGAAAAGTAGTAAGATGCCTCTAAAAATTCTATGAAAATTCTAGAGTAGCTAAATAGAGTAGCTAAATTGGGTATGTTGGAGATAATTAAAATATTTTTTGTGCAATTATAAAGTTAATTACATACTTCTAGATGGAATGTATTGCTATGTCACGTAGTGTCATGTAGTATGTCATTATAGTTGTGTGTAGATCAATTCCAAATATGTTGCTAATCGTGCAATAATTTTTTGGGTGCAATAATAGAATTAATTAGATATGTCACTTCTTATTACTTTTTGGGTATGTTTCGAAGTATTTACAATGTATGCACTGAATTTTCAGGTATGGCTGCCCTAGGGGATGTTGTCCAGTGGCCATACGAATTGCTTAACACAACTATTGACGCGAGTCACCATAACTGCCTCAGTACCATCCTCCCCTAGGAGGGCGAGGGAACCATTTGAGCTTGGTGTGTTGCGGCTGCGCACGCGCATGAGGGCGTGGATGGCGGACCCATGTCGGGTTCGGAGGTACATGTAGTTGTGACCTTTGTATACTCAATTTCTGTCAGACTTGTGTGGGTGGACTCATGTATGTTGTTAATCCTTTCGATGTAGGTTGAGAGCAGCATGCCTCCTTCCACTAGCGAAGATGGTGGAGACGACGTGGGAGGACGACCAGGATGTCGTGGGCAGTAGTCGTATGTTGAGGTAGTTTCCATATGACCGGTGCCTCCTGACGGCGCTGGTTGACCAGTGGAGGTTGGAGACGCACACATTCAACCTTCCATGCGGGGAGATGGCGCGGACCCTTTAGGACGTGGGCTTCCTGACTGGGTTGCGCTATGTGGGCTTCCCCTGGTAGCGTATGATGTCCTAGGAACCTGGTGCATGGAGATCCTTGCGAGGTTCCAAGGGGCGCTACCTCCCCCCCCCCCAAATGCCGGCTACAGGTAGTTCAGCAACATGCACAGGCCTACGCTGAAGTGGATCTGCCAATTCTATGTAAGTATTTATAACTCTTGTGTTTCCGCTTCAATTGCTTGGTTCAACTTAATGATGTGTCTGTGTCTTTTTGCAGCAGGAGCGTATGGCATAGGACACACCCAAGAACACAGTGAGGAGGCACTTCGAGGCCTACTTGCTATGCTATTCGGGTGGGTCATATTCCTAGAGTCCTATGGTGACAATGTCAAGAAGCACATGATCTGCTAAGCACGGGAGTTGGTGGACCAACAGGCGATCCAACCATACGTCTAGGGCCCAACGGTGCTATGTGTGACGTATTGCATCTTGTGCAATGTGTGCCACTGAGTTTGGGACAGCTCCATCCTCTCCAAATGCTTGCTTCTTCTTCAGCTATGGTCCTTCGAGCATTTCCAGATCGAACGACCATAACTGGGCCTAGGAGCCTACACCGATGCCATGTACACCATTGACGACGGCGTGGACCGGTCGACTATGGGTACAGTGTGGTGTCACCAATGGGTAGGTTTTTTGAACCTTTAGGTTTTTGTTATTTGATTCCACAGGTCACCCTCACTCCGATCAATAAGCATGCGCCCTACACGGGCTACATTGCGATGTTTGATTAGTTGGTGGATGACCGCATCATCTGGACGCTGTACACTCCTGAGAGGGTGTACGAGCGTGCACCCCAAGGCGTGTCGAGCTTGTGCACGCGAGACTATGGTTACTGGTACACGTGGAGAAACTTGGTGCACGATGTCTTCATGGAAGAGTACCACGTGCACCGGGTAATGCACCAGTTCGGTCAACGACAGGAGGTCCCTATGCCCTGGGGGTGGCGGTTGCCACCGAACATCCATCGGTAAGTTCACATTTTATTTCTGTCATAGCCTTTCCCTTACGTACTAACGAACTTAATGTTTTGCCTTCCACAAGTACACTAGGAAATGAGTACTTGGTAGGACTTCCTAGGCTGACAGGATGTCCCCTTGGGTTGAGCGGTGGCTCCACGCCTTGGAGGACATGGTCTAGGAGGATGCTCCCTATGACCTCGGGACATATGAGAAGTACATCGTGTGTACTCCACTTGGATGAGGGTTCGTTGCGTCAGGGTCATGGACGACCCACCATAATACGAGGCCACGACAACCGACATGTACCTCACCCAGGTGGACTCTGCATTCCATCGTGTGGTACGTATTGAACGATCCATACTTCTTATTTACTTCACATGTTTTCGGTTTCTAACTTGTTAATTCTGTATACAAAACTATCTGTTAAGACTAGACACTGAAAAGTCTTTTTTACCAGTTTCAAGTATAGCCACAAAATCTAATTGTTGCTCCTTAACCGCTTCACAAATGTAATGATGTTTAGCCAAGTCTCCCAGACCTCTGCTATTCCAAAAGAGACCTTTCATTTTAACTTTAATTTGATTGGCCTATCATGGGAACTTTTACCTTTCTTCTTTCTGGAGCTAGACGTCCTCTTTTTATTTGATACCAATGTAAAATTAGAGTGGTCATCCTCCAAAAAATCATCTAGATCACTATATAAATAATTAAAGGCTGAGATATCAATACAATCATGATCCTCATCCTCCAACTCCTCAACATCTACAATTCCTTTTATTTTTTAGTCTTCCTAATTCAAGATTCTTATTACTTTTGATAGTACTAGCAATCTCTGCACTATCATCTCCTAAAGAAATTCCAATGCTAGTAACTTTTTCAATAACTTGCTCATCAGAAAAAGATAAAATTGAGGACATATAGTGCTCTTATGAAAAGTTGGACACCTCTAGAACGCCCTCTTCTTGTTGGCCTGGAAAGAGAAGGGAGATGGAGAGAGAGTTTTGGAGACAAGGGGTGAGATGGAGAAGTGCGGGAGGGATACAACGATGAGATGGAGATGTGTTGTAGGGGAGATTACAAGCAACGGTATGACCTTGCAACTCCCCTCTTTGTTGGCTTTAGCCATAGTCGCGTGCAGAGAGAGAGGGGAATGGAGTCAGGGACATGTAGACAAATGGGAGGAGATGAGTGGATAAGAAATGAGTGGTCTAGCCTATGTTCGATTGGGATGGAGGCGTCCGATTGTTTTGTGTTGTATCGGACGCACGTAGGGTAATGTTCTCCAATAAAAAGTTGTCGATTGCATGCACATATACCGCATCTCCCTGGTAGTTAGCGATTGATTCAAGACTACGGAAATTAGAGATGGGCACAAGCACGAAGGACCATGCCTATTCGGTGTTGAATGACGACTGCGTGCGCTGGCTTGCCAACGAGGCAGAGCCAGTTTGGCTCTCTTCCGCGGGCAAGAATTGCTTAGCAAAGCCAATTTTTATCAAATGTTCTCCTTGCTAAGCCCTTCCTTGAGATCTAAACACACCGATGGTTTGTTTAGGAGGCCTATTTTCGGTCCGGATCCCATTCTAAACTCGGGAAAATTCCCCGTGGTAGTCCCTGTCCGGCCTTCAGGTATGTTTGAATGAGGCCGAGGACACGGAAATTTCAGCACAACCCTGCCCACTCTTGGGGGGGGGGGGGGGGTGAAGAAATTCCCCATCGCTTGACTGTGTCCTCGATCGCACGCCTTCACTTCCGTGATCCCTCGTCGCATGCCAGCCGCATCCGCTCGTCACCGGTGCTCTGCATCGTCCCCGATCTTGTCCTACCCATCCAGATCGAGGAAGCAGCTCAAACACTTGGAAGCAACAAGGAGGCGAGGAGCATGGCACGTGCGGCACTGCTCTGGCGAACTAGTGCGCCACCGTCTGTGCCATCGAGTGCTCTTCAGCGATGTGCCGTTGTTGAGCCGTCGCTCCACCTGGATGCCGGACGCTGCCACCAAATCCTGCTGTCCTGGCCGCCGACCGCCGCCAAGGCATGAGGATAATCGCTTCTTCGTTTATCCTTTATCCTTTTTTGTTTCATTTTTATGATTTTTGAATGTATTTAATAGTTTCTTAATTGCAGGGTTAAAATCCCTTCTCCCAAATGAGAATAATTCCCTACTAGCTAAACAGGCCTGACACTAACTACTGGAGGGAGCAGCCGAGGCTGGCGCTCCCCTAAAGACGATCAGCTTATGATATACCTCCTAGCACCTCTAACCAGCTGCGCTCAAACAGATCATCGCTAACCGGCAACTTAGTATATGGCAAGCTGCAAGCAGGTGAACAAATCTTATTTGCACCCTTAAAATTTTGGTCACGTGCCCACCACGGGTCAGAAGGACGGGAAAGCTACATATGCGTACAAATGAATTTTGCTTATGATCAGCTATTTACCTTCGTGACAGCCACGTATGTAAGGGAATATTCTCGTGTGAGGACATGTAGTGCTCTTATGCAAGGTTGGACACCTACGAGAAGCATCTTGTTACAAATTATATGTAAGCGGCTCATCTCAGTCGTGACATGCCATCAAAATGGCAGATTTGTACGCATATCAATGCTCTTTGGGTCCTCTCAAAAAAGAAATCAAGAAATCAAATGCTCTTTGGGGTGTCAACGGTGACGGCGTTGTCGCATCGGCCCATGCTGCCTAAAATGCAAGAGTGAACAACGAGAACCTTTTTTTATTAATTAACTTTTTTAAAATTTTATTTTAAAGTTAATCCTAGCGCACTTTATTTCTAAATCTGACCTCTTTGGTCACGCTACCACCCATAGCGTGATAAAATAACGCTATCACGTCACAGGATAAGTCCGCAAAATAGCACTTTTGGTCACGACACTGGTCGTGACGTGACCAAACAACACTGTCACGTCATCACCCATGGCGTGACCAAACAACACTGTCACGTCATCACCCATAGCGTGACAAGAGTTTGCCCTAGCGTGACAGCGTTGTTTTGTCACGCCATAGGTGGTGCCGTGACTAAAGGGGTCAGATTTAGAAATAAAGTGCGCTGAAGGTTAACTTTAAAATAAAATTTTTAAAAAGTTATTTAATAAATAAAAATTCGATGAACGACGAGTGTGCCATAATAAATAAATAAATAAATAAATAGGGATAAAAACGAGACGGATAATTCCTGTCGATCCGAAACTGTATTCGGAAAAAAAATACGTCTGGAGTACCATTTTTTAGTTTCGATCCATGATCGATATTATCTGTATCCGTATCCGAAAAATCTTATGGAAAATGGACTAGAATATGGAAAAAGCAATACCCGATCCATATCCGTATTTTATAGGATATTCGATAAATCAACAAAATGGATATCCGATAAACATCAATATCCTTTAATATATTCCCTAGTTTTCTAGTCATTGACTAATATATAATATAAATTTACATTTGACTATGTTTATATTGTTAAGGAGGATAAATAATTCTCTAATAGCTAGTTTGTGAAATTATATCTTTTCTTTATGTGTACACTATCCGTAAGTTATCCGTGACTAATTTGAATCATATCTGCATCCTTTCTATGTCCGTATTCTAAAAAATTCGTATCAAAACAAAAATATAGATTAAGATACGAGAAAGCAATGAGCTAGCCGTTTTCACTCTAGCCATAAATTCGTAGAGTTCAACTGGCTACTGGCGACAGCGACGTGCCATCTGCACACGGGCAGCACCGGTAGTTCATACAAGAGCCAGCCAACTAAGCTTCATCGGATCGAGTTTGACACCGATATATGAAATCAATGGCTGCCAATTAATCACTCGGTTTTACAAAGCGTTAATTTCCGTCGGGGAAAATATCTTGCGAGCACGGACAGCCCAAGCTCTTCTTTGACCACGAAATGAAGCCATTAAGTGTCGTCCCAATTTTATTCAGAGTCTCTCGGGAATGATACTACTAGTTCTCCCATGGAGTACCTGTGGCTGTAAGAACGACACGTTGGAGAAATGGTTTATTAGCAACTTTTTCCTGATTAACTATGCGCCCACACTCTTGCACTCGAGTGCACCCGTTTGTTGCAAAACGGTTCCTCCGCAGTCAGTGGTAAGTGACTGTACTCAAGCAGTCGCAAATATCAACCGCCGGATCCAAATCGTGTGGCCCAAACTGTTCATGCACTGCACTGAAATCACTGTATATGTGTGTGCTGTGGCAAAATCACTGCCAGTGTGCGAATCCGAGCCGCTGGTCGTTGAAACGCACGGCCGAGATAGCGCGCAGTCGGATCTATGTGCCTAGGTTATATATATCCATGCATGCGTCAGAGAGAAAAAAAAATTGTTTAGTGGGGAAATATATCTTTTTTGGCAAAATTAGTTGATATGTGGGCTCTAAGAACAAAAGAATATTATTTTTTTTGGAAAATGGAACATAGGCAGAAAACAGTATTTGGCCTTTAGGTTTTGGGCCGGACCATTATGTCGTAAGAGTATTTTGGGTTCAACCTGGCCCATAAGTACTGTCCCGGCTACCACTGCCTTTAGCAAAAGATTTCTTCTTCTTTTTCTTACAGAGAGAGAGAGAGAGACAGAGAGTAAAAGTTGTGAACCTGATGTCAACAACACTACAAGTCATCTAAAAAAACAACACTGCCAGTGCATCCCAACTGCGTGGACACCACTTAATTTTCCGTTTAGTAAGACGTCTTAAACTTTCGCAATATATTTGGAGATTTAGAAATTGGAACATAAGATGGAAATTAGCAGGCTCCAAAAAAAAAATGGCTCTTTAGAACATATTTGGATCATTTGCCCACTTAGCTAGCCAAGCAAGGATAACCTTGCCCATGCATCTAGGCTGTTGCCCATAGAGGCAAGGTTAACAAGGTAGCCTTTTTTGGTTACTCTGCCTTGAAAGTGTAAATCAAGTGTATTTTTGGAAAAATCTGCACTAAACACTAAAGTTATTTATGTAAAATTTATCTGTGATGGACTAAAAGTGAATAAACCAAATTCTTTCTGGTTAATCTTATTGTAGGTATTGCAAACATAATTGTTCAGACATACTATATATGTTTGTTTGTTCAATTTGTCTAAAGAAAAATAAATAAAATTGACATTGATGCCATCTTTTATTTTCCAAAACAAAAAACAACCTAAACTATTCCCTTATGTCTTGTGGCATTTATCTATACTAGAATGTGTGCGGGTACGACTGGTGTTAGGGTAGATGAAAGTAGGTATTTACCTATGTGTTTTGCATTTTTTTCCTAAAGCTGGTGATGATACGTGTTAGGTAGAAATGTTTGTCGTTTGTTATTTTTGGTTTCTGCATGATGTAAGTTGGTAAACGTATCGAAGAAAGAGCATGTGTAATATAAAAAGGCAAATTAGAATCTTTTGACTGTTGTCTAAATCATATGAGTACAGCAAGATTGGAAACGCAATAATCAGTAGCATGGTTGGTAGAAGCGGCTGTGGTATAAGATGGTAAATAAGTGTTCAGCATGTTTGAAATGTGTCAACTAAATGTAAAATGAAGCGCAAGTGATACTACTAAATAAAGCAGGAAAGCGGCGCGTGTTTGTAGTGTAGGGAAAAAAGTTTGTAAAGCAGGGGGAATGGCAACCAAAGATAAGGGAGTTGTATTCAGTAGAGGCTACACATTAGGCAAAAGAAGATGTGTTTAGAAAGAGGGTATAAACTAATAATCTTCGCGTTGTACAAAAAGTTGCGCTACGGCAAGTGAACTGGGAGGGCGCAAAATTCTAATAGAGTTTTCACCGTGGTGATATAAATAGGGAACAACATTTAGGTAGGGATATTTATAGAATATTGTCTGGGGAATGCTGCGGATGTTGTTGTTTTATGTGGTGGAGTGAGGTCCTCATATAGAACATTTTGTTTCCTCAGGCACCGGCATGGAACATCGTTAGGCGCAACTATGTAGATAAGCACCTATTTAGTTATTTGGCCCTCTCCAGATAAGTCTAATACTAATAAGAGCAAACCTAGCAGCATATAAGTATATGAATATGAATGTACAACACGTATAAAGTAGGAGTATATAAGTACAATGAATAGAAACATGAAATAAAATGAGCATAAAAGGAACTAAAAAACATTGGCACCTAAGACGATACATCCATCAGCATTGCAATCTTGTATTCCTTTGGAAAGGGAAATTCCAGCATATCAAAACCTCCAAAAAACAGCATATAGTAAGACAAACAGATAGTCAAGTGACAAACATCTTACTTTGCGAGGAGAAGGATTAGAGATGGTGACTGTTTTAACCCTTAAAGGCTGTTCAATGGGAGATCAGATAGTAAAAAATGTAAAAGTAATCTTGCAATGTTGACCCGATTTGTTTGACTTTGACCATTAGCCTAAACAAAGAAGCGTTATTCCTTTTAAAGAAAAAAAAAACAGAGGTAGCATTACTGGTTTGATTCTAAGAGGCTGCCTAAAGGGAGATTAGCACAGTAGATTGTCGAGTTGACTTTCTATTTGCCTCCATTTGCAAAGAAGGAAAAAAATCTATTTGTCTTTCCGGATTTCCTCTAAACATTATGCGCTACCGTACGCAAACATAACACAAAATCAGATTTCAAAAAAAAAATGTACTATCCAGTAGAATCATGTGAGTGCTCATAATTTGATTGGAACTTGTACTAATAGAATCCTATAGTCCTAATACTATAACCTTGATTGCAAAATCTCATCATAGAAGCACTTATATGATATATATCTAAAATAATTTGAGTCTGGAAAACAATGACAACACTATCTCCACTTTAGTGACAAAATCACAAAAAAGAATTATGGAAGCATCATTAACCAAGTCTTGCTAAGAAACATATGATAATTTTTCCCTAGACTGATCGTTAACAAACTATTTTTTCTTTCTTTTTATATGATGTATACAGATGAACAGTTAAGATTCTCCAACAGCAAGCAAACCCACATAACACAAAGAAATACATATCGTCTAGTATAATTATGTTAGTGCTCATAGATTGATTAGATGCAAGGATAAATGTCCATATTTTCTTCTTTTTTTTGTGAATGCACCTAGCATTGTGTATGTCATATTGGCTAGACTCGCAAAATAGGAAACAAAAGTCTAGATAACACAAAAGAGATACAATGCTTAATAATTTGTAGCAGCCTACTGAGCCAAAAAAAAAAACCATCAAGCGCATTTGGTGTTCATGAGACGATTGAGATGGAAGACAAAGGCTGACATGAAAACAAAACCTAATCTCTTGCAATAAAAAGTCGATTTGTAAGGATATTCACAAGGGCATCTTTTATCACCTCTCTATGCTCAATAGACCAGAGGCAGTAGCTTGCGTATTAAAGTTCACAATGGAATTCTCCTCAGGCGCTACCTCTTGACCTTGGCTATCTTTCCCATCAACAGTCGTATCCTGTCACAAAACAAATCTAGTATCTTACGGTAGAACAGTTAAATAGTTATGAAGAACCCACTACTAAAAAAATGATTGTCCTTTTTATAAGAACAGATGATCAAAGGAGCTAAGGACATGCCTCCTACACCAACACCTAGAAAGTAACTGTGTCACTATCCTCTTAAAATCCAAATCATGGCCAAAGGATAAGCTAGCTATATAGTATAAAATCTCTGTAAGTTTAACACACAAACACATAAGAGATTACGAAAACATCTAGAACCAGATGTATCAAGCCTAGGACCTAACATACATGATCTTTTGAGTAAACATGAAGTCCTTTAGTAATTATTTCCATCACGACATAATCTTAGTACAGGCAAAAAAAGGAAGCATCATCAACTAAATTTCAGAGGGAAAGCGACTCTACATTGAAACGCAATTCATGACAAAGGCAATATATTCGCTAGGCCAAAAGCACCCAAAGCAGTAAAACACCTAGCAACCAAGTCTTAATGTTCAAATCATGGGCAAAGGATAAGCTAGCTATCTTTTCAGTAAATATGAGGTTCTTCAATATTACTTTTCATCACTACATAAGTTTAGTAAAGGCGAAAAAGGGAGCATCATCCACTAAACTTCAGAGGGAAAACGGTTCTCCATTGAAACATCAATTATGGCAAACAAAATATATTCGCTAGGTCGAAAGCAAAAAAAACTAGTAAAACATCTAGCAACTAAGTTTTCAGGTGCAAATCATGGCCCAAGGCTAAGCTAGCTATATAGTATAAAATCACTGCAAATCTAACACACACAAACACATAAGAGATTATTACTGATGATGCACCCAAAGCTAACAAAGTTCCCACAATTAGGTTTTACATGCAACATTTATCTCTATTGACATCTTGTTGACCGTGAAACCCTAATTGGTCAAGGAAGCATAGCAAGAACCATACAAATATCTTAGGACTAACTGAGCTCATTTTCTGTGTTAGACTAAAGTACCGCTTACATAATTTGACTGGCATATTAGATGAAAACACTCTTGTACTAGTTCGCGTGACTTTGATCTTATCTTAAAAGAAGAAAAGTTACCCCTTTTTTTTAAAAAGAAGCAGCATGAGTGTTCAAACTTTGAAAGGTTGGTCAATGGGAGATCAGAACACTAAGTGTAAAACCAATCTTGTACTATTAGACGACACTATTTCCAATTCAGTGACAAAATCACAAAAAAACGAAGTATGGAAGCATCATTAAGCTAGTCTTCATAAGAATGCATGTTAAATTTTCCATAGACTGATAACTAAACAACTAAGACTATTTCTTTCTTTTTATATGATGTATACAGATGAACAATCAAGACTTCCCATCAGGAAGCAAACCCACATAACCCTTGTATGCTTGGATGCAATTTTTTCAGTAAGGTGAACTAATATGATGAATTGGACATTAGAAGACCAAAAGACAGTACAAAGGTGTTATATGAAGAAAAAACTGGAATGTCGAAAAATACAATCACAAGAACTATTGATAGAGAAAGCAAGTAATGAGCAACACATCTCCTGCAAAGCCAAAAGATTCTGAAGGCACTTCCCTTGTTAATCGATTATAAGGAATTCACTACTTTGTATGTGCCATGCATCCTATTTCCATTTTTATCACGTCCAGACTTCTAGATACTCGTAGGCATGAGGTTGAGGTGATTTATATGTGCTAGATTTACTCTTCTCAGATATAGTAAAGACAGTACGAAGGTGTTATATGAAGAAAAAAAGCTAGAATGTTATCAAATACAATCAAAAGCACTACTGATAGAGAAAACAAGTAATGAGCAACACATCTCCTGCAAAGACAAAAGATTCTGAAGGCACTTGCCTTGTTAATCGATTATAAGGAATTCACTACTTTGTATGTGACCTACATCCTGTTTCCATTTTTATCACATGGCCAGACTTCTAGATACTCGTAGGCATGAGTTGGAGGTGATTTATCTGTGCTAGATTTACTCTTCTCAACTATAGTAATATCAGTGTTACTAAATGATCTTTCAACAAAAACCAAAATCGCTCAATAAAAAATAGCACACTGGCACAGGTTGGGTTTAATTGTAATTTATAATTAAAGAGTCACTTTTCTGGAGTAAACAAAGGTGCCTATAGTATTGGGATAGGTCAAATTAGGCTCTTCTAGTTTTGTGTTGTATACTTGTATTATTTGCAACAAAAAGAGGAGAGGGCTCAGTAAGTAATCAATATATAGCATTACTTCTTTGCCAGTCTGAATTTGGATGAAAACCTTTATATAAAAAAAGGACGGGCAACACTGTTTGGGACTTCCAATAGTATGTTTTTGTGGACCAAGATTCCATTTCATATTATTCTCCCTAACAGATGGGGATTTTGTGTTTTTGGTTGTGTGGCATTACAAAAGCTCTACAGCACAGTTCAAGAAAGGAAAAGCCTTGCTAAACTTCAGAAATGCTGCTAAGGCTACAACACATGAGAACATGAAGAACCTACATGAAAATTAGAATAACACGATGCCGGAAACAACAAAAAAACACGCTGTTAGTTCATTAATATATTGCTCTTGACCATGCTAGAAACAACAAAAAAGCAAGGAAGCACACCTTCCTTTTCTGCCCCATTTTTACGTCTGCCCAAACTGAAACCCCCACAATATGAACTATCCATTGCACAAAGAGTGCACATACATCAATAATCACAACATCACATAGCCTTCACAGAGCAAAGGGGAGGAGTAGAGAGAGGTACAGGAGTATAAGAGGGGGAGTATACCTTAGTGTGTGGCAACGGTGACAGCACAACCACAGGCATAATCATGTGCGCCCGACGGCCACCGAGAGCCTCGAGCCTCGAGCCTCGCCGTAGGTAGCCACGGCAACCAACCCCAGCATCTTCACCACCAGGGAACACCAAGCAACAAAATTAGTAAATGAACCATCGCACAAACATGAAAAAAAGCAACAGAAAAGGGGGGGAAAAGGGGGTTTGAGTCTAGGGAGGAGGAAGCCAGAACTGGCTACCACCCCCAAGTCCGGCAGGCTAAGCACCGTGGGAGCTAGAGGCGCAGTGAAGGAGGAGTCGAGCCGAGGGCCAGGGGCAGCACAGGGAGGCGAGCGAGTCGCGACGGTGCAGGGAGACAGGGGAGGCCAAGTAGGGCCGAGCGGGGTGAGCAGGTGCGGGCCGGGACCGAGCCGAAGCCGGGTTCACTACTACAAAACAGGCAAAAGTAGATGCCTCATCACAAACGGTTCAAAATGAACCATTTGTGTTGGTCTGTCGGGACTAGGTATTTGTAATGCTAGCCTATCACAGACGGTTAGCCATTCTGACTGAATCGTCAGGATATCTGACTATATCATAGACGGTTTTTAATAGAACCGTCGCGATAATTCACAGACGGTTCTTAAAAAGAACCATCTGTGATAATCTCCGGTATCACAGACGGTTCTTAACAAAGACCATTTGTGAATTATCGCAGACAGTTCTATTAAAAACCGTCTGTGATATGTGCGTATCACAGATGGTTCGTAATAAGAATTGTCTATGATAGGCTGGCATTATAAATACCTGGTCCCGGTAGGCCACCCTGCCCATTCCCATTTGAGCCGCCACCAGGTCCTCCCCCATTGCGCCGCCGACAAAGAGGAGAAGGAAGGGAAGGAAGGAGGAAGGGAGGAGAAGGAAAGGAGGAAGGGGGGAGAAGGAGAGGATTCTCGAGGGATATTTGGTATTTTCATCGTGAGCTCCGAGGGTAACAATCTATAACCCTTTATGTTTGCTATAAGTTAATCGCTAATCAATTTAAGTATGTTTGGTCAATAAGAAGAGTACGTACTTGCGGTTTATTAATCTAATTTAACACTATTTTGTTATATGCATGCGTAGCGTAGATGGACCGAAACTGGATGTACGGTGTGAACCGTGTGAGTCAAGAGTACATTAATGGTGTGTTTGCTTTTAGAAGAGCTGCCGAGCAAGATATGTTGAAGAAGGGGATAAAATTTATATACTGTCCATGCATTGATTGCGGTAATCTGAAGATGTTTAATAACCTGGCGCAGATCAAAGCGCACTTGATTCGAAGGGGTTTCAAAAAAGGGTATATATGTTGGACCAGTCAGGGTGAAGAGCAGATTATACAAGAAGTTAATAATGACGACATCGCAGAGGAAGTCAATGATATGCCGGATGTGGACTGTGCTTTTGATGAGGATAGGTCGTATGATGACAATCTGGATCAGATGCTATGCGATGCAGATGAGAACTACAGTGAGAGAGAGTTTGTAAATTCGAGGGCTTAATGGAGGACTCGGTGAGACCTTTGTTCTCTGGCTGCAAGGCAGAATACACAAGGTTGTCGACCGTGCTTGAACTGCTAAAATTGAAGGCAAGCAATGGTTGGTCCGACAAGAGTTTTACGGCGTTGTTAGGTCTTCTAGCGGACATCCTTCTGGAGGGAAACATGTTGCCCAGCACCACCTACCAAGCAAAAAAGGTTCTTTGATTGGGAATGGAAGTAGAAAGAATACATGCATGTCTAAACGATTGTATCCTCTACCGTAAAGAGTATGCAAATATGCATGTATGTCCTGTGTGCAAAGCATCCCGATACAAGAGTAAGAATACTAATAAGGTGAAGCAAGGACCTCACCTTGGGGATGTCTGGCTATCTTTGTCAAGAAGAAAGACAAGAGTTTGCGGATGTGTGTTGACTACCATCCGTTGAACGAAGTCACCGTCAAGAACAAGTATCCACTTCCGCGGATTGATGATTTGTTCAATCAATTGAATGGAGCCCAAGTATTCTCCAAGTTCCATTTATGATTGAGCTGTCATCAAATCAAGGTTAGAACTGAAGGCATACCGAAGACTGCATTTTTACTCATTACGGTTTGTACGAGTATACCGTTATGTCCTTTGGCTTAACCAATGCTCCGGCTTACTTCATGAACCTTATGAATTCAGTTTTCATGGAGTATTTGGATCAATTTTTCATGGTATTTATTGATGACATCCTTATGTACTCCCAGTCTGATGAAGAACATGAGCGTCATTTACGACTTGTGTTAGTCAACATCAACTTTATGCCAAGTTCAGTAAATGCGAGTTCTGGCTTCATGAAGTTAGTTTCTTGGGTCATGTTCTATCCAAAGCTAGCATCGCTATTGATCCAAGCAAAGTACAAGATGTCCTTGATTGGAAACAACCCAAGAGCGTCACTGATATTCACAGTTTTCTTGGACTTGCGGGGTATTACCGTAGATTCATCCAGGATTTCTCAAAAATTGCGAGACCAATGACCTAGCTCCTTAAGAAAGAAAGGAAGTTCAAATGGTCAACGGAATGTGAGCATAGCTTTCAGATCTTAAAAGAATGTCTGACCAAAGCTCCAGTGCTCATCCTGCCTGATATTCACAAGAGCTTGATATTTACTACAATGCATCTTGCCATGGGTTCGGTTGTGTGCTCATGCAAGAGGGCCGAGTTGTGGCATACGCATTGAGGCAATTGAGTCCTCATGAAATGAATTATCCCATGCATGACTTGGAACTTGCGGCCGTAGTTCATGCTCTGAAGATCTAGTGGCATTACCTCATCGGTAATCGTCGCGAGATCTACACCGACCATAAGAGTCTCAAATATATCTTCACCCAAGCCGATCTGAACTTGAGGCAAAGAAGATGGCTCGAGTTGGTCAAGGATTTTGATTTGGGACTCCATTATCATCCAGGAAAAGCCAATGTGGTAGCCGATGCCTTGAGCAGAAAATCTCAATGCAACTGTTTATCGGTAACTCCCATTTCGCAAGCTTTGTGTGTAATCGCAACGCGTCGCACTGGAGGAAATTGAAGCAGGTTCTCTTGCTGTTCGTAGTGTGAATTTTACAGTTGAGGACCAGATCAAAGAAGCCCAGAAGACCGACTTGGAAGTCGTGCAGATTCGGGAGAAATTGAAACAAGGCAAAGCCAAATGTTTCACCGAAAATGCTCCGGGCACCATATGGTTCGGGAACCGTTTGGTGGTGCCTCATGATCGTAACTTGAGAGATTTGATTCTCAAGGAGGCTCAAAACTTTCAATTCTCCATTCACCCCGAAAGTTCCAAGATGTGACAACACCTGAAAAAGAGGTTATGGTGGAGCCAAATGAAGCGACAGATCGCGTAGTGTGTTGGTGAGTGCGATGTATGTCAGAGAGTTAAGGCTGAGCATTTGAAGCCAGCAGGTACTCTACAACCCCCGGCTATTCCCAAGTGGAAATGGGAAGTGGTTGGCATGGATTTTATTACCGGCCTTCCAAGAACTCAAGCCGGGTCCGATTCCATATGGGTGATTGTCGATCGTCTGACAAAGGTTGCCATTTCATTCCTATCTAGACCACCTACACCGGGGTCAAGCTAGCAAAGCTGTACATCTCCAAAATTGTTTGTCTCCATGGTGTACCAAAGGTGATCGTTTCAGATAGAGGTCCTCAGTTCTCATCCCACTTCTGGAAGTGCTTGCATCAAGCAATGGGGACCAACCTATCTTTTAGCTCCACTTACCACCCGCAAACGGATGGGCAAACCAAAAGGGGTAAATCAAATTTTAGAAGACCTTCTCCGAGCATGTGTGCTGTCGTATAGCAAGAATTGGGAGAAGTGCTTACTGTTTGCGGAGTTCTCCTACAACAATAGCTTCCAATCAAGCATACAAATGTCACCCTTCGAGGCATTGTATGGCAGAGTTTGTAGGACACCCTTGAACTGGTCCAAAGCTAGGGAGAGACCATTCTATGGTCCAACCTTGGTGGAGGATGTAGAAGAACAAGTTAGTGTCATCCGTGAGCGACTTCGAACGGCTCAATCTCGTCAGAAGTCTTATGCCGACCGTCATCGTCGCGAGTTGAGTTTTGAGGTGGATGATCATGTTTATCTTAAAGTCTCTCTGATGAAAGGAATGCATCGTTTCCAAGTCAAAGGCAAATTGGCACCTCGCTACATCGGACCATTCCGAATTCGGGCAAAATTGGGATCGGTGGCCTATCAATTGGAGTTGCCACCATCACTTTTAGATGTGAATGATGTGTTCCATGTTTCACAATTGAAGAAGTGTCTTCGTGTTCCAACCGAAGCTACCGAGTTGGAAGAACTCGACTTGCAACCCAATCTTTCTTATCGGGAGCACCCGATTCGCATTCTTGAAGAAATGGAACGCAAGATGAGGAATCACAACATCATGTTCATCAAAGTTCAGTGGAGTAATCATATTGAAGATGAGGCTACTTGGGAACGTGAAGACCTTATGCGAAATGAATATCCGTATCTTTTTCCTTCACTTGAAGTGCCTTCGAATCAAGAAAGGAAATGTTAAGAAAAACAATGGAAAGGAAATTGTAATAGCCATTCCTTGTAACCTTGTTAGGATATCTTAGCTCTATCTTCAAGGAAATCAAGACAACAGATGATGTATCTTCCTTTAGAACCTTTCTATCCGACTTCCACCCTACCGCGATCTCGGGGACGAGATCTTTTGTAAGGGGGGAGGTTTGTCACATCCAAAAATTAATTAAGAGGATTACTATGCATCTCATGAGCATGCATCATTGTTTTCAAACATCTACATTATATATTGCACTTGGAAAATCTCAAAACAATTATTAAACATACACTTTAATTTGAACTTCAAAAGAAAAACTAAAAAAAATGCTACTTAAGTTCCTTTGGACATAATTTATTCAAATACTATATTAAGTATAATGTATTAATATAATTTTTCCCAAATTTTTGGGATTGGTTTAAACCCTAAGAAAATTCAAACACAATTTAATGACCTACACTAAGTTTGAATTTAAATTATACACATTATATCTTGAACAGTAGGGTTCAATAATTTTTATGGACACTAGACCTTCCCAGAAACCCATGTGATTTATTTCACATTTTTAGGAATTTTATTCCAATTTTTAAAGCCTTAGTCAAACCGTTTTGTTTCTTTGGTCAAATCTGAATTCAAAACTCAAATTCTGGCACTATTGCTCCGACTCAGACCCTTGACTCGAGTCCGACTGGACCCCTGTGCACTGGGTTCAACCTGACCAGCAATCGCTCGGATCGTCCAATCCAGATCCGACCATTCGAACCACTTCCGCCCCGGGCCACACACTATTGCACCGACCGGACTGCCCTACGCGCGCCCATCTTCTACCTTGGGCAAGGACGCGCAGGAGCTGAGCTCCACGCAGTGCCCACGCTCTGCCACAGGCTCCATCAGGGCGAGCGACACCGTCACCCACCGCCCTCCTTGGCTACTCGCAAAGCTTCGTTCGTTCATGCTGTGTCGATCTCCATCCTCAGTCTTGCACAAAACCAACTCTACCTCTCTCTATTGCTCATTTCTCTTCCCGGGCATGGAAGAGGGGGGAGGCTCTAGCTCCTCCTCCTCTCGGTAAGGTTCACCTGTGACCCCATCGCCGGACTCCTCACTCAACACCACTTCCATTTTTGCCGGTTCGAGCCATCGTCGTCCACTAAATCGCCAGGCGCATCTTCTTCGTCTTCGGCTCCGGCAGCCATGGTCCCGCGGCTCATGAGTGTTCTGGTGAGTATTACGCCACGGGGTCTTGTTCTTTGGATTCACATTGTCCTGTTGAGTCTTCTGGTGAAGCTAATCGGTTTTTGGTGCATTCCTGAGGGAGTTTGGACCCTTCTTCTCCAAGCACGGTAAATCACCGCCGCCGAGCAATTCGTTCGCTCCGGTGAGTCTCCTCCCCAACCGATGTGTCCATTAGCTTCCAGGGGTTCTACTATCTCTCCTTTGAGCTCCCTACCCTTTCTCATTGCCAGGTCGAGCATGTCGCCATGAAGCTCCATGGCCGCACCACCGTCGTCCCTGTCCCGGCCACCGTAGTGATGCTCCGCCTTCAGTGAGCTCGGTTTCGTGTTCCTGGTGGTGAGGCGACGCTGACGCGCCCTTCCCCGAGTCTCCTCGACGTCCGTAGCATCTTCTCCGTAAGCACCGCACCGTCGTCTTCGCTTCCGGCCGCCGTGAGCTCGACGCCATCCACCTCCAGTTCCCACGCCACTTTGAGCGACTTCGCGAAGACCTCCCGCACCTGGTGGTGGTTATGTCGAGCCCAGAGCTGCCCTTCTTCGCCGAATCGCTGACCTCACCACGTCCGCCCCGCACGATCGCGCCGAAGTGCTCACGACGAGAGCTCCGTTTAACAGCCGGCGGTTTAGGTAATGGCTAATCCTTAGCGTTTAAGTATTTCCTTGATGAACATATGACGTGTTGGCCCCACGAGGTTAATCTTGATTAGGGATTTAGTTGAAACTATTTAGATCTAGGAGTGTTTGACATGTGGGCCCAAACAACCGGTTTACTGGATGTGTAGTTCGCAAAGTATTCTTTCTCCTAAGGAAAACGTAATACTTTTATGCTTTAACCGATTTTACGTTTTTGTTTAACCGAAGACGTATTCCATAGTTTACGCCATCAACGTCTTTTTCGACCGTGATCGAGTCAATGTTGACCGGGCCAAACCCTCAACCCCGGTCCCACTCGTCATCCTCTACGGCTAGCTGTAGGCGAAGTGAGAAAAGTATTTAGTCCTTTTAGAAATCCGAAATGAATTATTTGTACACTGAAAATTGGTATTAACTTCGAAAATGTATAACTAAATCGTTTTAACTCCAAATCCAGTGAAACAATTTTGATAATTTTAATTTTAAGTGAAATTTATTTTAAAATAGGTTTCAAACAACTCATGGTCAAAGAAAATATATTTTGTGGAGAGTAATCCAAAACTGAGTTATTTTTGAACTAGAAAAGACTATTAACTTTGAAAATTCATAACTAATTCATAAAAACTCCAAATGAGATAAACTCAATTATTTTGGCCTTAAAATATAATTATCTATTATCTATGTAATACTTTGTCTCATCACTATTCTACAAATTTTGACCAAATAATTAAATTGCTTGAATAATGACCTATTGGAATCTGAAATTCAAATTGTCATAACTCTCACATACTAAATCCAATTGTAATAATTATTTCACCTAAATTCATATAAAATCATAAAATATCCACTGGAGAAAAATCATGCATTTTTGAGCATTTTGGTTTTTGAGGTTTTTCTCGGTGTTTATTGATATCGTTAATTCTATAGATTCCGAGGCCATTGATATTGACTTGTACACCACAGAGAGTGAGCAATTAATCTTCCAGCAAGATAAGAATCATTTGAACTTTTTTTTTGCATCATATTTGATCCTAGTTTTGTTAAGTTAGTGCAATGATAATTGCTTGCGTGCTTATTTTTACTATGTTGCTATTTTTGTGATGTGTAGAATAGTTATATCCTATTCTATGAGGTTATCCTTGAATTATTCCAGCACCACATGCTTAAGTTAGGATGTGTGAATTATATTATTCGAGTTTGCTTAGCCATGCAAGTCTAGAACGGTAGTTTGATTGTCGGGATTAACCCGACAATTTTTGGGAAACATACACTTTCTTATATCCTTTTGTTTCAGATCTTTGTATATGTTATTTAAGTTAAATTTTGTCATTCTAAATGAGTTTTGGGTCTGGACAAGTGTTGGCTAGTGAGGGTGCCTTCGTGCACGATTTGGGTATGTGGATGTCTTGTCCGGACCATTAAGGACCGAACTTTGGTAACGTTGTTGATTCAAGTACATTCGTGCTATCACACGCGGTATATGGGTGCTGTAAGGTTAAGTAGGGGGAAGGTTTTATTGCGTTAAGTCTCATCGTGGTGTAAGGGCATTTGTGTTGATCATTTGTTCTTAGAAGCCGATGCAATTTTCTATAGTGTGCAAGCTAGCACCAATTATCATATTCCTTGCATCGGTATTTCCAATACAACTTGTGAGCCCGCTTGGCAAGCGCTATATGTCACTTGAACTGGGTATGGGAGCCACTCATAAGGGGCACTTAGCTCAATAGGATTTTCTTGCTAAAAACAATCGTATCTCGATTCTCCCCGGCCAGCATACCGAAGGAAGTGTGCTATTTTCGGAGGCATCTGGAGGCTTACGGGCTAATTGAGTCGTGTGGGTAAAGTAGTACACCTCTGCAGAGATAAATCTATTCGAATAGCCGTGTCCTCGGTTATGGACAACCGCTTGAGTTCGGGAGTTACTATTGTTAGACTATATATTTAAATTGTGGATACCTTTGGCTTGGCATGAATGGGATGTTCATGCATTTTAGTTGTATCAAAGTGGACAACCACTATGCTGTTGTTTGCTTCAATTGTTATTCAAGTTATCACTTATTCACATGCTTTACTTCTACTTTAAATCTATTTACAAAATGGCAATTGAAAAACTAATATGTGTAGTGTTGGAGTAATATTTTATCCCCTTGCAGTGGGATCCACTCCACGTGGTGAACATCGGCTCATCGGATCTGAAAATGTAATCACCTGGCAAAGACCATCTCAGATCCTCGCTTGTATCTCAAAAAGACCTGTAATACCCTCGATTGTATTCTTGGAGTAGCCAACCCCAAGGGGTATTTTGGTCATTTGTGCAGGCTTGGGAGCCTATAAATACCCCCATGTATCCCTCCTTTGAGGGGAGCTCTCTTGAGCATTATATGAAGAGAAGTCATCGATGAGCCTCCCGAGGAACCTCGAACCCCAAGCAGCCACCGACAGAGTAGGGCGGTCCTCCCGACCCCAACTCAGATAAACCCGGTGTCACACTCGCCTCGTGGACGATGGCTCAGAGCACTACCGACGCCCCGCCTCTCACTCACGCTTGGTTTTCACACCATCAACATTGGCGCTGACCATGGGGACCGTAGCTGATCAACAGAAGGCTATGGCTCCTACCAAGAAGTACTCCAAGTCCGCGAGGCCTCCTCTCACTTCAGAGCATAGGGAGCTCATGGACGATCGGTCCGCTCTCAAGAAGCCCAAGACATGGGTTATCTTCGAGATCGGAGCTATTCATCTCGGGATGCATAACGCCCTCGCAGATTCCCGGCTGCCAGCATCCCCACCTCCATTGCACCACCGACGCGTGTCTCGCCCAAGGCAAGAGGCCCAAATGTTGCCAAGCTCCAGGGCCATCCACCGCCTCCCGGGGCTCGATGTCGCTAATTGCAAAGCAATGGTGGAGGCAACTGCAAGGCAGGTGGTGGACTACATGATGGCCACGATCGCACTCCCAGCCGCCCTCAAGACGCCTCCCGCCTCCCAAAGACCGCCAGCCTCAGTGGCCACCGACCCGCTGCAGGGGGATTTTTCCTGAGGAGGCCAGGGGGCATCTCACAACCTCCCTCCACTCGCCCACACGGCGGTGATGAGCGGGCTCCCATCGCCAATGCACCCACCAAACTCTGGATGGGGAGGAGCTCAGCCCTTTCCATTGCAATTCATCCCGTCGCCCCAGCCTCCGAGGCCTGAGTTCATACCCCCTGGAACGGGCGCTCCGCGACCTCCCCTCCAAGCTCCTCCGCCTGGGCAAATGCGCCTGCACCCGGAGATGGTGAGTCAACTCCCCCCAATAAGTGCTGGGCTCCATCCTCAAGGTGCTACATGGCCGGGGGCGACTAGGGAGCCCGTGAGGCCAAAAGTTGCTCCCCCGGTGCCCCCTCCAGCACCTTCAGGCGGAAGGACCATTCCACCCGTCATGGCCCAAGTGCACTCATCAAGCCGTAAGGATTCACATCAAGGAGGCTGTGGTCGAGGCAATGAAGAGCATGTACTCATGGGCACTAGGCATGTCCCCGTGCCACCAATTGGATCCGCTGGGGAGCGCGGTCACCACCACCACGAAGAAGAGGATGCTGAATCACTAATCTCTCGGCCGGATCAAGTTGCAAGTTGGTGCGGGCGCTCCAACTCGCCAATGCGCAAGACCATCGCCGCCACCGGCAGTATCTAGCTCTTCCACCAGAGAGCCTCACCATCGCTTGCCGCCGCACCGCGATCACCATCACTGCGGCGCACGAAGGACAGGGCGCCCTAGAGATCGAATCCTCTCACAAGAGACATCTGCAAAACTCCTTTCCGATCAAGTTCCACCAGCAACTCTGCCTTACGATGGGGACTCGACCCCATACAATTTGAAGTATACTCCACTACGATTCGGCCGGGAGGTGGAGAAGTAGAGATGTGCAACCGCCTCCCGCTGTTCTTTCCTAACGACACGCTCTCGATTCTTCAACCAAAAGAAAGGCTCCATCTATTCTTGGGACCAAATTGAGGAAGAGTTCAACAAGAAATTTCCAAGGAAGCTATAAGCTACTCTATGCTCCCCAACCACTTTTTTATCATCAAGCAACAAAAGGGTGAATCCACAAGAGAATTTCTAAGTGCTTTTCCAAAGTGAGAAGCCAAGTCGCAGATGCCCTGCACTCAACGGTCATAAATGCTTGCAAGGAAGGGCTGCTTCCCGGAGAACTCAATCGCACGCTGGGAGAGATCCCCGAGGACGACCCATGAGCTCTTCGAGGTCGTGGAAAAATACACCGAGGGGATGAAGATGACTGCCAAGAAGGACTTCGCCAGAAGATGAAAGCATCTCCTCAGGAGGAGGTCAAAAGGCTCCTCCAGAAAGAGGGCAAGGACCGAGGATCAATCCGCCGCAGACGCGACTCCAAAGTCCTCGCTATGATCGACGACCTCCAGGAGCGTGGGGCAACTCCACCAGAGGACCTAAGAAGGAATCGGCCTAAAGCCCATCGAAGGGCGCCGGTGAAGGCCGCAATGAAAAAAGAGGTGACCCAAATCAAGGAGACGACGCTGTGCGCCTACCACAAGATGCGTGGGCATGATACAAATGAGTGCCGCCAAGATGCCGCTAAAATAGCGAAAGCTTCAAACGCTGCCCTTGCCGCCGCACGGTCGCCATCACGCCCCACTACCGCAGTATAATGCCTCTTCAAGCAATTCCACGCCCCTAGTATAGGCCCTTGGTGATCTACCCCGGCAAGAAACCGCAGGATGCCGAGCATGAACTCCTTTTCAAGCACCGCAAAGACAAGTAAACATCATAATAGGGGCTCGGCCTGTGCATGCGCCAAAGCGCCAACGAAGGAGTACGCCCGGAGGTCAATGTCGAGGGGTGGCTCTCAAAGCATCCCTCCCAAGTGGGCAACATTCCTCTTAGCTTCACAAATGAGGATGCAAAGGGCTTAAGGTTCCTCATGATGATGCCCTTTACTAACCGCCATAATATCCAATTGTGAGGTCTCCCCGATCCTTGTCGACGGAGGAAGCTCGCAGATATACTCTATTTGCGCACTCAAAGAACTATGGGAGTCATCGGGGATATCATCATGGCATCCCGCCGCCATCCGACGGCCTCTCACCGGTTTCGCATCAGAAAATCCATTCAACCCTTGGGAGGATTGAGCTTCTCATGACATTCGAACACGAGAATCACCGCACGGAAGTTGCCACCTTCGATGTCGCTGATATCGAGTCCCCATTCAATGCTATCATGGAAGGGCAACTCTCAACCGCTTCAAGGCGGTCCATCAAAACTACCGGCTTAAAGATACCAGTTCGCGGGTCATCTCCGTGAGGGGCGATCAAGACTTAGCTCGCCGCCTATACCACAAAGCGGCAATCGACTCGCGACATCAACTTCCTCGAGACTAAGGAGTCAAACGAAGGAGCTGCCGCTTTCTCACCAGGAACACTAAGGACGATCCCCAGGAGATGCCGTCAAGCCTCGCCCGAGGGGACTCAGACAAGGTACAACTTTTGCAAGACGACCATGGCCTCTTAGAGTCGGGTCGATCTCCCAAGAGAAGTGGAGAAAGAGCTCGTGAAGTTCTTAAAATCCAAAGGTCGACGTGTTCGCTGGACACCGCCGACATGGCTTCAAGATCCTGAGGTGATCCAAAGATCACCGCGGTGAGACTGGATGCCCTCCAAGAAAGCAAAAGCTTCGAAGCTCTTTCCGAAGCGTGTCGCAATTAAAGATGAAATTGACAAGCTCTCAAGGGCCGCCTCATTCGGGAGGTTTGGCATCCGGAATGGCTAGCTAATCCTGCTTTTGGTAAAAAGTCTAGCGGCAAGTGGCGATGTGCATCGACTTCACCGACCTCAACAAAGCATGTCCGAAAGACCATTACCCACTCCCGTGCATCGACCAACTCGTTGACTCCACTGCTGGGTGTGAGTTGATGAGTTTTTAGATGCATACTCGTGGTATCATTAGGTCCACATGGCTAAAGAAGATGAGGAAAAACAAGCTTCATCACCCCCGTAGTCGCCGCTACTTGCGCATGCCCTTTGGGTTGAAGAATGCCGAGCCACTTTCCAACGCCTCGCCTCTTCTCATCCTCAAGGACCAGCTAGGTCGCAATGTGGAGGTTTATGTCGATGACGCTGTCAGAAGAGCATTCAAGCTTGGCATATTGAAGATCTCCAAAAGACATTCACCAACCTTCGCAAGTTCAAGGCCAAACTAAACCCCAAAAATGCGCCGGGGTAAAGGAGGAAAGCTCCTAGGGTTCCCGGTCTCACAATGGGGATCGGCCAACTCAAAAATTCGCGCAATCCTTGACATGGAACCACCCCGCCCACCAAAGACGCCCAAGGCCTCATGGGCGATGGTCACGGACGCTTCCCGTCATGTTCGGCGAAAAGGGCCTCCTTCTTCAAGATTCTCCGTAGGCTTGAAGGCTTCCTATAGACCGATGAAGCCTAGAAGGCCTTCAAAACCTAAAAGCCTACCCGCAGCCCCCTCCACTCCTCACAAGTCCAAGACCAGAGATGTGCTACTCCTATACTCGCCAAGAACCCCGTCAAGGTGAGCTACTGTCTTAGTCAAGGAAAAGAAGGAATTCAACACCCGGTATATTATGTCACGACTCTGGCAGAGCAAAGATAAGGTACACGTAAATAGAGAAAATATGCTATGCTCGCTTATGGCTTCAAGAAAGCTTTACTACTTTCTCGGGATATTCTATCACTATTCCAACAAGCTACCCTCAATGAGGTGATGAGGAACAAAGAGGCCACAGAAGGATAGCAAATGGGCCACTGAGCTAGCACCTTTCTCTCAAGCTCGGGGAGGACTTCTATCAAATCTCAGATCCTTGCCGATTTCGTGGCTGAATGGACTGCATCCCCAGTCGACCATGAAGCACCAGCAAGCACCCTAAACACCCCTAGCAAGTATTGGACGTTATACTTCGATGGGTCCAAAGGCTCGCGGAGGGGGTGCAAAGCGCTGCCTTAGTAAGCCCGGAAGGGAAGGCACTTGAGTACGCGGCCCACTTATCCTTTAACCCCACAAACAATGTGGCCGAGTATGAAGCATTACTCTTGGGTCTACGCCTTGCTAAGGCCATGGGCGTCCGACACCTTCTCATCTTAGGGGATTCCCAGTTGGTTGTCAATCAGATGGATAAAACATATCAGTGCCTCGATCAAAAAATGGCCAAATACTTGGACAAAGTAAGGAAGATGGAATGCCACTTTGCCGGACTTGAAGCTCGTCGGATCCCCCGTGGAGATAATCACCGAAAGCATCACCTGCTCGTGCCGCAGTTCTCGTGAACCCTTCCTCTAGAAGTCTTCTTTGAAGTGTTAAAATGCCATCAATGGAAGAAGTGGCTAATCCCGAACTACCCCCAGAGGTCAACGAGACTTCGGTCCTTCCTCCCTCCTGGATGACTCCCATCATCAAGTGCATACAGGGAGAAGAAGAGCATGAGGATGCAAGAATGGCCTCAGAGGCTACACTCAACGCCGAATCGACCTCGGTCACGCCTTTGCCTTGCTCCAACGCAAGCAAAGGCCACCGCTACTTATGACGCCATATCCCTGAACATATACCTACGAGCAAAACAATAATACAAGTTTAACAACATTTACAGTCCCCCGAGAGGCATGCCCTCTCAAGCACAGGAGTGTTCCCTTATTACATCTGGCATACCGAAGGCCTCACAAGCAAGGCCTCTGTTATGGCGGCTTCCTATCGGGGAATTGAAGCACCTCGCGACGATCATACCTAATGCTAAACCACCCACCTCCGCTGCTATCCTCATAGGGCCGCTCGATGGGCCAGCGCCGCCCCTCTCACAAGACACCGCTTATATTTGATGCCAATCACCTTCCATGCCCCGAATGAAGTATAACATCGCCATGACATTTTCATAATAGAGGAAATGCAAATGTAACCATGCTCTTGTATGGAGGGCTACATAGGCTCGTGCCTAACTCATCTACCAAAAAATAAAACACTAAGCACCTAGCATGGTATCACTACAAAGTCTATACTAAGGTAATATGTTAATGTAAATCATACGCTAGCCGGAGCATCACGCCACGCCACCGGAGAAGGCACATGAACTCGGGCTGTGGATGAAGCGATGTTTTCACGAACTCGCCAAGAAGAGGCCTCAAAGATGGCTCGCCTCCTGGGACGCCTTCACCTCGGGAGTGAAGGAGCCGCTGCAGTTCTCGCAAGACCGCCTCCTTGCCTAAACTGTCTGAACGATGGGAAATGGCGAGGGCCCCGCTGTCAAAGCTTGCCAAGTAAAGGATCGACACCGATCCTCTCAGAGTCTGGGCGAGCAGACGGACTCGCCTCCCCAAGGAGAGGAACCCACACCTCGCCTCGCCACCCCGGAGGGATTAGAGCAACTTTAGCTCCTAAGCTCTCCAAGGACCTCTCGACGGCTATAGTGATCTCCCGAGTTCAAGAAGTGATTCACCGCTGCTGTGTCTTGGTCACGCCCTCCTCCAAGCTCACATTCACATGGTGAATGACTCTAGCCTTCTTCTCGAAAGTTTCAGCCTCCTCAGAGTTTTCACTATCTTCAAGAGTCCGCAGCTTTTCCTCTCGAACTTTCAGCCTTTCCTCCGCTAACTTCAACCCGTCATCATCCAATGGCGGGCACTACCGAGCCTCACCGCCGCCTCAAACATCTCCTCAATAATTGGGGGCTTCATCCCTAATGATGTTAGAGATGGAAGTGGCTCACAGGAGCATGCGAAATGCCAGTTAGAGGATGATTAAAAAGCAAGTATTGGGCAGAGGAAGGTAATAACCGTAAAAGTACCGAAGTAGAGATTTATAGAGGTACCCAAATGATCCTGAGGAGCGGAGAACTTCCAACGCTCGCCAGATCGCGAAACGAGCCATGTACTTGTCGACATGCTCGGTGAGACGACGAATCAAGAACAGATCATCATCATCGGCGAGCGGACAACGAGGAAGGCAACTCAAGGAGGAATAACTCGCAATTTCATCACGATCCTTGTGCGCTCAACCTCAAGGCCGGAAGGGCCTTCTCTCCGCTGGGCCCTCAACCTTGGGCAACAGATCTCCCGTGATCCCCACCTCAGGCTCCCACCTCAAAGAACATCTCGACGGATAGAAAACATTAGTGGGCAACGAGCAACAAATGAACAAAGATGAATAAAGATAAAAATGCGCTTAACCTTCATTGGTACCAAAGAGAGAGTCAAGGCATCGCGACATCGATGACAGTGCCTCCGAGCCACCTCGAGGAGTCGAGCCTAACTCTCCTTCCTCCAGCCTCCTCCTCCATTCTCGCGAACGGGACCCGGCCGAGCTAGAGCCGGAGGGAGATGCAGAGCCGGGCCTCAAGAAGAGGATGTGGCTCGAGAAGTCCCATGGCTCGAGGAGGCCCCCAACAACCCCGTGCTCTGCCTGGCATGAACACCGCTAGAAGGCTCCCTTTTCCTCTTTGCAAAGATGATCTCAAGTGCCTCCGAAATCTTGAGGCTTGTCCCCACGTGAAGCATGGCCAGGGGCAGCAGGAGGTAGAGGACGCCTCGAGGGAGGACGTGTGGTACTGGAAGCATCATGACCAGAGTCACCTGCCAAGAGACACTTCGCTCCTGTAGTAGGAAGCCTTGCTCTTGCAAATGAAGGTTTTGCTGCCAACTCGACCCTTCCGAGGAGGGTCTCGGCAGCCATCCAGATCCAACACCTTGACCTTCTTCCTCTTCGACGGATCGTGGACCGGCTTGTTCTCGAGGCATCACCAACTTAAAGTTGTTGGCAATGTCGTTACCCTCGACCATCGAAGATGCCAACCTCCTCAAGGGCCTCAGACTCAAGATGGTCATCTCCGAGAATCCAAATGGCCTCCTCAATCGCTCTCTTGGGAGAGCGCACCGCACCGCAACAAAAAATCAAAGGTTGAATCAAGCACAAACCACAAGTAAATAAGAAGATCCACCAAGTCGCTACTTACCTTGCTCTTGGAAAGTTTCCAGAGTCGCGTTCTTGTCGATCAAAGGGCCGACACCTGTAAGGGTCATCTCCTCCATCAAGTCCCTGGACGCCGCCCACTTAAGGACCTCGGATGTAGCACTAACAAACTCCCAATGCAGATCCGAGAGAGGAGGAATCTCGTGATAGTTGTCCCGGTAATCTTGGGCTGACTGACCGTGTAAGAAAAGCCTCCACCTTCAAGTAAAACCACTTTTTCCGGACGACTCCAGCTTGTATTTGGTGGCATGAACAGATACTCACCGGGTGCCGAATAGTCGAGACTGCTGAGCCTAGCGGTCCGAACCTCCTGCTCGATCACCGAGATGGAAGAAGTAGTCAAAAGTCGCAATAAAGAGGCTTCAGACGCTTGCCCTCAATCGCGGTCTCAAGACACCACAAGAATACCCTCACCCTAGCAAGAAGGTTAGGCGAGAAGTGCGAGAGCTCAACCCGATAGTGCTTCACAAGCGCCCGGACGAAGGATGGATCGAAGCCCCAGTCGACCTCAACCAAGCTTTGAGCGCAATACAGTATCCTCAAGGGGGGCGCCGCCTGCCCGCCATCGGACGCCGCCAACAGAAGGTGGCTCCTGTGTGCCACCAACGCCTCCGCCTTAGTAAGGAGGAAGGTTCGACTCCACAAGAGCCGCCTCGTTAGGACTGGCTATCAAGGATATCGACTTCCTCATCAAGATTGTCGCGTGGTTTGGCCGCCCCTGCCACCTTGGCTCGGTCCTTGTCCCCCATCCTTGGCGGAAAAGGTCACATTCTTGGTCATGGCGGCGTAAGCAAAACTCAAACACCCGCAATGTGGAAAATAGCCGAGCATCATGTAAAGGAACGCTAAACACACATACAATTCTATACACATACATAGTGTATCTCGAAAGTTAGTCGCAAAATACATGCTTGTGTTTTGCTTTTTGATAGAGCTTACTCGATCCTTCTACAAACCAAACACATGGTTTATCGCTGAGTAACCCGACATTTATTAAGACAATTGCTTCGTATAATGGTCCCCAAGAGCTACATTTGGCTAGTGATAAAGGATAACTATCTTCCGCTTTCTACATCAATCGTCCGAGATGCCCACAATGCAGGCCGTAAATATATAAATCTAACTTTGCAAATGATAGAATTATTCCTATAACTACAGCTTTTGATCCATTGGTAGAATATCTATCATTTATCTGCTTCACTCTTGTGCTCTTTTTATTAGGTGAGCACTAGCATCGAGCTAGACGGTGGCTACTCCGCGCCCGCAATATTGATGGTGTATTAACAAAGTTACCCTAAGCATCGTGATCGGTGGATTATACAACCGCTGGGTCCAAGAAATAGAAAGTAGCTCCACGTGAATAAAAGCAAGTCCTAGTCACGTGAAGACCAAAGACCAAATACCGCAAATTTGTCTAACGCCTCGGCAAGATCCTCAAAGACTCGCAAATTTGTCTAACGCCTCGGCAATTTTGTTCTAGCGCTCGGCGAAATTGTCTAGCGCCGGGCAATTTTGTCTAGCGCCGGCAATCTTCCCACGCCCGCGCTTTTTCCCGCAGTTCAACCAAGTAAGCAAGCAATTGGAGAAGGCAAAACTTCATTAGAAACATAAATCATTCCAACTCCCACAACCGCACCGTGAGCCCAAAAGAAATAGTCTGAGTTTGCATTTATTAATTAACAAAATAAATGTTTTGCCTCGCACTCGGCTTCGGCCGCTGCCTCGGCGCCAAGACTTTGGCCGCCAGATCTCGGCGCAAGACGATGTTCGCTACCGATGCCTCGCGTTATGGCGCCACACTGCAGCCTGCTGGCTAGCTCTCCCTGCAAGCACCTTGTCAAGATCATCTCCTAGCTGCACGGTGTGTGCACAGGGCGAGCGGTGCCTCACGCCACACCAAGACGAAAGGTATAAGCCACGGAAGCGACCACACTAAGCCGAAAGTGTATATGCGGCGCGGAGGCGGCCACGCCGGGCCAAGCCAAGACGGCGCCGGAGGCGGCCACACCGGCCAAGCCAAGACGGCGCCGGAGGCGCCACCGGCCGAGCCGAGGTGGCTCCGGCCACACCTGCATTAAACCAGAGCCGGGGGCGGCCCCACGCACAAATCGCTCAGAGCAAGAACAAGGATGAGGAAGAAAGCCCAAGAAAAAGAATGGACCAGAGGCAAGGATCAAGAAGAGGAAGCTCACCAGAGGCTCCAACACTTTTCTCCGACGGCCGCCCTCAAGCTCCCTCACTGCCGCCTCTCGTGAGTGCCCTTCGACCGGCCGAATGGCTTTGGTCACGCCGCAAGAAGGGGCTTGTTGGCTGCAAAGTAGATGGGAGCTACACCGAGAGCACCAACGGCAGGAGAAAAAAGTTAGCTTCTAGGAGCTTGAAAGAAAAAATGAGCTCTAGCATTCACTATATAGAAAGTGGGATTTCGGTCCCTGCCGGGTCCTAGGGTCCTGACTTATCTCGGTAGGTGAGGAAGTGGCTAACACAAGATAGTCCCATCCGGCCGATGGCCATAAAGTGGTTGCCCTCACTTTGCCGAAAAGAAACAAAGCGAAAATCGTGAATGTCGCTTTGCTGTTCGGCCCTAGGCAACATCACGTGAAGGGTAGCCCGTGAGAAAAAAAGAAATACAAGACCTCGCCCCAAAGGTAGAAGGCGTGGATAGCTAGACGTTATTTGGTACGCTGCTAATAATGTGGTCACACATCCGTCGCCGCTATGGCCTATGTGTAGCCAATGATTTGATCATCATCGAGATTATTAGCTAATTGGAAGCAGGATATTCTGGTGTTCCGCACTCTCGAGCACATTTTCAAAAGAAGCCGCAGTCCAAATTCACCAGGCTCTCTCAAATATTATCTCCGCACGAAGAGCACAATTCAAAATTTGCCTCTTTGGTATTTTCCTCAAACACCAAGAGACAGGGGGCTACTGTTGGAGTAATATTTATCCCTTGTAGTGGGATCCACTCCACGGGTGAACGCCTACCATCGGATCTGAAAATGTAATCACCGCAAAGACCATCTCAGATCCTCGCTTGTATCTCGCAAAAGACCGTAATACCTCGATTGTATTCTTGAGTAGCCAACCCCAAGGGGTATTTTGGTCATTTGTGCAGCTTGGGAGCCTATAAATACCCCCATGTATCCCTCCTTTGAGGGGAGCTCTTGAGCATTATATGAAGAGAAGTCATCAGTGAGCCTCCGGAGGAACCTCGAACCCCGCAGCCACCGACAGAGTAGGCGGTCCTCCCGACCCCGAACCTCAGATAAACCCCGGTGTCACACTGCTCAGGACGACGGCCAGAGCACTACCGACGCCCCGCCTCTCACTCACGTTTGGTTTTCACACCATCAACATGTAGGTTGTTAAATTGTTACATCTTTTCGCAAAACTAAGCCAATATGAGCCATCCTTTGGAACAACCTCTATGCATAACTAATTTTTATTTATGTAAGACTTGCGAGTACAACTTTGTACTCAATTCGGTTGTTGCAATTTCAGGTGAGGAAGTCTGTGAGCCCGATGAGCTCGTTAGTGTCGATTTAGGTGACACTGAGGAGTAGTGCTATTATTTAACTCCCAGTCGGTTGCCGATGGGTTATGGGCATACCATTGCTGGACTTTTGGTTTATTTACTTACTTCCGCTGCTACTTTATACTCTTATTTGAATTTGGACGGTCGGCCACTTGTAATAGTTGTAGACTTAAACTATTATGATGTATGTCTTTTGAACTATTAATGTATGATTGTCGTATGGATGTGATCAACGTTGCATGAGAGTATGAGCATATTGGTCGCTGATCTTGGGAGCCAATATGATTTCATGCTCGCTGTTCGTGGCTTCCCATTTAACTCACTAAGTGTAGTGCTTGGCCAGTTAGAGAACCAACAATCACGTAGTGCTCGCAGAGGAGCAGCGCGCATGATCGTCGTGGCTCTAGTTTTCAGTTAAGCCTCTCGCTTAGATGGAGTTAAGTTGGAATCCATTTACTTGAGGCCCAGAGTTATGTCCATAAGACCATGCTTAGTCTCGGTCTTAAGGAGATAACCCGGAGGTCCTCACAAATACGGTATCGAGCCATACCGATCAGAGGTTAGAGATAGAATGGGCGCTAAGTTTAGCCAGTCCATTGGTCTAAAATTATTTTTCCAGTATCAAGCTAATTTAAGAAAACTAAGCTAGGACTCTCTTTTATTCCTTATCCATCTTAGTATCATTTCTCACCTTATTCTTGTTTCGATTTACAAAACTAACTCATCTTGTTATTCTGTTCTTGGATGAGTCGTCAGTACCTGGTTAGGGAGACCCAAGCTAAAGATGTGGACGGATACCCGGCGCTTCTAAGAGATATGATGTGGAGAGCGAACTTCACTTATCAACCCCAATACTACATCTACTGTCGGGATAGAGGACCAGGGATGGAGGAGTATTTGGTAGTGATCAATATCATTGCCAAACACGTCACAGGGAGTATCCCATACGGATTCCAGGCGCATGGCACCTCTGAGGCCACGGCATTGCAAGAAGTGGCTCGTGTGGCCATGAGCCATCTTCGTTACGACTTGACGGAGTTAGCTCAGCCGCCATACTACCACTTTCCCATGCAAGCACGTGGCGCAGAAGTGAACACTTTTTCTAGGATTCAGTATGGGGAAGACCCTCAAGTACAACAGCTGGCAAGATTGATTCACATCATGGATCAAATCTATCATTGCACTATGCGACATGGGACTTGTGGACCGACATGTGCTTTATGGGGATAACAAGGTCTCTCCATATGCGTCTATACCATCGGAGTACCATCTTCCCGAAGTGGGAGGGCAAGTACCCAATTTTGGACCAAGGAGTCAAGCTCGTATGTCAGTAGGTTTCTCTCGTGTCCAGAGGCCGGAACCTGAAGAAGGACATGTCATTAACATAGGATCCCCTCTACGTCTCACTAATCCTGATAACCCCGAGGACACGGGATCGCCTAGTTACTATTGGTTAAGTCAGTTTCCAGAAGGATTTAATCGGAACCCTTAGGCTTGTAAGCTTAGTAAGCTCGCTGTTGGGATATGAGTTCAGTGAGCATGTATCTTTAGATTCTTGTAATAGGCTAAAAGTTGTTGAACTCTTGATGTTTCCTTGCAAGATCTTTTGTTTCAGGAAATTACCATTCGCCTATGGGATTATATGAATGTAATTGTAACTGGAAAACTATGTGTTGCTTTAATGAATCTTATGTTGGCTTTTGCGCCTTTGTGTCTTCATTTGGTGTTAATTTTTGTGCATTTCATGTCATTGCCAGATTGCATGATAGATTAATTCTCCTTGCTGCTCAAATCTTCTTTTCACGCTCGATCGAGCGTATCTCTCGTCAGTTTTCTAACTATCCGTTGGGTTAAACTTCCGCAAGGTGTGAAGGTTGACAAGTACGGCATCACTACTGTGGACCTCAAATGTCTCAGGTACTAGGATGAACCATTCGTACTAGCTAAGCAAGTTGTTCAAGTTTTTTTTTTATGTAACAGACCTGGCAAATAAGAACCGGCACGTAGTTCTTCATGGAAAAAGAAGGATTGTCGGAGTTGGGAATGTCGTGGATGAGGAAGAGTACAATCAATTTGACGAGTTGCCTCCTTTCGGAGATGACATCAGGCTCGAGGAAGGACCTAGTGAGGAAGCTAGCTATATGCACGTCGATCATCATGAAGGGCTATATTTTAATTAAGAATTTACTCCATTGTAGTTTATTCCATAACTTGAGACATGTCAATTTGGACTTGCCATGTGTTATGGACTTGTAATCTCTTATATATTTGGATGTCAACGTGGAATTGTCATGTGTTATGAATTTGTCATATCTGATTTTGATGTCAATATGGACTTCATTGTAATGTGAAATGATAATATTATAAACTCGTAATAAACAGACGATAAAAAAAGACTATATCCTTTTTACATCACAGACGATAAAAAAAGGATTAGCGATCCTATCTTAGCCTTCAAATCTTCGTAAGCCTTCTCGTCGCCTTCATGGTGGCGGATCACGTATTGTCGATCAAACGCCCACCTGCGACCTTGCACGCCGATTCGGCTTGTAGCCGTTCGACCAAACCAAGCCCCATATAGCCCAGAGGCCATCAACCCCGGTCTCCTCCATCTCAGCGAGGTCGACCCGCCTCCTCGCAATTTGATGACGCCCTGACTCTCGGGTCGCATCCTCGGTGCGGACCAAGTAGTTCCATAGGACGATCTACACGATGAGGTTTACTTGCTAGATGCCGCAGACCCTCGCATTGGTTCGTCTGAGGAGGAGCTCCAGTCGACAGATGATGGCCGCTATGGTCTCCGGTAGATCAGAGGGCCTACAACGGATGACATTGCGAACGGAAGGCTTGTCCGCAGCTTGGGCCAGGTTGCGACTAGAGAGGTGCGAGCAAACAAGTACAATGTAGGCCAATACAGCCGGCACGAGAGGGGAAGCCATTTGGAGTTTGTGGAGAAAGGGGATCAAGGAGGTTCGTGAGAAATCCCTTTCAGAAGGGGATATCTATTTATAAAACAAGTACTAAAGCTGGAGCAGGAGACGAAGAGATACTTTGGGAGCCGTAGCGATGTTGGTATGATCGTGAGACGAAGAGACACATTGGTGCGCGGGAAAACGAAGAGACTTATCACCAGGTTCATGTGGATATGAATTTTCATCAGGTTATCGCAGACGGTTCTATTATAGAACTGTCTGCGATAAGTAATCACAGACGGTTCCATAATAGAATCGTCTGTGATATGAGTTTATCACACATGGTTCTATTATGGAACCGTCTTCATAACCCTAGGGCTCGCCCGTTCACCTCCCCAGTGCCCTTAGCCCCTTAAGCTCTCGACGGTTCCTTAAGCTCTCGCTCGTTCGCCTCCTCTAGGGTTCGCCCGTTCACCTCACTTTAAGTCCCAACACTGCCGCCTCCAACCTCGATGCCGCCGCCCTAGTGCCCTTAGCCCCTTAAAATCTCGACGGTTCCTTAAGCTCTCGCTCGTTCGCCTCCTCTAGGGTTTGCCCGTTCACCTCCCCTTAAGCCCTGACACTGCCGCCTCCGACCTTGACACCACCGCCCCCGACATCGATGACGCCGCTGTCCCCGACATCAACGACACAGCCGCCACTTCGACGCGTGGCCTCCTCCCGTGTCGGGCCCTCCTCTCGCTGGCCTCCTCCTCCTGCCCTCCTCCCCCCTGTCGGCCTCCTTCCTGCACTGCCTCCTTCCTCAGACCGGCCTCCTCCTGCACCGGCCTCCTCCCTGACTGCCTCCTCCCACGGCCCCTCCCTGACCGGCCTCCTCCCACGCCGCCCTCCTCCCCGCCCGCCTCCTCCTTACACTATGAGTATTGCAACCTTTCTTGTAGTTTTAGCTTCTTATTTTGCTTTACTACATTGATTCCATGAATGCTTTATTTGAGGTTCTTGTGCGGCAATCCTCTATGTGAGTATTCTTATATTACGTTTGTGCATCACTTTGGCTATATACTTATGTGCTGGATTGGCTTCAAATTCTGAAATGATATTGTGATTATCTTGATATCATTGCTCTGTTTTGATGGTTAGGGTTTGGGATACTAGATATGATGAGATTATGGCCATGGTGGGTGTTCTTAGGCATTGAGGGTGATGGTGGCATGGTTAGCTTCAGTGGGCATAGTTTTGGTCTCTGCTCCATTTCTTTAGTGGGCATCCTTTAAATTCTTGCCTAATCACAGCTCTCGTTGATCAATTAGTTTACTAAAGTACTAACTACTTGTTTTAGCAAAGTCTTTAGCTTACTATCATTCCTAGCCATCTTAGATTGTCTTCTCTCTTATTGCATTTCATAAGAAGGATTTTCCATATTGAGGTACTATTAAATAAGTTTTGTCACTTGATTCAATTATCTTTTTGTCAAATGTACTTGGGTGATCCAACAGTCATTACAAAGGCTTATTAGCAAATGCATTTGGTCTCTAATCATCTTCACTGTCCATCATCATTTAACAGAACCTCTTTTATGATCCGAAATGCTACCATCTAAACTTCTCTCATTTTTAATCTTTAATTTTTGCTAATCCATTTGAGTGACCTAGTTGTCAGCCACAAGATTGTTTAGTAGTTTACTGTTATTTGATTATCCTCGTATTGTCCTCTTGTTTCCATATTATGTGCAAATTCTTCAATATTAATGGTATTTGTGCTAGATATGATGAGATTATAGCCATGGTGCGTGTTCTTGGGCATTGAGGGTGATGGTGGGTCTTCTGCTCTATTGCTCTATGATGAAGATGGTCAAATACTGAAATCGAACTAATAATCAATTCATATTTGAGCTCTACTTTGTTACTTCATCGTTATCATCTTGAACTAGTCAGAAGCATTTTAGCTCGTGGTTACTAGCATCCCGTTGGTTAGACCTTTTGTTGTCCAAGCAGCGTGCTTGTCGATCTTGTGCTTTGTATTCGCTTGCACTAAGGCTTTTCAAGTCCTGTTGGTAATATGAAGTTCGTATAATCAATATTGGTTTCGCTTGACCGAAAGTTTACTCTGTGATCTTTTGATTTTGAGGTCATTTGACAAATCCAAAGAAAGTATTATTTAGAGCTCAAATTTTGAATCAGATTGTCATGTTTACTTTATGAAGAGTATAGACAATAGAGTTGAGATGGCAAAGACTTATTCTTTTGCAACTCTCCTTCGAGAGCACACACTATCATCAATCATCTGTGCTTTATGCTATTTATTGATGCGTCATTGTTAATGTTGAGGCTTTCTACCGTGACTCTTTGCCTTGCCCTGTGCGTGACCATACTACCCTCCCCTTATCCCCTTCACTCTCACAACTCACTATTTGGGTAATTTCTATTTTCTTTACTACGTATTCTATATTTAAGTTCAACGGGTAACTTCTATTTGTTTATATAATTAATGTGTTTACAAGGCAATGTTCGTTAATTGGTTGGGTAACTTATATAGATAGCAAGTAAGCGAGATGGCGTCTGCACCGTCTTCGCCGCCAGCATCGACGTCGCCAAATGCGTCTGGATGTTCGACGGAAGTGATACGTAGGCGAGATGGCAGAGGAATATCGAAATTACCTACGGGCCGACTAACCATCATGGAGGTCAGTGCCTCTGGGGTCCCTCTGAGTCTAAAGATAGCAGCGGCGAGATTCCGAACCATCTGCAAGATACTAGCAAGGGAACGGGTCCCCATCACCACACCAAACTAGAAGTCTCTGACGGACGTACAGAGAGGTCAGCTGTGGACAGAACTTTCAGCCTCGTTCACTATCCTAGAAGCAGATAAGGTACGCGTGGAACAGCAGGCATTGCTCGTGATGTGTCACGCGTGGAGGACCTTCAAGAGCACGCTTGTCATGAAGTACGTGAACACGGGTCAGACGCCATTCATGAAGTATCAATTCTTATCACGAGAAATATGGGACGCCTTTGTGGCTATGAAGACAACAACCAAATTTCAGGAGCAAAGTGTGGCACACAAAGCTCTCTAGGCACAAAATACTCACCCCCATAGACTCAGCACCACTGGGTATACGGGTAAAGAAACAGAATGGGCGGCAGAGGACCAGAACGTGATCAGGCCATTTGCTGGGATCACAGACGAGCGTGCCATAAGCTGGTTAAAAGCGAGGGCAAAAGTCTCGTCTTCAAGCGGCATCTCTTTCACAAACCCGGCAGACGAGGCAGTGTCCCGACGTTTGGTAAATATGTCGAACTACCTAGTTGTTAATAAGTCCATAACTTCATAGTGTCTATAATAACATGATGACCTCTTGCAGCATACATTGACTACCGAATCTTCCCAAGACTCCATCCAAACAGACAGGGAGAAAGATATACTATCTACGGCCCAAGGAAACAAGGAGCACCCAGTTCGTACGCGAGGCATGGGGGTTTACGTACCTTGGGGTGATGGATTTTGACCGACACGTATATGAGTAGGAAGAGATCCAAGGCCGAGCACGACGCCCGGTTGGAAGATGTGCTTATTGCAAAATTTCAAGGACAGATAACAAGATTACAAGATCAAATGAATCAACTCCTCAGCCAGTCGCAAGCCGCCCCTGTTATTTTGGGAGCCTGTCCTCCTCAATATCGGAGTAGCGTCGCGTCCACTCCAAATTCTGAACATGACGACGTCCAATTACCTATCGATGACATCAAGCTAACATACATCTCTGGAATGCACTAAAAATAGACCTATAGGACGCCTTAGCTAATTATGTATCATTTTGTAGGAGCCAACGCTTTATAAGCTCCAAGTGAGGATGGTTGGGTCCATTTCTATTGAGGCTGGGCGGGGATGGCGTATCCATACCAGGAAGGGTCAATGCAACACGGTGCCCAACTGGCACAAGGTTACGCCAGGGTCCAAGTGGACATGGTACATGACAATTTCATGGCCATCCTGCTGGAGATTCGCCCGAACGATGACATCAGAACACTAGGAGATGCCACGCACACTTTTATCCAGTGGCCTAAGAAGGACATCGCCCTGTACCCAGCAGTGCCGCGATATCGACACGGACATTCCTCTCCAACGGGACCCTCGATGACTCCACCTCATCCTTCACCTCAGAAGGCCACCTCATCAGTTCCCGTGGAGAAGACGCTGAAGGAACAAGAAAAGCATGCCGCCGTATCGGTTCCTGAGTCATCTCGCATGAAGACGTGTAGCGGGCCAGTTGTTAAGGCCAAATCGAAATCGATGAACATTAAGGCGCCTCCCAAGCCCTCGAAATACTCCATCGAAAGTCCGTTGGCCACCGACACAGTATTACGCCGCGCTGGACTAGGTTGTCAGCCTTTCCATGTCTAGTACACGCGGAAGACCAAAGAGAAAGGGTGCGATACTGGAATCACTGTCATATACAAGGCTGAGCATTTCTTCAATGGGTCAGTGTAGGATCGGAAAGGCGACTAGAGGGGGGTGAATAGGAGCACGATAACTTTTTCACCTTAATTGAATTCAATACCAATTTCACTCCAAAGCTATGAAATCCATGAAGATCAATATATAAGCACAGTGGAAGACTTGTATTGAATCCAATCAAAACCCCAAAGCAAAACAACTAAAATTACCAAAAACTCAATTCACAATGAGTTGGGCGGTCAGACCTCTCAGAACAGCGGTCTGACCTCTCCATGGGGCGGTCTGACCTCTGATATTGGCGGTCTGACCGCCACCGACGATGAACAAATCAAACAAAGACAGACAAATTAAAAACGAAACTCAAATCGGTCTAACTTTTGATCCGTAAGGTCAAACTCCACGAAATTTGAGACACACCTTCTTAAAGATATTAGGAACCTATTCCAATCAAAGATTACATAGATCTATGCCAAAGTTCCTATCTTTTTCAGTTTGAATGAAGGATACTTCAAAACCGAGCCAAATGCGAAAACGGTGATTGAGATGATTTCGTGGGAGAAATCAATCCGAGATGGCTAAGGATGGTCTCCCATACATCTTAGCACTCTCAATCATAGGAAGAATCAAGCCAAAAGCTCTCAAGAGCAAAAACCCCCGAAAATCACCCTTTCTTCACCAAAACCAGGCAAAACCAAAACTTAGATTCAAAAGCTTGCTCGCGGATGATTGATGATCAAGATGAACCTATATGGGTTCCCACATATCCTAGCAAGCAAGATCAAGAGGAAAAACTAAGTAAAAACTCCTAGATCAAAGAAAGGCCCAAAATCATCAAATAGAGAGGATGAACACAAGAACGAAATAGAGACTCATCTTGTGAAATCTAGTTGGATTGATTTGGATAGATGGATGATTGTTGTTTACAGCCACTCCCACTTGGAGGACAAAGCTGAACACTTGAGCACTCAAATCAATCCCTCTCTAGAAACCTAGCTCTCCTCCTTTCATCCCAAACCCTAAAACACAAAATAGGGTTATCTAAATGGCCAAGAATTACCAAGTGCAACCAGCACTTAGCCCTTATATAGTGGAGGCTAGATCCTAGAGAATATTCCATTAGGGCACCCATTAGACCCCACACACAAATGGGTTAACACACGCACGCATCTCAAAGCGCCGTCTTCATCATCGATTGACCTAAACCGCTTCACCATGCGTCGATCCGCACCGCGGTTTAGCCAAAAGGTCACCAATACGGTATTTGGTGAAATTACCAAAATACCCCTTCTCGATCTTTTTCGAAGATCGAGTCCGAACCGCGCGAAACACATCCATGCTTCACCACGTGTAGGTTGATCCAGCGGCTCTCATCGTGTCGGCAAGTCTCTCCCGTCTAGATCCCACCAGAACCTCCATGGCACTTGCACCGACCCCCGCACCGCTTGATCAACCAGTCGCACCGAACTGCCCGTTCGGTCATCCTTGTCCATTTTGTGCCACACTTGAGTCCATTGACCTCACCCGGCATCCTTGATCGTTCTGGACCTCAGCTCTCCAAGCTTAGTCCCGATCCTCCTCACCGTTGACCGTCATTGACCTCCATACAACCTGCACACCAATAGACAAGCAAATCGAATCCGGGAACAAGTTCTTCACAACTTGACCCACGTTAGCCAAAACATGCATCATGCAACACATATGCTATGAAACCCATGAACTTGACCTAACAAAACACAAAATCAAAAGTGTAGAAGAACCCTCTCACTTGCTTGCACCCTCTATTTTTGGCCCAGTTCCAAAATCCAAAGTCATAAAGTGGCCGGTCTGACCGCTCAGGCAAAGCCGGTTAGACCGCTCCACTGGCCGGTCTGACCGCCAGCCACCATTCCAGAAAAACCACACAAGGCATGGCCGGTCTGACCGCCACCATGGCCGGTCAGACCGCCAGAGGCCTGACAGAACTAGAGCAATGCCGAAAACGGGTGATTCCGCAAACCCTCAACGCCATTGCCAATTGTCTCATCATCCAAAGATCGTGGGCATATCCCCATGACATCCAAAATCTCCCCCTTGATGAACACATTGGCAATTTCTTAGAAAATGTAAGTTTGAGGTTTGAAAATTAAAATACTCGACGTTTTCGCGCAAAGGCACAACTTGGTCCATTAGCAAGAGAATTAATGGAAATGAGCAAGCTGGCTTCAAAATAGCATGGGCAAGTGAGATACAGCAAAAGAAAGCAAAAAAGCTTCCAATTCCAGAGAATTGACAAAAATCTCACTTAAGGTCTATATGAAAGAACAATTATTCTATTTGACCTTAGATCATTGTGAGGCTTCAAGATTTGCAATTCAAGTTCAGAAAAGGCAATAAGACCAAAAGAATGCAATATGAATGCTCCCCCTCACTATGATCATCATTTTTCAAGAGAGAATTTTCAATTTTCAATTTCTCCAATTCTCTCCAAACAGCTCCTAACTTCTCCCCCTTACAAAACTTCTCCCCTATAACCAACAAGCTCTTTATTAACATTACATTTTTGCTATATCTTCTCCCCCTTTGACAATGGATTCATCAAGGAATCATACCTTCCTCTCATCCAGAGAAGACAAATGCACAAGAAAGGAAGAAGCAAAAGAAAGAGCATGCATGAAATGCAATGGGGTGGCTTCATTTTTGTTTTGATTTTTCAATTTTTAGGTAAAAGAAGCTTTGGGGATTACTCAATTGAACAGGCTAGCATTTCTACCATTACTCAAGATACAACAAGCTTGACAAAGCTAGCAAGATCATGTTAAGACATATATAGCATAGCTAGGCTAATGAGCTGTAAATACCACATGTTGTTGCATTAAAGTAAACAATGCTTCAAAATTAGCAAGTTCAACAACAGGTATCCTAAAGTGATAATGGCCTTGTCAGAATGTCAATGTGAGATCCAGAAACTAGCAAAGACCATTTTAGAGACAAAAAGTTCTAAATTGAATCATTTTGCTCAAAATACCTCAAAAGCCCAATTTTCAACTGTTTTTCATTTGCAATGAATATTCAAGTTGATTAAAGGTCTATCTTAGTAAAGAAGGTCCTGGACTAGGAGCCATCCACAACCTCTTCCTAAGCTTCAACCAATTTTGACAATTTGCTTTTTAGCCATGTGCTAGATCTCAAGCCTTGCCGCGACCATCTCAAGCACAAAAAGCTTAAAAGAGTAGTCTAGGTCATCCAAAACTCTCCCTGAGTTCATGCCTAGTACAATGGCAAGCCGTCTCATGAGAAAGAATTGGTGAGATCAGTTTTTTTGCACAAAAAGAAATCATTTTTCATTGTGCACAAGGGCTGTTTTAAATTCTTTAATGAACTGAAAGCTCAAAGATGTTCAATTCTAGATTCCAGAGCTAACAAAGCAATTTTGACAGGACCAATGTCACAAAAGGATCACTAATTGTTCAACTAGCTAAAAGATCCACAAATTGCAATTTTCAGTTCAAGTTATTTCAAAAGTTCTAGTTCATTTAGCAAAGACATTGCTGCACAAGTAAAAGCAAGATAATTCTAGCAAGTCAAAGAACTAGACACGCTCTTGAGCAAGAATTTGAAATACTAAAGCTCAAGAGGGTAATAAACAAAGCTTCATCAATTAAAAGAAAGAAGCGGTAAAGCTTATATTACAATGCATCTTTTTGTGATTTTTATATGTATGCAATATGATACAATGAGATGCACAAAAGACTTAAAAGCCTAAAAAGATCAAGAAGATCAAAAAGGATCCAAAGAAAATACCACTTGAAGAAGGTATCAGAAAAGATCCACACAAAAGTTCACATGAACAAGGAAAGTTCAGATAAACAAGGAAAGTTCAGAACCGAACCAACTCCCCCTCAAACCAACCCATAGGGATAAATTATCCCTAACTCGCTTCTCAAGGTGGCAAACCTTGGTGGGTCTAAAAGCTTTGAGAGGAGATCTGCCAAAGGTGCCTTGAACTCCACAAACTAGCACAAAGACTTCAAACTCCACACGATCTCTAGGGAAAGCAACTCGAAAGGCTAGAGAGCGAAACACCAACACTAAAAAGCTTACATGCAGCTCAAAACCTGCTAAGATTAGTGATTGGGAGACAAGCTTGACCTAGGCTGTGAGAAGAGTGCATCCTAGCAACCATGGGATAAGAAGAGTGTCTAGAAAGGACACGTGCTAGAACAGAGCCTCCTATCTACCCTGAACACAACAAGCCCAACACCTGACACGAACCAGATGGTATGCAAGGTAGACTAGGGATACCATACATAAAAGTAAGGTATAGAAGCTCGAACCTGAGTCGCACTGCTTGGCAGTGAGATGTAGTCATGATGGATAAAGAACCATTCCTTGAAGCTTCAGAAGGTAGTTGCGCTCACCCATCATCCTCATCTCAAATTCCTTCGTCTCCAAGAAGTGATAGCCAGCATTGAATGCATAAATGAAGAAGAACCAACAGCTTGAGGTGATACCCCTTGTTGGACCACATGTTCTTCTTCTCAGCTGAAAGACTACACCAAAGAGACAGAAGAAATCTATGCCTTGGTACTGGGTTAGTGAGACATTATCTAGGGAAACAGTACCAAAACGCATGACTAGTAAGGATAGCAGCAAATGAACCAAAACTCATGAAAGCATATAATCAACAATTTAAGACATGAGCATGGAGATAGACAAATCAATTGCAGCACATGCTATCCAAGATATGGTAAAGCTCAAACTATCCTTAATCCACAATAAGGCATAGGAGCGACCAAACAAGTACATAGCATATCACACATCACATATACAGACAAAGATAAAGCATGCTAGTGAAAGCTATGGCAAGGCTCATGCATCCACAATTAACAAAAACACACAATAACCATGTAAGCATAAAGCATTTTATAGAACAAATCATGAATAAAGTATGCTAACATGGTATCAAGTAAACAAGTGGATACATAAGACAAAAATCAACAAGAGCAAGATGATAAATGTATCAAATCAGTACAAGCTCTTGATGACAAAACCAAGCTTATACATCCATGGAAATAATAAGCAACAGTCTAATACATGGATACATAAGCAAGAATCAACATGAGCAAGATAATAAGGGTACAAGACAACACAAGCTCATGATGACAAGACCAAGCTCATACACCCATGGAAATTAAGAACAACAATATGATACATGGATATATAAGCAAGGTAAAAGCATGATGAAAGATATCAAAGGAGTATCACATGCCAATATGGTACAAGTGAGCACAAAGATAAGCACAATATGCCAAGTATGAATAATCATGAAAGGAAATGCATGAAGGTAAAAGATAGCTCACCAAAACATGTGAAGACGCTGATCATGAAAGCACATGCCTCTTGGAGGCCATCATGAGGGTGGAGAACCATCAAGTGTCCGGATCATGTAATAAAGCAAAAGAACAGAACCGATTAAGTCCATGTTCTCCAACCCGCGTTCTCGGTACCTACACATGAGAAAGGCAAGGTGTCCAAGTCTTGGATCTCGAAAGGTTAGAGAGTAAATGCTTGGGAACCCAAACCTTGAACACACCACCACCAGAAGCAGTCGAACCATTATATGAGTTAGCATGATGCAAATGATGGTCCATGCAAGAAGACCCAATCTCATCCTTGGAGGCACACCGCGAGTGGACAACTCGAAGAGGAAAACGAGGTCCATCTCTAGAAAAGTGGCGATGGCCTAGCTTGAAAGCACCATGATGAGAACCAATAGAAGCATCAAATGAACTCACACAACCTCGCCGTGGGTGTGTACCTCGATGAACAAAATGAGGTCCACCTCTTGGAAAACAGCGAAAATCCTGCCTCGGGGAAGCTTGTGGACTAAAAGCAAAACCATGGAAGCCAAGACCACGATGCTATCCAACACCACTAGAAAAGGTGTCAAAGAAGCCATTAACAAAGCGAGTCCTCGTGCTTGGCTCTTTAGTGTGCATGTCATGAGAAAGACTATGCCCACTAGGAGATTTAGAAGCATGAGCTCGACGCAAATGTTTTGCACGCCGAAAGCAGAAATCCACATGATGTCCATTCTTCCCACAAAATGAGCAATGGTGTAAAGGTCTACTAGTAGACATGGTCCGAGAGGACAAAGCACCATTGTCGCTCAAAGAAGAAGTCCTTTGGGACAAGCTGGAAGAAGCAACATCATAAATCGTCCTCGTATCGGCACTAGACTCACACATGCCATGAGAAAGACTATGTGTGTTTCTAGAGGTACGACGACGCTCATGTTTCATACGGCGAAAGCAAAACTCAAAAGTGTGTCCATTCTTCTTACAAAAGGTGCAATAGTACTTCTCTTTTGAAGCTTTAGTACCATTTGAGAAAGAAGCACCCTTGTCTTTGGAAATCCCTTGGACAACACAAGAAGAGTTCGAAAAAGTCGAACCTCCCAAAGAAGAGCTATCCAAAGCGATGCCACAAAAACCAACATCAAGTGACTCACATTTGGCACAAGAAGACTTCAACTCCGAATGTAAAGAAGCAAGAGAGATCTTTAAAACATCAATCTCAGAGTGAAGGCAAATACAAGAGTCACATGATTTGGCGCTCATATCATCGCGCAAAGACTCAATTTCGCTCTTCAAAGAAATGCAAGATGTGCAAGAAATTAATGATGCTTTCGAATTAAGCATGCAGTTCAAAGCATCAAGTTTAGTTTCTAAACAAGCATAATTCTTGCAAGAGACTAGACCATCCTTAAGCACTTTTTCATGTTCTAAGCACATGCTACAAGGCCTAGCTTCAATTTCAACAATCTCAGCCCTAGCATTCTCTAATTTCTCAAGATGCATGGAATTAGTCAATTTAAGTTTCTCAATTTCAGCAAGCATGCCTACACAAGAATCACAATAATTTCTATCCATAGATCTAAGATTGCCTATTTCTAACTTAGCATTGTCAAGTTCATGATGTAAGACAACACAAGAATCACATAGCATAGAAGCATTTGATCTCAATAATTCATTTTCAGATTTTAAGCATGCAAAAGAATTATTCAAGTTCTCTATGCTACAAGCAATGAATCATAAGCATTCATGGATGTTTTCAATTTGGAGAGCTCATGAGACAGATCACCCTTTTCTTTTTTTAGCAATTTCTTCCTAAGAGCATGCAATTTGTATTCATATGAAATCAAGCCATCAATGAGTTTTTCTTTGCTCACCTTGCTTAGCTTGATTAGGGGATCGTCCTCGGAAGAGTCATCATCGATAAGCTCTCCATCATGTTCATCCTCAAAAGCTATTGTGCATATGCCAACGGGCTCCTTCTCCTCGGGCTCCAAGTGTATCTCATCTCTGAAACTAGGACAATCAAAACAAAAGAGATAGCCACAAATATCGCAGGTAATTGCTCCTTAATAGACATCATAAAAATCTTATGTTCAAGCCTCTCGTCACGACGGACATCAACGGCAAAAGAACTACGATAAGATGCAAAGAAGCGCTCACAAGTTGGCACACTAGTCGTCATGCTCAAAGATCAGTTAAGATCACAAAAGAGCAAACTTGGCTCCGATACCACTTGTAGGACCGGAAAGGTGACTAGAGGGGGGTGAATAGGAGCACGATATCTTTTTCACCTTAATTGAATTCAATACCAATTTCACTCCAATAGCTATGAAGATCAATATACAAGCACAGTGGAAGACTTGTATTGAATCCAATCAAACCCCGAAGCAAAACAACCAAAATTACCAAAAACTCAATTCACAATGAGTTGGGCGGCCAGACCTCTCAGAACGATGGTCTGACCCCTCCATGGGGCGGTCTGACCTCTGATATTGGCGGTCTGACCGCCAGCCTGATGATGAACAGCCCAAACAACACAGACAGCACGAAAACCGAAACTCAAATCGGTCTAACTTTTGATCCGTAAGGCTAATCTCCACAAAATTTGAGACACACCTTCTTAAAGATATTAGGAACCTATTCCAATAAAATATTATAGAGATCCATGCCAAAGTTCCTATCTTTTTCAGTTTGAACGAAGGATACTTCAAAACTGAGCCAAATGCAAAAACGGTGATTGAGAAGATTTCGTGGGAGGAATCAATCTGAGATGGCTAAGGATGGTCTCCCATACATCTTAGCACTCTCAATCACAGGAAGAATGAAGCCAAAAGCTCTCAAGAGCAAAACTCCCGAAAATCACCCTTTCTTCACCAAAACCGGGCAAAACCAAAACTTAGATCCAAAAGCTTGCTCATGGATGATTGATGATCAAGATGAACCTAGATGGGTTCCTACATATCCCAGCAAGCAAGATCAAGAGGAAAAACCAAGTAAAAACTCCCGGATCAAAGAAAGGCCCAAAATCATCAAATAGAGAGGATGAACACAAGAACGAAATAGAGACTCATCTTGTGAAATCTAGTTGGATTGATTTGGATAGATGGATGATTGTTGTTTACAGCCACTCCCACTTGGAGGACAAAGCTGAACACTTGAGCACTCAAATCAATCCCTCTCTAGAAACCTAGCTCTCCTCCTTTCATCCCAAACCCTAAAACACAAAATAGGGTTATCTAAATGGCTAAGAATTACCAAGTGCAACCAGCACTTAGCCCTTATATAGTGGAGGCTAGATCCTAGAGAATATTCCATTAGGGCACCCATTAGACCCCACACACAAATGGGTTAACACACGCACGCATCTCAAAGCGCCGTCTTCATCATCGATTGACCTAAACCGCTTCACCATGCGTCGATCCACGCCGCGGTTTAGCCAAAAGGTCACCAAGGCGGTATTTGGTGAAATTACCAAAATACCCCTTCTCGATCTTTTTCGAAGATCGAGTCCGAACCGCGCGAAACACATCCATGCTTAGCCACGTGTAGGTTGATCCAGCAGCTCTCATCGTGTCAGCAAGTCAGCGAAACACATATGCAATGAAACCCAAGAACTTGACCTAACAAAACACAAAACGCCGCCACGCGGGCCGGCAAAACAAGCCAAAACCGGTCAGACCGCCACCCTTGGCGGTCGGACCGCCCACTGGCCGGTCTGACCGCCAACCAAAGGCCGGTCTGACCGCTACATTGGGACTTAGCCAAAATTCCACCCTTGGAAATCCGAACCTCTCTGGAATTTTTAATTGAATAGAACGTTTCCCTGGAAGCTCCAAAAATTATGGGACCAAGTGCAGAAGAACCCTCTCACTTGCCTACACCCTCTATTTTTGGCCCAACTCTAGAATCCAAAGTAATAAAGTGGCCGGTCTGACCGCTCAAGCAAAGCCGGTCAGACCACTCCACTGGCCGGTCTGACCGGCAGCCACGATTTCAGAAAAACCACAAAAGGCATGGCCAGTCTGACCGCCACCATGGCCGGTCCGACCGCCAGAGGCCTGACAGAAATAGAGAAACGCCGAAAATGGGTGATTCCGCAAACCCTCAACGCCATTGCCAATTGTCTCATCATCCTAAGATCGTGGGCATATCCCCATGACATCCACAGTCAGGCCACTTCGTCGTGGGCTTCAATGACTTATACAACCTATTCAACCACACTGCCCTCGACACCTCGCTTTTATGATGTTGGACACTGTAAGTGTGTACAATCAAGTTCTATATTCACGTAATACCGATAAATATTAAAACTCATTGCTTATGTATAGATACATGATGAGAAAAGCCCGGGAAGTTGACGAACCGGTGGGTTTCCTCGACCTACACGTGGTCTCTATACAAACCATTGAAGAAGACATATCCTTTGTCGAGAAATACATAACGGCGGCATTGCTTCGTCAGGACAACAAGGACTGCATAGTGGTGCCCTTCAACCAGGAGTAAGTGCTTCACTACTTGCTATATAAATTTCATTTGTACTTTATACGTAGCACGAACTTAGGTTTAATGACTATAGCAACATACATGAGTAGGTTCCACTGGATCCTTTTAGTCATTGTACCAAAGAGGAACAAGGTAATATACCTTGAGTCCCTAATCAGCAAAAAGCAAGACTTCAGCCTTTTGAAAGGAATACTCGACAAGTATGCCCATTTCCTCCATACATAACTCTATTGTAGTCTTCCTTTGTTTGAAATGGCCGAGGATAACTTTTTGAAATCATGTAGGTCGTTCATCGCCTATGTTGCCGAAGGAGGATCATACAAGGGATCGAACGCCACACTAACACACATGATGCGATTTCCGGTACGCGCTACAACACAGTAATCCTATATCATACTTCGTAATAATGCGTCTCGAACTGACTATACCTATATATGTAATTCTATTTTTGCAGTGCCGCCAGCAAAAACAAGATCACCTATGTGCATTCTACGTTTGCTATCATATGGAGCAAATCATTACAGTTAAGATGAAGGATCCCGAGGTTTGTCAATCTCGAAATAATTATTTCCTAATTATAAATTTAAATATATATGCTTACCACTTTACTCTTGCTAGCGACAGGACTTGATCATAGATTTAGATGCACTCGTTGCGAAAGAGGTCGCGGACGTTCGAGGGAGGCTCTGCGCCTTCATCAAGACACAGATCATTAACGACAACAGAGAGTTTCACTCCGTCGCTGACGCAGAGTTACACCCCGTCGACACCTCTCAATCACCTGCAAACAATTGATTCAATTGTAATCCAATTGTAACTATAGCGACAATATTTGAACAAATTCTTTTGTAATTTATTTTGAGTAATGATCACTTTGAGTTGTCAACAATTGATTATCTGTGATGTATCTGTTTTCTGCATGCTTGTTTTCAGAGGGCATGGCTAGCAATTCTTGAGGTTAGCCAAAAATAAAAAAAAAGTAGTTAGGTATATAGAACTATCACAAACGGTTTTTTTGTTGAAATCGTTTATGAAGGTATGTCGGTTCTATTTACAAACCGTAAAATTAGTTAGGTATAAAGACCTATCACAGACAATTTTTTGTTAAAACTGTCCATGAAGGTATAGTATCACCAACGATTTTATTTACAAACTGTCTATGATACATAGAATATCACAAATAGTTATATTTCCAAACCGAGTGTGATATGTCTCAAATCACAGACGGTTTGTAAATAGAACCGTCTATGATATCCTACGTATCACAGACGGTTTTTAATGGAAATCGCCTGTGATATTACACCTTCACAGACGGTTTCAACAAAAAACCGTCTGTGTTATGCCGTATCACAGACGGTTTTTGAACCATCTGTGATAACTGCTTGTTATCACAGACATACAAATTCAGATGGTTCAAAAACCGTCTGTGATGACGGTTCTGAACCATCTGTGATGAGCCTGTATGTACTAGTTGGTAGAGTCGGAGGAGCCGAGACCGGGCTTTGTGTCACTTCTGAATTCATGGTCAATTAGAAGGAATAGATGATGACAATCGAAGAAGGAGTGCTTGTGACCATACTTTAGCCAATAGCTACGCAATGCTTCTCTACAAATTGGGCATGGCATCTTTCCATGTACACACCACCCACATAATATCCCGTATGTTGGGAAGTCATGCATGGATGTGTGGTACATGACTCGCACGATGAAGTCATATTTCAATGCCTGATCATATGTTACTATGCCTTGTTCCCAAGCATGTAACAGTTCATCCACCATTGGCTCCATGAATACACTCATATTCTTCCCTGGGTATTCAAGATCAGGGATTATCAAGGAAAGGAATATGTTCTGCTTCTCATGCAAACGCTAGGTGGGAGGTTAAGGGGAATAACAAACACATGCCAATAGCTGTATGGCACAGCCCCCCATACCAAGTGGGTTAAACCCATTAGTTGCAATTGCAATTAGAACATTCTGAGGCTCTGCAGCAAACTCTACATAGTCTCGGTCAAATTGATTCCATGCTTCACCATCAGATGGGTAGACCATCTTGTCATCATGGTGCCGACGACCATACTTGTACCATATCATTTGTTTGGTAGAAACCTCAGACATGTATAACCGTTGGATTCGTGGCATAAATGGTAAATAGCAAAGTATTTTCCTGCCAATAGGAAGCTACCTCTTCTGACCATCACCGGAGTCAACCTCAACATGCCTACACTCACCACACTTATCACAGTGATCTTTGTCCACATTCTCATTCCTCAATAACATGCAATGATTTGGACAAACATCTATCTTCTCATATGGCATATTTAGTTTGCTTATCAATTTCTTGGCCTCATACAAGTTAGGGGGCAGTTTGTGATCATCTGGGAGAAGGGTGCTAAACACGCTTAAGATTGCATCAAAGCAAGTAATACTTGTGCTGAACTGGGACTTGACAGCAAGTAGTCGTGTGATGGCATCTAGTTGGGATACCTGTGTTTGCCCATGAAGTGGTTGACTTGTTGCGGACAACATATCAAAGAAAGCCCTTGTTGTAGGCTCCAATTCTTCCTCTACATGTGGCACATATGCATCACACACATCATCTAGCATGTCTTCTATCATACTCTTATTGTGGCTGCCATCATCTGTGCGTTGCACGTCCGATCTACTACTTTGTGACTCACCATGGTAGACCCACACAGTATAGCGTGGCCTAAATCTTGCACGAGTGTCCAATCATTGTCACCCTCATTTGTGGCCATGTGTTCGAGCAACGACAACAAGGGCACAACACACCACCTCGTCGTGTACTTCTAGCAAATGCTCGATCCACAAGATTGGTGGTCTTTCCATTCTTGGCTGTACTCACCTAACTGTCTACGCCCAGTGTACATGCAACTATGGATCCTCAGCCATCCTAGTGTGCAAAAAAAGGTACAAAATTTATTAAATTCACTTGAAAAGCTTTGTAGTGCATATGCTTAGGCATGTGGTTCTTTTAGAATCACACAACACACCATTTCTTATCTTACAAAAAATTCTTACGAAAAATGTAGATGTGCAGGCTGCATGAAAATGTATATTTTCTCACATCTCTGTTACAGGTTCTGCATCTTTACCTTGTTGAATATTTTTTCTGCTATTTTAGCAAGTAGTCTAAAATGTCTGTTGGCTTGGAAAGTCTTGTTTTACTCTTCTTTTCTGATCTGTGTTCTCCTTATTAGCCTTTCTTGAATGATGTACTATCCTTTTTTTCCCTTACCAAACAAACACCTCTGAACTCTGTTTGATACTTATTTTTTAAGTGTGACTTTGTATTGTCAATTAATTATGCGATGCCTTTGTTGAGCTACTAATATACTTTGCATGGTCAAATCTCTTATTATGAGGTCAACAGTAGCTTCCAAAGTATTAAACTTGTGAATTGAAAATGTAAACATGATAAAGTGAACATGGTATAATACATGAGCTGCCAGTATAATTTTCAACATAAATAAAGGGAAGTCAATGTGCGTAGAAAAATGTCATGAAGAAACTTTTGGAAATCAAGCAGATGTACTATGCTACCAGGTCAAGCAAGTATCCAAAAGATGGTGAATTTCCAGAAAGAAAGGTATGGTATTTGTGTGGAGATGGGGTGTAAGAGAGGTTGTACCTGAGATCGCTGATGTCGGGAACTGCGGCGGCAGCGGTGGACGATGAAGGCGTTGGCTGCTATGGCGGCAGCAGACGAGGAGGAGGCGACGGAAGAGGAGGAGGATGGTACTGTCGGGTACAGAGGCAGTAGACGATGACAAATGAGGAGACCGGCGGTGTCAGTTGCTATGGTGCCTCCGATTTGAGTGGATCTGCTACGGCAGTCGTGGTGTGGGATGAGATGGCGACGGAGGCGGAGCAGGACGAGTGGGACGGCGGCATCGGGTGTGGCCGCAGCAGACGAGGAGGCATCACCGATTTCAGTGCATGAGACGGTTGCAGAGGGGTTGGAGGAGGGGGAGACGACGGCGGAGGTAGTGGAGCATCGAGGGAGACGAAGGAGGAGGAGGACGGGGAGGCAGTGTCGATGGTAGGGGATCTGCTGTCGGGGAGGAGAGGGGAGGAGGGTGGGGATTCGGGATTGATTTCCAGTGAGTAGGGTTAGGAGTTAGGACTTGGCTTGTGGCTTGAACGTGTAGCGAAAAAACTAGCGCGTTAGGGGGAAAAATGGTGCTACTAATGAATTTTCTACCGAGTGTATGCAAGATGCACTCAGGAATTTATTCCACCCCGTTGAGACCGCGTCTGTACCCCGTTTTCGAGTGGATGAATCTTGGCTCCCATCTTCATATCCCGAGTGTCCGAGTAAGCACTCAGTAAGGTAATTTGTACTGAGTGCTGCATTCCCTCCCCGAGTGCCATATTCAAAACTCGGGATTTTACCGAGTGTTTTATTCAAGACACCCGGTAAACTTATAAGCACTCGGTAAATGAGCCTTTTCTGGTAGCGCAAATGGTCGATGCCTTAGAGAAATTAGCTAGCCAGGTTTCTTTAGTTGGAAAGTATTTTTTCTTTGCTCTACGGATAACAAAGGCAAACGCGCTATAAAAACTCTCTTCCAATTTAAATGTGATGGCTGTAAATTGTCCAATAAATTCTTCTTCTGTATGCGCAGACAAAAATACATATATGCTCCAGCAGGCAATTATGATATGTCCAGCCCACATGGTTAATTACATGTCCACATTCAATCGATTCTCTTCTCACCAAAATGAATAAATGGGTTCTATTGTGAATTATTTTCTATCTTAATTCAAGGGTAAAGACCATCCGAAAAACTATATTCCTCACGTAACTTTTAATATCCCCATTTTCTTGGGGGCATCACCAGATTCTCAGGGCATCTCCAATAGTTAGAGATAACCTTATCTCTAACATATGCTGCATCATCTTTAGAGACAACATCTCCAATAGATAGTCTCTAGCACACTATCTAACATTTCTATTTTATAATTTTTCTTTGAAACGGGCCTACATGTCAACTAGAGTAAATTAATGTTGTCTTGTTTCATGTGCACGACAGTCTCTTCAGAAAGAGACGACATGTGCTCTCTCTCCTCCACGTAGGATTTTGTTGATATGATATGACTAAGAGACGACAATAAATACGCTATTGGAGATGCCCTCACCTTGCATTATATATTAGGTTATTCATTGTAAGTCATTCTGAGTATAAGAGCATTGCACCTTAGGTTTATTAGGTTGATTTGATATTATGGATTAAAAGCTACAAAATTAACCATATTTGTAATAAATAAAAAACATAACTGCTCCCTGAAGGTTTTTATTTGTATACAGTGTGACATATTTTAAAGCACTGTAATTTAGACTAAAGAGGGGGGACTTGCACTTTCATATTGTTGAAGAGTTACCCACCTTTGATTTCGATCACTAATAACGGCAGCCTCTCCATGCACGGAGATGGTAGATGTAAAAAGGCATCTTCCAAACCATCCCAGAAATATTAAGTACTGTCGTATTTCATGCTTTGTTGTTGTGGGGTGAGGAGCGCAGACATGCACCAGCTATATGGACCGTCGCGCTTTGATACTAATTAACTGCTGCAACGGGACTTAAAGAGATATATATGCCTAAATCCTAATCCTCCCAAATAAGCATCGAATACATCCAACCATATGAATTAAGTATGTGGATCAATATCTAGACTAGCAACTAAGAATAATGCTAAAATCTTTAGATGTGCTGACACAATCCATCTTTACGAAACTAGTAATGACAAATGAGGTATGAGGTGACCGTAACACCGTTGATTTTGCGTGCTAGCTATATATATAGTTGCATCATACATCAGATTCATGGGTTATATGTGATGCAGATTTCATAATTGAAGGGGAGCAGCGCATTGAAACAAATTAAGACAGAAGAAGACATGGTGATATATTTTGTCAAATGAGAAAATGTATTTTATATTGGGGGAAAGAGAATAAGACAAAAGGTTTGACAGCATGTGTGCCACATGAGCAAGTATGAAGGACCAGAAGTAAAAAATTACTATTATATTAATCAAGGCTTCTTAGTTTAAACAGCAATGCATTTATCATTCTAAAAGTTTAGGTACTGAACTGAAAATTTCAATTTAGCATTGGATTTAAACTATGCTTATAAGATGTCCTATTTCTTTTGAGGTTAACATTGACTGTCATGAAATAATGATAATAAATTTAAAAGCAAAAAATGACAGTAACTTGGCAGAATTACACAGTTAGGTTGATTATGGAATTTGATCTAGAACGATATGTTCATCATAAAGTTATTCACTCTCAGAAACAAAATAAATGCAGAGTTTTCCTGAATGGTAATTGTAATTCTATGCAACATAAGACGTTTACTTTCAGAAAAAAAAAGTATGTACTGATAAATTAAAGTAAGTTCTTTGACGACTAAAAATGTACGTAAAAATGAAATGAGAATAAATTAATACAGCGAGGCACCATACCCATTTATCTCTTCAGCGTGCATGTTGCCGAAGAATCTGAAACTATCATATGACGTTCTTTGAATATGACTAGAACCCGTTATCTAACGAAACACAAATTAATTATATTTATTCTCTCTGTTTTTACCTTATTTGCAATTTGATCTCCTCGTAGTTTGCAATTTATGTCAGCCCAATGTGTATCTAATGGAATCAGTCATACTTACTAACACTTACTGTGGGGAAATCAAATGTCTGGATTGATTGCTGTTCTGAAAGACCCCGTCGTTCACTCATCATATCCTGTTGTTGGCTGCCTCAGTGGACTGAACGAAATCAGGGCAATCTACAAAAGAAAAAAAAAACAAGACGAGATGATAGACAATTCTATCCCATGCATTTTACCTAAGCAAGTAAGCAACAAACCAAAGATGTACATGTAAAAAGTTATTCACTTGTTCTTGGTGATGTTTTTTTTTTCACCTTGATCTGTCCAATGGCAAGAAAATCTTGGAGACAAACATATAAAAAGAAACGTTACTAAGACAGACAGTAAGACTATACCTTAACCTGATCGAGTACATTAGATCTAATTAATCTTGGAGACACCCAGAGTTTCTTCCGTTCATGTACAATCGATCCATTTAGTTGTCAGTGGCATACATAGCCATCGTCCTTCAGAGAGGTTGCAAATTAATCTTGGCACACTAGATTGCAAATTGACATGCAGATCAAGTTCTTGCAGAAAAGCACTCAAAAGAAAGCAAATAGGGTTTAGGTTCAAGCATATATGCATCGAGAGCCTTACCTGCAGCTGCAGGCTTGGAAATGGCCTTGCCATCGATTGCCAGTTCACTGATCTGTTTTAGCACGCTATAGATCCAACATTTACTGCCCTTGAGCAATGAAGTAGATTGATAAGTGACCTTAAGAAAGGACAGTCTGTACTATCTCGTCACAAAAATGATGACAGATTTGTGGTTCTTGTGATGACACATCTACATATTCACATATCATCAAGTACTCCGCTGACAAACAGTGGGACTGAATGCAGTGCTAGCCAGGGATCCAAATATGGCCAAAAATCAGTAAAACTAGATTTACGGTGGGGCCGGTAGGAATACAAACCGATCTAGAAAACGGTTTTGATGAATTTTGTCTTAAAAAGATCGAATTTGCTTGAATTTTGTTCGGATTTGATTTTAAAAAAATTTCAAATCCAAAATTAAAAAAAAAACTGAAAATTTCGGCCGAAATTTGCCAAAATTTTCTGATTTTCGGTCTTACCGGCCACCCCGGTAAAAAAAAATAAACTGGTTAAAAAATCCCTGGTGCTAGCAGCAAACACAAAGTAACAAAGAGATGGACTAGGACTGTAGTTTGCAGTTCAAACTGAGTTATTATGTCTCCAGTTGTAGCTTATATATCAACTAGTCCAATATATACGCCTGTGATGATGGCACTTGAACAAACTAAAGAAAGGAAATTAACTGACCACATTGTTAATGTTTGACTGATGCCTGATCATAGACATGGATCTGAAGCTCCAATACTGATTAACTGCAAGAGCTCTCCGTGGGGTGTTTGCATCAAGAAGCTAAGAGAAGAAGAGAGAGGGTACAGCCTTGATCATATTCGCAGAAGAGATGGAGATCGAGATTTAAGCTAAGGCTGTACTCTCTCTCTTCTCCCTTTAGCCTTGATGAGTTCAGCTTCTCTCTTCCATCTTACCGACAACTACAATACATGTTTCTCTCTCCCTCTTATCTCTATCTCCCTGCTCCAGTGGTTGCACTGAGGCTTGTGTCGCTCTTCGTTCCCTCTGGCGCTTTATATAGATGCACAATTGCACACATGTCATTAGAGCATGTACAATGGTACAGAAAACTGCTGTCTATAGCAACTCGTCATGTCACATGTAAAGAACACTAAATACAGCTCATACAATGGTACAAATAGCTGCTGTCTTTTTAGTTGTCTTTATAGAACACACAATCTTTTAATACTTTTCTTATTTCTGATGCTATCGTCGACAACAGGATTGTAGACAGTATCTTTCTCTCTATTCATTCTCTTTCATCCACGTCAGCAAAAATCATACGTGACAGTGACTATAGACGACTGACATAAGCCTATTATACATACTCTTGGCCAATGACAGAGACAATAATTCACCTGGGGGTGTGCAAGTTGAAGCTTCCTGTGACAGCGATAACGTAGGCCATCCCAATAGCCTCCTGTGTGGTCACAGCCATCCAATATGGTTGGCTTGTCAAGTACTACTGTTTCTGCTTTAATTTGGAGTGAGATCTATAGAGCAAGCACTTTAGATTTTTTACTTTGTACTAAACCTACGACCTAATAAGCACAACCAGTAAAAAATGACTTTTAAGTCCTTTAAAAAGAGGATCAACTGGAGTAGTAGTTCAAAGTCATCCATGTGGCACATTAGGTCAATCGTTATAGGGTTGGGTTATATGCAAGGATTCAAAAACCGATCATGGAAGAAAAAAAAATGCTAGACCCTCGGCGACACTTGTTACCTGTGGGACGTTTTCTGCTGAATGGTTTCAATCATCAAATGCAAACCTAAAATTTGAATTTGGTTAGTTCCCTCCCGTCCGGTTATCACCTGGTTTGACCAGTTCTCGGTCGATCAGTTGCTGATCAGAATTATTGTCCATCAGTTCAAATTCAAAATTGCCTCCCAATTTTCTCTCCGTTTTATTTGAATTTTGTAGAATATTTTACACCAACCAACATATATGACTGGGTACTAGCTAAATAAGTCCAAAAAAAAAGGCCAAAATAACATATCAATACCAAGTACCTACCGGTGTGGCCGGTTAACGCCGATTGTTTGGTCGATTCCTTGTTACATGCTTCCATGTTTTTCGAAATAAAATGAGAACCAAATTTTGAAAAATAATTGTTAGATAAAAAAAGGACTAACTGGAAAGCTACAACGAGATAGTTGTAATATCCCATTTATTTAAAGAAAGAGCTAATTCCTTATTTGCCATTGAAAGTTGACGAGCTCCCCATAATGCTATTGCAAAATTTCTCTTCCCTTCATTGCCACTCAATCTCAACTTCTATCCCTATTTTGCTATTCCCGTGAGTTGACCGTTGACTAGGCCGTCGACTTGACCGCGAAAAGACGATTTTGCCCCTAAGTGTACTGAGATCTTTAGAGAATTGTTTGATATAGTAATATAGTTCCAAAAATTATGAAATTTTTAGAAAAAGTTTCTGACATAGTGTAGATTATTCTGAAAGTTTCTGACATAGTGTAGATTATTCTGTAATTTTTATAGAGTTTTATTTACAACATGATTTTCTCTAAAAAGGTTTCAAGTTTCGATTTTGATCTGTGGCAGCGGTTTTGTAGTGATATAGCTGAGTAAGTAAATCTTAAACAGTAAAAAAATATAAAAAATAGTGTGGCCCACCTTTCAGGCCATCTTCCTCTCCCTCCCTTACTTCTTTCTCTGCTTTCTGTCAGTTCTCTGGCCGCTGACACAAAGCCTGTTCCCTCCACCAACCTCAACAGTGACTCCTCTCTGTAGCATCTCCGCTCCTCCTCCATCCTATCGTCTTCGCATGCCGCACCATGTTCTCTCTCTCTAGCAAAATCCCAAATCTAGTTGGGCTCAACTCATCGGCCGCCGCTTCCATTCGTTGCTCACAACCGTCTACTAACTCTCTCCATCTCTCAACTACCTGCAACCCCAGCACCACGCGGAGGTGTAGCGACTGCGGTGGACTTGGAGGATGGTGGCGGGTGCATGAAAGGGTGTGTCGTTGCGGATGGAGCAAGAATGCCACGATTTTGGGCCGGTGGTCCTCCGATCCTTCAGTGCCTAGATCTGAATGGAGTAGGAATGTCGTGATTCAGGGACAGTGTTGCATGGAGCTGGACTGCAACGATTTGGGGAAGCAGTGGTGGTGAGGTGGTGACGGTAATGGAGAATGTTAGAGTTTAATCATGTCTCATGTCACGTTGTTTTGTTTTAGGAGTGGTTGCATGCAGGCCGTTCCCGTTGGCCACGCTCTGCACGAGTCTGTTTTGCGGCATGCCGCGTCTGTTTGCATGGGATTGAGTTAGTTACCTACTTGTTAAAGTCTGTTTGCATGGCTGATATAAGGGTCAAGAAAACAGAAAAGCTGAGTTGTTAACCAGCGCCAAAAATATCTCCCGTCCCTCTCTGCTGCGTTGCTTCTTCTTCGTGACTGTAGATCGCGTGTGTTGTGTGCATGTGTTCCAAGTGCTTGATTGCGACAACAAGTGGTATCAGAGCTTCGTTGCTCTCGTACCTGTGAGGATGTCGCAAGATGACTCGAGGTCGCCGCCGACGTCCAAGTCGCTACCGAGGTCTAAGTCACCAGAGCTTCCTCAGACCCACGATAACAAGCAGCGGAACAGCAAGGCAATGGCCGCGATTGAGTCAGATCGCGGGTGTGAAGTCGGGGCTTGGCACGATGCCGATCTTGTAGCGAACCAACTACGGAGATCGGGCTCTCATGATGAAGGTCATGATGCGGCGTGAGGCATGTGGGATGCGATCGCGTGATGGCGGCTGATTTCTATGAGGACCGCATGGCGCTAGAGGCAATTCTTTGAGCAATGCCACGGAGATGCTCTCACGCTCACCATCAAGGAGAGCACCAAAGAGGTATGAGATGCCATCAAAACCATGCGCATTGGCGTGGCAGCGTCGCGCAAGGCCAAGACTCGGTCGCTCGCAAGGAGTTCGAGAGCATTATGTTCCACGATGACGAGTCGGTGGGCGATTTTGCCATGAGGCACACCGCGCTTGTCAACAACCTCCACATCCTCGGTGACAAGCTCAACGAGGAGAAGGTCATGGAGAAGTTTCTGCGCGTGGTACTGCCTAGGTACTCCCAGATAGCATTGTCCATTGAAAATCTTATGGATTTGGACACGCTGTCTGTGGAGGAACTGACTGGGCGACTCAAGGCCGTCGAGGATCGTCTCGACCTTGGCAACACGGGCGACTCTAGGAGTCGCCTGCTCCTCACCGAGGAGGAATGGCTTGCGCACATGAAGAAGCGCGAGCAAGGCGAGAACTCCTCCGGCGGTGGAAAGCATGCTGGCGACAAGGCCGGCGATGGCGGCGGCGATAAGCGCCGCTACAGGCGCCACGGCAAGGGCGGCGGCAAGGGTGGCGCGTCTAACAGTGGAAAGGGCAAGTGCTACAACTACGGCATCTACGGGCATTTTGCTCATGAATGCCGTAAGCAGCGCTGCGAACGCAAGGAGGAGGCCAACCTGTCGCGTGCTCAGGAGGAGCAACCAGCGCTCCTCATGGCCGAGCACCATGTGCTCGTGCAAGCTACTGATGGCGCGCAGCAGGTCCCGGTGGATGCTGGGAGCGACATGTGGTATCTCAACACTGGTGCCAGTAACCACATGACCGGCAACCGGTCGACGCTCACATCGCTCGATGAAACGATGAAGGGCACCGTGAAGTTCAGCGATGACTCGGTGGTAGAGATCTATGGCAAAGGCGCTGTGATGTACCAGTGCAAGAACCAGGAGCACCGGGCGCTCACCGAGGTATACTACATACCACGGCTTCGAAGCAACATCATCAGCCTCGGATAACTCGACGAGAGCGGCTACAAGATCGTCATCGAGGGTGGGGAGCTGTGCATGTTCGATCGCGAGCGGCTATTGCTGGCGCGAGTGTTGCGGTTCAGGAACAGGCTATACAGATTGGCCCTGAACCTAACCGCACTACTGTGTCTGCTGGCAAAAGCAGACGATGTGGCGTGGCGCTGGCATGCGCGCGATGGCCACCTGCACTTCCGTGCGCTCCATGGCCTCACCGCTAAGAAGATGGTGGATGGCGTGCCCATGATCGATCACGTGGAGAAATTCTGCGACGGCTGCGCACTTGGCAAGCAGCACCGGGCTCCGTTCCCTCGGGTTTCATCTTACCATGCCGAGCGCAGACTGGAGCTGGTGCAAGGCAATCTATGAGGCCCCATCACACTTGCTACACCGAGCGGTATTCGGTATTTTTTGCTAATTGTGGATGATCACAACAGGTACATGTGGGTGGAGATGCTGAGGACAAAGGACGAAGCATTCAGGTTCTTTCGCAAGATCAAGGCGCTTGCTGAGAACGAACGCGACGTCAAGCTCAAGACGTTCTGCACAGATCGTGGCAGGGAGTTCAACTCCGTTGAGTTCGGTGACTACTGCGATGAGTATGGGATCAAACGGTACACCACCACTCCCTACTCACCGCAACAGAACAGTGTTGTGGAGCGTCGGAACCAGACGACCGTTGAGATGGCACGCAGCCTGCTGAAAAGTATGCACATGCCGGCTGTGTTCTGGGGCGAGGTGGTGAAGACCACCGTGCACATACTGAACCAGGCGACGACGTGGAGCCTCGACGGGATGACACCGTATGAGGCACGGCACAAGCGGTACCCCAATGTGTGCTATCTCCGAACGTTTGGATGCATTGCACACGTTTCTGTCAGTTCTCTGGCCGCTGACACAAAGCCTGTTCGCTCCACCAACCTCAACAGTGACTCCTCTCTGTAGCATCTCCGCTCCTCCTCCATCCTATCGTCTTCGCATGCCGCACCATGTTCTCTTTCTCTAGCAAAATCCCAAATCTAGTTGGGCTCAACTCATCGGCCGCCGCTTCCATTCGTTGCTCACAACCGTCTACTAACTCTCTCCATCTCTCTACTACCTGCAACCCCAGCACCACGCGGAGGTGTAGCGACTGCGGTGGACTTGGAGGATGGTGGCGGGTGCATGAAAGGGTGTGTCGTTGCGGATGGAGCAAGAATGCCACGATTTTGGGCCGGTGGTCCTCCGATCCTTCAGTGCCTAGATCTGAATGGAGTAGGAATGTCGTGATTCAGGGACAGTGTTGCATGGAGCTGGACTGCAACGATTTGGGGAAGCAGTGGTGGTGAGGTGGTGACGGTAATGGAGAATGTTAGAGTTTAATCATGTCTCATGTCACGTTGTTTTGTTTTACGAGTGGTTGCATGCAGGCCGTTCCCGTTGGCCACGCTCTGCACGAGTCTGTTTTGCGGCATGCCGCGTCTGTTTGCATGGGATTGAGTTAGTTACCTACTTGTTAAAGTCTGTTTGCATGGCTGATATAAGGGTCAAGAAAACAGAAAAGCTGAGTTGTTAACCAGCGGCAAAAATATCTCCCGTCCCTCTCTGCTGCGTTGCTTCTTCTTCGTGACTGTAGATCGCGTGTGTTGTGTGCATGTGTTCCAAGTGCTTGATTGCGACAACAAGTGGTATCAGAGCTTCGTTGCTCCCGTACCTGTGAGGATGTCGCAAGATGACTCGAGATCGCCGCCGAGGTCCAAGTCGCTACCGAGGTCTTAGTCACCAGAGCTTCCTCAGACTCACGATAATAGCAGCGGCAGCCGCGGCGGCAATGGCCGCGATCGAGCTGTATCGCGGGTGTGAGGGAGTCGGGGGGCTTGGCGCAGTACCCGATGCTGACGCGAACCAACTACGGAGACTGGGCTCTCATGATGAAGGTCATGATGCAGGCGTGAGGCCTGTGGGATGCAGTCGCGTATGACGACGCTGATTTCTATGAGGACCGCATGGCGCTAGAGGCAATTCTTTGAGCAATGCCACCGGAGATGCTCTCCACGCTCACCATCAAGGAGAGCACCAAGGAGGTATGAGATGCCATCAAAACCATGCGCATTGGCATAGCGCGCGTGCGCAAGGCCAAGGCTCAGTCGCTCCGCAAGGAGTTCGAGAGCATTGCGTTCCACGATGACGAGTCGGTGGACGATTTTGCCATGAGGCACATCGCGCTTGTCAACAACCTCCACATCCTCGGTGACAAGCTCAACGAGGAGAAGGTCATGGAGAAGTTTCTGCGCGTGGTACTGCCTAGGTACTCCCAGATAGCATTGTCCATTGAAACTCTTATGGATTTGGACACGCTGTCTGTGGAGGAACTGATTGGGCGACTCAAGGCCGTCGAGGATCGTCTCGACCTTGGCAACACGGGCGACTCTAGGAGTCGCCTGCTCCTCACCGAGGAGGAATGGCTTGCGCACATGAAGAAGCGCGAGCAAGGCGAGAACTCCTCCGGCGGCGGAAAGCATGCTGGCGACAAGGCCGGCGATGGCGGCGGCGATAAGCGCCGCTACAGGCGCCACGGCAAGGGTGGCGGCAAGGACGTCGAATCCAGCGGCGGCAAGGGTGGCGCGTCTAACAGTGGAAAGGGCAAGTGCTACAACTACGGCATCTACGGGCATTTTGCTCATGAATGCCGTAAGCAGCGCTGCGAACGCAAGGAGGAGGCCAACCTGTCGCGTGCTCAGGAGGAGCAACCAGCGCTCCTCATGGCCGAGCACCATGTGCTCATGCAAGCTACTGATGGCGCGCAGCAGGTCCCGGTGGATGCTGAGAGCGACATGTGGTATCTCAACACTGGTGCCAGTAACCACATGACCGGCAACCGGTCGACGCTCACATCGCTCGATGAAACGGTGCAGGGCACCGTGAAGTTCGGCGATGACTCGGTGGTAGAGATCTATGGCAAAGGCACTGTGATGTACCAGTGCAAGAACCAGGAGCACCGGGCGCTCACCGAGGTATACTACATACCACGGCTTCGAAGCAACATCATCAGCCTCGGATAACTCGACGAGAGCGGCTACAAGATCGTCATCGAGGGTGGGGAGCTGTGCATGTTCGATCGCGAGCGGCTATTGCTGGCGCGAGTGTTGCGGTCCAGGAACAGGCTATACACATTGGCCCTGAACCTAACCGCACTACTGTGTCTGCTGGCAAAAGCAGATGATGTGGCGTGGCGCTGGCATGCGCGCGATGGCCACCTGCACTTCCGTGCGCTCCATGGCCTCACCGCTAAGAAGATGGTGGATGGCGTGCCCATGATCGATCACGTGGAGAAATTTCGCGACGGCCGCGCGCCGCATAGCGACCGACTCTGTTCCTCGGGTTTCATCTTACCATGCCGAGCGTAGACTGGAGCTGGTGCATGGCAATCTATGAGGCCCCATCACACTTGCTACACCGAGCGGTATTCGGTATTTTTTGCTAATTGTGGATGATCTACAACAGTACATGTGGATGGAATCTTTGAGGATAAGGGCGAAGCATTGAGTTCTTCGCAAGATCAAGGCGCTTGCTGAGAACGAACGCGACATCAAGCTCAAGGCGTTCCGCACAGATCATGGCAGGGAGTTCAACTCCGTTGAGTTCGGTGACTACTGCGATGAGCATGGGATCAAACGGTACACCACCACTCCCTACTCACCGCAACAGAACAGTGTCGTGGACCGTCGGAACCAGACGACCGTTGAGATGGCACGCAGCCTGCTAAAAAGTATGCACGTGCCGGCTGTGTTCTGGGGCGAGGTGGTGAAGACCACCGTGCACATACTGAACCAGGCGCCAACGTGGAGCCTCGACGGGATGACACCGTATGAGGCACGGCACAAGCGGTACCCTAATGTGTGCTATCTCCGGACGTTTGGATGCATTGCACACGTCAAGAAGGTCGGGCCTGGGGTCACAAAGCTGTCGGACAGGTCAACGCTGATGGTATTCATCGGCTACGAGGAGGGTGCCAAGGCCTACCGTGTCTATGATCCCAAGACGCACAAGCTGCACATCACCTGCGATGTTGTGTTCAAGGAGAAGCAATGGGACTGGGAGACAATGTCCAATAATCATGCTCCCGGTGCCATGGACAAGTTCACCATCGAGTACACCACTGAGCATGTGACAGATGGTGCTCCTGTGAACGATGGCGACGGTGCAGCGTCTACATCAGGCGCAAGTCCAGTGGCACCGCAGACGGCAGAGCCACACACACCGGCCACTCCTCCAGCGGCTGCACCGACCAGCGTCGAGTGGGTTACCCCACCCACTGGTGCATCGCATGACTCAGACGGTGCGCCGCTGCGGTACCGGATGGTGTCAAATGTCTACGACACGACATCGGTCCATGACGTCGACTACAGCGGCCTCTGCATGCTAGCCGCCGAGGAGCCCGTAAGCATCGAACATGCACTCAGGGAGGCGTGTTGGAGGCACGCCATGGTGGATGAGATGCGTTCCATCCATGAGAACGCCACGTGGGAGTTCGCTGCACTCCCGGTGGGACACCGAGCCATCGGGCTCAAGTGGGTCTTCAAGGTAAAGAAAGATCCAGAAGGTAACATTGTCAAGCACAAAGCTCGTTTGGTTGCAAAAGGCTATGCTCAACGACATGGAGTGGATTTCAACGAGGTGTTTGCACCGGTGGCGCGCATGGAGACGGTGCGCGTGCTGATCGCCCTAGCGGCACACGGCAGTTGGGAAATCCACCACATGGACGTCAAATCAGTGTTCCTCAATGGTGAACTCACCGAAGAGGTGTACGTGCAGCAACCGCTTGGCTTCATCGATGACAAGCACGGGCACATGGTGCTCAAGCTGCACAAGGCACTGTACGGTCTGCAACAGACGCCGTGGGCTTGGAACTCCAAGCTGGACAGCTCGCTGGTGACACTCGGGTTCGAACGCAACAAAATCGAGCACGCAGTGTACCGGAGGGAAAAGGGCGGGACTTTCCTGCTCGTCGGGGTGTATGTCGACGACCTGATCATCACTGGGTCAAGCGTCGACAACATCACTGAGTTCAAGGACCAGATGATGAGCATGTTCAGCATGAGCGACCTCGGCCTTCTGGGCTACTACCTCGGGATCGAGGTGAAGCAGGCTGCCGGCATGATTACTTTGTGCCAGTGCAGCTACGCTTGCAAGGTGCTAGAGTCGGCGGGCATGGTCGGGTGTAATCTGTGTCTGACGCCGATGGAGAACCAGCTGAAGATGACCAAGAAGGACAGTAGCACTACGGTCGATGCCACTGAGTATCGCAGTGTTGTCAGGAGCCTACACTACCTGGTGAACACCAGGCCCGACATTGCCTACACTGTAGGCATTATCAGTCGTTACATGGAGGCGCCCACCTCACAGCACATGGCGGCCGTGAAGCACATCCTGCGATACGTAAGCAACACAGTTGGCTATGGATGCTGCTACAAGCGGTGTGGTGCACTGGAGCCTCAGCTGGTGGGCTATAGTGACAGCGATCTCGTTGGTGATCTGGACGATTGCAAGAACACCTCGGGGGTGGTGTTCTACCTGGGTGCTAATCTGATCACATGGGCATCGCAGAAACAGAAGATAGTCGCGCTCTTGTCCTGTGAGGCAGAGTACATCGCGGCGGCCACGTTGGCGTGCCAGGGAATGTGGCTCAACAGGCTACTCGATGACCTAATGGGTGCGAAGCCGAAGAGGGTCAAGTTGATGGTGGATAACAAGTCTGCGATCGCGTTGTGCAAGAATCTGGTGCACCACGATTACAGCAAACACATCGACACGAGGTACCATTTTATTCGTGAATGTGTTGAGGACGGCAAGATTGACGTTGAGCACGTGAGTACTAACGACCAGCTCACCGACATCTTGACAAAAGCCCTTGGTCGTATCAAGTTCATGGAGATGAGACAGAAGCTTGGTGTGGTAGAAGTAAAGTCCGGGCACCATGATTAAGGGGGTGATTTGTTAGAGTTTAATCATGTCTCATGTCACGTTGTTTTGTTTTAGGAGTGGTTGCATGCAGCTCGTTCCTGTTAGCCACGCTCTTCACAAGTTTGTTTTGCATGCCGCATCTGTTTGCATGGGATTCAGTTAGTTAGCTAGTTGTTAAAGTCTGTTTGCATGGCTACAGTTAGTTGCATGTGCTTATTGCAGTTAGTTAGCCCACGACTAGCTCCTTGTAATCAATATATAACTGGGTCAAGAAAACAGAAAAGCTGAGTTGTTAACCAGCGCCAAAAATATCTCCTGTCCCTCTCTCTACTGCGTTGCTTCTTCTTCGTGACTGCAGATCGCGTGTGTTGTGTGCGTGTGTTCCAAGTGCTAGATTACGACAACAGAGAAACAACACAGGGAAGAAGGTGATGCGGCTCGACGGTGGCTTGACAGCATAGCGGATCCGCACGACAGAGCTCGCTGGACGGTGCTAAATATAGGCGACGACAAGAGTGTCATACCAGAGCATGGTGATGGCTGTGTCTCGCTAGCTTGCTGCCTCATCGTCCTCGTGCTTCTCTGTCCATGTGCTCCACTCTACGGCCATGGCCTCACCTCAATTGGAGCTGTGATGGCCACATGGAGTGGGGATAGTGAAGGTGGTCATTGTCAGCGTGGTTTGACTCAGGCTCAGGATTTGCAGAAAAGTAGTCAAGCCTACCTAAGAGAGAGAGAGAAAGATGCTGGCTGACTAAGCTCTTACATGTCCTTCCCGATGTGGACTCAAAACTGCCACCACATCAACTAAATACCAAGTTGAGTTGATTACAAGGGGTCAAGTGGGCTGGATTTGATAGTTGGAGGGGGTAAAGTTAATAGTTTTTGAGTTTCGGGGTGAAAATTGGATCGATGCTATAGTTGAAGGTTGTAAAGTGGACTTTTCCCAAGGGCTAATGTTCACACAAACTGATGTGGTCGTGGTTAGAATGTCAAGGCCACATGGGGATGGTGGGGAGGAGGTGGGCCGTAGGCCCGAAGAGAGACAGGATGGAGTGGACCGTGTTAGATTTGGTTCACATGGAGTTTTGGAATAGGAATTGATTTTTTTTATTTTTGGACAAGCTTATAAATTGAAATAAGCTTAGGGTTTGTTTGGTTCTACAAATTGGATTGGGTGAATTAAATTCAGGCTCAAATTCAAATTCAACTTGAATTGAAATTGGTTTTTGATTTCAATTATAGTTTTTGGATGCCACACAAAATTGTAAAGTAGAATCATACTCAAATTCAATTCCAAATGTCTTTTTGTTGCCATTCTATAGAATCCCAAATTAGTTGGAGAAGGCATCAAACAACCGCTGGTCTTGGCCATGGGGAGAGCACTTGTATTCACACAACAACAATGTGTAATATCCCACATAATCATCAATAATTAGGAAGTAAGAAATTGGAGTTTATTGGTTAAAAATTCAGAATTTTGGGTTGGGGAAGGAATATCAGGCAAGTTGGCCCATGGCCCAATGGGGGCCAGCCACCACTTAAGAAAGAGAGGGGGGAGGCCGGCCAATCCCCAGCATCCTCACCCCTATGCAGTTGCCATGGCAAGTATTTCGCTGCCACGGTAGGGATTTCTGCTACCGCTGCTAGGATTTTGCTGTCGCGACAAGGATTTCTGCTGCCGCAGCAGGCTGTTGTACTCATGCTCTACCATGCCCCTCCTGCCATCCTCTGCCGTGGTAAGAGTTTTCGCTGCCATGGCAGGTTGCCGCTACCGCCGATCGCTGCCACGATAAGGAAAAACTTTGCCGCGGTGAGGAAAACGTCCGCCGCGGCAAGGTTTTCGCTGCCGTGGCAGAGGACTAGAGTAGAAGGGAGAGGGAGGCCAGAGGAGAAGTCTCCAACCAGCAAGGAAGAAAGAAGGAAGGAGAAAAAGAAAAGAGGGGAAAATTCGCGGGGTTTCCCTGATCCTTCGTGTTCTTCAAGGGTAACCCCTGTTAATCCTAAGAATTACCTTGGATTAGTCGTTATACATTTCGTAGATCATTTTTCCATAGGGAAGGTTGGTTTTTAGCATGCCCTAGTTCATCGAGTTTCGACATAGAACCTTGCGGGGAAAATGCAAGGTATTTAGGGTCAGATTCATGGTTATTCCAATTCGAAAAGAAGTAGATAATTTTGTTACCTTTCGAGCAAGGTCTAGATCACTTGATTCAGAGTGGCGAGCGAAAAGTGATGGCCTTGGGAAGGTCACTATCCAGAATTCGGGCGTTATTGGCAGAGATCGTGTAGATGGGCTGTATTCACCTAGTAAATGAAAGAATTAAAATTTGGTGATGATTTGAATTAGCTAGGGAATTTTGAGTAGTTTGCAGAACTGGTATCGTTAATATTTTTTTCAAATTTTAGAATTAAAGATACGAAATTGTGAAGCAGTCTATCCTGATAGATTCTGAGATAGCCTTCGGGGAAGGAAATAGAGGACAAAATGGTAGAATCAGTTCATCATATATAGGAAGTTGTATGAAATTGTGTGAAGATTCCAAAAAGTATTGGTTTGCTAGATTTAGAGTTCGAGTGAATAAGTTAGAGAATTTTTACTACTGGGATAGCGGTAGTGCGTCTGGTAGAATTGGGTTAATTGTGTCGTCTTGACGTAGATATGTGAGGGTGATTAGTGTAATGTTGGTGCTGTGATGATGTGGTCTTGAGATGTGTTTTGATTTATTTGTTTAGGGAGTGTGGCCTCTAGTGCCCTACCGCTGCCTCGCTATCCGGCTCTGAAGGAATAAAGAGGCAAACACATGGTAGACTGGTGAACAATGGGTTGTTCGCCATTGTCATTGATATTACTTATCATACTATTTATTATACTTTCATTAATCTTATTCTTATACATGATATTAATGACATTGAGTGAACGAGATTATGATATTAAGTTAATGTGAATGAGATATTGATTTAATGAGATGAATTATGTTGATGAATAATTAAAGATGTTGCATCGTTTACATTCATCATGACAGGAGTTGCACAAACAAGGACAATGAGAAAGTTATGTAACTATTCCAGTGAGGATGGTGAGAAAGATATATGACTAGTCCGGAGCGCTCAAAATAATATCTTACTTCGACGAGGACTTCACGGGAGTGAAGTATAGAGTGGTTCATCGACGGGTGAACACTCCACTATACCGGTATCAACTAATGAGATTCATATGAGCATAAGCATGTTGGTGCATTCGTATATATGAGCAAATTGTTAAATTGTGCAAATTTACCTATATAGAATATGACTTGTTTATTTGAGTATGAGAATGACATTAAATAGATAGATGATATGGTAACCTTGAATATGGTTGATAAACTGTTGCTTATAGTTTTATTATGTATTGGATGAGCCTTAGACTTACTCTTGCTTTGTTGCTAATTTTAGGTGACCGTTGATGACGACGTATATAGGAGGGAATAGATCACAAGTGCCACATGCAAAACAACTACACATTTAATATTTATTTAGAGTGATTCCTTATAAATCTAGAGACATTGGTTATTTTCTTTAGATCATTATTCATGGACTTATTTATTGCCTAGAATAATGCTTGAGACTAGTTGGTAAATTCATTAGTTGGTTAGTATTATTTTAGACGTTCATCTTGTGACCCGTGGACAGGTTTTAATCTTGATATGCTTGCTAAAATTTATTATAAATTAATGTTTAAAATGGTAATTAGCATAAGTTCATAGCATTCTAGGATCTATATTGGATCGGAATGTTAAGCAATGTGACGATGTTAGCGGCTAGAGTCTAGGCGGCAGCTGCCAGAGTCGACGGGGAAGGCGGAGGCAACCCAAGTTGAGTAGGAGAGGGGAGCTGCCCAAGTCAAGGACAATAGGAGCCACACGTGACTGGGCCATTGGTGTACTAGAAGAAGGCATCGAGGCTACGGCTGATGGAGTTGAGAAAGACATGCTGTGGCTATCGGAGTCGAGAAAGACCGCTGGCAGCGACAAGATTTGGGCACCATTTTGATGACGGTGTGGTGGCTTTAGATATGGAGCAGTGGGGTTAAAGAGGAAGAAGGGGAAAGTGGTCGGCGGCGGCCAAGGTCATCTTGAGCTTGCCGGCAGCAGACGGTGTCTCACCGGCGATGAGGAAGAAGCTAAGCACAACCAGATCGGAAGCTATGCGACAAGAAGAGGTCGGTGGGGTGGTCGGATGGGAGGGTGGTGGTGGCGAGACATGGGAGGTCCGTCAACTATCACCCGTCAGCGAGGAAGACGCACCGTCGAAGTCGTCGATGAGGAGGCGGTGCTGCCAACGGTGTAGTGGAGCCATGGTGGTTCAGGAGTCAAGGATGGGAAGACGTCGAGAGAGGCTTCTGGAGAAATAGATTGATCCCATTTCCATGTGATTCAGAGGGTGGAGGCTCTAATTTGGCACACCGCTCTTTTAGTCATAAACATCAATTCTAGTTCTCCCATTCCATGCCTAATTCTGACATTCAAACGGGGTGTTAGATAAAATACCAAATAAACTTTACGATTCTAGAAAAATTCAGAGGCACATATTTTAATATGCTAAACTTGAATAAAATATTTATAATTAAAATTATTGTTTGTTTAATCATATTAACTCTTATTTTAATTTCTAAAAATTGAAATAAGCTTCAGTTATATTCCAAAAATCTATAAATTCATAAATATTTATTTTAATTCATTTTCTAACAGAAAATAAAAAAATGAGATGTTAAAACACCATGGCCATAGTTAACAGGAGCAGCTGACAAGCGACGAGTAGCCAGGAAAAAGCGCCTCCGGGTTCAAAGAAGAAAAATGAAATAGAACACAAATAAAACCAAAATAAAAATAAAGAAAGAATGCACAAAGTGTAGGACCCCTGTTTCTCACTGCTAAAAGCATCTACAACAGTCCACGTCAGCTGTTACTAAGGGGTTGCTACATCAGCATTTAGGTGATGTGGAAAAGAGAAGGTGAGGTTGTTTCTAGATGAAGAACCTTGCAAATTGTTAATACCAAGACACAAGAAACAACCAAATACTCCATTGGAGACCTACTTGTTACCTAAAAACGCGTTTTGTGGGTCCCACTGTCTTAAAGCAAAATATTCACTAGATCATTTGTGCAGCCCGAGTTCAATATTGATATGATAAATGAGCTAAAACATGTAGGCCACAAAGTTGTACTTCATTATTGATCATCAAGAATCATGCACACTTGTAGCAATTAAAGTCTTAGACACAAACTCAAGAAACAATCCATTGGAAGACTTGTTTCTTTTTATTAGATTGAGTATTCTCTCTCCTCTTAGTAACAAGTTAAGAAACAAACTATTGTAGATGCTCTAACAAGACCATTGGAGGAGAGATAGCGGAGGGTTTGGATCTAATCGGATAATAGAGAGGGGAAGGGCATAGTGTTGGGCGAAGAACGAGAGTGAGGACCACACTTTCCGTATATATGTAGGTTGTTTTTAATTGGTAATGATGCAATTGATGGCTAGGTAGCGACCAGAAATATTATTAGGAGGAAACTGGCATGTGGCCAGCTGGTTGGGTATGCACCCAGCCCACTAGGGTTAGTCCTAGACTTGGCGTTTGTATCCACTGATTTTAAGAGTACATACATATGCACATTCAATCTTATACTATAAAATAAGATTATTACGAGCTATGCATTCCTCCTAAAAACCCTAGCCGCCACAAAACGCCCCCTCTCCTCCCCCCTTCCTCCTCACCACCGCCGTAGGCCTGCCAGCGGCAGCGGCGGGGCTTCTTCTTCTCGGTGGTGCGCCTGATCTGCATCGCTCGATGCCTGACGTCTGTCCGCCGATTTCCAACGGTTTAGACTTTCGTCAGGGTTGGATCTGGGGCCCTTCTCTGCCGGCTCATCTTCGGGCGTAGCGATCCGGGGCCCTTCTCTGTTGGTTTCTTTCGGTGGTGTGGCTTCGTCGATGGCATGATGACGGAGGTGGCACAGTGCAGATCTAGATTTGGCGTAGTTTGTAGAGATCACGACGGCTCAGTGGCGGTGGCTTGTGCAGCGCTCAACTCCTCCCCGGCGGACGTCATTTTGGCGATCTAGCCTTCATTGGTTGGATCCAGCAACGATGTCCTACGGTGGCGTGGTCTTGGAGCGTTGGCACCTTTGATCTGGGGTGAAAACTCTTGATCTGGCCTTCGCTGGTTAGATCCGGCAACGACGTCGACCTGAGCTGCGTTACCTTCTTGAAGGTGTTGCTTTGGAGAACCGGTACCTAAGCTCTGGAGTGAAAACTTCTGATCTGACCTTCGCTGGTTGGATCCAGCGACGACAACGTGAGTCGTATCCCTTCTTGGAGGCATCGTTACGGAAACTGACCCATCATCACCTCTTTGTTGCGTAACTGCTGTTCGCGTGTGGATGATCTCCTGGTTGGTCCCAAAGGCGGGGCTAGGTGGTTTTTTTAGGCTAGCCTTTGTATAACAGTTTGTTTGTCATTGTTGGCTTTTGACCGTTTTTTGTTTTAAGCTTTTAGCTTAGAGTGGTGTAATGGCTGTGTCCATCCCTAGTTGGTGCAGAGGTCAAGAGTTGTACTTCCATTATCTAAAAAATGCTGAACATTTAGTGAAAATACTATAAAACACATCAATAAGATTGCACTCCTTCCATTTACAAATGTATGCAAAAGAACTAACGGTCTTAGTTAAATAACGATGATATGTCGTTGGATGCGCAAAATGACACGTATTTATATAGAAAAAAAATGAACGAGTAGCTAAGTTAACATTGCGACACAGTCAAGTGAAACTATTGGTTTTGTTGCCTTTTTTGCTTTTTGTTGATGATAGGAAAAAATGAACGAGTAACTAAGTTAACACTGCGATACGGTGAAATGAAACTATTAGTTTTGTTGCCTCTTTCTGCTTTTTGTTGATGCAAAAGTTAACCACATGACACTGTCGGCCGGACAATCCGGTAGCAGATGGTGTCCTTCAATCTTTATGGAGTTTCCAATAATTTGCACAAGTACATACCAAATCCTCCCGCCAATTTTAAGGATCCACGCACTCCAATGCCACGCGACAGGATCACATGTCAAGCAGTAGTACATCTACTTCCCATACAAATTTGTCTCCTTGTTCCTGATAAGTGGTAACAAAATATCCAATGACGAGTAGTAGCACGATGCTTTAAAAAAGTGACATTCATGTAATCCGGTCCTAGCTAAGGCAATTTTTTTTTTCAATTGACCATATTAATAATATCTTAAAAATAACCCACGATCAAACTTATTTATCAAAATAGTTGTTTTGTGTGAGTGGCGTAGCCAAAAATATTATTTTTAAAAAAGTTTAAACTTGCCTATGGTGTGGCAATGGTCGTTTGCCACGTCACTAAGGATGGAATGGTAAGCATGATTTATTTTTTAAATAAGTTATAGTGAATGTTATTTTAAAAATAATTTTACAATAGAGTTATTTAATAAAAAGGAAGAAGTACATATAATGCTCTAAACTTTGCTTGAAAGTCTATCTAGCACCTCAAATTATAAAATCAGACATTTGACTCCCCAAACTTTGCAATCCGGTTCAAATAACACCCTGACCCGGTTTTGCATGCTTGGCATGACGAGTGGGTTGTTTTGCTATGTAGGATAACACGCTGGCCAAGTTGGGTCAATGACAGGTGAGGCTCATAGGGGTTTCTCCCTCACACTACTATAAAAAAGGTCTTCACAAACAGTTCAAAAACATCATCACAGACGGTTTCGTGAGCCGTCTGAGTTTATGGATCAGTAGTGACATGAGGTCATCACAGACGATTTTCGAACCGTCTGTGATATAGACTATCACAGACAGTTATTAACTCAGAACCGTATGTCATAGTTGCCTATCACAGACGGTTTATAAATGAAACCGTATGTGATAGTTGATGTATAACAGACGCACTACTACAAGAAGACTAATACTGAATGTCTCATCACAGACAGTTTACCAAAACCGTCAGTATTAAATACAATCACAGACAATTTTGGTTTAGCTACCGTCTGTATTACTGGCTACGCTAAAAACCGTCTGTAAAGAGGTAATATCATAGACGGTTCATGTTTAAAACCATCTGTGAAGTATCACAGATGGTTCTGAATAAGAACCGTCTGTGATAATTGTAGACTTCACAGACAGTTTTTAATTACACTACTACAAAACAGGCTATACTGGACGTCTCATCACAAAACCGTCTGTGTTGTAATCATCACAGATGGTTGTTAATAAGAACCGCCTGTGATATGCAGCAATGGCTAGAACCGTCTGTGATACTTAATTATCACAGACGGTTTGTAAATAGAACCGTCTGTAATAATTCACAAACGATTCTTAAGAATAACCGCCTGTGATAATCGCATACATCACAGACAGTTATTGTTAGAAACCATCTGTGAATTATCACAGACGGTTCTAAAAAATAATCGTCTGTGATAGTGCAAATGTTACAGACAACTTTTAATAAGAACCGTCTATGATATGAAGTCATTATATACCCAGCCGTCCCAACAGACACCCCTGCCCCTGGCGCCTCCACCCCCTTCTTGTTTGAGCTGGCACCCCTGCTGCCTCCTCCCCATTGTGCCACCTTAGAGAGGAGAAGGAAGGGAAGGAATGAGGCAGGTTGGAGAAGGAAAGGAGGAAGCTAAAGAGAGGAGAAGGGAAGGAGGAGGCTAGGGAGAAGGAGGAGAGGAGAAAGAAAGGGAGGAGAATCTCACGGGACATTTTGGATTTTCATCGTGAGCTCCGAAGATAACAATCTGTAACCCTTAATATTTTCCCTAGGTTAGTCGCTAATCAATTTTAGTATGTTTAGTCAATAGGAAGAGTACTTGCGGTTTATTTATCTAATTTAACACTAATTTGTTACGTGCATAGCGTAGATGGATCGAAACTGGATGTACGATGAGAACTGTGTGAGTGAAGAGTATATTAATGGTGTGTCGGCTTTTAGAAGAGCCACCGAGCAGGATATATTGAAGAAGGGGATAAAATTTATGTACTGTCCATGCATTGATTGCGGTAATCTGAAAATGTTTAACAACCTAGCGTAGATCGATGTGCAGCTGATTCGAAGGGGTGTCAAAAAGGGGTATATATGTTGGACCAGTCACGGTGAAGAGCAGATTATACAGGAATTTAATAATAACGATATCGTGGAGGAAGTCAACGATATGCTGGATGTGGATTGTGCTTTTGATGAGGATAGGTCAAACGATGACAATCTGGATCAGATGCTACGCGATGCAGAAGAGAACTACAGTGAGAGAGAGTTTGGTAAATTCGAAGGCTTAATGGAGGACTCGGGGAAACCTTTGTTCCCTGGCTGCAAGCTGGAATACACAAGGTTGTTATCCATGCTTGAATAGCTCAAATTGAGGGCAAGCAATGGTTGGTCCGACAAGAGTTTCACGGTGTTGTTAGGTCTCCTAGCGGACATCCCCCTAGAGGGAAACGTGTTGCCCAGCACCACCTACCAAGCCAAGAAGGTTCTTTGTCCATTGGGAATGGAAATAGAAAGAATACATGCATGTCCGAACGATTGTATCCTCCACCGTAAAGAGTATGCAGACATGCATGTATGTCCCGTGTGTAAAGCATCCCGATACAAGCGTAAGAATCCTACTAAGGTCAAGTAAGGACCTCCTGCTAAGGTGTTGTGGTATCTGCCTGTAATACCACGTTTGAAGCATTTATTTGCGAACTAAAAGGAGGCAAGATTGCTGTGTTGGCACTCGAAAGAGCGTAAGAAAGATGGAAAGCTAAGACACCCTGCTGATTTTGCCTAGTGGAGAAACTTCGATCGGAGCTTCGAAGAGTTCGGTGCGGAACTGGGGAACATAAGGTTAGGGTTGAGTACAGATGGAATGAATCCTTTTGTTAACATGAACATCCAACATAGCACCTGGCCCGTGAATCTATGTATGTACAACCTTCCTCCTTGATTGTGTATGAAGCGAAAGTAAATTTTGATGTCATTACTTATCTAATGGCCGAAGCAACCTGGGAACGATATTGATGTGTACCTAGCACCATTGCTAGAAGATCTTGTGACACTGTAGAACGAAGGGGTACAAGTATGGGATACGTACAAACGAGAGAACTTCACTTTACGCGCCATGTTGTTCTACACCATCAATGATTTTTCTACCCTTAGTAACCTGTCGGGGTTCAGTACAAAAGGAGCCAAAGCCTGTCTGCACTGATTAGATGGTATCGAGAGTGTATGGCTGAACTACTCGCGTGAAACTGTGTACATGCGTCAACATAGGTTCCTTCCTAAGATTCACCCATACCATAAGATAAAGAAACAATTTGACAAAAATAAAGAGGACGATTCGGCTCCAAGAGCTATTAGAGGAAAAGAGGTCTATGATATGGTTAAGGATATCGATGTTGTGCTTGGAAAGGGACACAAATTGAGGACCCGTCAGAAGAACATCTGGAAGAAGCGGTCAATTTTTTGGGACTTGCCTTATTGGGAACACTTAGAAGTTCGCTACTGCATCGACGTCATGCATGTGGAGAAGAATGTATGTGATAGCTTCATTGGTCTCTTACTGAACATTTGTGGCAAAACAAAGGATGGTATCAATGCAGGCATGACTTGTTTGATATGAACATAAGGTTCAAGCTAGCACTGAAAGAGACTGGTAAAGGCCGAACGTACCTTCCCCCAGCTTGCTACACTCTGTCCAAGGCCGAGAGAATTGAACTGTACCAGAGCTTGCATGGTGTGAAAGTTTCATCCGGTTACTCCGCCAGCATTAAGAAACTTGTTTCTGTGGAAGATTTGAAATTAATTGGTATGAAGTCTCATGATTATCATGTGCTGATGACACAAATGCTTCCTGTTGCAATTATGAGTATCTTGTCGAACAAGTTCCAAGTGGCAATCTTGAGGCTGTGTTATTTCTTTAACTCAATTGCTTAGAAGGTCATCGATCCCGAAGGAAAAGATGCTCTGCAGGCTGAGGTGGTGACGACTCTATGTCATCTTGAGATATATTTCCTTCTGTTATTTTCTGATATCATGGTACATCTCATTGTTTGCCTTGTGAAAGAGATAAGGATATGCGGCCCTGTGTTCCTATGTCATATGTACCCATTCGAGAGGTACGTGGGAATTCTCAAGTCCTATGTACGGAATCGATCTCGACGGGAGGGCAGCATCATCGAAGGTTATGCAACCGAAGTGGTCATTAAGTTCTGCGTCGACTACATGGCTCAGGTTGGACTGATAGGTGTGCCTCTATCTCGTCATGAGGGGAGACTGGAGGGTATCGGGACCATCGGAAGGAAAGCAATCACTCCCAATCTGGATATGTAAGCTCAAGCCCGTTTCACGGTCTTGCAACACATGACCCAAGTGTCCCCATACATCAATGAGCACAAAGACATGGTACGCCAACAGAATCCAGACGGGTCAGAGGTTTGGATCATGAGAGAGCACAACCGTCGGTTCAACGAATGGTTAAAGATACGATTCACTGGGAGGTCATCAAGTGATGATACACTGCTATGGTTGGCAAAAGGGCCAAAATTTACAATTGTGACATGGCAAGGATATGACATAAATGGGTACACATTTTATATGACAACCCAGGATAAGAAGAGCACAGTTCAGAACAGCGGTGTCTGCATAGATGCGTTTCATGAGCAGTTCAACACCGCCGGGTTCAAGATTTTTATGTAACGGACCCAGCAAAGGTCGATAAGTACAGCGTCACTACTGTGGACCTCAAACGTGTCGGATACCAGAACGAACCATTTGTACTCGCTAAGCAAGTTGTTCAAGATTTTTATGTAATGGTCCTGACAAATAAGAACCGCAACGTAGTTCTTCATGGAAAAAGAAGGATTGTCGGAGTTGAGAATGTCGTGGATTAGGAAGAGTACAATCAATTTGACGAGTTGCCTCCTTTCGGAGATGGCATCAGGCTCCAGGAAGAACCCAATGAGGAAGCTAGCTATATACGCATTGATCATCATGTAGTGCTATATTTTAATTAAGAATTTATTTCATTATAATTTATTCCATAACATGAGACATGATCTGTCTTTTCTACTCTTGCTTATTATTTCGTTGTCAATGTGGATTTGCCATGTGTTATGGACTTGTAATCTCTTATTTTGATGTCAATGTGGAATTATCATGTGTTAATGTGTTATGGATTTGTATGGCTTATAAAGGTTCATGTGCTCTCATGCCAAATTATGGATTTCTATTGTTATGAACTAGTATGCTATAGAATACTTGTTGCACATATCTCTGATTTTTTTTTCATTGGGCCCCGTGCTAGCCCAAAAACATAGTAGCCATAGAATGAAATATCACATAGTAACATATCACAAACGGTTCAATAATAGAACCGTCTGTGATATCCCTTTATTAGTAGGGAACCAATAGGGTTTGCGCCCTTATTCTCGTCACTTGCCCATTCGACTACCCAGAGCCACTCTCGCTCGTTGCCCTCCCCACCTAAGCACCGCCGCCACCCAAAGACTCCTCTAAGCCGGAGCCACGCCGCTCGGCCTCCTCCTTCACGCCAGTTCTTCTTGTTGGCTTCGATTGCCATTACTCTGTGAGTTTTCTTTGTTTTATAGAAGTACTTTACTTTGCATATATGTGTGCTGTGCAAGTGATTGTATATCTCTGGTATTAGGAGAAATTGCAAAGTGAAATTGATGGGTCCGATTGAATTTCTCAATAAGGATAATGTCTTATACTAAAATTGTTTAAATAGCTAGTTCAGTTTTGAGCTCTATATTTGAGTAGCTTACTATTGTCATTTGGTATAAGTTGATTCATTTTGTTACTTTTAGTTGTTGTCAAGTACTCTGAATCATTCTGTTTAGTGAATTGATTAGCAATTAATCAGTTATTTGATTGCTTTATTGTTGGCCAAAAGGCTTTTAAGCTGAACTTTGATTCCGTGAATCTTATGCTCTAGGAGTCATTCACTATTCTGTTGGCTAATTTGAGTATTGGTTCACTTTGGTTATATGTATGTGTGTGCTGAATTGGCTTCAAATTATGTATTTGATTTGATTCATGCACTAAGAGATATAGCAAAGTGGGTTTTGTGGGCTCGGTTAAACTACTCAGTGATGATATTAGTCTAATACTAAAATTGATAGGATCACTGTTTCAGTTTTTGATCTCTAAAGGTTTGCTTGCTACTTTCATATTGTCTCTGTTTATTTTGTTTTTTCTGTAATACTCAATCTGATCATTCTGAATAGTTGTGCTGCTGGTTCTTTTGTTAACCGAATGGCTTAATGCAGAAATCTGTGTTTTCTGTGAGTTCATTTGTAATATGTTGGCTTATAGATTGAAGTAATGAATTCTGTGATCATTTTTATGGTCTTCTGTAAACAACAGTAGTGGTTTTTGAGTTTCTTTGGTGATCTGTTGCTAACAAAAAGTATAAGTTTGAACCTTTTGTATCTTGTGCAACTAGCCTTCCTGATCTTGTATATTTGTGAAGTCTGATCAGTGAAGAGTATAGACTAAAAGGCTGTGATGTCCAAGATTATGTCTTGTGCAACTAGCCTTCCTGATCTTTTGTATTTGTGATCAATTGATATAGAGAGTGATCATTTTTCTGTTAGTTGTGTAGTGTTCAATTTGTCATCTTTTGATCTACTGTTTAAACTGGAAGTTCTTTTTGTGGTCTTTATCAGTTGGGTTATATTGATAGTTTAATAAAGTTTGTTTAGAGCTCAAGAATTGAAACTTTTGTCATGATTATTTAATGAAGAGTATAGACTAAGTTTTGATGAGGCAGTTTTGATGAGGCAGAGATGAAATTCTTCTGCAACTCTACTTCTGAGAACAATTATAAATTCACTCAAATCATTGACATATGTGCTGTGATGGCCAAGATTTTGTCTTGTGCATCTAGCTGTCTGAAAGCAATCATTAATCTTTTAAATCTTAGCTTTATATTGATTTATTTTGTATACATGATGATTGTATTGACCATATTATTATTTATGCAGGATATTATGTTTTAAGTTCATTGATTGGGTAGCTTCTATTTGTTTTTATAGTTAATATGTTTACAAGGCAATTTTAGTTCATTGGTTGGGTAACGTATATTTTTTCTATATAAAATATGTTTCCGAGGGAAATTATCTTCAAAAATACCTACTAGATGTCAACTTGCAATCCATTTTATTTAAACTTTGAATTCTGAAATTTTAGTTCATTGCGTATGTAACTCATATAGATAGCAAGTAAGCGAGATGGCATCCGCACCGTCATCGACGTCGCCGAATGCGTTTGGATCTCCGAGGAAAGTGGTACATAATCGAGATAGTAGAGGAATATCGAAATTGCCTACAGGCCGAATGACCATCACGGAGGCCAGTACCTCTGCGGTCCCTCTGAGTCCCAAGAAAGCAGCGGCAAAATTCCGAACCATCTGTGGGATACTTGGAAGGCAACGGGTCCCCATCACCACACCAAGCTAAAAGTCTCTGACGGACGTAGAGAGATGCTAGCTGTGGACTGATATTTCAAGCTCGTTCACTAACCCAGAAGTAGACAAGGCACGCGTGGAACGACAGGCATTGCTCGTGATGGGACACGCGTGGAGGACCTTCAAGAGCACACTTGTCATGAAGTACGTGAACACGGGTCGGAAGTCGTTCAAGGCAACGACCGAATTTTAGGAGAAAAGTTTGGCGCACAAGGCTCTCCAAGCACAAAACACTCACCCCCACAAAATCGGCACCGCTGGGTATGCAGGTAAAACCACGCAATGGACGGCGAAGGACGAGAACGCAACTGGGCCATTTGCTAGGATCACAGACGAGCGCGCCCGAAGGTGGTTAAGAATGAGGGCATCAGCCACGTCTTCGGGCGGCATCACTTTCACAAACCCGGCAGACGAGGAAGTGTCCCAACATCTGGTAAATATGTCAAACTACCTAGTGGTTAATAAGTCCATAACTTCATAGTGTCTAAATAACATGATGCCCTCTTGCAGCACGTATTGACTACCGAATCTTCCCAAGGCTCCTTCGAAGCAATCAGGGAGAAGGATATACTATCTACGGTCCTAGGAAACAAGGAGCACCTAGGTCGCACACGAGGCCTTGGGGTTTACGTACCTTGGAGGGAGGGATTCCCAGACGACTCCGAGACGTATAGGAGTAGGAAGAGATCCAAGGCCGAGCGCGAGGAATGGTTGGTACAGAAGCTTACTACAAAATTTCAAGGACAGATAACAAGATTGTAGGATCAAATGAATCTACTCCTCAACCAAATGCAAGATGCCCTCGTTATTTTGGGAGCCAGTTCTCCTCAACATCGCAGTAGCGTCTCGCCCACGCAAAATTCTGAACATGGCGACATCTAATTACCTATCAACGACATCAAGGTAATGTACATCTTTGGAATACTCCAAAGATAGACCTATAGGATGACTTAGCTAATTGTGTATCATTTTGTAGGAGTCGACACCCTGCAAGCTTCAAGTGAGGCTGGTTGGGTCCATTTCTATTGAGGCTAGGCGGGGGATGGCGTATCCATACTAGGAAGGGACAACGCTGCACCGTGCCTAACTGGCGCAGGGTTATGCCAGGGTCTAGGTGGACATGGTACATGACCATTTCATGGTCGTCTCACTGGAGATTCACCTCGAACAAAGACATCAGAACACTAGGGGATGCCATGTACACTTTTATCCAGTGGCCCAACAAGGACATCGCCTTAGACCCTGCAGTGCCACGATCTTGGAAGAGATTTGAGTCAGGTGCACATTCGCAAAAAAAAATCAGAGAGAAAAAAAGGAGCAAAAAAAAAAACCTCTCTTCCAGGGCTGTTGGCACCTTTTTCCTTTGCTATTTCATTTGTATTCCTCTGCTTGTTTCCATTGTTGGTTTAGCTATTCCTCGGCCTAGGCGAGGATCAGCAATTTTGACTAGTACTTTGAACACTTATTCAACTTGTATTTGCTGAATTGATTGTTGCTAATCCATTGCTACCATACTTGAGCCTTCCCAGCTACACCTTTTCTACACTGTACAGACTAAACTTCACTTGGCAATCGCTCCATCCAATCTTCGGAGGTACATTGACACCGCTGGTTGCCAATCACCCCTGTTTGCTGGGTAAGAATTCGATAGAAGGCTTGAATGTGAGCGATTGTTGAAACGCCAGAACCTTTGGGGGCATGCGGGTCACACGGTTCTTTGTTTTCTACTAACGATGGCAGGGTCACACGGATCTACACATGGTGGAAACAACAACGACCACTCTTTGGGGGCATGCGGGTGAGGGATCTCTCACACCTCGCATGAGAGAGCTCGTGCGGCACATTGAGCACTCCCTCGGTGAGAGTGTTCGCGATGCCTTGGATAAGATCAACGACAACCTCACGGCGCTCCACACACATGTTGCGCTCCTCGAACGTCAGCCACTTGCTAAAACCACGGCCCAGGGTGAGCCAAGAGTGGAAGATCCTCCTGCTCGCTGTACACCACTTGTTGTCCGCTCTTCGGCAGATGAGGTGGAAGAAGAAGACGTGAACAACTACACTACTGATACGGAGACCGATGGAGTCAATGTTCATAATGATCGCAACCATCGTCGGCTTCGTCACAATCGTTAAGGTATGGGAGGAAATCAACATGTGGTAGTGACCATAATGATGCTTTTGGTAAAATTAAATTCACTATGTCTCCTTTTGCTGGAAAATATGATCTTGATGCTTATCTCACATGGGAGCTTACCGTAGATCAAAAATTTACTTGCCATGACTTTTCTGAGATTAGATGAGTTAGGGCTGCTACTTGTGAATTTACCGACTTTGCTTCTGTTTGGTGGAAAGAACATTGCCGTCAACATCCCAATAACATTCCTAACACTTGGGAGGCTTTAAAATTGCTTATGCGGCATTGATTTGTTCCCTCGTATTATGCTCGTGATTTGTTAAATAAATTGCAACGCTTATGACAAGTTACAAAGTCTATGGAAGACTACTATCAAGAATTACAAATTGGTATGCTGTGTTGTGGTTTAGTTGAGAATGAGGAGGCCCCCATGGCTAGGTTTTTGGGAGGGTTGAATCAAGAAATTCAAGACATCCTTGATTATAAAGATTATAACTCTATTACTAGATTATTTCATCTTGCTTGCAAAGCTGAACGTGAATTGTAGGGACGCCAGACGAGGACACGATCTAACTCTTCTGCAGGTTGCACAAACTCATGGACACCACGCACCCCTACTGCCCCATCCACTATTGCACCACCACCATTATCCTCCAACAACAAGCAGCGCCCCGCTACTTCAAGTTCAGCACCACAAGTTTCCGAAGTTGCCAAATCAGCACCACAAACTTCTGCAAAACCCTCCTCTTCGATTGCTTCGACAGGACGAACTAAGGACGTTCAATGCCATTGTTACAAAGGCTATGGACACATGATGCGGGAATGTCCAAACAAGCGCGTACTGATTATACGCGATGATGGTGGGTATTCCTCTGCTAGTGATTTTGATGATGAAACATATGCTATGCTTGCAACTGACCCTGCAGGCCATGATGATGAATCTGATCATGAGGAGGAACATGTTGGTGCTGAAGATGCCGACAAGTATTTGAGCATTATAGTGCAACGCGTACTAAGTGCTCAAGTTTCTTGTGCCGAGTAAAATCTGCGCCATAATTTGTTTCAAATCGAGGGCGTTGTCAAGGAACGCTCGATTCACATAATTGTTGATGGTGGGAGTTGCAACAATTTGGCGAGTATGGATATAGTGGAGAAGCTTGCATTGCCGATCAACCCTCATCCCCACCCTACCATATTCAATGGTTCAACAACAGTGGTAAGTTGAAGGTAACACAAATGGTCAGAGTAAACTTTTCTATGGGTTCATACCATGATTATATTGATTGCGATGTTGTTCCTATACAAGCTTATTCATTGTTATTAGGAATACCTTAGCAATACGATACTGATTGTGTGCATCATGGTAGGAATAATCAATACTCTCTCATGTTCAAAGGAAAGAAAACTTGTGCTGCGTCCTATGACTCCTGAACAAATTGTTAAAGATGAACTTGCTAGAGCTAGTAGAGAGAAGAATCTAGAGAATGCTAAGAGCGAAAATCAGATTGTAGCGAAAGAGCTTGAGCAACATAAGAAGAAAGAACCTAAATCTGCTCATGCAAAGAATAAAGAAATTAAATTGAAAGGTGCTAGTTTTCTTGCTACCAAATGTGATATGACCGAATTAGATGCTAGTAACTCTATTTGCTATGCATTAGTTTGCAAAGAAGCTTTGTTTTCATTTGAGGATATACCTTCTTCTTTGCCTTCTGCTGTCACTAACATTTTGCAGGAATACAAAGACGTCTTTCCGAAGGACATATCGCCGGGGTTGCCACCACTTCGAGGGATTGAGCATCAAATTGATTTAATTCCCAGCGCATCATTGCCCAACCGCACACCATACAGGACCAATCCGGAAGAAACTAAAGAAATTCAACGCCAAGTTCAAGAATTTCTTGATAAAGGGTATGTGTGCGAATCTCTTAGTCCTTGTGCTGTTCCGGTCATTTTAGTGCCTAAGAAAGACGGATCTTGGCGCATGTGTGTGGATTGTAGAGCAATCAATAATATCACCATTAGGAATCGTCATCCTATTCCTAGGTTAGATGATATGCTTGATGAATTGAGTGGCTCTGTATTTTTCTCCAAGGTTGATTTGCGTAGTGGATATCATCAAATTCGCATGAAATTAGGCGATGAATGGAAAACAACATTTAAAACTAAGTTCGGGTTATATGAGTGGTTAGTAATGCCTTTTGGTTTAACTAATGCACCTAGCACCTTCATGAGACTAATGAACGAAGTTTTGCGTGCTTTTATTGGTAGATTTGTGGTAGTTTATTTTGATGATATATTGATATATAGCAAATCATTAGAGGAACATCTTGACCATTTATGTGCTATTTTTAATGCTTTACGTGGTGCACGTTTATTTGGTAACCTTGAGAAGTGCACCTTTTGCATCGATCGAGTCACGTTTCTTGGCTATGTTGTTACTCCACAGGGAATTGAAGTTGATCAAGCAAAGGTTGAAGCAATACAGATTTGGCTGACTCCTAACACGGTCACACGGGTGCAGAGCTTTTTAGGCCTTGCTGGATTCTATCGCTGCTTCGTGAAGGATTTCAGCACCATCACTGCACCATCGAATGAGCTCACCAAGAAGGGCGTGCCATTTGTTTGGAACACCGCACAGGAGAATGCCTTCACCACGTTGAAAGATAAGTTAACACTTGCCCCACTACTCCAACTCCCTGATTTTAATAAGACTTTTGAACTAGAATGTGATGCCAGCGGAATAGGTTTAGGTGGCGTGTTGTTACAAGAAGGTAAACCTATAGCATACTTCAGAGAGAAATTGAGTGGGCCTAGTTTGAACTATTCTACTTATGATAAGGAGTTATATGCACTCTTTCGAACTTTAGAAACTTGGCAACCTTATTTATGGTCCAAAGAATTTGTTATACATTCTGATCATAAATCTTTAAAGCATATTCGAAGTCAAGCTAAACTGAACCGTAGACATGCAAAGTGGGTTGAATTTATTGAGTCTTTTCCTTATGTCATAAAACACAAGAAGGGAAAGGAGAATGTTATTGCTGACACTTTGTCTAGGAGATATACCATGCTTTCACAACTTGACTTCAAAATTTTTGGATTAGAGACTATTAAAGAGCAATATGTGCATGATGCTGATTTTACGGATATATTGTTGAATTGTAAAGAAGGGAAAATGTGGAACAAATTCGTCATTAATGATGGGTTTGTGTTTAGAGCTAATAAGCTATGCATTCCAGCTAGCTCCATTCATTTTTTGTTGTTACAGGAAGCGCATGGAGGTGGGCTGATGGGACACTTTGGCGTGAACAAAACGGAGGATATACTTGCTGATCATTTCTTTTGGCCAAAGATGAGACGGGACGTCCAGCACTACGTTGCTTGCTGCATTGCATGTCAAAGAGCTAACTCACGACTTAATCCTCATGGTTTATACATGCCTCTACATGTTCCTAGCGTTCCGTGGGAAGATATTTCGATGGACTTTGTTTTAGGATTGCCTAGAACAAAGAAGGAGAGTGATAGTATATTCGTGGTTGTTGATAGATTTTCTAAGATGGCCCACTTTATACCATGTCATAAGAGCAATGATGCTGCCAATATTGTTGATTTATTCTTTCGTGAAGTTGTTCATTTGCATGATGTGCCTAATACTATAGTTTCAGATCGTGATGCTAAATTCCTTAGCCACTTTTGGGGAACTTTATGGGCTAAATTTGGGACTAAGCTATTATTTTCTACTACTTGTCATCTCCAAACTGATGGACAAACTGAAGTTGTGAATAGAACTTTATCTACAATGCTTAGGGCTGTGTTAAAAAAAAAATTAAAAATGTGGGAAGAATGCTTGCCTCATATTCATGGGCAGCGGCAGGGGGGTGCCTGTGGTGCACAGGCACCCCCAAAAAATTGTGTAATTTTTTTTGAACTATATATATGTATGAGTAATTGGTATTTGCATTGGCCAAATTTCTGCAATTCAACCCAAGAAGTTTTGAAAGTATTAGAATTGAGTGAGATAGAAAATGGATGGGGATTAAATCAACAGATGGGGTTAGCTTGGCCTAGTGAAACTCCTTGGGGTTCTCATTATAGAACTATTTTGCATATTATTAATATGTATTCAACAATCCGCAAAGTACTCATACAGCTTGGAAAAGACCCCTCACATAAGAATGATTGGCCAAAAATACATGCTATGGTGGGAGCCTTTAAGTCATTTGACTTTGTTTTCAATGCACACTTGATGCTTGTCATACTTAGATACACAGATGAGTTGTCTCAGTCTTTGCAAAAGAGAGACCAAGATATTATTAATACTATAGCACTTGTTAATTTGGCTAATGGTAGAATGCAACGAATGAGGTATGATGGGTGAGAAGAATTTCTTCAAGAAAAGGTAACATCATTTTGCACTAAATATGGCATCAAAGTTCCTAATCTAGATGGTAGACATGTGCCTTATGGAAGATCATCACGTTTTTACCCAAAACAAACAAATGATGATCATTTTAGAAGAGAAGTGTATCTTGGCATCATTGATAATGTTCTCTAAGAGCTTGATAATCAGTTTGACAAGGCTAATATGGAGTTGCTTGTTTGCATGTCCGCTTTAAATTCTTTGAATTCATTTGCTTCTTATGATAGAGACAAAGTGCTTAGCCTTGCCAACTTTTATCCCAATGATTTTTCAAGCACGGATTTAATGAGACTTTCTTTCCAACTTGATAACTTCATTGATGATATGCGAAGCGATGATAAATTTAAGGGCCTAAAGAATCTCGGTGAGCTTTCTACTAAGCTTATTGAAACAAGAAAACATGATATTTATAGGTTGGTGTGCTTGCTTCTCAAAATGGTATTGCTCCTACCGGTGGCAACGGCGAGCGTTGAAAGAGTATTTTCGATGATGAATCTTGTGAAGAACAAGTTGAGAAATAGTATGAGCAATTAAGTATTGAATGATTATTTAGTCACCTTTATAGAGTGAGATATCTTCTCGAAGATTAGTGATGATGATATAATCAAGTGCTTCCAAGGAATGAGATCGCGTCGTGTGGTATTGTGATTTCCATTAGCTATTTAAGACTCTTTTATTTATGTAAGATTTTATTTGAACTATTTGTATTGCATTGTTAACTAATTTCGAACTCTTTTGTGTAATTGTGTTTGACTTTTGAAATTACATATGTATCGTACAAGATTTTTTTTCAACCTTAAAGTGTGCACCCCCATTGCTAAATTCTTGGCTCCGCCACTGCTCATATTGAGTTTGCTTATAATCGTTCATTGCATTCTACTATAAAGATGTGCCCTTTTGAGGTTGTTTAAGGTTTTGTGCCTCGTGCTCCTATTGATTTAATGCTTATTCCATCTTTAGAGAAATTGAACTTTGATGCTAACCAACCTGTTGAATTGATTTTAAAAATGCATTAGACAACTAAGGAGAATATAGAGTGTATGAATGCTAAATATAAACTTGCTGGTAGTTAGGGGAGAAAACATCTAACTTTTGAACCAGGAGATCTTGTTTGGTTGCACTTGCGAAAAGATAGGTTCCTTGAATTGAGAAAGTCAAAATTGATGCCTAGAGCTGATGGTCCTTTCAAAGTGTTAAAAACGATTAATGATAATGCATACAAACTTGAACTACCTGCAGATTTTGGGGTTAGTCCCACATTTAACATTGCAGATTTGAAACCTTACTTGGGAGAAGAGGATGAGCTTGAGTCGAGGACGACTCAAATGCAAGAAGGGGAGGATGATGAGGACATTCCTACCATGGATACAACCGCGCCTACACACACAACTCATCCACAACTAGTGTTACAAGGACCACTTACTCGAGCTCGAATTCGCCAACTTAATTACCAGGTGAATTTGTTCCTAGGTTTATATATTACTGAGAATAGACCGCTACTTGATGCAAGTGATTTAATTGTGCTTAGGAACATGGGAAAGTACCAAGGAGAGTCATGCGGAGTCATGGACATGCATGGAAGGCATAATGGAGGTCACCACGTCACTTTGGGTCCGAGTCAAGTAAGAGTTCGAGTTGGGCTTGTTCTGGATTCGGATTTGGACTGCTGCGACAGTACTAAGTTTAAACGGCCCTAACTTCTTCATACGGACTCCGTTTGGGACATTCTTGGAGTTCATGGAAAGCTTATTAAGTATATTTTCCAACGGATCCAACCTCATCTTGAAATTTCATCCGAGCCAGCAAAAATCATCAAAAGAGTCCGTGTATGTTTCTGAGCCTGAGTCAAAAGGGTGTTGCGCCACCTCCACTTGGGCCCATGGGCCTTGTAACCCTAGGGTCATGTGTCCACTTCCCTGGCCACCACCCCTGGTCGCCTCCCCATATAGGAGCCGCTGTCTCCCTTTGCTAGAACTCGGATTTTGTTGATTTTAGGTTTAGCCATTGTGCAAACTTCTGTTCTTTAGTTGTGTCGGACGACCACCTGTCAAGACAGCCTTCAGGATCCCACCTCTGTTTTTCAATACCAACTACTGATACGGGGGTTCCCGATCTTCTCGACGTAGGATCGAAGATAACTTGCACGCTTGACTTGACAAATCGTAGTTGCTCACCCGATGCCAATGCATGAACTTGCAAATCTTTAATTCGCCCAATCTCACGTGTACTCCACCCGACCACAAAGTGGAGTTTTACCGATCCCTCAATTCCCAGCAGAAAGACAGAACGGTCTTTGGAAGAAAACGCCCTATTCCCCTTCAAGTCGTTGGCCTTCACCAAACTACTTGGAAGAATCAAGCATTGATGCAAAAAGCAATCAAAATCTTTAATCGTGGTCTGAGGATACAATGGGGGTCTACCCCTCAATATATAGTGCCCTTCTCCACCTTATGGCTGGCCAAGAGGCCCTACTCCTATTCTATTTCCGAATTAGAACTCCTACTCCAATTCGGCCACAATCTAAAACAAAAAAGGAAACTCTGAGTTTACAACCGTCACATTGTTTCGGTCATATCTTTTGATATGTGATTAATCTGAGGCTGAGCAAGTATCCGTTGCATCGGGCTGGAAGTTAGCTTTCCAACAAGTACAAGAACACCCAAATCGGACTCCGTTTGTGAAAGTTATGATCTTTTTAATCTGGACTGTACTGCTGATTCCGAATCCGAATTTAATCCAAACCTTCCTAACTTCAATTTCATTAATTGAAATGACTTGAATCCGTGTGAAACTTGAGAAAGGGACTCTTGTAAGCCTTTGAAAAGTCATGGCAAAGCTGGATATCTTTACAAGATGCCGTACATACGGCGAAATCATCAACTTTGTCAACTCTCGCGCGTTGGTCGGTCTAATTGTGCAGTATGCACTCGAATAGCCATAACTTTTTATAGAAAGCTCCAAATCACGTGCCGTTTGATTCGTTGGAAAGTAGACTTGATAAGCTTTCCAAATATATATATCGTTCAAGCTAGATCCTTCTGAGTTGCTGTGAAGATCGTCATGAACCCATACCTTCCATGCGTCCCATAGGCTGCATGCTATTTTTGTGAGCATCAAAACACCCCGAGAAGCATCGTGTTCTTGATATTCACATAAGGCATCTCCTTCAAACCTTGTAAGCGATGACCCGCTATTAGGTAGTATAATATTCTCAATTAAACTTAAAGGAAATTCATGGAACAGATTCACCTGTCGGTTAAGCTTCTTTGCACAAGCTTCACCTAGAAGCTTCTCTTGTTCTTCAACTCTTTTAGTAAGCTCATGTTGTTCTGAGGTACTTGTTGAATTGAAAACACTATATGGAACAATATAGCTAAGGATGTCCGCATCATCCTCCCTTCCTTCAAGAAAAGCCGTCCTCGGCTTTTGATAGCCTGAAAATGTGCTAGACAAAGAAAACAACGTATATGCATGGTATATATATGAATCAATTATTGTGTTCTTCTTGTTGTTTTGCACAATCGATAGCTCGAAATCATATTTCAAATTACACAACTGACTCATATGATCAAATTTCACCTTCCCAACATGAAATTCAAGTAAAGTGGGTGAAAACCAATTGATACCTTTCCATGCTTCAACTGTGTTACTCTGATTAGTTATACATGTAAGAGATAAACAAGTAGGCATTATGTTGTGTTCTAAACAATAGGCACTTGTATTTAAACCCTTCGCAAAGTGACTATGACATTGCGCAATAGATGGTTTGCGCAAAACATGCAATTTTAAATCAGCAAGATTATCACAAGTAATGCATATTCGATAAACTTGAAACATGTTGTCTACACCAACATCTCCAATCCAATTGAGTTTATATGTGTATATGTAGCTATTTACTAGTAATCTTAAGCATGAAATTTCAGAAACCTTCTTAATCACACTAGATAGCTCTTTAGGTTTATTGAATATAATATAACACAAAGAATCATTAAGGAATATTCTACTAAGAACTTCTTTTTGAGTAATCAATTCCACATTATGCAAATTAAGCATATCAAATTTAGAACGTGGAATCATGAAAGGAATAAGGGAGTTCTCAGTTTTACGCACCTTGTCTTGATGAACTATCAATTCAGTACCAATAGTGTTACCTTGATCGTCCTCCTCAATTAATGTAGGTGTCGTGGGTATCGTAATGTCATCATGTAACCCCAGGGCAGCAGGCATTCCCTCTCCAACCATGGTTATCTCTTCATCTTTCTCTTCTAATGGTGAGGGCTCTTGAATGTTTAACTCCTTATTTGCTTGTTCAACCTACACAATGTGAGATACAACACTAGAAATAGAGGGTAAGTTGTTAGGTTCAAAAATAATCTTACTTGGCCTATCATCTATCTCTCTCTTTTCTTTTGGTGTATCTCTCACATACTCAATTGGGATGCTCTCAACCTCGCATATGGTGGAATCACACAGCTCACTCGTTTTATCACTCTCACTCAATTTAGCTATGTGGCTCTCATCCTTACATGGGTTTTGATACATCTCATCCTTGCAAGACCGTGGGCTAGCAATGGCACAATTACCACCAACCACGACCTCGCCCGAGGAAAAATTCTGAAGCTCGACCTTTTTCTCAAGTGACACACCAGTGGATGAATAAGAACTAAAGAGTCGACGCAGATTTAATTGATGTGCTTGCATGTCTTTAAGTCTCTTTTCCACCTTCGTAGCATATTTCACAAGATCTTGCAGACTACGAAAATATTCATCTTAAAGTGCAGTAACGATATGAAAATTCAAGCCTGCTTTGAAGTATGTCTTTTCTTGATATGCACTAGTGATATTGGCCCGGCGCATTGCATGATTCAACTCAATATAGTAATCTTGGACAACATTGCATCCTTGTGTAATGCTCTCCACATGGTGTAGTAGTTCCCGCTCATAATAGGATGGAACAAATTCTCTTCTCATGGCCCTTTTTAAATAGACCCAAGATGTAATGAATCGTTTCCCACTTAGTTGTTGCCACCAACTAGAGGCATAGTCCTTAAAAAACATAGTGGCCACTCTCACTTCCTTGGCTTCTGATTCAAACTTCTGGGATTCAAGCTCTAACTCCATGTCTTGTACCCACTCAAGATACTCCTTCGGATCATTACTACCATAGAAGGAAGATATGTATATTCACGATCCGCCATTGTTAGCAAAGACAAAGACAAGAGTATGTATGTAGATGTGTGTGTATCTCTCAAACTCACTCGTCTTACCAAATCACATTCTTACCTTTCCGAAGTAAATTGAGGTCAAAATCTCACACTTGATATTGTAGGTGAAAACAACGTGAGAAAAGAGCGAATTTCAAGAGCAAGTCAAAACACGGCAATGGATGTTTATGTGGAGCTTGGTATGGTTACCTACTTAATCTGAAAATTCTAGATATTGTAAAGCTAAGTAAATATCCAAACTAGAATTCAATGCCTAGTTGCTGATCACAAAGATATAAGTGAAAAACAAAGCAACTCACACGCAAAGATATTCGAACTTAGTGCAATCAAGGAATGAGCTATGTAAGATATAAGTGAAGACCAAAATATCTCGTATTGCATAAGTTATAGAAAGACGCTAGCTAGTTGCAAATAATGAAACTAGGGCACAAGATTGCACAAAATATTGATATTCTAACAATTGAATCAAGAATGAGTGGGGATTTTTGCTCAAGTTTATGGTTCGGCTTTGCACTTTCTTTTTCCTTTTCTCTTTTTCTCTTTTTTTTCTTTTTTTTTCTTCTCTTTTTCCTTCCTTTTTTTTTTGAACTATGGCCGAAATTCTTGTTCTGCCAAAATGAGCAAAATTTCTTTCCCACCTTTTGATATTTGAACAATTGCAAGAACACAAATATTAATATGCAGCCCTAAGCAACGATTTAGCTAGTCTTAAATAGGTTCAAAGTATTCACAAAAGGATTGAAAGGTTCACAAAGGATAAATTGATGTCTCACTTCTTTTTGTGTCAATTTTTTTTTGTGTAAACACGACTAAAAAAAAGATCAAACTAGGCTCAAATAAAAAGCAACGTAAAAGAATTCAAGATCAGCAATCTAAACTTGATTCTAATGGACAAAAACTTAACAAAACTCACTAGAATAACAAACTAAATACAACGGCTGAAAGAAAATTCTTTTGTATGGCTTTTTCGTGTATAGGAAAAAAATGAAATCTAGATAACTGGATAAAGATCCTACCGAGTCAACGGAGCTCTGATACCAAGATGATACGAGGGTTCCCGATCTTCTCGACGTAGGATCGAAGATAACTTGCACGCTTGACTTGACAAATCGTAGTTGCTCACCCGATGCTAATGCATACTTGCAACTCTTTAATTCGCCCAATCTCACGTGTACTCCACCCGACCACAAAGTGGAGTTTTACTGATCCCTCAATTCCCAGCGGAAAGACAGAACGGTCTTTGGAAGAAAACGCCCTATTCCCCTTCAAGTCGTTGGCCTTCACCAAACTACCGAAGAATCAAGCATTGATGCAAAAAGCAATCAAAATCTTTAATCGTGGTCTGAGGATACAATGGGGGTCTACCCCTCAATATATAGTGCCCTTCTCCACCTTATGGCTGGCCAAGAGGCCCTACTCCTATTCTATTTTTGAATTAGAACTCCTACTCCAATTCGGCCACAATCTAACACAAAAAAGGAAACTCTGAGTTTACAACTATCACATTGTTTCGGTCATATCTTTTGATACGTGATGAATCTGAGGCTGAGCGAGTATCCGTTGCATCGGTCTTGAAGTTAGCTTTCCAACAAGTACAAGAACACCCAAATCGGACTCCGTTTGTGAAAGTTATGACCTTTTTAATCCGGACTGTACTGCTGATTCCGAATCCGAATTTAATCCAAACCTTCCTAACTTCAATTTCATTAATTGAAATGACTTGAATCCGTGTGAAACTTGAGAAAGGGACTCTTGTAAGCCATTGGAAAGTCATGGCAAAGCTAGATATCTTCCCAAGATGCCATACATGCCGCGAAATCATCAACTTTGTCAAGTCTCGCGCGTTGGTCGGTCTGAATGTGCAGCATGCACTCGAATAGCCATAACTTTTTATAGAAAGCTCCAAATCATGTGCCATTTGATTCGTTGGAAAGTAGACTTGATAAGCTTTCCAAATATATATATTTTTCAAGCTAGATCCTTCCGAGTTGCTGCGAAGATCGTCATGAACCCATACCTTCCATGCGTCCCATAGGCTGCATGCTATTTTTGTGAGCATCAAAACACCCCGAGAAGCATCGTGTTCTTGATATTCACATAAGGCATCTCCTTCAAACCTTGTAAGCGATGAGCCGCTATTAGGTAGTATAATATTCTCAATTAAACTTAAAGGAAATTCATGGAACAGATTCACCTGTCGGTTAAGCTTCTTTGCACAAGCTTCACCCAGAAGCTTCTCTTGTTCTTCAACTCTTTTAGTAAGCTCATGTTGTTCTGAGGTACTTGTTGAATTGAAAACACTATATGGAACAATATAGCTAAGGATGTCCACATCATCTACACTACAATCTTATTCACAATATCACATTTCCTACATCTTATTCTTGCTAGTTCTTCGATTACTCGTAAGGATTGAACTTCGTGTTTAGGTTGATCGTGCTTCCAGCAAGGCTAATAACATCTCGGAGTTGGTTCAATGATTGCTAAGGCGCAAGCGTCGTTGTACGGTTGTAATCGGATCGCGAGAGTCACCTCTACCAAAATTGATAGTTATCAATGTCATCGAAAGATCGGCACCCCGCCTGCATCAGATGCTCTGCAGGTTCATCAAGATGGAGATCATTAACGCCAGCTGAGAGTTTCACTCCGTCAACACCGTTGAATAGCCTTGAAACAATTGATTCAATTGTAATTCACTTTGAGTAGTTGTAATTCAATTGTAACTCTAGCGACAATACTTGAATATATTCTTTTGTAATTGATTCTGAGTTGTAAGTAATCACTGTCAGTTGTCAACAATTGATTCATTTGTGATTTATCTGTTTTCTGCTTCCTTGTTTTCAGAGGGCATGGCTAGCAATTCTTGTGGCTAGCCGAGAATCAGAAAAAAATTAGTTAGGTATAATGAACTATCACAGACAGTTTTATCGTATAAACCGTCTATGAAGGCCTACTATCACAGACGATTTCCACCAACAACCGTCTATGATATATCGGATATCACAGACGGTTATTTTTACTAACCGTTTGTGATATGTATCCAATCACAGACGGTTTGTAAATAGAACTATCTGTGATATCCTATATATCACAAAAAATTGTTGGTGGAAACCATCTATGATAGTAGGCCATCACAGATGATTTCAACAAAAAACCATCTGTCTTGTGACTTATCATAGACGGCTAAAAAACTATCTGTGATAATCGCACATTATCACAGACACATATATTCAGACGGTTCAAAAACCGTCTGTGATGATAGTTTGGAGCCGTCTAGTGTTATAACTGTCTGTGATAATGTCGCTTCAGCTCCCCGATGAGTCTCTTCGTCGCATCAATGTCATTTCGCCTCCCCAAAGCGTCTCTTTGTCTCACGTGCCAAATTTATTCCTTGTTTTATAAAAAGGATCATCCGCCATCAAAGATGATCATCCCCACATCACACTATACTCTAAAGCAGAAATGGCTCCTTCTTCTGTTTCCTTGTCACCGGCATTGATGGCCTACTTGGCCATACTGTACGAGCACCTCTCCGGTCATACGTTGGTGGATGCTACGGAAGGACACTGTGCCAATAGTAGTGCCCTCCCTCCTCTGTCCGAGGATTTGCTAGAGTAGGTGACGACCACCTTTCGCCGTCTTGACATCCTCTTCCGCCGTGTCTTCCAGGTAGTCACCCACTTCCGGTGAGTTAACCTCGTCATCAACGTGGTCCTCCACAATGATGTTGCACATCTCCAGGAGGTTTGTCGTCGGTTTGACTACTTAATCGAGGCAACGGACGACCGAGTCAACCTTGCCGAGACCCCTCAAGCAAGGGAAGAGAGCCTATGGGCTTAATTCTTCTTGATTCAATATTTAGAGGGTCTTTGTTGGGACCCAGAAATGCAATTCTGGACCCTTTGTGTATAACGCACTAGTCCAGGATGACGCTAGTGCAAACAGTGTAAACATAGATGAATATCGATCCACACAAGACGAAATAATAGCATAAACGGGTAATTTGATTAACAAATAACCATTTTAACTTTATGGTCGAGTTTACATTTATTAAGCCTTGCAGGGCTGGCAATAGAGAAATTAGCAGCAGCGGAACAAACTAAACTCCAGCGGAGATCCCTTCAATTCACCACAGGCAACCGACCAGGATCAAGACCCTAACAATTAGCACCTTCATAGAACTCCTCCTCAAAGGTAGGTGAAGACTCCTCCACTTCTGTTGAATGATTATAGCAATCATGAGTAGACAACTGTACTCACAAGTCATACCACAGAATGCACTGTATATATGATGGATTATTCCAAAGGAATGGCTTCTGTGGTTCTTTTGCAGAAATGCAACATTTGCTATTTGAATATGAATAATAGATTAAAACACCATGCATTACAAATAAACAATATTAATTTTATCGGTTGTTTTCACAAAGAACACAAAGTCTAAACAAGTGATTCACACAGCCATATGACTTAGATCACACAGCTCCCTTCCCAAATGTTTTATGAAAATCTAACCGTCATCTAAAATCCCCGAGCATGTCCATATCCGTGGACACGATTATTCGAATAGACTGATTTAACACTCTGCAGAGGTTGTACACTTTACCCACATGATATAACTAGTGTAGCTAGTACTAATCATAACAAAACCTTCCAGAAACTCCATCTCAAACATTGACACTTTCGATGTGCTTTACCGCCAGACTAACCAACAGAGAAAGCCAGTCTGACACACATCATTAGACCTGAAGATGGCGAATCGCTCATAAATGTGTACTACATGGTTGTTGGCACCTCCACCCTTGCACAGAGCCTAACCTACTACTTGAGTAATCAATGTCAAGAGTTCATAACTTACTAAGTTAGGCCCATCCCATTAGGCATGTGGTTGTACGGAAGGCCCAGTTTAATGGCGCACAAAGTTAAGTCCTTAACTGACCAAGGCAAGACTTCCCATTTCTAATTATACTATGAAGATTATCATTCCCATTCACACAGCTCCACCAACTCACACAGTTCCATCCACTCGCCTTGGTCTAAATCTTTTCCCACCCTGTTGATATAGTGCTACACATGTCACCAACGAGTAATGACACATAGTGCACACAGTTTTATCACAAAGTTCTATAATCACTTAGTCAGATTCATATTTGCAACTCACATGAAATGATGACTCGTGGCATGGCTAAGCAATCTACTCGTATCTAACAAACCCACATTGGAGCTATGATAGTACCAACTAAATAATAAACCAATCTAGGGTGACAAAATATTATGACATAACAATAGACAAGATGGATATAACAAATTGGATAATAACGAAACATAAAAGCATTTAAATAAATACTTAAAGTAGAATGTAGTAATTTGAATCAATATAACTTTTGAAAACTGGGTTCAATATGATCAAAGGTATAACTTGCCTTGGAATAGATCTAGTTACTGGTCTTGATCTTGATGCACTCTTCTTCAAAGTTCCCCGAGGTATCAATGTCTACTCGCAAACGAAGCAAATAAAAAAAATAAAAAACTAACAAAGAGAAAAAAATAAAAAAAAATTAAATAAAAATCTTAGATAAATAGATCTCGAATTTAGAAATTTGAATGGGTTCAATCGGAGGTCGAATGAAGAAGTAATGGCCTTTGGAAGATCTAAATCTATAGAAATAATCTAAATAGAATTTATTGGAATTTTCGAATTATTTTTCTATTAAAAAACTGGATTATGACATCAGCTGATGTTAGCCATGTGATTTTCAGCTGAAAAAGAATTAAAAGGGATTTCGACATGTGGGACCCACATGGCGGTGAGACGGTTCACGGTGGACCGAATCTACCGAGCCTTGGCATCTAGCTTGGGTTGGACTACCACGCGGGTTTACACGCGGCGCTAGCTTGGACACCACAAAGGCGACACATAGGCAATGGGGCTGAATTGGCTCTGAGGTGGAGGCTGACCGAGACTCCACGTCAGATCGATGGCGTCACGGCTCTAGACCCAATGGTCAACGGCAAACGGTGGTCCTTCGCTGGCGATGGGTGGTACAACTAGATAGCTAAGGCTATTGTGAACCCGATGGTACCCTTATTGGTGATCGGGGACAACTGGATGGCCGACGGCGATGTTTGAGTGGCGGAGAGCTTCGGGTTTTGTCGGACGGAGGCTCTGGCAAGGTTTTGGTGGTGTGAGTGGTCGCTGGAGGTAGCCTAGGTGAAGCTGATCACGACGGTGCAGACCACGGCCACTGGACGATGATGACAACACTTCAATTCGAAGAAAATGAACTCCAGCTAAAAACCCTAGAACTTGGATTACGGCGCTCGAGCTCTCGGGGCACGATGGCTTAGGGTTCTAAGGTGCGGGGGCAAGGGCGAACCCTAGGGAACTATTTATAGGGGTTGGACGAGCTAGATTTGGAAACACCCAAAACAAGTCTGAGATGAACACGAAAGAAATCCCGAGTTTAAAGGGGATAGAATCCATTTTGGGAACTATTGGTTGCAGATATGGACGCGGGATCGCTAGAGATGAGATACTACGCAAAAATCAGAGATAATTTAGTTGGAGAATCTCTTTGTCGTTACGAGCTCAAAACTCAATAATGGCGGAGGAAGGCAAGGGCTCGTGAGGTTGAAGATGACACGAAGACAGAGACTGGTCTGACAGGCGAGACCCACCGTCAGCGAAACAAGGTATGTGGGCGCATTTCGGACTGGTCCGGTCGGCCACTTAGGTCCACCTGTCAGCAACCGTGACGGCGCGGACATGTTCGGAATGGTCCGAACGTCCATCGCACGTGTGGCTGGGCTAAGCGCGGAGAGAAACAAGGCCACGTGGGCCAGACCGGATGTGGAATAGGGTTGCGTTTCGTCCCAATCCTTTAACTGAGATTTATATTAGGTTTTCTATTTTATAAATACCATGAAATCCAAATGGCACCTAGAAAATAGCAAATGAACTCAGAAAAATTCTAGAAAAATCTAGAAAATATAACCAAGCTCAAAGAATCCAAATAAAATAGTGTTGACAATTGTTGATGTTGGCTTTAATCATATTAAATTATTTTGACACTAAAAGTCCATGTTAAGCTTGTTATAAAATTCAAATAAAACTCAAGAGTGAATTTTCAACTACTAAGTACACAAAAGATTTTTAAGACTCAGAAAATTGGGATGTTACAAACCTTCCCCCCCCCCTTAAAGGAATCTCGACCCCGAGATTTAGGCTAGCTAGAGACAAGGCTAGGGAACTCGGCTTTTAGCTCTTCTTCACGTTCCCACGTTGCTTCTCCTTCTAAGTGGTTGCTCCACTAAACTTTGCAAAAATGAACAGTCTTGCTTCTGGTACGACACTCTCCAACATCCAAAATCTTGACTAGCTGCTCTTTATAAGTGGGATCTTCTTTCAGCTCGATTAAGTCGAACAGGGTTTGTTCTTCTGGCACACGAAGACTTTGTTCTTCTGGCACACGAAGACACTTCTTCAACTGCGAGACATGAAATACATCATGCACTCTTGCTAACGATTGCGGCAGCTCCAACTGATAAGCTACTTCTCCACGGCGATCCAAAATCTTGAATAGACCAACATACCTAGGGGCAAGCTTCCCTTTGGCATGAAACCTTTTGACACTTCTGAGTGGAGTAACTCGAAGATAAAAATAATCTTCTGGTTCAAAGCTGAGGTCACAACGACGATTATCAGTATAACTCTTCTACCTTGACTAAGCTATCTTTAATCTTTTTCTTATCATAGATACTTGTTATTCTACTTGTTGAATAATATCTAGCCCAAAAACCAAACGTTCAGCTGTTTCTGGCCAATTCAGAGGGGTTCTGCATGCACGACCATACAAAGCTTCAAATGGTGACATTTGCAGATTGGCTTGATAATTGTTGTTGTGCAAGAAGGCATATGGCAGACTTTTCTCCCAACTGATAGCATTAGCTAGAGCACAGGCTCTCAACATATCTTCCATTATTTGATTAATTCTTCTAGTTTGTCCATCGGTCTGAGGATGATATGCAGTACTGAATTTCAGATGAGTTCCTAAGGCTTCGTGCAGACTTTGCTAAAAACGAGAGGTGAACTGAGATCCTCGATCTAACACTATCTTCTTAGGCACACTATGCAAACTGGTAATTCTTGACATATATAACTCTGCAAGGCGATCTCCTGAGTAAGTGGTCATGACTGGCAAGAAATGGGCAACTTTAGTCAAACGATCAACTATTACCCAGATCAAATCGTAACCCGATTGAGTCTTGGGTAAAGCGGTAATGAAATCCATTCTAATCTCTTCCTATTTCCATTCTAGAATCTTTAGAGGTTGCAATAGACCTGCTGGTCTCTAATATTCTGCTTTTACTTTCTAACACACGTCGCACAATGCATCGAACTCTACGACTTCTCGCTTCAGATTTGGCCACCAAAATTTATTCTTAACATTCTCGTACATCTTAGTACTTTCGAGGTGAATTGAATATTTTGAGTCATGGGCTTCCTTTAGAATTATTTGTCTTAATCCATCAACATCTGGCACACAGATACGTCCATTAATTCACAGTATATCTTGATCATCTTTGGTGAAGTCTTTGAATTTTCCTTCTGCCATTTTGAGCTTGATGTCTGAAAGCACAAGATCTTTTGGTTGAGCTTCATGAATCTGCTTCTCCAAGGTAGACTGTACCTCTAGACTGGCCACAAATCCTTCAGATACCACTTCTAGCTTTAGCTTTTGAAATTCCTCATAAAGTTCTGGGCAGTTCTCTTTTACTTCCAAGGCATTGCAGTAGCTCTAACGACTTAAAGCATCTGCAACGGCATTGGCCTTTTCGGGATGGTGGTGGATTCCAAGATTATAATCCTTTATTAAGTCTAACCATCTTCTCTATCTCATGTTCAGGTCAGACTGAGTGAAAATATACTTCAGGTTCTTATGATCTGTATATACTTCACAACGATTAACGATGAGGTAATGACACTAAATCTTTGAAGCATGCACTACAGCAGCTAGTTCCAGATCATGGGTAGGATAATTCTCCTCATGAGGTCTTAATTGCCTTGACGCATAAGCAACACCTCTTCCTTCTTGCATCAGCACACATCCTAACCCTTGACACGAAGCGTCACAATAGATATCAAAATCTTTACGAATATTTGGTAGAGTTAACACTAGGGCTGACGTCAAACGCTTCTTTATTTCTTGAAAAAAATTTTTACAAGCTGGAGTCCAAGTGAACTTTTTCTCCTTCTTCAATAATTGCGTAAGAGACTTAGCAATCGTTGAGAATCCTTCAATGAAACGGCAATAATATCCTGCCATTCCTTGGAAACTACGAATCTGAGTGATGGTCTTTGGCTGTTCCTAATGTAATACTGCCTTGACTTTACCGGGGTCAACTACTACTCCCTCGACTGTCATCACATGACTAAGGAAATCAACTTTTTTTTCCAGAAATCACACTTGCTAAACTTTGCATACAATTGATGCTCTCTAAGTTTCTCTAGGATTAACCTCAGATGTTCTGCATGTTCTTCTTCTGTCTTGGAATAAACCAATATATCATCAATGAATACTATTACAAACTTGTCCAAATATTCCATGAATACCTTGTTCATCATGTTCATGAAATAGGCAGGGGTATTAGTCAAGCCAAAGGACATGACAAAGAACTCATAATACCCATACCGCATAGAGAAAGCGGTCTTCGGTATATCCTTCGGACAAATCTTCAACTAATGGTAACCTGATCGGAGATCGATCTGTGAGAACACCCCGGCTCCTTTCATTTGATCAAACAAATCATCGCTTCGGGGCAATGAATACTTGTTCTTGATGGTGACTTTGTTGAGAGCTCGATAATCAATGCACATTCTCATGCTCCCATCCTTCTTTTTGACGAACAACACTGGTGCTCTCCATGGAGATGAACTAGGTCTCACGTAACCTTTTTCAAGAAGTTCTTCAATCTTCGTCTTCATTTCTACTAGCTCATCGGTTAGCATCCGATAGGGTCTCTTAGAGATCGGTGTTGTTCCTAGCACTAGATCGATGACAAACTCAATGTCACGGTCTCGTGGAATTCCTAGTAATTCCTCTAGAAACACATCTGGATATTCTCTGATAATAGGCACATCTTCCAAAAAAATGGTCTTCAGGCTATTGACTAGCAGATGTCCATCACGCACTGAGGTGGCTAAAAACTCCACCTTATTTCTCATGGTATCCTCGATTGTTACAGCTCTTCGACCATAATCTAGCACAACTTTGTGCTTTGTTAACCAATCCATGCCCAGAATGATATCTAAGGTTTGGGTTTCTAGAACGATAAGGTTGGCTCAAAACTCAACTCCAGCTATGAGTAACTTAGCTCCTAAACATCCCACTTTAGAACTTAGCTCTACTCCAGGCGACTAGACCAATAGAGTCTGCTTAAGATGCATAACTTCCAAGTTGTTCTTAGTTGCAAAAATTCCAGAAACAAACGAATGCAAAGCTTCAGAATCAAACAAAACTGATCTAGGTACTGAGTTAACCAGAAACTTACCCAGTACGACGTCTGGTGCTTCCTAAGCTCCTTCCAGAGTGACATGGTTGACACGACCTCTGACCACCGACTGCGGTGCTCCTCCGGATTGACCGGTAGCTTGAGAGGCTCTTTGGTTGTTGCTTAGTGTTGGCGTTTTGGCCGGTGTAGCTCCGAGGTTGAAGCGTATTGGAGGGATTGTTCCCTTTTGAGGGCACTGGTTGACGAAGTGTCCTGGCCGACGATAGTTATAACAAACTCTTGGTCCGTTCTACTGGTTGCCTCTGGAATTGGGGTTGACTAGCGCTGGGTTGTACAAGTTCTGAGCAGCTGGACGAGGTGCTGAAGTTGGTGTAGGCGTTCTAAAAGTGTTCTGTGGTGGAAAACAATTGAACTACTGCGGAACTAATCTTGCCTTCTGCTTTGATTGGTGACTCCCTTGCTGAGCCATCCTGCGTTTGCGGTTGTCTTCTAGTTCTTTACACTTATCTTCAAGGATCAACGCCTTGTTGACTAACTCTTGGAAATTTGGAAAGGTATGAGCGATCAAACTAACTTGCAATCCAGTATTCAATCCTTTCAAAAAGCAACTCTGGTGAGCTTTATCAGTGGCGACATCTTCCGCGGCATAGCGAGCAAGCCAAGAAAATTTATTGAGATAGTCGGTCACTGACATGGCTCCCTGCTTGAGGGCACGGAATTCATTCTTCTTCAGATCAATTATCCTTTCTGGCACATGGTACTGACGGAAGGCTGTGAAAAACTTTTCCCAAGTAATGTTTTGTGGCATCTCATGCGCGGCACAGAAATTTTCCCACCATTTGGCAATGATGCCTTCCATCTGGTGAGTGTCATAGAGGTCCTTCTCATGGTTACTGCATTGGGTGATCAATAGCTTCCTCTCAATGACACGAAACCAATCATTGGCTTAACCGATGAGACATGTCCAGAAAAGGTTGGTGGATGAGTTCTCATGAACTCAGCTAGCTTAGATGGTCCATGGTGAAAATGAGCGACTGAGGCTGCGTTCTGGTGATTGTTGTTGTTGTTCTGATTGTTCATATTCTGAATCTAGTTCATCATTGTGTACATCATTTGGGTCTGAGCTGCCATGAAAGCTCCAAAATTCTACAAGTCAATTGGGGGTGCTTGCGGTGGAACTGCTCCTGCGGGGGTCTGCTCATTGCCTTCTGACACAAGGGTGCCGGAACCACTTGCAATGGCATGACGAGTCTGAACCATCTAGCGAAGCTCCATGGGTTAGATAAGGTAGTAGGCATGAGATAAGTTAAGAACTAATCGAGGGGGTAGATTAAACCCAACAAACACAGCTTCAAGAAAACCAATGAAACTCTTATATTAATAAGGTCTTAGCATGGTTGTAACAAATGCGCGCCTAAGGGCCCTTGTAGCTCATACTCGCACACAAGAAACAAGAATGAACCTAATACACAATCTACCGCCTAAAGGGTGACACTCCTAACCTTATACTGGCTAAGCCTGACTAAACTTAAACCTTAGTGAACTCAGTCGCTGAGGTTGCCTCCACAACCACGGGTGTGCTCCCGCCATCAGAGACACGAAAGTGATCTAGTATCTGTGCAAACCGATGTCGATGCCACAGGACTGTGTAGTAGGACTAGGCGTCCCTGGTGCAGGCACAGCTGGTTCCTCTGGTTTCGTGGCCTCTGCTGGCTCCTTAGCTTCTTCTGGGTCTTCCTCTTCAGGGTCTTCCTCTTCTTGATCCTCCTTGTGCTGGTGCTGACCATAAACGGCTTCTTCTAGCACATCGATCCTTTCTTCTGCCGTCTGCAGGGTCTCATTGATGTATTCCAGCTCTGAGGCTCCCAACTCCAGTGACTCCTCCTGAGCAGCGGTGAACTAGCATGATGCACCACAACGGTGTTGCTCTCTCCATCTGTAGACGGGTAACGTGCAGGAAGCTCCACTGTAGAGGCACAAGGGTGGTAGCGGAAAACCATATCTCGCAGCTCGCGAGCGTAGATGTTGTAGATCCTTAAGATGGTGAGGCACGAAGACTCTTGAATTGCTTCAGTCTAGACAATCCTCCGAACTGAGATGTTTAGGGGTTGGCTTGCTTTGGTGTCCCTCCTAGCATAGATAGTCAAACGACAGATCACTCCACGGTATCGGCTGTTCACTACCCAGTTGGTGCCATAGTACATTGGACGGTCGAAGCCTCCAAGCACTTGCAACAGTTTCCAGAGCTCAGTGCCAAGTCCTCCCTTATGCTCACCATAGTTCTGAAGACGAGGCATCTGTCACGACAGACAAGAGGGTAAGAACAACTTAAAAATATTGGGGAGACGAAAAAAATTCTAGCAATAGTTGAGTCAAGAAAGACATGAGAGGAGTTAAACAATTCAATTAATCATGCAAGTTAATTTTGCTTTAGAAAATAGTTTGGACACTCTAAGACGGCCTGCTACCACCTCTGTCAGGACCCAAAAATGCAATTCCGAACCCTTTCGCCATCTTGACATCCTCTTCTACCGCGTCTTCCGGGTGGTCACCCCCTTCCGGTGAGTTAACCTCGTCATCGACGTGGTCCTCCATAACTACGTTGCACATCTCCAGGATCACACTAGTGCATATCGTGTCATCATAGATGAATATCGGTCCACACAAGGCGACAGACGACCAAGTCAACCTTGCTGAGACCCCTTAAGCAAGGGAAGAGAGCCTATGGGCTCAATTCTTCTTGATTCAATAGTTAGAGGGTCTTTGTCGGGACCCCAAAATGCAATTCTGAACCCTCTGTATATAATGCACAAGTCCAGGATCACACTAGTGCATATCGTGTCATCATAGATGAATATCGGTCCACACAAGACGAAATAATAGCATAAACGAGTAATTTGATTAACAAATAATCATTTTGACCTTATCGTCGAGTTTACATTTATTAAGCCTCACAGGGCTGGCAATAAAGAAATAAGCAGCAGCGGAACAAACTAAACTCCAGCGGAGATCCCATCCATTCACCATAGGCAACAGACTGGGATCAAGACCCTAACGATCAGCACCTTTGTAGAACTCCTCCTCAAAGGTAGGCGAAGACTCCTCCACTTCTGTTGATTGATTATAGTGAGCATGAGTACACAACCGTGCTCGGAAGTCATACCACATAATGCAATGTATATATCATGGCTTATTTCAAAGGAATGGCTTCTGTGGTTCTTTTGCATAAATGCAACATTTACAATTTGAATATGAATAATAGATTAAAACACCATGTAAAACAAACAAACAATATTAATTTTATCGGTTGTTTTAACAAAGAACACAATGTCTAAACAAGTTATTCACATAGCCATATGACATAGATCACACAGCTCCCTTCCCAAATTTTTTATGAAAATCTAACCCTCGTGTGAAATCCCCGAGCATGTCCATATCCGCAGACGTAGATATTCGAATAGACTAATTTAACACTCTGTAGAGGTTGTACACTTTACCCACATCATATGACTAATGTAGCTAGCACTAATCATAACAAAACCTTTTAGAAACTTCATCTCAAACATTGACACTCCCGATGTGCTTTACCACTAGACTAACCCACGGAGAAAGCTAGTTCGACACACATCATTGGACCTAAAGACGGCAAACCACTCATAAATGTGTACTATGTGGCTGTTGACACCTCCACCCTTGCATAGAGCCTAACCTACTACCTGAGTAATCAATGTCAAGAGTTCATAAATTACTAAGTTAGGCCCATCCCATCAGGCATGTGGTTGTACGGAAAGCCCAGTTCAATGGCGCACAAAGTTGAGTCCTTAACAAAGCAAGGCAAGATTTCCAATTTCTAATTATGTCACGAAGATTATCATTCCCATTCACACAGCTCCACCAGCTCACATAGTTCCATCCACTCACCTCAGTCTAAATCTTTTCCCACCCTGTTGATTTCACTACTACAGGAAGCCACATCACAGACGGTTCGGAACTGTCATCACAGATGGTTTCCGAACCGTCTATGTTTGTTGGTCTGTGATAACAGGCCATTATCACAGACGGTAAAAAACCATCTGTGATACGCAATATCACAGACGGTTTTACTAAAAACCGCTCAGGAAGGCTAGTATCACGCATAGCTTTGGACTAAAACCGCTCAGGATTCATTTAATATCACATACGGTTCTAAAGAAAAACCGTCTGTGATTTCTGAATATCACAGACAGCTTTTGTTGAGAACCGTTTGTGATATTCGCGGATCATAGACGGTTTGTTTTGATAACTGTCTGTGACATCCTCGTATCGCAGACGGCTTTTGGTGAAAACCGTCTGTGATACTGCCTTCACAAACGGTTTTAACAAAATACCGTGTGTGATAGCTCGTACCCCTGACCACAATTTTGCTGTTTTTCTGGCTAGCCTCAGGAATTGCTAGCCATGCCCTCTGAAAACAAGCAGGCACAAAAACAGATTCAAGCATGCACAAAAATAGATTCATCAGAGATAATCAATTGTTGACAACTCAAAGTGATCATTACTCAAAATAAATTACAAAAGATCGCATTTGTTCAAGTATTGTCGCTATAGTTACAATTGGATTACAATTGTTTACGTTGAGAGGTGTCGGCGGGGTGATGCTCTTGGTTGGCGACGGAGTGAAACTCTCCGTTGTCGTTAATGATTTCTGTGTTGATAAAGGTGCAGAGCTTCCCTCGAATGTCCTTAATCTCTTCCGCAATGAGTGAATCACATTGTAAATCCAAGACCTGTCGCTACCAAGAGTAAAATGGTAAGCTATATATATTTAAATTTATAATTAGGAAATAATTATTTCGAGATTGATCGACAAACCTCAGGATCCTTCTTCCTAGCTCTAAGGATTAGCTGCATATGATAGCAGACGTAGATTGCACATAACTCATCATCTTTTTGCTGGCGGCACTGCAAAAATAGAATTACATATATAGGTATAGTCAGTTCAAGACGCGTTATTATGAAGTATGATATAGGATTATCGTGTTGTAGCGCTGCACTTAAAATCCATCCTGTGTGTTAGTTGGGCGCTCTTTCCATTATATATTCCTTTGTTGGCAACATAATTGATGAACGACCTACATGATTCGAAAAAGTTATCCTCGGCCATTTCAAATGAATGAAGACTACAATAGAGTTATGTAAGGAGGAAATGAGCATACCTCTTGAGTATTCCTCTTAGAACGCTGAAGTCGTGCTTGTTGTGGTTTAGGGAATCAAGGTATATCACATGGTTCCTCTTGGGTATAATAACTAAAAGGATCCAGTGGTACCTACTCATGTATGTCGCTATAGTCATTAAACCTAAGTTCGTCTTTGCAGATAAAGTATAAATGAAATTTGTATAGCAAGTAGTGACACTTACCCTCGTTGTAGGGCACCACTATGTACTTCATGTTCGTCGACGAAGCAATGACCTCGTTATGTATTTCTCGACAAAGGACGCGTCTTCTTGGATGGTTTGCAACGATACCACATGTGGGTCGAGGAAACCCACCGGTTCTTTCCATTCCGGACATTTTTCAAAGATGTATCTATACATAAGCAATGAGTTGTGATATTTATCGGTATTACATGAATGTAGAACTTGATTGTACGCACTTACAGTGTCCAACATCGTAGAAGTGAGACGTCGAGGCCAACGAGGTTGAATAGGTCAAATAAGTCGTTGAAGCCCACGACGAAGTACCTCGTCCGCTGAAGAAATGATTGTCCTCGTGTCTGACGGTGATTCCAAAGATCGCACCCCTTCTTTTGGGTCTTGTCCAAGTACCAGGCATGCAAAGCCTGACAAGCATATCCAGCGTGCATTAATACTGTGTTGGAGCACAACGGTTTTCCGATGATGTAGTTCCTGCATCGCGGACTTCCGGACTTGGGAGGCGCTTTAACGCTCGTTGATTTCGATTTGGCCTTAGCGATTGGCGGCGTTTTTGTGAGACGACTCGGAACCGATACGTCGGCACACTTTTGCTGTTCCTTCGGCGTCTTCTCCACGGGAATCGAAGAGGTGGCCTTCTGAAGCGAAACATGAGGTGGAGTCATCGAGGGTCCCATTGGAGAGGAATGGTTGTGTCCAGATCGCGGCACTGCTGGGTCCAGGGCGATGTTGTTCTTGGGCCACTGGATAAAAGAGTGGACGGCATCCCCTAGTGTTATGATCTCTTCGTTCGGGCGAATCTTCAGCGGGATGGCTCAGAAATTGACATGTACCATATCCACCTGGACCTTGGCGTAACCCTGCGCAAGTTGGGCACCGTGCTGCACTGCCCCTTCCTCGTATGGATACACCATCCCCTCCACAGCCTCAATACAAAGGGACCCATCCATCCTCACTTGGAGCTTGCACGGCGTCGGCTCCTATAAAACAATACACAATTAGCTAAGGCGTCCTATAGGTCTATCTTTGGTGCATTCCATAGATGTACGTTACCTTGATGTCGTCTATCGGTAATCGGATGTCGCTCGTCGTGTCGGACGTCGTCATGTTCAGAATTATGCGCGACGCGACGCTATCCGACGCCGAGGAGGACCGCCTCCCAATTAATCGGGCGGCTTATGCATCACCGCTCAGAGTATCTCCATTTGACCTCGCAATGTTGCTATCTTTTCTTCAAATTTGTTAGTAATCATCTGCACTCAACCGGTCGTCGTGCTCGGCCTTGGATCTCTTCCTACTACTATACGTGCAGTAGTCGTCCGCGAATCCATGACTCCAAGGTACGTTAACCCCAAGGCCTCGCGGCAACCCGGTGCTCCTTGTTTCCCAAGGTCAGAGATAGTATATCCTTCTCCTCGCTCGCATGGAAGGAGCCTTGGGAAGCTTGGGCAGTCAAGTCACACTGCAAGAGGTCATCATGTTATTATAGACACTATAAAGTTATGGACTTATTAACTAGGTAGTTCGACATATTTACCACACGTTAGGACACTTCTTGGTCTGCCGGGTTTGTGAAAGAGATGCTGCCCGAAGACGAGACTTTTGCCCTCGCTTTTAACCAGCTTAGGGAATGCGGGTCTGTGACATCAGGAAACGGGTTCTACTCCTCCACTGCCCATTCCTCGTATTTACCCGCGTACCCAGTGGTGCCGAGTCTGTGCGGGTGAATGTTTCGTGTCTGGAGAGCTTTGTGCGCCGCACTTTGCTCCTTAAATTCGGCCGTCGTTTTCATAGCCACAAAGGTGTCCCATGCTTCCCGTGTCAAGAATCTATACTGCGCGAAGGGCGTCTGACCCGTGTTCACGTACTTTGTGACAAGAATGCTCTTGAAGGTCCTCCACGATTTATCCATCGTGAGCATCGCCGTCCGTCGCACGTGTGCCACGTGTGCTTCTGGAATAGTGAACTTCTCTGAAAGTTCTGTCCACAGTGCGCCTTTCGCTTCTTTCGTCAGGTCCTTCCACCTTGTTGTGGTGATGGGGACCCGTTCCCTTCCAAGTATCCCGCAGATGGTCCGGAATCTCACCGTAGATCTCTTGGGACTCAGAGGGACCCCAAAGTCACTGCCTCCGTGATGACCAGTCGGCCCAAAGGCATTTTCGATTGTCCTCTACCATCTCGCTTCTGTGTCATTATCGTCGACGGTGACAGCGGCCTCGTCGGCGCCTCTTCCATCTGCGGCGTCAGTGTTGGCGGCCTCATCGGCGCCTCTTCCATCTGCGGCGTCGGTGTTGGCGCCTCTCCCATCTACGGCGAAGGCGGTGCCTCTGCCATCTCGCTTACTTGCTATCTATATAAGTTACATATGCAATAAAATTTATTGCAAGTGTCCCAAATTAACATATACATTTAAACTTAATAATATGCTCAACATGTGCAATATTAGCAAATAATCATAATTAATTCCAGCATAGAAACAAAATAGAATCAAGTAAAACTTCATACCAATTAATTTCAAATCTTGCATAGAAACAAGGTTCTTAATGTTAGCGGAGTAACCAGATGGGACTTTCACTCCATGCAAGCTCGCACGATTCATTTCTCTCGGTCTTGGACAGAGTGTAGCAAGTCGGGGAAGGTACGTTCATTCAAAGATGTCGGTCTCTTCCTGCTAACTCGGTCCTTATGTTCATATCAACCAAGTCACGCCATGTTAACACCATCCTTTGTTTTGCCACTAATGTTCAAAGAAGAGACCAATCAAGCTATTACATACATTCTTCTCTCGCATGACGTCGATGCAAATGGCGAACTTCTAAGTGCTCCCAATAAGGCAAGTCCCAAAAATTGACCGCTTCTTCCGATGTTCTTCTCACGGGTTCTTAATTTACGCCCCTTCCCAAGCACAACATCGATATCCTTAACCATATCATAGACCTCTTTCCTCTAAAAGCCATTGAGCTGAATCATTCTCCTTATTTTCGCCGAATTGTTTTTTCATCTTGCGGTATGGGTGACTCACAGAAGGAACCTACGGTGACGATATACACGCTTTGCATGAGTTGTTCACCCATACACTCTCCGTAGCATCTAAGTAGTGCGACGGGCTTTGGCTCCTTTTGTATCGGGTCTGACAGGTTACCAAGGCGGAAAATCATTGATGGTGCGTAACAACATGGCACGTAAAGTGAAGTTCTCTCGTTTATACGCATCCCATACCTGCATTCTTCGCTCCACAATGTCACAAGATCTTCCAAAGAATGGTGCTAGGTACACATCAATATCATTCCTGTGTTGCTTCGCCCTTGGATAAGTAGTGACATCAAAATGTACTTTCGCTTCATACACGTACCAAGGAGGAAGGTTGTACATACATAGATTCACGGGCCGTACTATGCTCGGCCGCTCATGTTACCGAAAGGATTCATTCCATCTGTACTCAGCCCTAACCTTATGTTCCTCGCTCAAGACCGAACTCTTCAAGCTCCGATCGAAGTTTCTCCACCGCGTAATCGGCAGGTGTCTTAGCTTTTCATCTCTTACGCTCCTCGAAAGTGCCAACGCAGCAATCTTGCCTCCTTTGGGTTCGCAAATAAACGCTTCAAACGTGGGATCACAGCAGATACCATAACATCTTAGCAGAGGTCCTTGCTTCACCTTAGCAAGATTCTCGACGCTTGTATCGGATGCTTTGCACATGGGACATACATGCATGTCTCAGATACTCTTTACGGTAGAGGATACAATCGTTCGGACATGCATGTATTCTTTCTACTTGCATTCCCAATGGACAAATAACCTTCTTTGCTTGATAAGTGGTGTTTGGGCAACACGCTTCTCCGGAAGGATGTCCGCTAGAGACCTAACAACGCCGTGAAACTCTTATCGGACCAACCATTGCTTGCCTTCAATTTCAGCAGCTCAAGCACGGTTGACAACCTTGTATATTCCGCTTGCAACTAGGGAACAAAGGTCTCACCGAGTCCACCCTAAGCCCTCGAATTTACAAAACTCTCTCTCAGTAGTTCTTCTTACGATCGTAGCATCCGATCCAGATTGTCATCGTGCAACCTATCCTCATCAAAAGCACAGCCCACATTTGGGAAATCGTTGACTTCCTCGGCGATGTCGTCATTATTAACTTCTGGTATAATCTGCTCTTCACCGTGGATCGGTCCAACATGTATACCCTTTTTGAAACCCTTCAATCAAGTGCGCTTCGATCTGCGCCGCGTTGTTAAACATCTTTAGATTACCGCAATCAATGCATGGACAGTACATAAAATTTATCCCCTTCTTCAACATATCCTGCTCAGCGGCTCTTCTAAAAGCAACCACGCCATTAATGTACTCTTGAGTCACACGGTTCACACCGTACATCCAGTTTCGATCCATCTACATTATGCATGTAACAAATTAGTATCAAATTGATTAGCGATTAATTTATAGCAAACATAAAGGGTTATAGATCGTTACCCTTGGAGCTCACGAAGAAAATACGATTCCCCTCTCCTTTCCTTCTCCTCTCTAAGGTGGCGCAATGGGGGAGGAGGCGGCGGGTGTTGGAGGCGCTAGGGGCAAGGGTCCAACCTTCTCCTCTCTAAGCTGGTGACGGATAATTATATCTGCATGATTGTTGATTAGATACGAGACAAAAGACAAGAGGAAGATCCTAATAACTAGCAAGTTGGTCCGCGCGATTGCGCGGGTATCCGTTTTGATATAATTGAAACAATAAACCACTGTGATGACGTTTCTTCATGGATAAATGGAGGAAATATAAAATAGATCATTGCACATGTGACTTATCTTGGTGTGTCATAAATTCCTCTTTTTAATTTGTTCTAGAAAACAACTCATGATCGAAATTAGTTCTGATTAAGACTTTCACCTCTTTGTACGTACTTACTCGTTTTGTGTCATTGTTTGTGGATATCATGGGGATATGCTCATGATCTTAGGATGATGAAACAATTGGCAATGGTGCTTTTGGTTTGAAGTTTTAAGTGTTTTTGACAAAGTTTCAGATCTGTCAGGTCAGCGGCGGTCTGACTGGCTTTTGTGCTGAATGTTTATATAAGTGGTAAATTGATTTTGGGATAGGTCATATCCATATTTGTTAATGCATATGTGTTGCATATTGCATGTTCTGGCTAACGTGGGTCAAGTTGTGAAGAACTTGTTCCCGGATTCGTGTTTGCTTGTCTATTGTCGTCGTGTGGCTTGCGTGTCAACGACGGTCAATGGCGAGGAGGATCGGGCTAAGCTTGGAGAGCCGAGGTCCGAACGATCAAGGATGCCGGTGAGGTCAAGTGACTCAAGCGTGACGCAGAGAATGGATAAGGATGACCGAACGGGCGATTCGGTCGATCGTTAGATCAAGCGGTGCGGGGGTCGGTGCAAGTGCTCAGTGGTGCCGATGGGATCCGGACGGGAGAGACTTGACGACATGGAGCCGTTGATCAACCTACACGTGGTGAAGCAGGCGAGTGCTTCGCACGATGGACTCGGTCTTTTGGAGAAGGATCGAGAAGGGTATTTTGGTAATTTTACCAAATACCATCTTGGTGACCTTTGGCTAAACCACGGTGCGGGGCGGTGCAAAGGAAGTGGTTTAAGTTAAGAGAATTGAAGACGGCGCTTTTATATGCGCATGCGTGTGTTCCGTTGATGTTGGGCCTTAACGAAGCCCATTAAGGTTTTAGGTTAGAGGCTACCCTATAAAAGGATTTTGGAGATGGGACATTAGGGTTAGCCTGTGAGGTGCAGAGGCTCGCGGCTTGTTCTTGCTGCCTCAAAAGATTGGAGAGCCCTTTGTGGCGGCGCCTGGGTTGCCCTTGTAGAAAAAAGTAGACGGCGGCGGCGCTGTTTGGTCTGAGAAAATCGCAGCCTACCGCTCCACACACGTAATAGATATCCCAAAGGCGCCTGTCCTCTAGGAGAAACCAGCGCCTCAGTGCCCGTAGGGTAGCTCGCAAAATCCAGATCCTCATGGAGCGCCTGTGAAAAAGAGCCCTGCAATTGCGTGATGCTGCTGGGCGGCTGTAAGAGTTTTTTTTATTTGACTGCCATCAATCCAACTTGCTGGTTTTTTATTCGCTAGCTATGTCCTCATGTGAGATTATTTTATTGCAGTTTTGCATGCGTGTAAGAGGTCTCATCCTGTTTGATCTGTAGTGCTTTGTTTATTCGATTTGGCTGCTTTCAATGCTACGACTGAATTCTGATTTTTAATTGCTGCTGGTTCTTTGGTATTTGTCGGCTGGATCTGTGCTTGTAGAGCCTCGGCGGCCTGTGCTCCCGGAGAAAAATCTGTCCCCGGTAGAAATTGCAGTCCGCGAGACACACATGTGTGCGGCGTCTTGTTATCCCCGCAGAAACTGCAGCTCGGCGGTGGCATGCTCCCCAAGCAAAAAGTAAAATCCCTGTGGCGGCGCCCCGGTGTGAGCCTGCAAAATCCGGAGCTACAGCGGCTGCAGTTGATTGCAGTCCTTTTGTTCATGCGCTTGAAATCTTGAGTCCCTGGCGTTTTTTTCGGTGGCGCTCTGTCCCTAGCGGAGAATAGATGCCCCTGGTGGCGCCTCGTTTTTTAGCCCGCACAAACCAGAGCATGGTGGCGGCCAGTAGTGCCCCGTAGATTTGAGAGTCTGTGGTGGTGCCCTGTGCCTGAAGGGATACGGGTAGGCTACGATAGCAACAAATCAAAATTTCTACCACGTAAACCAGGAAGCCAAGCAAGAACATGATCATAGATCGTTACCACTAGACGCGCATAGTAGCGGAAGAAGTGTCGGAGCAGCCTGGTCCGACGAAGAGCGCGTCGATATACTAGTCGTAGTCGATCGTCCAGCGTCTTCGTTGGTTGATCGTCTCCTCCAGCACCTCTGCAGTTCCTTGCGAAGATCGCGGATCGCCCTAAGCGCAACAACGAGAAGCGCCTCGTGGTATCCACACGCCCGGGAAGGAACAACCGTACGCCGGTGTGCTAGCACCAAATCGCACAGGGAGGCTCTCAAGAAGATGGCGGCTAGGGTTTCGGTAGGGCAACTCACGTCAACTCTCCTTTTCCAATAGCCTCATGCATCTCCTTATGTAGAGCCCGTGACGGATCCTATCCAAACACGTTTACGAATCGTATTCATACTGGTTTGTTCCAACCCGTTAAGTGTGTGACCCGTTAGGTTCATGTGTAGTTCGGTTGTGATTCGAAACCCTTTCCGCCACGAGTCGAAAGCAGTTCCTAGCAGACATAACGATTCCCGAATACACACAAATTATATCGGACGAACCTTAATGCAATATGATCTTGACCAGTGTCCTCATCACTTACGACCGTGTCCTATCTCTATACTGACCAGTTCAGATTCGATCACGACCAACTCGTAACTCCTTACGACTTGGTTTCGACCACTCTGTGATTACGCTCACCGCCTCGACTTGCTTGTATCTCCATACGACTCAAATCCGTAGTCGGTCGAACTCTTACCTACTCATGTATTCTCCCTTTGCCTCACGATATCTGGTTGAACTCTAGGTGAGATGTTGTGTCATCCATGGACTGCTCAATGCTTTCTCGATCGAGTATCGGATAACCTTATGTGGTCGAACTCTTCGACCACCAAAGGGCATGGCCATGCACTTTCTTTATCCGACCACTTCGAGGGCCCAGAGATATCTCTCTGTTATGTTAGGAGGGCAAATCCCATATCCGACCAAATACATCCCTCTGCATGTTTCATAGCATACCCGAAGCTACCTTTATAACCACCCGATTTATTAGCGTTTGGCAACCCCTAAGAGTGCTATTCCACATGTAGGAAACCATGCTTGATCTCGTGTCTAAGGATTATACATCATCATTGCTTGAGTCCAACTAACGACACATAGAATCATAACAATCTCAATAGTGTCTCAAGGTGGGTCTTATCCAACACCATGTTCTCTAACACGTGTCCACATTATTGATTCGATATCCTATATCCATGACCGTGAAACATGGTCATCAATCAATACATGTGTTTGGTCGAGAGTCACTAGTGTTCCACCAAAGGACTTTCGACCGTGGATAATTTAGAACGACATCATCATAAGTTAAAAGAGTTTCACCAACAAGTCACATACTCGTTAATCTTTATGACTGATGATTTATTCAAGGAACAAGATAACATATTATCAAATATTGTGAACATAATGAAATATAATCATCTCTATGATTGCCTCTAGGGCATATTTCCAACAGTCTCCCACTTGCACTAGAGTCAATCATTTAAGTATCTAATACCGATAGCTCTTGTGTGCGCCTCATGCTTTGGTCAGTGAGAGAGGCTTTGTCAACGGATCAAGAACATTTAAATCCGTATGAATTTTGCATATCTTAACATCTCCTCTTTCCACCAATTCGCGAATGAGATGATAACGCTTTGAGTATGTGCTTGATTTCGATGGGATCTAGGCTCCTTAGCCTACGCAATAGCTCCATTATTGTCACAATAGAGATCCATTGGGCTTGAGGCACTCGAACCACACCCAACTCAAGAATAAAATTCCTTATCCAAACACCTTCTTTTGCGACTTCCGGCAAATGTACTCGCCCTCTGTTGTAGAATCACCACCGCCTCTTGCTTGGAACTTTTCCAGCTCACCGCACCTCCATTCAAAATGAATACAAAACCAGATTGCGAACGATAATCATCTTTGTCGGTTTGGAAGCTTGCATCGGTGTAACCATTTACAACCAGCTCTTCATCACCGCCATAAACTAGGAACGCATCCTTAGTCCTTCTCAAGTATTTAAGAATATTTTTCACAACTGTCCAGTGACCTTCACCGGGATCAGCTTGGTATCTACTGTAGCACTTAGAGCATATGGTACATCCGTCGAGTACATATCATGGCGCATATGATAGATCCAATAGCTGAAGCATATGGAATACCATTCATGCGGTCTCGCTCATCAGTAGTCGAAGGACACTGACTCTTGCTAAGACTTATGCCATGTGACATAGGCAAGAACCCTTTCTTGGCATTTTGCATGTTGAACCGAATCAACACCTTGTCAATATAAGTACTTTGGCTTAATCCAATTAGCCTTCTCGATCTATCTCTATAGATCTTTATTCCCAAGATATATGCTGCCTCTCCTAGGTCCTTCATAGAAAAACTATTTTTCAATGATGCCTTAACAGATTCCAGCATAGGAATGTCATTCCCAATCAATAATATGTCATCCACATATAAGATTAGAATTACAAGTGCGCTCCCACTAACCTTCATGTAAACACAAGGTTCTTCTTTGTTTTTGATTTAAACCAAATCTTTTGATCTCCTCATCAAAATGTATATTCCAACTCCAAGATGCTTGCTTCAATCCATAAATGGACTTCTGAAGTTTGCACACTTTACTAGCATTATTTGGATCAACAAAACCTTCAGGTTGTGTCATGTACACATCCTCACTTAGGTTTCCATTAAGGAAAGCCGTTTTGAAGTCCATTTGCCATATCTCATAGTCGAAATATGCAGCAATAGCTAGAATGATCTCAGATAGATTTAAGCATCGCTACGGTGAGAATGTCTCATCGTAGTCAACTCCTTGAACTTGTCGAAAACCTTTTGCGACTAGTCGAGCTTTATGAATGTGAACATTTCCATCCATATCAATCTTTTTCTTATAGATCCATTTGCACTCAATGGTTTTGACGCCATCAAGTGGATCGACCGTGTTCCAAACTTGGTTGTCTCTCATGGAGTCTATCTCGGTTTCATAGCTCCAAGCCATTTCTCGTAGTCCGGGTCCATCATCGCTTCCTTATAAGTGTTAGGCTCATCATTATTCAATAATAATCGTCATGCCCATACCTTATAGGCATTTAACGTGGCCTTTTAGATCTACGTGGGGTGATGCCTCATCTCTGAGTTCAACAATATTTTGTTCATCCCGTAGAGGTTCAATAGGAGTTGAAACACTTTCGGATGTTTCCGAATTTCTTCGAGTTGCACCTTTCTCCCATCGACTTGTTTTGGAAAGAAACTCTTTCCAAAAGACACCATTTCTGCAACAAACACTTTGCTCTCCTCTAGGTTGTAGAAATAATATCCTTTGGTTTCCCTAGGATATCCTATAAAGAAGTATTTTCCCGACTTAGGTGTGAGTTTATCAGACGTCAGACATTTAACATAGACATCACATCCCCAAATCTTTAGAAAGGACAAGCTAGGACTCTTCCCAGTCCATATCACATATGGTGTCTTATCTACTGATTTAGATAGTACCCTATTTAAAGTGAAAGCGGCTGTTTCTAGAGCGTAACCCCAAAAATATAATGGCAGATCAGATTGGCTCATCATCGATCGAACCATGTCCAACAAGGTCCTATTGCGCGCTCGGACACCCCATTCCATTGTGGAGTACCCGTGGCGTAAGTCAGGAACAATTCCACATTGTTTCAAATGATTGCCAAATTCTGGCTCAAAATTCACCTCCACGATCGATCGCAAAGATTTGATTGTCTTGCCAAGTTGATTCTCAGACCTCATTACGAACTCTTTGAACTTTTCAAAGGATTCGGACTTGTGCCTCATTAAATAGATATATCCATATCTACTATAGTCATCGATGAAAGTAATGAAGCATCTTGAAAACCACCTCTAGTCGTCGTGCTCATTGGTCCACACACATCAAGATGTATGAGTGCCAACAAGTCGGATGCCCTCTCATTCCGACCGATGAAGGGTGTCTTGGTCATTTTCCGAGTAGGCAAGACTCGCATGTTTCAAATGATTCCAAATCAAATGAGTTTAGAATTCCATCATCATGGAGCTTCTTCATGCGTTTCTCACTTATGTGACCCAAACGACAATGCCGATAAAAGTGGAATTCATATTATTAGGTCAAGCCTCTTTGCATTAATATTAAAGATGGATGCATCATCAAGATTTAAAATAAACAACCTGCTCAAAACAGAGCATAGCCATAAAACATATCATTCAAAAATATAGAACAACCATTGTTCTCAATAATGAATTTATAACCCTCGCCATCAAACATGAGGCCGAGATAATGTTTCTACTCATGGTCGAACGTAATAACAATTATTTAATTCCATAGTAAATCTCAAGGCAAAACCAATGGTAAAGTCCCGACGGCTAATGCAGAACCTTTGCTTTATTTCCGACGCCAAGATCCATCTCGCCTCTTGCAACTCTCCTATTGTTTGTTAGACTCAGATCGAATTGCAATTATGAGCAACCGACCGGATCAAATACCCATGAGTTAACGGAAGAATCAGCAAGTAAAACATCTATAACATTAATACGAAGTGGAAGGTTTAGTCCCACCATTCTTTTTCGGATCGGCCGGTATTTCTTGCGGTTCCTCTTCCAATGGCCTAGCTCTTTGCAAGAAAAGTATTCATTCTCTTGAGTCGGGCGGACTTAGTCTTGGGTTTAGGTTTGTTGGTTTGGATCTCATCCAAACTTTAGCCTTGCCCTTTTCTTGACCCAAGTCTTAGCCTTCTTTTTGAAGCTTGTACTCTTTTGCACCATCATCACATGATTTGTTGCTTTTCTTAATGTTGTCCTCTGCAGTCTTAAGCATCATATGTAGTTCGGTGAGATTCTTGTCTAAGCCATTCATATGGAAGTTCGTAATGAATCGACCATAGCTTGCAGGAAGCGAAGCAAGAATCAAATCTGTAGCCAACTCTTGACTCAGTGGAAAACCAAGTTTTTCCAAGCTCTGTGTGTAACCAACCATTTTGATCACATGTGGGCTCACCGGACTACCCTCAGCTAGCTTACACGCAAACAAGTTCTTTGAGATCTCAAATCTCTCGGTTCTTGCTTGTGTCTCAAACATGCCTTTGAGCGCCACGATCATATCGTAGGCCTCAATGTTCTCAAACTGTTTCTGAAGGTCTGAGTTCATCGCAGCAAGCATGAGACAGCTAACATCAAGGGATTCATCACATGCCTTTTTATAGGCGGATTTAAGAGTAGCAGCAGCATTATCAGCAGGCACATCTGGAATTGGTTCCTCTAGAACATGTTCCTTTTTATCTTGCCTAAGAACAATTCTTAGGTTGCGGGACCAATCCGCAAAATTTGTTCCATTCAGTTTTTCCTTTTCAAGTATCGAACGTAAAAGCAAAACCGGATGTTGGTACGATTGGTGCCATGATCTACAACATAAAATATGCAAAACTAAGACATATGTTCAAGAAAAGTAACTTCTATTAAACAATTTAATAAAGATACTCCCACTAAATACCATATCTCTCTTATGACATTTAGTGATTCAAGATCCACAATCGGGTAATCTACTAGTGAGCTTTGGCATCATTTGCTAGAAGATTAATGAATTCGTAAGCAACCCTTTGCTATTCATATCTCTATATGACTCTTGTTGTTGGGCAGCATCTCTATGCTTCGGCACCCAACCCTATGCCCCAAGGTCCATAACCGTTATGATGACCTTGTCAAGTTAAACCAATGCAATGCGTGTAAGTGTCCGACACAAACCCATCTAGTCAAGGAAAGTTAATGGCATTCCGCTTTAGCAAGACCTACCATTAAAATACAAGACTTTTGATGGTGTAGCTTATTGGAGGGGCATCAATTTTAACTTAACATTATGTGAGGGAATTTTAATTTTATCATGTTAAAAGCATCTGATGAAAAACATGACTTAATATCATGACAAGAATAAACACAAACATTCACAGATAATCATATCACTGTGAAATAGTATGGCCCTTAACATGACGATCTCCATCAGCATGCTTCCTGTCCTCCGACCACCATGCTAGAAGTCTCCAACCGCATTCATCTACTAAGCAATTACTCCTAAGAGCTAGTAATGAATTACATAGGATAATATCAAGCATCACATGTCGGTACGCAGACCGTTATACAATAATATGTAGCTCGATGGCTATCTCACAACACGACACGTAGGTCATGAAAATCCATACATGCATCACATACACAATGGGCCATACTATTCACATCAATCCCTGCAAAAACAAGTTGCGCATAGAATCCAATTCTATCGGACGACATGAACACATATTACCTATAACGCGCGGTACGAATAGGCAGCACGGCGGTCCCGCTAGCCGGTTAGCGGGCGGGTTCGAAGGTAGCGCGCCCTCGAGGGCAAGGCGGTCTTCGAAAATTTTTCCGAGACATGAATCTTATTCACGCTTTACGAGCTTTGGAAATCATCGATTAATCATATTAACCCTATTCCGAGCCAATCGATTCGCCTTGATACGACCACATAATGCGACATACTCCGATGGCGAATTCACCAATGGGAGTATTATGCAAGGTAGTAGAAAACAAGTCGAGTGAATCATCTGGTGCTCTTAACTTGTACCTCCTCGTATACCCATCTACTCCCACCAAAATCGACGATCTAATCGACGGGGCCTAGGTTTCGAGATACGACCATAATAGATCCAATCTACTACTACCACATATCAAGTATATGCGACCGATCCAGATCAAAAACTACGCAGGATGGCTCTGATACCACTGAAGGGATACGGGTAGGCTACGATAGTGACAAATCAAAATTTCTACCACGTAAACCAGGAAGCCAAGCAAGAAGATGATCATAGATCGTTACCACTAGACGCACAGAGCAGCGGAAGAAGTGTCGGAGCAGCCTGGTCCGACGAAGAGCGCGTCGATGTACTGGTCGTAGTCGATCGTCTAGCGTCTTCGTTGGTTGATCGTCTCCTCCAGCACCTCTGCAGTTCCTTGCGAAGATCGCGGATCTTCCTTAAGCGCAACAACGTAGAAGCGCCTCTGTGGTATCCACACGTCCAGGGAAGGAACAACCGTACGCCGGTGTGCTAGCACCAAATCGCACGGGGTGGCTCTCAAGAAGATGGCGGCTAGGGTTTCGGTAGGGCAACTCACGTCAACTCTCCTTTTCCAATAGCCTCGTGCATCTCCTTATATAGAGCCCGTGACGGATCCTATCCAAACACGTTTACGAATCGTATTCATACTGGTTTGTTCCAACCCGTTAAGTGTGTGACCCGTTAGGTTCATGTGTAGTTCGGTTGTGATTCGGAAACCCTTTCCGGCCACGAGTCGTAGCGGTTCCTAGCAGGACATAACGATTCCCGAATACACACAAATTATATCGGACGGACCTTAATGCAATATGATCTTCGACCAGGTCCTCATCACTTATGACCAGGTCCTATCTCTATACGACCAGTTCGTATTCGATCACGACCAACTCGTAACTCCTTACGATTTGGTTTCGACCACTCTGTGATTACGTTCGACCGCCTCGACTTGCTTGTATCTCCATACGACCAAATCCGTGGTAGGTCGAACTCCGCGACCTACTCATGTATTCTCCCTTTGCCTCACGATATCTGGTTGAACTCCGGTGAGATGTTGTGTCATCCATGGACTGCTCAATGCTTTCTCGATCGAGTATCGGATAACCTTATGTGGTCGAACTCTTGACCACCATGGGCATGGCCATGCACTTTCTTTATCCGACCACTTGAGGGCCCAGAGATATCTCTCTGTTATGTTAGGAGGGCAAATCCCATATCCCACCAAATCACATCCCTCGCATGTTTCATAGCATACCCAAAGCTACCTTTATAACCACCCGATTCTGAGTAGCGTTTGGCAACCCCTAAGAGTGCTATTACACATGTAGGAAACCATCTTGATCTCAGGTCTAAGAATTATACATCATCATTGCTTGAGACCAACTAACGACACATAGAATCATAACAATCTCAATAGTGTCTCAAGGTGGGTCTTATCCAACACCATGTTTTCTAACACGTGTCCACATTATTGATTCGATATCCCTATATACATGACCGGTGAAACATGGTCATCAATCAATACATGTGCTGGTCGTAGAGTCACTAGCGTTCCGACTAGTGACTTTCGACCAGGGATATTTTAGAACGACATCATCATAAGTTAAAAAGAGTTTCACCAATAAGTCACATACTCATTAATCTTTATGACTGATGATTCATTCAGGGAACAAGATAACATATTATCAAATATTGTGAACATAATGAAATATAATCATCTCTATGATTGCCTCTAGGGCATATTTCCAACAGTGCCAGCAATCACCGGATCCTTGGCGGCACATGCTGAGCCCCCGAAAAAATCTGGAGCTTGGCTGTGGCATGTCCTCTTGCTGAAATAGATCTTGTTGTTTTGTTGCCGTTTCTCTTGCGTAGTTTTTATTGCTTTAACTGCGTGCTGGTGGTGAGCGGGCAGAGCAAGCTGTCGGCGAACAACCGGAGCTTAAGGAGGCTGATAGATGACATGCTGGTTTCCAAGGACAGGCGGCAACTGTGCTTATGGTGATTCAACTTGTTGATTTGTTACTTGCCGTTTCTCTTGCGTGTCGGATCTGGTTGTGGAATCACCAAGCTTTTGCATTGAGATATTAATTGTTTATTACTTGAGGTTTTGGTGTGAATAGCTGTGGCTGCTGTCATGTCTTGACCACTTGATTGAAGTCTTGTTGCTGGCAGCATGGTGTTTTCTTGTGCTCTGTCGTGAGAGGTTGCTTTAGACTTTGTGCATGCAGTTGTGAGGTGTTTTTAGAGTTGAGCTTCGGGGTTTGATCGGACTCAACACAGTCATTCACTTGTGCTCAGATATCTGATCTTCATAGCTTTTATAGCTATTGGAGTGAAAGTAGTGTTGAGTTCGATCGAGGTGAAAAATAGAGAAAGCGTCTATTCACCCCGCCCCCCTCTAGTCGCCTTTCCGGTCCTACAATTGGTATCAGAGCCAAGTTTGCTCTTTTGTGATCTTTACTGATCTTTGAGCATGGCGACAAATATGAGGACTTGTGAGCGCTTCCTTGCATCTTGTCGTGGTTGTTTTACGAATGGTGTTGGTTGTAACAAGACATTTGAATGTATGATAAGTCCAATGGCAATGGAGGAGGAAGTCTCCTGTGATATCTGTGGCAAATCCTTTTGTTTTGGTTGTCCTAGTTTCAAGGATGAGTCACTTTTAGAGCCCAAGGAGAAGAAGCCTAGTAGCGTATGTGCAACAGCGATTGAGGATGAGAATGATGAAGAGCATTTCGAGGATGATCATGATGACTCTTCTGAGGACGATCCCCTACTCAAGCTAAGCAAGGTGAGCAAAGAAAAACTCATTGATGGCTTGATTTCATATGAATACAAATTACATGCTCTTAGGAAGAAAATAAAATTGCTAAAAAGAGAAAAGGGTGATTTGTCTCATGAGCTTGCCGAATTGAAAACCTCCATGAATGCTTATGATTCATTGCATGTAGACATGGAGAACCTGAATAACTCTCTTGCATGCCTAAAAGCTAAAAATGAATTATTGAAATCAAATGCTTCTATGTTATGTGATTCTTGTATTGCCTTACATCATAAGCTTGACAATGCTAAGTTAGAAATAGGCAATCTTAGATCTATGGGTAGAAATGATTGTGATTCTTGTGTAGGCATGCTTGCTGAAATTGAGAAGCTTAAATTGACTAATTCCATGCATCTTGAGCAATTAGAAAATGCTAGGGCTGAGATTATTGAAATTGAACCTAGGCCTTGTAGCATGTGCTTAGAACATGAAAAATTGCTTAAGGATGGTTTAGTCTCTTGCAAGAATTGTGCTTGTTTAGAAACTGAAATTGATGCTTTGAACTGCTTGCTTAATTCGAAAGCATCATTAATTTCTTGCACATCTTGCATTTCTTTAAAGAGCGAGGTTGAGTCTTTGCGCGATGATATGAGCGCCAAATCTTGTGACTCTTGTATTTGCCTTCACTCCGAAATTGATGTTCTTAAGATTTCTCTTGTTTCTTTGCATTCGGAGTTGAAGTCTTCTTATACTAAATGTGAGTGACTTGATGTTGGTTTTTGTGGCATCGCTTTGGATAGCTCTTCTTTGGTGAGTTCGACTCTTACGGACTCTTCTTGTGTTGTCCAACGTATTTCTAGAGACAAAGGTGCTTCTCTCTCAAATGGTACTAAATCTTCAAAAGAGAAGTACCATTGCACCTTTTGTAAGAAGAATGGACACACTCTTGAGTTTTGCTTTCGCCGTTTGAAACTTGAGCATCGAGTGAGTCGTTGTACCTCTAGGAACACACATAGCCTTTCTCATGGCATGTGTGGGTCTAGTGCCGATGCGAGGACGATTTGTGGTGTTAGTTCTTCCAGGACTTCTTCTTTGAGCGACAATGGTGCTTCGTCCTCTCGGACTGTGTCTACTAGTAGACCTTTACACCATTGCTCGTTTTGTGGGAAGAATGGACATCTTGTTGACTTTTGTTTCCAGCGTGCAAAACAGATGCGTCGAGCTCATGCTTCTAAGTCTCCTAGTGGGCATAGTCTTTCTCATGACATGCACACTAAAGAGCCAAGCACGAAGACTCGATTTGTTGATGGCTTCTTTGACACCTTTTCTAGTGGTGTCGGACAGCACCGTGGACATGGTTTGCATAGTTTTAGTTTTGGTCCACGAGCTGCCCCGAGGCAGGATTTTTGTCGTCTTCCAAGTGGTGGACCTCGTTTTGTTCATCGAGGTACACACCCACGGCGAGGTTGTGTGAGTTCTTTTGATGCTTCTGTTGATTCTCATCTTGGTGCTTTCAAGCAAGGCCATCGCCGCTTTTCTAGAGATGGATCTCGTTTTCCTCTTCGAGTTGTCCACTCGCGGCGTGCCTCCAAGGATGAGATTGGATCTTCTTGCATGGACCATCATTTGCATCATGCTAAATCACATAATGTTTCGACTGCTTCTGGTGGTGGTGTGTCCAAGGTTTGGGTTCCCAAGCATTCGCTCTCTAACCCTTCGGGACCCAAGACTCGGACACCTTGCCTTTCTCATGTGTAGGTACCAAGAACACGGGTTGGAGAACATGGACTTAAAGATTCTGATCTTTTGCTACATCACCTGATCGGGACACTTGATGGTTCTCCACCCCAATGATGACCTCCAAGAGGCATGTGCTTTAATGATCGGCATCTACACCTATATTGTGAGCTATCTTTTACCTTCATGCATTTCCTTTCATGATTATTCATACTTGGCATATTGTGCTTGTCTTTGTGCTCACTTGTATCATATTGGCATGTATTACTCTTATGATATCTTTTATCATGCCTTTGCTAGTACCTTGCTTATGTATCCATGGGCTAGATTGTTATTCATTATTTCCATGGGTGTATAAGCTTGGTTTTGTCAACATGAGCTTGTACTGTCTTGTACCTTTATTATCTTGCTCTTGTTGTTTCTTGCTTATATATCCATGTATTATATTGTTGATCATTATTGCCATGGTTATGTGAGCTTTGTTTTGTCATCATGAGCTTGTGCTGTTTTGTACATGATTTATCTTGCTCATGTTGATGTTTGCTGTATGTATCCACTTGTTTACTTGATATCCATGTTAGCATACTTTATCCATGATTTGTTCTATAACTTGCCTTATGCTTACATGGTATTGTGCCTTACTGTTAATTGTGGATGCATGAGTTTTGCCATAGCTTTCACTAGCATGTTTTTATCTATGACTGTATATATGATGGTTGATATGCTATGTGCTTGTTTGCTTGCTCCTATGCCTTATTGTGGATTAAGGATAGTTTGAGCTTTATCATATCTTGGATAGCATGTGTTGAAATTGTCTTGTCTATCTCCATGCTCATGTCTTAAATTATTGATTATATACTTTTATGAGTTTTGGATCATTTGCTGCTATTCTTGCTAGTCATGTGTCTTGGTACTGTTTCTCTAGATATTGTTTCACTAACCCAGTACCAAGGCATAGACCTTTTCTGTCTCTTTGGTGTAGTCTTTTCAGTTGAGAAGAAGAACATGTGATTCATGATTTCAAACTGTTGGTTCTTCTTCATATGTGCATTCAATGATGACTATCACTTCTCGGAGACGAAGGAATTTGAGATGAGGATGATGGGTGAGCGCAACTACCTTCTGAAGCTTCAAGGATTGGATCTTCATCTATCATGACTACATCTCACTGCCAAGCGATGGGACTCGAGTTCGAGCTTCTATACCCTACATTTGTGTATGGTATCCCTAGTCTACCTTGCATTGCATCTGGTTCGTGTCAGGTGTTGGGTTTGTTGGGTTCAAGGTAGATAGGAGGCTCTGTTCTAGCACGTGTCTTTTCTAGGCACTCTTCTTATCCCATGATTTGCTAGGATGCATTCTTCTCACAGCCTAGGTCGAGCTTGTCTCCCAATCAGTAGTGTTTGCAGGTTTTTGAGTTGCCTGTAAGCTTTTTAGTGTTGGTGTTTCGCTCCCTAGCTTTTCGAGTTGTTGTCCCTAGAGATCTTGTCGTGTTTGAAGTCTTTGTGCTAGTTTTTGTGGAGTCCAAGGCTTTTTGGCAGATCTCCCCTCAAAGCTTTTTGACCCAACAAGGTTTGCCACCTTGAGATGCGAGTAAGGGATAATTTATCCCTATGGGTTGGTTTGAGGGGGAGTTGGTTCTTTTCGGAACTTTCTTAGTTCTTTTCTGAACCTTCTCTGTTCATCTAAACTTTCCTTGTTCATTTGAACTTTTGTGGATCTTTTCTGATACCTTATTCAAGTGGTATCTTCTTTGGATCTTTTTGATCCTTGTGATCTTTTTAGGCTTTTACATCTTTTGTGCATCTCATTGTATCATATTACATACATATGGAAAATCTAAAAAGATGCATTGTAATATAAGCTTTATCGCTTCTTTCTTTTAATTAATGAAGCTTTGCTTATTACCCTCTTGAGCTTTGGTATGTCAAATTCTTGCTCAAGATTGTGTCTAGTTCTTTGACTTGCTAGAATTATCATGCTTTTACATGTGTAGCAATGTCTTTGCTAAATAAGCTAGAACTTTAATATAAATTGAACTGAAAATAGCAATTTGTCGATCTTTTAGCTAGTTGCACAATTAGTGATCCTTTTGTGACATTGGCCCTATCAAAATTGCTTTGTTAGCTCTGGAATCTAGAATTGAACATCTTTGAGCTTTCACTTCATTAAAGAATCTAAAACAGCCCTTGTGCAAAATGAAAAATGACCTCTTTTGTGCGAAAAAACTGATCTCACCAATTCTTTCTGATGAGACGGCTTGCCATTGTACTAGACATGAACTCAGGAGGAGTTTTGGATGACCTAGACCACTCTTTTAAGCTTTTGTTGCTTGGGATGGTCACAGTGAGGCTTGAGATCTAGCACATGGCTCAGAAAAACAGATTCTCAAAATTGGTTGAAGCTTAGGAAGAGATTGTGGATGGCTCCTAGTCCAGGATCTTCTTTACTAAGATAGACCTTTTATCAACTTGAATATTCATTGTAAATGAGGAACATTTGAAATTTGGGCTTTTGACAAAAATTAAGCTAAATGATTCAATTCAGAACTTTTTGTCTCTAAAATGATCTTTGCTAGCTTCTTGATCTCATATTGACATTCTGATAGGGCCATTATCACTTTAGGATACCTGTTGTTGAACTTGTTAATTTTGAAGCGTTGCTTAATTTTACCCAATAACATGTGATATATTGAGCTCATTAGCCTAGCTTTGCTATATATGTCTTATCATGATCTTGCTAGCTTTGTCAGGCTTGTTGTATCTTGAGTAATGGTAGAAATGCTAGCCTGTTCAATTGCGTAATCTCCAAAGCTTCTTTAATCTAAAAAGTGAAAAATCAAAACAAAAATGAAGCCACCCCATTGCATTTCATGCATGCTCTTTCTTTTGATTCTTCCTTGCTTGTGCATTTGTCATCTCTGGATGAGAGGAAGGGATGATTCCTTGAAGAATCCATTGTCAAAGGGGGAGAAGATATAGCGAAAATGTAATGTTAATAAAGAGCTTTTTGGTTATGTGGGAGAAGTTTTGTAAGGGGGAGAAATGGAGAAATTGAAATATCATATTCTCTCTTTTAAAATGATGATCATAGTGAGGGGGAGCATTCATATTGCATTCTTTTGGTCTTATTGCCTTTTCTGAACTTGAATTGCAAATCTTGAAGCCTCACAATGATCTAAGGTCAATTAGAACAATTGTTCTTTCATATGGACCTTAAGTGAGATTTTTGTCGATTCTCTGGAATTGGAAGCTTTTGTGCTTTCTTTTACCTTATCTCACTTGTTTATGCTATTCTGAAGCCAGCTTGGTCATTTCCATTGCTTTCTCTTGCTAATGGACCAAGTTGTGCCTTTGTGCGAAAACTGCGAGTTTTTTACTTTTCAAACCACAAACTTACATTTTCTGAGAGATTGCCAATGTGTTCATCAAGGGGGAGATTGTGGATATCATGGGGATATGCTCATGATCTTAGGATGATGAAACAATTGGCAATGGTGATTTTGGTTTGAACTTTCAAGTGTTTTCGACAAAGTTTCAGATCTGTCAGGTCAGCGGCGGTCTGACCGGCTTTTGTGCTGAATGTTGATATAAGTGGTAAATTCATTTTGCGATAGGTCATATCCATATTTGTTAATGCATATGTGTTGCATATTGCATGTTTTGGCTAACGTGGGTCAAGTTGTGAAGAACTTGTTCCCGGATTCGTGTTTGCTTGTCCATTGCTGTGCAGGTGGCTTGCAGGTCAACGACGGTCAACGGCGAGGAGGATCGGGACTAAGCTTGCAGAGCTGAGGTCCAGAATGATCAAGGATGCCGGGTGAGGTCAAGTGACTCAAGCATGGCGCAGAATCGACAAGGATGACCGAACGGGCAGTTCGGTGCGACTGGTTTGATCAAGCGGTGCGGGGGTCGGTGCAAGTGCTCAGTGGTGCCGGTGGGATCCGGATGGGAGAGACTTGACGACATGGAGCCGTTGATCAACCTACACGTGGCGGCGGCGAGTGCCGCATGATGGACTCGGTCTTTTGGAGAAGGATCGAGAAGGGGTATTTTGGTAATTTTACCAAATACCATCTTGGTGACCTTTTGGCTAAACCATGGCGCGGGACGGCACAAAGGAAGTGGTTTAAGTCAAGAGAATTGAAGACGACGCTTTTATATGCGTGCGTGTGTGTTCCGTTGATGTTGGGCCTTAACGGAAGCCTATTAAGGTTTTTAGGGTTAGAGGCTACCCTATAAAAGGATTTTGGAGATGGGACATTAGGGTTAGCCCTGCAGAAAAGCACAGGCTCTGGCGGCTTGTTCTTGCTGCCCTAAAAAATTGGAGAGCCCTTTGTGGCGGCGCCTGGGTTGCCCTTGTAGAAAAAGTAGACGGCGGTGGCGCCGTGTTTGGTCCTGAGAAAAATCGCAACGCCTGCTCCACACACAGAATAGATATCCCAGGTGGCGGCGCCCTGTCCTCTAGGAGAAACCAGCGCCTCAGCGCCCGCAGGGTAGCCCGCAAAATCCAGATCCTCATGGAGCTCCTGTGAAAAAGAGCCCTGCAATTGCGTGATGCTGCTGGGCGGCTGTAAGAGTTTCTTTTTATTTGACTGCCATCAATCCAACTTGCTAGTTTTTGATTCGCTAGCTGTGACCTCATGTGAGATTATTTTATTGCAGTTTTGCATGCGTGTAAGAGGTCTCATCCTGTTTGATCTGTAGTGCTTTGTTTATTCGATTTGTCGCTTTCAATCTTCATGATCAATTCTGATTTTTAATTCTTTCTTTGTTCTCTGGTATTTGTCGACTGGATCAGTGCTTGTAGAGCCTCGGCGGCCTGTGCTCCCGGAGAAAAATCTATCCCCGGTAGAAATTGCAGTCCACGAGACACACATGTGTGCGGCGTCTTGTTATCCCCGCAGAAACTGCAGCTCGGCGGCGGCATGCTCCCCAAGCAAAAAGTAAAATCCCTGTGGCGGCGCCCCGGTGTGAGCCTGCAAAATCCAGAGCTGCAGCGGCTGCAGTTGATTGCAGTCCTTTTGTTCATGCGCTTGAAATCTTGAGTCCCTGGCATTTTTGGCGGTGGCGCTCTGTCCCTAGCGGAGAATAGATGCCCCTGGTGGCGCCTCGTTTTTTAGCCCGCACAAACCAGAGCATGGCGGCGGCCAGTAGTGCCCTGTAGATTTGAGAGTCTGTGGCGGTGCCCTGTGCCAGCAATCACTGGATCCTTGGTGGCACATGCTGAGCCCCCGAAAAAATCTGGAGCTTGGCAGCGGCATGTCCTCTCGCTGAAATAGATCTTGTTGTTTTGTTGCCGTTTCTCTTGCGTAGTTTGTATTGCTTTAACTGCATGCTGGTGGTGAGCGGGCAAAGCAAGTTGTCGGCGAACAACCGGAGCTTAAGGAGGCTGATCGACGACATGCTGGTTTCCAAGGACAGGCGGCGACTGTGCTTATGGTGATTCAACTTGTTGATTTGTTACTTGCTGTTTCTCTTGCGTGTCGGATCTGATTGTGGAATCACCAAGCTTTTGCATTGAGATATTAATTGTTTATTGCTTGAGGTTTTGGTGTGAATAGCTGTGGCTGCTGTCATGTCTTGACCACTTGATTGAAGTCTTGTTGCTGGGAGCATGGTGTTTTCTTGTGCTCTGTCGTGAGAGGTTGCTTTAGACTTTGTGCATGCAGTTGTGAGGTGTTTTTAGACTTGAGCTTCGGGGTTTGATCGGACTCAACACAGGTCATTCGCTGTGCCTGTATACAGATCTTCATAGCTTTTATAGCTATTGGAGTGAAAGTAGTGTTGAGTTCGATCGAGGTGAAAAATAGAGAAAGCGTCTATTCACCCCCCCCTCTAGTCGCCTTTCCGGTCCTACATCGTTGCACAAAGGAATTACACCAGATTAAAGGCTACATGTTTTGCTTTTCATTTTCTGGAATTTATATCATAGTTTTGGTTCAATAACATCCAATGGCTGCTATAGTTTAGGTTTAATTAGGGTCCATCAAATTGAGAGCTAGATGTTTAAATTTGCCTTTTTCTAAGAATTTATTACTTTTGTGAGAAGTATTAATTGAAACTTAAACCCTATGCTTTCGATTAAGGAATACAACAAAGAAAACAAATAAACATTAGGGTCCATGTACAGAGTAGCAAAATAAGGGAAAATCCTTAATCAATAGAGTGGATAAAGAATAATAAGTATTACTACATCTGTTTAATTAGGGGAGGAGCCGCAGGTTGGAAGAGAGCTAGGGCAGGGAAGTGTGGCACCTGGGGAGGAGCAGCAGAGATCTAAGTGGAGCTAGCGGCAGGGGGCCGGTTTTGCTCTCCAAATTGGTAGGCAGTGGTAGAGGCAAAGGCAAAGGCGGGCGCCTTGATGGACACAGCCAGCGAAGGCGATGAACCACAGCCAAAGATCAAAGAAGAGGATGTGTCGGGCTCAATTTATATGGAGTGGGGATATCACAGACGGTTCTAATTAAGAACCGTCTGTGATAGCTCAATATCACGCATTTCTCATTCAAGATTGCATGTACTATCCTGAGCGGTTCTTATTAAGAACCGCTGCAGTGATAATCCCGCCAATCACGAGCGGTTTGTTAATAGTACCGCCTGTAATAGTACATACGAGCGGTTGTAAAATAAAACCGCTGCAGCGATTGGCGGGATTATCACAGACGGTTTGTGAATAGAACCGTCTCGTGATAATTCACGATGGTTCTATTCACAAACCGTCGTGATATATGACTATCGCAGACGGTTCTAAAAATACCGTCGTGATAGGCTTCAAGCGCCACCAAGCAGTCCCACGCAGACCAACACGAGCGGTTCCCAAAGCAGTATTTGCGAGATTTTAGCCAAATTAGTCAAACTTGATTTAAATTGAGTCTATTGTATTGTTTTACCATAGAAAGCTTATAAAGTGATTTTTCCTAAAAAATAAATTAAAATGGTTTAGACTTGGGCATAATGGTTGTTGGTATGGTGCAAGTTAATACACATGATCGATTCATTTCTATTGTCGAGTCCAGGGTTGTGGAATGTTGCCCAAGTCAGATAAGGACCGGTTTTCGTGCTGCATCTTGCTAAGCTCCACCGTACTACCACATATTTTGTGTGGGTAGAACTAGGCTTAATAATTTGTAATACCTTACTATTATTTGTGCCATGTTGTTGTATGGGTGTCGGTTAGACAATAGTCCCATTGGGCGCAAGAGGGGGCTTCCAGAGGATGGTTAATCCAATGAAAGTGAAACCTTAGCAGGCATAAATACTGTAGGGTAGAACATTGTAAATGTTGGGTCACGGGTAGGCTACGATAGCTACAAACAAAAATTTCTACCACGCAAACCAGAAAGCCATGCAAGTAGATGATCATAGATCGTTACCACCGACGCCAGCAGCAGCGGAAGAAGGGTTGGAGCAGCCAGTCCAGCGAAGAGCGTCGATGTAGTGGTCGTAGTCGATCGTCAATGTCCTCACGAGTCGATCGTCTCCTCCAAAGAACGTCTGCGGTTCCTTGTGAAGATCGCGGATCGTCCTCAAAGCGCAACAATCGTAGTAGCGCCTCTCGGTATCCACACGTCCGGGGAAGGAACAATAAACGCCGGGTGTGCTAGCACCAAATCGCACGCAGTGGAGCTCTCGGGAAGATGGCGGCTAGGGTTTCGGTGGTGTTTCACGCATTCATCCCAACACCTCATGCACCTCCTTATATAGTGCTCGTGGCGGATCCTATCCGAACACGTTCTGAATCGATTCGTCTTGGTTTGTTCCAACCCGTTAAGTGTGTGACCACAGAGGTTCATGTGTAGTTCGGTTGTGAGTCGGAAACCGTTTTCGACCACAAGTCGAAGCGGCTCCTAGCGAGCATATCGATTCCGAATACACACAAATTATATCGACGAACCTTAATGCAATATGATCTCGACCAGGTCTTCATCACTTACGACCAGGTCCTATCTCAGATCTGACCAGTTCGTATGTGGTCACGACCATTCGTAACTCCTTACGACCGAGTTACGACCACTCTGTGATTACGTTCGACCGATCTCGACTAGCTCAGTATTTGCATACGACCATCAGAATCGCTCGACTGAGCGACCTACTCGTGTATACTCCTTTGCCTCACGATGTCCGGTTGAACTCGGTGAGATGTTGTGTTATCCATGGACTGCTCAATACTTTCTCGATCGAGTATCGATAACTTTACGTGGTCGAACACTTCGACTACTAGTGGCATGGCCATGCACTTTCTTTATCCGGTCTGAGGGGCCTAGAGACATCTCTCTGTTATGTTAGGAGGGCAAATCCCATATCCGACTGTCACATTCCTCTCCATGTTTGAGCATACCCAAAGCTACCTTTATAACTACCCGATTCACGGTGTAGCGTTTGGCAACCCCTAAGAGTGCTCTTACACATGTAGGAAACCATGCCGATCTCGGTCTAAGGATTATACATCATCATTGCTTGAGACCAACTAATGACACATAGATTCATAACAATCTCAATAGTGCCTCAAGGTGGGTCTTATCCAACATCATGTTCTCTAACATGTGTCCATATTATTGGTTTGATATCTCCATATCTATATGACTCGTGAAACATAGTCATCAACCAATACATATGCTAGTCTATTCATATGTGTCCTCATATGTTTACGACCAGGGATCGTATGAGAATAATTATTGTAGAAATATAGAGTTTCACAACCAAGTCACATACTTGATAATCAATATTAATAATATTATTCTAGGAACAAGATAACACATTATCTGATGTCATGAACATAATGAAATATAATCATCTCTATGATTGCCTCTAGGGCATATTTCCAACAGTCTCCCACTTGCACTAGAGTCAATCATTTAGGTATCTAATACCGATAGCTCTTGTGTGCGCCTCACGCTTTGGTACATGTGAGAGGCTTTGTCAGCGGATCGACAACATTTAAATCCGTATGAACTTTGCATATCTTAACATCTCCTCTATCCACCAATTCGCGGATAAGATGATAACGCCTGAGTATATGTTTGGACTTCTGATGGGATCTAGGCTCCTTGGCTTGAGCAATGGCTCCATTGTTGTCACAATAGAGATCCATTGGGCTCGAGGCACTCGGAACCATTCCCAATTCAACAATGAAATTCCTTATCCAAACACCTTCTTTTGCAGCTTCAGAAGCCACAATGTACTCGACCTCTGTCGTGGAATCAGCAACCGTCTCTTGCTTGGAACTTTTCTAGCTCACTGCTCCTCCATTCAAAATGAATATAAAACCAGATTGCGAACGATAATCATCTTTGTCGGTTTGAAAGCTTGCATCGGTGTAACCATTTACAACGAGCTCTTCATCACCGCCATAAACTAGGAACACATCCTTAGTCCTTCTTAAGTACTTAAGAATGTTTTTCACGGCTGTCCAGTGACATTCACCGGGATCAGCTTGGTATCTGCTCGTAACACTTAGAGCATATGATACATCTGGTCGTGTACATATCATGGCGTACATGATAGATCCAATGGCCGAAGCATATGGAATATCACTCATTTTGTCTCGCTCATCAGTGGTCGTAGGATACTGATTCTTGCTAAGATTAATGCCATGTGCCATGGGCAAGAATCCTCTCTTGGAATTTTGCATGTTGAACCGATTCAACACTTTGTCTATGTACATTTCCTGGCTTAATCCAATTAGCCTCTTAGATCTATCCCTATAGATCCTTATTCCCCAAGATATATCTTGCATCTCCTAAATCTTTCATTGAGAAACTTTTTCTTAATGAAGATTTAACAATTCTAACATCGGAATGTCATTTCGACCAAGAGTATGTCATCTACATACAAGATCGAGAATAACAAGTGCGCTCCCACTAACCTTCATGTAAACACAAGGTTCTTCTTTGTTCTTGACGAAACCAAACCTTTTGATCTCCTCATCAAAACGTATATTCCAACTCCGAGATGCTTGCTTCAACCCATAAATGGACTTTTGAAGTTTGCATACTTTACTAGCATTCTTTGGATCGACAAATCCTTGGTTGTGTCATGTACACATCCTCATCTAGGTTTCCATTAAGGAAAGCTGTTTTGACATCCATTTGCCATATCTCATAGTCGAAATATGCGCAATAGCTAGAATGATCCTAACAGATTTAAGCATCGCTCTTGGTGAGAAAGTCTCATCGTAGTCAACTCCTTGAACTTGTCGAAAACCTTTTGCGACTAGTCGAGCCTTATGAATGTGAACATTTCCATCCATATCAATCTTTTTCTTATAGATCCATTTGCACTCAATGGTTTTGACACCATCAAGTGGATCGACCGTGTTCCAAACCTGTTTTTCTCTCATGGAATCTATTTGGTTTCATAGCTCCAAGCCATTTCTCGAGTCCGGGTCCATCATTGCTTCCTCATAAGTCTTAGGCTCACCATTATTCAATAATAATACGTCATGCCCATACCTTGTAGGCAATTGGCGTGGCCTTTTAGATCTCGTGGGTTGGTGCCTTATCTCTGAGTTCAACAACAATTTGTTCATCCAAGAGAGGTTCAATAGGAGTTGAAACACTTTCAGATGTTTCCTAATTTCTTCAAGTTGCACCTTTCTCCCATCGACTCCTTTTGAAAGAAACTCTTTCTCCAAAAGACACCATTTCGGCAACAAAAATTTGTCCTCTTCGGTTGTAGAAATAATATCCTTTGGTTTCCCTAGGATATCCTATAAAGAAGCATTTATCCGATTTGGGTGTGAGCTTATCGACGCGTCAAGCGTTTAACATAGACATCACATCCCCAAATCCTTAGAAAAGACAAACTAGGACTTTTCCCAGTCCACATCTCATATGGTGTCTTATCTAATGATTTAGATGGTACCTTATTTAAAATGAAAGCGGCAGTTTCTAGAGCATAACCCCAAAAATATAATGGCAGATCCGATTGGCTCATCATTGATCGAACCATGTCCAACAAGGTTCGGTTACACCGCTCGGACACCCCATTCCATTGTGGAGTGCCGGGTGGTGTAAGCTGTGGAACAATTCCACATTGTTTCAAATGATTACCAAACTCATGGCTCAAAACTCACCTCCACGATCGGATCGTAAAGATTTGATTGTCTTGCCAAGTTGATTACGACTTCATTACGGAACTCCTTGAACTTTTCAAAGGATTCCGACTTGTGCCTCATTAAGTAGATATAACCATATCTACTATAGTCATCGGTGAAAGTAATGAAGTCTTGAAAACCACCTCTGGTATCGTGCTTATTGGTCCACATACATCGGTATGTACGAGTTCCAATCGGTCGCGCGCCTTTCACTACGACCGTGAAAGGCGCTTGGTCATCTTTCCGGCCGTGCAAGACTCGTATGTTTCAAATGATTCTAAATCAAATGAGTTTAGAGTTCCATCATTATGGAGCTTTTTCATGCGTTTCACTTATGTGACCCAAACGACAATGCCAAATAAAAGTGGAATTTATTTCATTAGGCCGAAGCCTTTTAGCATTAATATTATAGACTGATGCATCATCAAGATTTAAAATAAACAACCCATTCAAAATAGGTGCATACCATAAAACACTTCATTCAAAAATATAGAACAACTATTGTTCTCTATAATGAACTTATAACCCTCTGCCATCAAACATGAGGCAGAGATAATGTTTCTACTAATGGCTGGAATGTAATAACAATTATTCAATTCCATAATAAATCCTGAAGGCAAAAGTAGTGGCATAGTCCCGACGGCTAATGCAAAGAACCTTTGCTTTATTCCCGACGCGAAGATCCATCTCGCCTTGCAATCATCCTACTTCTTGTTAGACTCGCATCGAGTTGCAAATATGAGCAACCGATCCGATCAAATACCCATGAGTTAACGGAAGAGTCAACAAGAAAAATATCTATAACATTAATACGTAGTGGAAGTTTTAGTCCCACCATTCCTTTTCTGATCAGCCAGGTATTTCTTGCAGTTCCTCTTCCAATGGCCTAGTTCTTTGCAGTAAAAGCATTCATTCTCTTGAGTCGGACCAGACTTAGTCTTGGGTTTAGGTTTGTTAGTTTGGATCTCATCCGAAACTTTAGCCTTGCCCTTTTTCTTGACCCAAGTCTTAGCCTTCTTCTTGAAGCTTGTACTCTTTTGCACCATCATCACATGATTGCATTTCTTAATGCTGCCCTCTGCTGTCTTAAGCATCATATGCGATTCGGTGAGATTCTTGTCTAAGCTGCTCATATGGAAGTTCAAAATGAACGGCCATAGCTTTCGTGAAGCGAAGCAAGAATCAAATCTGTAGCCAATTCTTGGCTAAGTGGAAAACCAAGTTTTTCCAAGCTCTGTGTGTAACCAACCATTTTGATTACATGAGGGCTCACCGAACCACCCTCAGCTAGCTTACATCCAAACAAGTTCTTTGAGATCTCAAATCTCTCAGTTCTTGCTTGTGTCTCAAACATGCCTTTGAGCGCTACGATCATATCGTAGGCCTCTATGTTCTCAAACTGCTTGTGAAGGTCTGAGTTCATAGCAGCAAGCATGAGACAGCCATCAAGGGACTCATCACATGCCTTTTTATAGGCAGTTTTAATAGCAGCAGCAGCACTTTCTGTAGGCACATCTGGAATTGGTTCTTCTAGAACATGTTCCTTTATCTTGCACGAGAACAATTCTCGGTTGCGGACCAATCCATAAAATTTGTTCCATTAAGTTTTTCTTTTTCAAGTATCGAACGTAAAGCAAAACTGGATGTAGGTACAGCAGTTGGTGCCATGATCTACAACAAAAAAATATATGCAAAAAACTAAGACATATGTTCATTAAAGTAACTTCTATTAAACAATTTAATAAAGATACTCCCACTAAACACCATATCCCTCTTATGACATTTAATGATTCAAGATCCATAATCATTTAATCAACTAGTGAGCTTTGGCTTCACTGCTAGAAGACTAGTAAAAATGGTAAGCAACCTTTGCTAATCATATCAACTATATGACTCTTGTTGTTGGGCAGCATCTGTATGCTTCGTCACCCAACCTTTATGCCCCAAGGTCCACAACTGTTATGATAACCTTGTTAAGTTAAACCAATGCCAGCGTGTAAGTGTCTGACACAAACCCATCTAGTCAAGGAGAGTTAATGGCACTCTGCTTTGGCAAGACCTACCATTAAAATACTTGACTTTGGATGGTGCGGCATATTTGGGAGGGCATCAATTTAACTTAATATTAAGTGAGGGAATTTTACTTCTATCATGTTAAAAGCAATCAAAGCAAAATAACATGCATAAAAATAAATGAACAGGAATGTAAAGGCATTCACAGACAATCAAATTGCATTGTGATATAGCATGACCCTTCTTTATGGTAATCTCCATCGCCATGCATCCTGTTCACCATGTCTTCAAGTGGTGGACTCCTCCAAGCACTCCTACTAAGCCATTATTTCTAATAGCACTAGTGATGAAACACATGGAGTAAAGAAGCATCACAAGTCAACACGCAGGCCGTTATACAATTATAGACAGCCTTGGGCTGCAATTAACATGACACGCAGGTCATGAATATTACAAGCATACATGCATCTCATACATGAAACAAGATGGGTCATACTATTCACATCAATCCTGCAAAAACAAGTTATGCACGTAATCCAATTCTAACGGATGACATGAGCACACACTACCTATAGCGCGGCGTACGAATACCCAGCACGGCGGTCCCGCTAGTCGGTTAGCGGGCGGGGTTCGAAGGGGCAGCACCCTCATCGGTCGAGGCGCAGCGCTCAAAACCTTTTCCGAAACATGAATCTTATTCACGTATCCGAGCCTTGGAAATCATCGGGTTAATCAAATTAGCCCTATTCAACCAATCCGATCAATGCCTTGATACGACCACATCTCGCGGCATATTCGATGGCGAATTCCGGCCATAGGAGTGATATGCGATGCAGTCGTGGACAAGTGCAATAAACCATCTGGTCCTTATAGCTCATACCTTCTCGTAAACCCATCTACTACCACCGAAAACCGACGATCTTATCGACCGGGGTCTAGGTCGTTCCATCTATATAAACTGATCTAGGTTACCAAAATCGACCAGTAATAGATCCAATCTACTACTACCACATATCAAGTATATGCGATCGATCCAGATCAAAAAACTACGCAGGATGGCTCTGATACCACTGTTGGGTCACGGGTAGGCTACGATAGCTACAAACAAAAATTTCTAGCACGCAAACCAGGAAGCCATGCAAGTAGATGATCATAGATCGTTACAACCAGACGCGCAGAACAGCGGAAGAAGGGTTGGAGCAGCCAGGTCCAACGAAGAGCGCGTCGACGTAGTGGTCGTAGTCGATCGTCCAATATCCTCACGAGTCGATCGTCTCCTCCAGCAACGTCTGCGGTTCCTTGTGAAGATCGCGGATCGTCCTCAAGCGCAACAATCGTAGTAGCGCCTCTACGGTATCCACACGTCCAGGGAAGGAACAATCGTACGCCGGTGTGCTAGCACTAAATCGCACGGTGGATCTCTCAGGAAGATGGCGGCTAGGGTTTCGGTGGTGTTTCACGCATTCATCCTAACAGCCTCATGCACCTCCTTATATAGTGCTCGTGACGGATCCTATCCGAACACGTTCTGAATCGATTCGCGTCTTGGTTTGTTCCAACCCGTTAAGTGTGTGACCACAGAGGTTCATGTGTAGTTCGGTTGTGAGTCGGAAACCGCTTTCGACCACAAGTCGAAGCGGCTCCTAGCGAGCATATCGATTCCTAATACACACAAATTATATCGACGAACCTTAGTGCAATATGATCTATGACCAGGTCTTCATCACTTACGACCAGTCCTATCGATATCTGACCAGTTCAGTATGTGGTCACGACGATTCGTAACTCCTTACGACGAGTTATGACCACTCTGTGATTACGTTCGACCAGCCTACGACTAGCTCAGTATTTGCATACGACGACCAGAATCGTCGACTGGCGACCTACTCGTGTATACTCCCTTTGCCTCACGATGTCGGTTGAACTCCGGTGAGATGTTGTGTCATCCATGGACTGCTCAATACTTTCTCGATCGAGTATCGATAACTTTACGTGGTCGAACACTTCGACTACTAGTGGCATGGCCATGCACTTTCTTTATCCGGTCTGCGAGGGCCCAGAGACATCTCTCTGTTATGTTAGGAGGGCAAATCCCATATCCGACTGTCACATTCCTCTCCATGTTTGAGCATACCCAAAGCTACCTTTATAACTACCCGATTCACGGTGTAGCGTTTGGCAACCCCTAAGAGTGCTCTTACACATGTAGGAAACCATGCCGATCTCGTGTCTAAGGATTATACATCATCATTGCTTGAGACCAACTAATGACACATAGATTCATAACAATCTCAATAGTGCCTCAAGGTGGGTCTTATCCAACATCATGTTCTCTAACATGTGTCCATATTATTGGTTTGATATCTCCATATCTATGACTCGTGAAACATAGTCATCAACCAATACATATGCTAGTCTATTCATATGTGTCCTCATATGTTTACGACCAGGGATCGTATGAGAATAATTATTGTAGAAATATAGAGTTTCACAACCAAGTCACATACTTGATAATCAATATTAATAATATTATTCTAGGAACAAGATAACACATTATCTGATGTCATGAACATAATGAAATATAATCATCTCTATGATTGCCTCTAGGGCATTTTTCCAACAGTAAAAGCCTTGTGATAATTGTTTATTGGCCGACATTAAAAGCAAATTATCTCTTGTGGGTAAAGTTGTACTACCTCTACAGAGTGTAAAACTATCCAAATAGCCGTGTCCAAGATCATGGACATGCTGAGCAAAGCCACTCTAAGTTAGACTTTGTTTTTGGTTTTAAAATGTTTTTTTTGCAAATGATTTAAGGATGGTTAATCCTTATGGTAAAATTGGGCGGTTAGCCATGTGATAGGAGAGTATCCTTCACCATTCATTCTTGGAGATTATCCATTGTTAAACTGTCAATTTAAAATCTGATTTTAGTTATAGATTAAAAATGGCCTTGGAAATTATTATGAATATTTAAACTGAAAATGCTGCTTTATGCAAAATAGACCGTATTGGCCTCACTTGTTTACTTATGCATGCATCATACTCCTTTATTGGGTGTAACTTGCGAGCATGGAAGTTGTGCTCACTCTTGCTGAATAATATTTATTCAGGAGAAGACTTCTATAAAGACGGTGAGGATCCAGACATTTAGGCCTACGCCCCCAGACGATTGCCTGTGGTGCATCATGTGACTCACCTACTATTTTATTTTTTCCGCTATGTTATTTTATTTGGCCTTAGGCCCCATTTTGTAATAAACTCTACTTTATATTAAATAAATATGTGATATGATTGTGATGTCACTTCTGTACGAATGTATACACTAGCTATCCTGGACTAGTGTATGAACACAGAGAATTCGGGACCCTTCGTTCTCGAGTTCGACAAGACAAGATGGATATAAAAAATTGGATAATAACTAAACCCAAAAGCATTTAAATAAATACTTAAAGTAGAATGTAGTAATTTGAATAAATATAACTTTTAAAAACTGGGTTCATTATGATCAAAGGTATAACTTGCCTTGGAATAGATCTAGGTACTGGTCTTGATCTTGATGCACTCCTTCAAAGTTCCCCGAGGTATCAATGTCTACTCACAAACGAAGCAAATAAACAAAAAAAATAAATAATAGAGAGAAAACAAACTCCAAAAATTAAATAAAAATCTCCGATAAATAGATTTTGAATTTAGATGAATTTAGAAATTTGAATGGGTTCAATCAAAGTTCGGATGAAGAAGATATGGCGTTTGGAAGATCAAAATCTAAAGACATAACCTAAATAGAATTTACTAGAAGTTCCGAATTATTTTTCTATTGAAAAACCGGATTGTGACGTCAGCTGACGTTAGCCCTGAGATTTCCAGCTAAAAAAGAATTAAAACGAATTTTGACATGTGGGGCCCACATGGCGGTGAGACGGCTCATAGTGGACCAAATCTACTGAGCCTTGGGATTTGGCTTGGGTTGGACTACCACGCGGGTTTACACGCGGTGCTGGCGTGGATGCCACGAAGATGACATGCAGGCAATGGGGTTGAACTGGCGCTGAGGTGGAGGCTGACCAGGACACCACGTCAGGTCAACGGTGGCACGGCTCTAGACCCGATGGTCGACGGCGAACGGCGGCGCATGGCTGGTGATGGGTGGTACCACTAGATAGCTAAGGCTATTACGATCTCGATGGTACCCTTACTAGTGATCGAGGATAACTGGATTGGCCGGCGGTGAGGTTTTGATGGTGTGAGTGGTCGCTAGAGGTAGCCCAGGCGATGCTGATCACGATGGCGCAGACCAGGACCACCGGACGATGATGACGGCGCTGCAATTCGAAGAAAATGAAATTTGGCTGAAAACCCTAGAACTTGGATTACGGCGACGCTCGAGCTCTCGGGGCATGATGGCTTAGGGTTCTAAGGTGTGGGGGCAAGGGCGAACCCTAGGGGACTATTTATAGGTGTCGGACGAGCTAGATTTGGAAACGCCCAAAACAAGTCCGAGATGAACACGGAAGAAATCCTGAGTTTGAAGGGGATATAATCTGTTTTGGGAATGATTGGTTGCAGATATGGACACGGGATCGCTAGAGATGAGATCCTATGCGAAAATCAGGGATAATTTAGTTGGAGAATCTCCGTTGTCGTTACAAGCTCGAAGCTCAACAATGGCGGAGGAAGTCAAGGGCTCGTGAGGTTGAAGACGACACGGAGACGGAGACTGGTCTGACAGGCGGGACACACCATCAGCGAAACAAAGTATGCGGGTGCATTTTGGGCTGGTCCAATTGGCCACTTGGGTCCACCTGTCAGCGAAGGTGAGGGCGCAGACGTGTTCGGAACGGTCCGAGTGTCCATCGCACGCGTAGAGAGAAACAAGGCCGCGTGGGCTCGACCGGAGGTGGAATAGGGTTGGGTTTTGGCCCAATCCTTTAAATGAGATTTTTATATTAGGTTTCCTATTTTATAAATACCATAAAATCCAAATGGCAACTAGAAAATAGCAAATGAACTTGGAAAAATTCTAGAAAATTCTAGAAAATATATCAAAGCTCAAAGAATCCAAATAAAATAGTCTTGACAATTGTTGATGTTTACTTTAATCATATGAAATTGTTTTGACACTAAAAGTCCATGTTAAACTTGTTATAAAATTCAAATAAAACTCAAGGGTGAATTTTGAACTTCTAACTAAAAAAAGATTTTTAAGACTCAAAAAATTGGGATGTTAGAGTCTTCGATCGGGAGATGCTCGAACAAGCATGTTAGTGGGTGGATGCATTTTAGGCTTCATTTGCTGATGATCATGAACTGTTCAATTCCGACGACGTCGCCTACGAAGTTTTGAAGATGGAGATAGCATGTTACCTCCGCCACTAGAAAAACTTTGATTATTTAGGTTTCTACTTTTTTAAATCTTTGTAAGAAGCGACTGGCCATGCTGTTTAGCCATATATGTAAATAAAAAAAATAAAAAAATAATCGATTGAATTTGTATTTACTGTCTTCTATATATGTAAACAGTCTCGATATAACGACATGACAGCATTATTGACCGGTGAAAAACAACTAATACATGTTTATGTATCATATGTTCTAAATTTGAATTTATGTATATGAGAATGTGTCATATGTGAATTTGCATTTTATGTATATGAGAATGTATATTACACTGACAGTTATTTATTGGAACCGTCTGTGATGTGTATTTATCACAGACGGTTGTACTTTAGAACCGTATGTTATGTGTATTTATCACGGATGGTTCTACTTTAGAACTATTTGTGATGTCCAACCCTATTTATATTTGGATTCCAAGGTTTGCTCATGCCCCCCACTCAAACGATTAAGTTTCTCTTCCCCTGAGCCCATCGCCGCCGTCCTCGATGCTGTCTCCTCCTCGAGCCTGGCGCGCCTCCTCCCCTGAGCCCATCGCCGCTGTCCTCGATGCTGCCTCCTCCTCGAGCCCGGCGCGCCTCCTCCCTTGAGCACGCCTGTCTCCTCTGGTGGTTGCTTGCTTTGGTCGAGGTTTGCGCATGGGGCTCTCCCTCTCTCCCTCCAGCGGCTCACCCCCGTGTGGCTTGTGCCCGACCCACGCCACCTGGCTTGGCTTGAGCTCTCTCGTGTGCCAGTGGCTCAGCCCGTCTGTAGCGCTACCAGCTTGGCCCTTGGTTGGCTACCGGCACCGCTCGCTTGCCTCTCCTACGGCCTGGTGGTTTTAATCCTGGAGTTGGCTATCTTACCCTTTTATGTTGTTTTTGATTTTTATGCTTGAGCATTGAGTGGTGTTCTAATGTTTGGTTGATTTATGCATAGTGGGAAGATGGATGTTGGTTGTGCTGGTGGTGGTGTTGCCGCTGTTGCCACGTCGCACTGAGGTAAACTACTCCCCTCTATTCTCTATCCTATTCCCTCCCCTTTGCTCTGTGATGGTGTTGGTGATGGTTTGGATGATACTGCTAGTGTGGCATGAGCCCTTGAGTCCCACTCAAAGTGATTTTTTGTGGGCTCGATGAATTGCTCTATGATGAATTGATGTCACAAATGCAATTGGATCTAATATTGTTTATAGATTGTGCCTTGAGCTATTAGATTACCTGCTGTTATCTTTTGTTTCGAGCATGCAATTTATACATTCTGATATACTTGCTGTCCTGTAGAAGTTTCAGTTTTCCAGTCTATTTTTCTGTGATTATTTACAATCACTATCTACATCACAATTGATAGTATCTTCATATATTTTGTTCCTGTGTACAATAGAGTTAATTTTGGATGATTTGCTTGAACTAGTCTGAATAGATTAGCAAGTTTTTATTTTGAGCTCAAGACCTAATCTATAAAGTGTCATATTGAATTTGTGATTACATTTGGCATGAGTGTTGTGATGGCCAAGTTTTAATCTTGTGCAACTAGCCTTCTGAGAGCAATAATCATAATGCTTATATGTCAATTATGTCATTTAATTGGTGCTGGAAATATGCTTTATTCATAATTAATTTTGCAATACAAAAGAATATAACAGAAGGAAAAATTTGCTATTCCATTCCAAAACAAGACCAAATGAGTCAAAAACTACTACAATACCTCTTCACCTGCCTATCACCATTCATTTCACCTTTATCTGTGTAACCGTGTTCATGCCGATCAAGTTCTCCTTCCTTGCGTCCTAGGTACGTCCTACCATTCCATTGCTGATCTCTTCTCTATAAAGTCTCTAAGTAGTGGCTGCTTGTGCCTTTAAAACTAGCTTCATGTATATATATATATATATATATATATATATATATATATATATATATATTCGTAGTCCCTTGTTAGCTAACTCGAGGCATTAATTCAGCTAGCTAGCTAGCTCGCTCCTTGGGCGTTCATCCTAAACGTGTAGGAGAAACCACGACCTACTTCATCTAACCTGACACACTGGAGTGTGTGATTTGCTTCATGCCAATCCTCCAAGTGCTTTGTAGAATCCTCCTAAAGCATGGCCTTAGAAGTAATAGCAGTAGAATTGAAGTTGAAGTTAGTAATTAGAAGCATGTAATTGTCTTTAAACCCAACAAGAACACCAAGCAACTTGAGTTCTAGTTTATATGTAAGGATGGCCGCACCATAGAACTTGACATCAAGGAATGGTTGGTTGCTGATACATGATGTCACTTCCCAGTCGGAGTACCTGCGTGTCCACGCCACTTTCTGAACATAGCAACGTCCAATTACCTATCGATGGCATCTAGGTAATTGGATGTCCACACGCTCTCCTGGCAGCTATGCTTCTTGAACTTGCAGGCTGATGAAGTAGGCCGTGGCTGCTATCTCATCCTCTTCATGCTGTGTGGACGACCCCCCGAAAAAAATCATGCTTCGTGGTGGGCTTGGTTGCTTTCTTAGGCATACGTCTGTAGTCTAGGTTTGTGTGCCTAAGAAAGCAACCAAGCCCACCATGAAGCATGATTTTTTTTCGGGGTTTATCAACGCAGCATGAGGAGGATGAGACAGCGGCCATGGCCTACTTCATTGAGCCTGCAAGTTCAAGAAGCATGGCTACCAGGAGAGCGCATGGACATCCAATTACCTGGATGTCATTGATAGGTAATTGGACATCGCTATATTCAGAAAGTGGCATGGACGCGCAGGTACTCTGACTAAGAAGTGGCATCATGTATCAGCAACCAACCATTCCTTGATGTCAAGTTCTACGGTGACGCTATCCTTACATATAAACCAGAACTCAAGTTACGTGGTGTTCTTGTTGGGTTTAAAGATAATTACAAGCTTGTAATTAATAACTTCAACTTCAGTTCTACTGCTATTACTTCAACTTCAGTTAGAATTTTATTTGCTATTTTTAACTCCATACTTAAACGTGAATCATCTGAGTTGCACGCGAGCCGTTGGATTGGAATTGGACTGTCCAGATCGTTTGGGCCGTACGAACCGTCCGAGCGGCCAACGCGATCTGGACCGTTAGATCTTAATCGGGCCGTCCGTATCGATTAACATTGTTCGCATCGGGCTGTTCAGACCGTCCGAACAGCTCACTCAATCAGAACCGTCAAATCGCGATCGAACGTTCCAAAATAGAATAACTTCAAAAATGCATAACTAATTCAAAGTAACTCCAAATCAAGTGAAACCAATTTTAATAATTTTTTTAAGTGAACTTTTGATTGGAATAGGTTTCAAACTTATCTCTAACCCAGAAATTATAGTTTTTGCAAATTAATCCAAAACCGAATGTTTTGTACACTACAAAATGCTTTTAACTTTGGAAATTTATAAGTAACTCATGTGAACTCCAACTTAGGTGAACCAAGTTATTTTGGTCTTATAATTTTATTTTCTATTTATCTACGTAATCCTTTTCTCCAAACATGATAAGGAGGGATTCATTCTCAATTGAAAAGAAACTCCAATACAAAAACTGAAGTAAATGCTTCTAAACAACCCCGAGAAATAATTTAATCAAATACTAGATTAATTATCTTGAATTAAAATATTTCTTGTGAAATTTATAGAAATCATTTTGACCTTAACAAATTTCTTTGTCCTTATTTAAACCAAGTCGGTTAAGAATTTTAAATTAAGTATTTTGTTCGTGAATAGTACGTTTTCAAAATTTATATTTGATCCATATCATCTCAGCAGCTTCTCTGAAAAATTTCATATTTTTATAATTTTATTTGCTATTTTTAACTCCGTACTTAAACGTGAATCATCTCAGTTGCACGCGAGCTGTTGGATTTGAATTGGAATATCGAGATCATTTGGGCTATTCAGACCGTTCAGACCGCCCGAATGGCCAACGCGAGCTGGACCGTTATATCTTAATTAGGCCGTCCGTATTGATTGGGCCGTTCGGATCAACCGAACAGCTCACTCCATCAGAACGGTCGAATCGTGATCGGACGGTCCAAAATAGAATAACTAATTCAAAGTAACTCCAAATCAAGTGAAACCAATTTTCATAATTTTCTTTTAAGTGAAATTTAGTTTGGAATAGGTTTCAAACTTATGTCTATCCCATAAATTATAGCTTTTGCAAATTAATCCAACATCCAATGTTTTGTACACTACAAAATGCTTTTAAATTTGGAAATTCATAAGTAACTCATGTGAACTCCAATTGAGGTGAACCAAGTTATTTTGATCTTATAATTTTATTTTCTATTTATCTATGTAATCCTTATCTCCAAACATGATTAGAAGGGATTCATTCTCACTTGAAAAGAGACTCCAAAACAAAAACTAAAGTAAATCCTTGTAAACAACCCTGGGAAATAATTTAATCAAATACTAGATTAATTATCTTGAATTAAAATATTTCTTGTCAAATTTATAGAAATTAGTTTGACCTTAACAAATTTGTATTTCCTTATTTAAACCTAGTCGGTTAAGAATTTATATTAAGTATTTTAATCATGAATAGTATGTTTTCAAAATTTACATTTGATCTATGTCATCTCAGTAGCATCTCTGAAAAATTTCAAATTTTTAGAATTTTATTTGCTATTTTTAACTTCCTACCTAAACGTGAATCATCTGAGTTGCACGCCAGCCGTTGGAATGGAATTGGACTGTCTACATTGTTTGGGCCATTCAGACCGTCCGAATGTCCAACGCGATCTGGACCGTTAGATCATAATCGGGTCGTCCATATCGAGTGGGCCATTTGGACTATCCGAACAGCTCACTCAATCAGAACCGTCGAATCGCGATCGGACGATGCAAAATAGAATAACTTCATAAATGTATAACTAATTCAAAGTAACTCAAAATCAACTGAAACCAATTTTCATAATTTTCTTTTTAAGCGAACTTTAGTTTGAAATATGTTTCAAACTTATCTCTGTCCCAGAAATTATAGTTTTTTCAAATTAATCCAAAACCAAATGTTTTGTACACTACAAAATGCTTTTAACATTGGAAATTCATAAGTAACTCGTGTGAACTCCAATTGAGGTGAACAAAGTTATTTTGGTCTTATAATTTATTTTCTACTTATCTATATAATCCTTATGTCCAAACATAATGAGAAGGGACTCATTCTCACTTGAAAAGGAACTCCGATACAAAAACTGAAGTAAATTTTTCTAAACAACCCTGAGAAATAATTTAATCAAATACTAGATTAATTGTCTTTAATTAAAATATTTCTTATCAAATTTATAGAAATCAGTTTGACCTTAACAAATTTTTATGTCCTTGTTTAAACCTAGTAAGTTAAGAATTTGAAATTAAGTATTTTATTCATGAACAGTATGTTTTCAAAATTTATGTTTTATCTATATCATCTCAGCAGCTTCTTTGAAAATTTTTATATTTTTATAATTTTATTTGCTATTTTTAACTCCGTACTTAAACGTGAATCATCTGAGTTGCACGCTAGCCGTCGGATTTGAATTGGACTGTCGAGATCGTTTGGGTCGTTCGGACCGTCTAAACAACCAACGTGATCCGGACCGTTAGATCTTAATTGGGCCGTCCGTCTTGATTGGGCCCGTCGGACCGTCTAAACAGCTCACTCAATCAGAATTGTCGAATCACGATCGGACGGTGCAAAATAGAATAAATTCAAAAATACATAACTAATTCAAAGTAACTCCGAATCAAGTAAAACCAATTTTCATAATTTTATTTTTAAGTGAACTTTAGTTTGGATTTGGTTTCAAACTTATCTCTATCCCAGAAATTATAGTTTTTGCAAATTAATCCAAAACCAAATGTTTTGTACACTACAAAATGCTTTTAACTTTGAAAATTCATAACTAACTCATGTGAACTCCAATTGAGGTTAACCAAGTTATTTTGGTCTTATAATTTTATTTTCTATTTATCTATGTAATCATAATCTCCAAAAATGATGAGAAGGGATTCATTCTCACTTGAAAAGAAACTCCAAAACAAAAACTAAAGTAAATGCTTGTAAACAACCCTGAGAAATAATTTATTCGAATACTAGATTAATTATCTTGAATTAAAATATTTCTTGTCAAATTTATAGAAATCAGTTTGACCTTAACAAATTTGTACGTCCTTATTTAAACCTAGTCGGTTAAGAATTTTAAATTAAGTATTTTAGTTGTGAACAGTATGTTTTCAAAATTTATATTTGATCTATATCATCTCAGTAGCTTCTCTGAAAAATTTCATATTCTTATAATTTTATTTGCTATTTTTAACTCTGTACTTAACCGTGAATCATTTGAGTTGCACGCGAGCCTTTGGATTTTACTTAGACTGTCCAGATCGTTTGGGCCATTCGGACCGTCCGAACGGCCAACGCGATCTGGACCATTAGATCTTAATCGGGCCATCCGTATCGATTGGGCCGTTTGGACCGACCGAGCAGCTCACTCAATCAAAACCGTCGAATCGCGATCAGACGGTCCAAATAGAATAACTTCAAAAATGCATAACTAATTCAAAGTAACTCCGAATCAAGTGAAGCCAATTTTTATAATTTTATTTTTAAGTGAACTTTAGTTTGGAATAGGTTTCAAACTTATAGTTTTTGTAAATTAATCCAAAACTAAATGTTTTGTACACTACAAAATGCTTTTAACTTTGGAAATTCGTAACTAACTCATGTGAACTCCAATTGAGGTGAACCAAGTTATTTTGGTATTATAATTTTATTTTCTATTTATCTATGTAATCCTTATCTCCAAACATGATGAGAAGGGATTAATTCTGACTTGAAAAGAAACTCCAAAACAAAAACTGAAGTAAATACTTCTAAACAACCCTGGGAAATAATTTAATCAAATACTAGATTAATTATCTTGAATTAAAATATTTCTTGTCAAATTTATAGAAATCAGTTTGACATTAACAAATTTGTGTGTGTTGTGTGAAAAAGGAAATGATCTATGTGTATTGGGTGTGACGGGGTGGGTTCCTGTCTAGGTTCTCCACTCTGAGGAGCATCGGTAAGTTTTCTCTCTGTCGATGATTCCGACACAATGTATGGTTTCCATCGTACGGGCGACTCATAGTTAATACACAATATTGGAAAGGTCTCATAGGACTGTCTCCTTTGGCCTTGTCTCTGCGCAAAGCTACCCCGTTTGGTCTTGTCACTATGCAAAGCTGCCCCGTGTGGTCTTGTCACTACGAAAAGCTATCCCGTTTGGTCTTGTCTCTGTGCAAAGCAGCCAGCCCCGTCTGGTCTTGTCATCTGTAAGCTAACACATTACCCGCTTTGTTAGCCTCCCCCCGTGGGCTATAAAATAGGACCACTGGACCCTTGAAACCGTAGGAAGAAGAACCTTCTTCATCATACAGTAACATACTATGGCAGACGCCGAGGGACCAGTCCAACCGGGGTCGCCAAAGCAAGACCTTCCCCTCGAAAGGAGGGAGGACTTCGGCCCTAACTACCGGTTGATGCTAAACAAGCATGCTCAACTGGTATGGCCAAAATGTAGACATAGAGAGGACGCTGTCGTGGAGGTCACGATTGGCCCTTTCGATGGTGGATGACCAAAATATTGATGGTCAAGAAGATGAAGACAGTCATGAAGATGAAGAAGTGGATGAAGACGATGAGCTTCAACCCCCTCACTATGATCCAGATGATTTCTAACTTTGTGTTGCTTGCATTGTCAAATTTGTCAAACTAAATTGTTTCATTTTGTTGTATGTAGTATGTTGTACTCCACCTAAGTGAAAATAGTTGTACACACACTAAGTTCCTGATGTCATTTTATGTCTTTGTTATGTGGTGTTGTATGAAATGTTAACTGTTCCCTGCAGTTATGACACAAAGTCACTGATGAGAACTGAATATGTCTTTGCCCTACAGGTGATGAACGACCTTTGTCATAGTAGTCTAGCGGCAAGACAATGTGCAGCCAGTCGGTCCTTGAACAATAGCAATCATGGTGGTGGTACCTCTCGAAGAACCGTGACTTCTAGTGCTGCGGAGCAGTCTGCACAAAGAGGGAGGAAGAAGAGGTCACGGACCCAATTGAGAGTATCTCCTCCAGGTTAGAAGGTTGGCCTTGAACCTAAGGGTGATGAGTAAGTATCGCAGCTCATGAATTATATGTATGACTTTGTAACATCACAATTTTCTGAGCTTTTAAAAATCCTTTCAATAGTTGTAGTGAAAAAATTCAACATTTGGATTTATTTGAATTTAATTCAAAAGCTTAAATATGGACATTGAGTAACAAAACAATTTAATATAACTAAAGTCAACATGAACAATGGTCAAAACTATTTTATTTGGATTCTATGTGCTTGGATATATTTTCTAGATTTTTCTAGAATTTTTCCAAGTTCATTTGCTAATTTCTATTGCCATTTGCAATTTCTGGTATTTTTTCTAAAAAGGAAAAGCTAATTAAAATCTCCTAAATAGCTTTGGGCCGAAACCCTCTCACTTCGGCCCATCTCCTCTCCATCTCAGCTTGCTTCACTCGCGCAGCCCAACCCACCGTTCATCCGTGCCCGTCCATTCGGAATAGTACGATCGGATCAGCGCAGCCGCTCAAGCGCGCGCTCCCGAGTTCGCTGACAGGTGGGGCCGCTGAGGTCGTCGTCTCCGAGCCGCTTTCTTCTCCACCCGCGCGCGTCCGACACCGCCATGGACTCTTCCGTGAGCTCGTCCGACAAAAGGGGAAACAGCCCCGATTCTTCGTGCGGACGACGCCATCTAGAAGCCCTATCCTCCCCACACTCGTTTCAAACGAATTTGAAATTCGAATTTGTCTCTATCCTGTTTTCCCCGTGCGCTCGTTTCGGGCGGTTTTGATCTCCGCCGCCGGCACGCCACCTCGAGGCCGCCCGAACCCTATAAATAGGACCCCTGGGATCACCCTGCCACCCTTTCCAAAACCCCTCGTCCAATTTCCCCTCTCGAGCCCTTGCGCCACCACAATTTGAGATTTGAGTTTTGGTCACCGAAACCCTAAACCTCCAATTCCTTCACCGTCGGTGACGCATTGCTTCTGGGGAGTGCACCGCTGCCTTCCTCGTCTTCAGAGCCATCCCGAGGACCCTTCGTCGTCGCCGGAGCGCCACCGGAGACCCTGTCCGACAACGCCCGTAGCTCACCGCTGGCTGCCTCCTTCATCCCCGACCACCCGGAGTTGCACCCAGAGGTTCGCAATAGTGCCAGCTACCCTCCTGTACCACCCACCGCCGTCGATTCACTGCCGTTAGCCGGCGATCATCGGGTCCAGTGCCGCCACCGCCGCCGTTGTCGTCCTCGCCGACGTGGCCTCGCCGCATCAGCAGCCACCTCAGCACCGCGTGTGCGTGTCATCCTAGGTGGCGCCGCGTCAGCGCCACGCGTGCGCATGTGTGCCACGCCAGCCCCAATCCAAATCCAGAGGCTCGGTGGACTTGGTCTACCGTGAGCCATGTCACTGACGTGTGGGTCCCACACGTCAGATTTTCATTTTTATTTATCTTTTTCCGAAAATCCTTCGCTGACGTCAGCAGTACGCAATATTCCGATTTTTCTATTGAGAAATAATTCGGGAAATTCGTATAATTCCAATTTTACGGTTTTTCTTTAGATTCAAACTTCCAAAACCCATAACTTTTGCATCTGAACTCCAAATCAGTCCATTCAAATTTCTAAATTCCTATAAATTCAAGATCTGTTTAATGGAGATTTTTATTTATTTTTTTGGAGATGTTTTGCCTCTGTTATTTATTTAGTTTGTTTGTTTGGTTCGTTTGCGAGTAGACTTCGACACTTCTAGAAGATTTGAAGAAGAAGGAGCACAACAAGACCAAGATCAATTTCTAGACCTATTCCAAGGCAAGTCATGCTTTGACCATGATTGAATCCCAGTTTTCTAAATGTTATTTTAATTCAAAGTATTGCATTCTAATTCAAGTAATTATTTAAATACTTTTGGGTATAGCTATTAAATCCAATCTGTTATACCTTCCTTGTATAATTGCTATGCCTTAATCCTTTGTCACCCTAGTTGGTATTTTAGTTGGTAATATTGTAACACCAACGTGGGTTGGTTAGATGTGATTAGGTTGCTTAGCCATGCCACGAATCATCTATTCATGTAAAGTTGCAATTATTAACTTGACTAAGTGACTATGTAACTTTGTGAAAATCTGTGTGTATTATGTGTCTTTGTGGCATGTGTTGCAATTAAATCAACCGGGAGGTAAAAGGTTTGCACTGAGGCAAGTGGTGGGAACTGTGTGACATGGTGGCTATGTGATATGGGAATGAGAATCTGTGTGTCAAATTAATCTGTGTGCCTTAGTTAGAATTTGGAAGTCTTGCCTCGGTCATTTAAGGACTGAACTTTGTGCGCCATTGAACTGAGCCTTCCTGTACGACCACATGCCTGTTATGGGACGGGCCTAGCATTGTAAGATACGAATTCTTGGCATTGATGGCTCAGGCAGTAGGTTAGGCTATGTGAAAAGGGTGGAGGTGTGTGCTACCATGTAGTCGCATCGCGGGACGGTTCTGCAACACCCTGGCCCAAAATCCGCTAAATGCCCAAATTTCACCGTATGGACCACAGACACATAGCACCCCACTTACACTTTCGTCCTCGCCGTGTAAAAGGGTTAACCCGGAGGTGCTATGTTTGGACCCAACAGCATTATATACTAGTACAACTCACTTTAGACAAGCAATGTGGGACAAATCCCACCACACAACTCCTCATGGGCCACATGGGCCGATCACGAGTAGGCCGAGGTATTACATTCACCCCTTAAGGGCCCCTCGGCGACACCGCATATGTGGCAAATGCCTGAACCACCCCTCGGTACACGCCCGCGTGCGTCGGTGCAGCACATATGCCATGCCATGTGTCCACTGGGACCACACGCGCCATCGCCATATGCAGCGCCCTGCCCGTGGCCGCGCGCTGCGGCAATAAGGTTGATGCTCGATACCATCTTTAACACCTCGCCCAAAATCCGCTCAATGCCCAACCCACCGTGGGGCGGACCCACGCACACATAGCACCCCACTTACACTTTCGTCCTCGCTTCGTGTAAAAGGGTTTACCCGGAGGTGCTATGTTTGGACCCAACAGGCATTATATACTAGTACAACTCACTTTAGACAAGCAATGTGGGACTAATCCCACCACACAACTCCTCATGGGCCACATGGGCCGCATACGAGTAGGCCGAGGTATTACAGGTTCGCCGCTTCCCTGTCCAACGGTGTGTGTTGTACCATACATTGTGTATGGTTTGGTATGACGTAAGCACATCGGGAGAATCAATGTTAAGATGAAGTTTCTGAAATGCTTTGTTACGATTAGTGCTTGCAACACTGGTTGTATCTTGTGGGTAAATTGTACAAACTCTGTAGAGTGTAAACAATCTATTCGAATAGCCGCGTTCGCGGTCATGGACAATGCTCGGGGATTTCACACGAGGGGTAGATCTTCATAAACCGTGGGAAGGAGCATGTGATCTAAATCATATGGCTATGTGAATAATCTGTTTAGGCTGTGTGTGTGTCTTTGTGAAATCAAACTATTAAATTATTATCGTCTATTTGTTTTACTTGCTTTCAATCTCTTATTTGTATTCAACTGCAAATGTTGCATTTCTGCAAAAGAACCACAAAATGCCATTCCCTTGTAATAAGCCTGCATGTATAATTGCATTTCTGTGGTGTGGCTTGCGAGTACAGTGTGTACTCACGCTTGCTTTGACGAATCAAGCAGAAGAGGAGGAGTCTTCGCCAACATTCGAGGAGGAGTTCGTCGAAGGTGCCTGATCGTGGGGTCTTGATCCCAGTCGGTTGCCTGTGGTGAATCGATGGGATGCCGCCGCTTCTGCTTCCGCTTTTTATTTCTCTGTTAGCCTTGCGTGGCTTAATAAATGTAAACTTCGTAGTAAGGTCAAACCATTATTTATTAATCAAATTATTCGTTTATGTTATTATTCGCTTGTGTGGATCGATATCCATCTTTGTTGACACTGTGTGCACTAGCGTGATCCTGGACTAGTGCATTATACACAGAGGGTCCAGAATTGTATTTTGGGTCCCGACAGAGGTGGTATCAGAGCCATACTGACTGTAGGTCTAGACCTTAGTTAGATCGGCCGTTCGAGTGTCCAAATTATTTTCTAAAGAAAATTTAACTTGCAAGACTAAATGAATTGCTTAACTCCTCTCATATCTCTCTTGACTCATCTATTGCTAGAATTTTTCCTCTCCCCGCTGTTTTAACTTGGTTCCTGCCTCTTGTCTATCTTGACAGATGCCTTACCTTCAGACCTTCGGAGATCGCAATGGAGGACTTGCCGCAGAGCTGTGGAAGCTGCTGCAAACGCTTGGAGGCTTCGACTGCCCAATGTACCGCGGCAGCGAGTACATGGTCAACGGGCGAGATCGTGGTGTGGTCTGCCGCCTAACAGTCTACGCCAGGAGGAACACTAGAGGCAGCCAGCCGTTGGACATCTCAGTCAGGAGGATCACCTTTACGCAAGGAATCCAGGAGTCGTGTAGCAGTACCGCGCCACACTGTAGCACGCGGTACTGTAGCAGCCCCCCCTCCCTACTGCTCTACCAAGATGAGGAAGAAGCTCCGAGGTGCCGCCGGTCATGGTGGAAGGAGAAGAAGGGAGAAGAAGAAAGGAGGAGAAGAAGAAGATCATCTTCTTCGCGGATCGTTCTTCGTCATCCCGCGGGTCTCCAAGGGTAACAATCGTCGATTGTTGTCATATGATTAATCGTAGAATTGAAATCGAATAGATTTGATTGGATAAATGTCGGTCTGCTGTAAACATCAATCTGTCCAGAATGTTGCGTGGGCGTTTTCGCCATCGTAGAGGCCGAACCAGTAGTTTTGATCTCCTAGAGATATTTAGAGGTTGTTCTTAACTTTCTATGGCCGCCGAGTTCACTTGATTCCGACGTTCAAGTCAAAAGATATGGCTGTTTTAGTATCCGCTGTCCAGATTTCTGACGAAACTGAACTGATGTGTTAATTTGTAACTTATGACATGGTAATTGGCAGAATCTGGGATTTCTCCCAACTAGGTTATTGTAGGTAATTTTATGACCTTTCCGGATTGATAAAGATTGATCAATTCGGAGTTATAGATTAAAAGTTATGGTCGTTTTGGTGCCGCTGTTTATTCTGTAGACAGTTTTTCTGTGCTGAAAGTTCACCTGTTTGTTAACGTACTAAATTGGCCGAATAAAATTATCTTGCCAACTAGAGTATTGTGGGTTTGTCAGTCAAGAGTCCACAGAAACTGGGTTCACCCCATTTAGAGTTCCAGATCAAGAGTTATGCCATTTACCGTGCTGCTGCCAGGGGCGGTGTAGGGCAGAATGTGTTGATTTTCAGTTTAGAGGTTCTAGTTATATTTTGAATCGCCGGGGGAGCGTTGTAGAACTTTATCTAGTATTGTCATGTTAAATGCATCCTTATTTCAGTTATTTGTTTGTTAGGAGGTGAAGCTTCAGGTTTGGGAGCACCGCAATTACCTATTAACGTCATAACGCTAAAGGCAAGTACCTTAGTATTCCTAGGATTATGACATGTTGAATGCTTGCTATTGGTATTGAATTTCTAAGTACCATGTTATTACTTAAATGTTCATATTCAATCCATGTGGTTACCTTCATGATGGAGAGCATGTTTCTTATTGTTCAATATTCATATGTCATACTCAAGATCCATCTTTCATATTTCATCCACGGGAGTGGATCGATTATATAAGACCCATCAATTCCAAAGTATGGGCACGTAAGACCCACCATTCCAATGTGGGCGATTCGGGACACCGCATTTAAACGTTCTTCGTCGGGGCTTGGGTCCCCGTGACTTTGTTAAGTCGGGCTTAGGTGAACACCGACGGTGTGTCACCACAAATATCGATATATGCATGTGTGTGTAGTCCCTTCATTTCATCCACATCATTCATTCCATTCATCCAAGTGTTAGATTCGTGCTTATTTCATACACTTTAATGATGTTCACATGATCAAGGTTGTTATGTATTATTCATCTAATGTACTTGCCGAGTCTCGGACTCACTCTTGCTTTGTTTGTTGTTTATTTTTTAGGTGAACTTTGAGGTTGGCTCCATGGGGAGGAATAGACACACACTACCTTTTCACTTCACCTTAATCAAGTTCGAGATTTCATTTTAGTTCAATTTAATCATTCATTATTGATGAACTGTAATAATAAACGTTAGGTCGTGGTGATAACTCTTCTCCATTAAGATCGGTTAATAATCGTAAGTAGCTTAGTTCATCCTTTTGATATCGTTGCTTGAGATCATATTATACTACGCAATGATTCGATATTTGTTGATTTCACCATTGTCTTGATATTAATGATTGTTGGAACCTCCGTATAGCTAACTATCTGAGGAGGTTCTCACCAAATTTAGAATTTTTTGTCGCTCTGCTTTTAGCTTGTAAACATGTTAGTTTAGTAGCATTCCAGCCCTTGTAGGACTGGGGTGTTACTGATTAGTATCGAGCGGGCTTTAGGTCCGTGGTTAGTAGAAATATATTAAAATGACACATTGTGCATGATGGGTGGGATGGGTAATTCGTTGCTTCCGCATTCCTATTACTATGTTTCATTAGTTGGGCAATTGTTGAATTGCTTCGCACTATCTTTCTTGTTGTTAATCTATGATGCGCTATGATCTTCTATATCCATGAATTTATTCTATGATTACTATGAGATGACCTTATATTCATAATTGATTATATTGGTTATATGTGATGATAAAGGATGTTAAGAAGTTGAGGTCGTGGTTGTTGCCTTGGGATTCACCAGGCTACACCACCGCTAAATGTAGGGAATAGAGGAGTACTTACCCGTTACATAGTTATCTTGTTGAGCATGAGTTCTTTGATAAAGTTGTTGTCTTCCTCGAGTTTGAATCTGGTTTCCTAGTTGTAGATTCTTGCAGTTGATGAACTTCTTTTGAATGGGGGTCATAATGAAGTGGGCAAGCTCCAATAGATCTCTAATCGTTCTCTGAAACAATTATTGTTTTCCATTCGTTGAGTTGCTTTTATTACTTGCAATCTTCGGGTTGGCAATATTGGTAATTCCTTGGTTGTTCCTTCTTTCTCATTTGGAAAAGAATGACTAATTTATTCGTTTGATAGTTTGGGTAATGAGAGTTTAATGTTGCAAGTTTGTTAGCATGAGAAATCTTTGACTCTATGTATTTCCTTGGGATTATTCCGAGTGTTGAAGATTAATGCATCTCTTTTCTGATGGAAATTGTTAAAAGCCTTTTGTGATGCCTTGTTATGGTTAAGTCAGAGATTGTAATCAAATAACTTGATATGGTATGGGTATCAAGTTGAGTCATTGTTGTGGTGCATCATTAATATCAATTAGTAACCTTGGAAGTGGAATTGATTAAGTTGATGTTGTCTTCTACTAGTTCTTGATGAACTGTATTTTATGAGTAGTATTTGTGAGTATGTCCATAACTATTTGGAGTCAAAAGAGATATTAAGAAGTATGGAACATTGATGAATTAGTCTGGTCATTAAAATTGTTTAGGTTGCTAAACTTGCTGGGTTCTTTGGTTCCAATGGGTTAATTTAAATGTGTGGAAAGGAAACTAGAGGAAATGCTAGATTTACATATTCCTAGTATGATTAATTATTGGAATTGTGTACAACCGGTTGAAGGGATTGAATATCGGTGGATCTAGAATTTATGGGAGGAGTTCTATATAGTTCCTCTATATAGAATGACGCGATGAATTTGGTTGTAGTATTGTTGAGACTTTTGATCGATAGAAGATTTGATTTGAAGTTTTTAGTGTATCTTTGCCGAAACCCAAATATGAGGAGGAACAGTTGAATATGTGTTTGTAAATATCCATGTGATTTGGGAAGGAAAGTAGGTAGAAACTAGATTTCATAATGAAGACAGTTGATAACAACAATGGTTGGAGTATAACTGTTGTGTGTTGAAGTTTGATATTGAGCATCACTAAAAGTTGAACTGATATGTTATAATAGGGGGCTTATGCCCACATGATTGTGAAATCATCGGATGATAATGTGTCCTTGATGAAAGGGTTTTGGTAGGACCTCTTCATTTGTGTAGTAGACCCCTTCTAAACTTAAGAGGTTGATGTAGTGAGGTAGTATGGTTTTGGTATACTCTTGTTTTGATGATGAGATGAAAGGGTAGTATGAAATAATTTGGTGGAACTTTGGGGCTTTCTAATGGAATAGTTGATGATAAATATTCGTGTTCAGAGTGTATTATTCTTAATGTTACTAAGATTATCCGCAAGAGATTGTGACTTGGGTGTGTGGTGATGATTCTTTTAGAAATAAAGTAATTTGATCGTCTTTCATAATTTTGATTTAGTAAAAGTGTTTCGAGTTCTGCGGTTGTGATCATTTGGACCTCTTGAGTATTATGGTGATTGAGTTTGTTTCGAGCAAGGTGACTTGTTGAAAGATTTTATTGGTTCTTAAGTGGATCCTGTGATTTGGGTTTTAAGAGCTTATCTTGTTTAAACTGGCAAAGTGATGTAGTAATCACAGAAAATGTCTTTCTTTGTTAAAAGAAGGAGTGAAGTATAAGTATTTGAGATGTAAGTCACGTTTCGCATCTTGCAGTTTATTTGAGTATGCTTAAACCTTATGCAGTTGTTCCATAAAGAGTTTATCAATTTTCAAAGGGCGTTACCTTCTTCTCATTTATGGTTTGGTATTCGCTTTCGGTGGGGCTTGAGCCCTCATTGATTGACTTTCCTTATGTTTTCCGAGTACTTTGCCTAAGTGACTATTTTCCTTGGTCCTGTGTTCCTTCGGGTGGCACATGATTTCCTAGTTGATGAAAATTGTTTCCATTTGCTCTTTCTTTTGAGAAAGAATCAACCTATTCGTTTCCTTTGGAGTCTCTTGAGGTGTTTATTAATTGTAGTTGTGAAACCTTGGGTTGTAAGTTATTCGAGGAGCATTGCAGATGAATCGATTTCGTGTATAATTCTTGGAGAGAATTTTATTTATATAGAATGTTTGCCTTTGAGGCTAAACTGATTGCATCGTGCAACCATTAGAACCTATGGCGATTTGTGATCCAAGATCCTTTGTTCAATTCGGTGGAACATTAGAATCTTGAAAGGATGGGAATCTTGATCAATGTCTTAGAGTGTTGTGATTGAGTACCTTGCGGTTGTGCGATGAAATATGATGGTGTTGTAATGAGAGTAATATTAGCGAAGTAATCTGATCGTTAAAGCGATTATTGAGATAACCGAGATTGTTGGATTATTGCGTGAATGACTTGGACTTAGTAGGTAACTCTCTAAGAGTTAGAATCTTTATAAAGATAATTGGGTCGAGAAAATGTTTTCGTGTTGATGTTAGCAGCAGTATGTTTGGATTGTGAGAATTTTAGGGATCTAATATGAGGTTTTCCCTATCTTCTATATGAGAAGTTCATTGTAGAAGTCTTGGAGTTTAAATTTGGGCTTCACATTTTATGCTAGGACTTTGAGTCGCCCAATGATTATGTGTAGAGGAAGTAGAATAAGGGTGGATTCGAACGATTGGGATGATCATTGATAGAACCCTTTTGATGAAGTATGTGAATGTGTGTTCGAGAATTCGAGTTGTTTATTCTTAAAAGATTGAGGTGATGTGATTGCGTGTGCAATCTATTTGAGATGCATTGGGAGTCATCTGTCAAATTAATTACATCGATAGAGGAGTTGTTGAGAGAAAGTTTGATGGAGTCGTTAGAACCTCTATCTGAGGTGTGGATGATGTATTTCGACTTGAGCATAGCGTTGAGAATGCCAAGTTAAGAGAGATGAGTTAGTGTGTTATGCGATGAATTGGAATTCCAAAGTTTGAGAGAAATTTTATTCCTAAAAGAGAAACTAAGAAATTGATGCTTCCTCAAGTAGTGACACGTTTTCTTGATTCTTGATTGAGCTATGTGTTTTGACGGATGTCCTTCACAAGTTGAGCTTAGCATTTATGTTGGCATGTGTGCTTCTTATCAATTCGGAAAGATTGAAAGAAATTTATGACTTGTGCATTTGAGTGACTTCTCTTTTGGTGGACGTGGTGTTTATTTGCAGATTTCCTAATTTGAAGGTGGAAAGTTTTCGTGATGAATTGTCAATTTTGGATTTGACCTTTTTGGTGGGGAGTTAGCATTGCGTGGATGCGATGAGAACTCTTTATTTTCAGTTGGATTCTCTTTGTAATATAGTTGTTAGAAACGAGTTCTGTTGTGCATTCTTGATTAAAGGAGGTGCTCCTTGTAGATGAAGAGTTCGAATTAGAAAGGAACAAGGGTTCCGTGTGTGTTGAGCATGTTGTGTGCTTTTGTACCAAAAGGGAAGTTGGTCTAGGTACCTTTGGTTCATTTTCGACGATGCAGGGATTAGGAAGTTGGCGTATCGCTTTAACCATCTCGGGCCATACGCGGGTATGCAACTTTTGGTTTGTTCTGACACCGATTGATCTCCTAGGAGATCTGGAGTTGAGTTTCGTTAACGTCATTGACCTTCGAGTAGGATCTTACCTTCGAATCTCTTCTGATGAGTGTGCTTGGCAATGTCGGATTGAGTGTTAGGTCAGACGTAGTTTACGTCAATGTCTTGTGGTTTCGTCAGTCTGAGAGATAGGCCATTTGGGAGCTAGAGTCTCATAGCGAGTATTATCGGTTTATGTTTGCTCCGGGCATATGTTAATAGATGTTTCTTTTCTATGACAATTGTTCTTTCGTTTATATCGGTGGTTAGAATTCGAGGTCGAATTCTGTTAAGGGGGGTAGAATGTAATACCCCGAATATCAAATAGAGAGAACATATTATTCGGAAGAGAAATTTATTCAAATTTGAATGCACTAAAGCTTAAAGGAAAATTGAAAGAAAATTCAAGATTTGAGGGAGGATTGGACCTTGGGCTTTCGGCCCAAGGCGTCCTAGCCAAGTGGGCCGGCCTTGTAGTGGAGTCAAGAAGGGGGTGCCCTTCCCTCAAAACCCTAACCTCTGCTACAGCACCGCGCCGCACTGTAGCACGCAGTACTGTAGCAGCCCCCCCTCCCTACTGCTCTACCAAGATGAGGAAGAAGCTCCGAGGTGCCGCCGGTCATGGTGGAAGGAGAAGAAGGGAGAAGAAGAAAGGAGGAGAAGAAGAAGATCATCTTCTTCGCGGATCGTTTTTCATCATCCCGCGGGTCTCCAAGGGTAACAATCGTCGATTGTTGTCATATGATTAATCGTAGAATTGAAATCGAATAGATTTGATTGGATAAATGTCGGTCTGCTGTAAACATCAATCTGTCCAGAATGATGCGTGGGCGTTTTCGCGATTGTAGAGGCCGAACCAGTAGTTTTGATCTCCTAGAGATATTTAGAGGTTGTTCTTAACTTTCTATGGCCGCCGAGTTCACTTGATTCCGACGTTCAAGTCAAAAGATATGGCTGTTTTAGTATCCGCTGTCCAGATTTCTGACGAAACTGAACTGATGTGTTAATTTGTAACTTATGACATGGTAATTGGCAGAATCTGGGATTTCTCCCAACTAGGTTATTGTAGGTAATTTTATAACCTTTCCGGATTGATAAAGATTGATCAATTCGGAGTTATAGATTAGAAGTTATGGTCGTTTTGGTGCCGCTGTTTATTCTGTAGACAGTTTTTCTGTGCTGAAAGTTCACCTGTTTGTTAACGTACTAAATTGGCCGAATAAAATTATCTTGCCAACTAGAGTATTGTGGGTTTGTCAGTCAAGAGTCCACAGAAACTGGGTTCACCCCATTTAGAGTTCCAGATCAAGAGTTATGCCATTTACCGTGCTGCTGCCAGGGCGGTGTAGGGCAGAATGTGTTGATTTTCAGTTTAGAGGTTCTAGTTATATTTTGAATCGCGGGGAGCGTTGTAGAACTTTATCTAGTATTGTCATGTTAAATCGCATCCTTATTTCAGTTATTTGTTTGTTAGGAGGTGAAGCTTCAGGTTTGGGAGCACCGCAATTACCTATTAACGCGTCATAACGCTAAAGGCAAGTACCTTAGTATTCCTAGGATTATGACATGTTGAATGCTTGCTATTGGTATTGAATTTCTAAGTACCATGTTATTACTTAAATGTTCATATTCAATCCATGTGGTTACCTTCATGATGGAGAGCATGTTTCTTATTGTTCAATATTCATATGTCATACTCAAAGATCCATCTTTCATATTTCATCCACGGAGTGGATCGATTATATAAGACCCATCAATTCCAAAGATGGGCACGTAAGACCCACCATTCCAATGTGGGCGATTAGGGACACCGTCTGAAACATTCTTCGTCAGACGGCTTGGGTCCCCGCACTTTGTTAAGTGCGGGCTTAGGTGAACACCGACGGTGTGTCACCAAAATACCGTATATGCATGTGTGTGTAGTCCCTTCATTTCATCCACATCATTCATTCCATTCATCCAAGTGTTAGATTACGTGCTTATTTCATACACTTTAATGATGTTCACATGATCAAGGTTGTTATGTATTATTCATTTAATGTACTTGCCGAGTCTCGGACTCACTCTTGCTTTGTTTGTTGTTTATTTTTTAGGTGAACTTTGAGGTTGGCTCCATGGGGAGGGAATAGACACACACTACCTTTTCACTTCACCTTAATCAAGTTCAGATTTCATTTTAGTTCAATTTAATCATTCATTATTGATGAACCGTAATAATAAACGTTAGTCGTGGTGATAACTCTTCTCCATTAAGATCGGTTAATAAGCGTGCGTAAGCTTAGTTCATCCTTTTGATATAGTTGCTTGAGATCAGATTATACTTCTGCGATGATTGTGATATTTGTTGATTTCACCATTGTCTTGATATTAATGATTGTTGGAACCTCCGGTATAGCTAACTATACAGGGGAGGTTCTGCCGAAATTTAGAATTTTTTTGTCGTCTGTTTTAGCTTGTTAACATGTTAGTTTAGTAGCATTCCAGCCCTTGTAGCAGTGGGGTGTTACACTTGGCCATTCTCCGAGTCTGCAACGTCTACGCACAAGAGCTGCAGAACATTGTTCTCCGCTACCATCCTGATCTTCTTGGAGGAGCTGCTCGCACGCTTCCGCCTACAAATGGGGAAAGCAACGCCACGATGGTGCACCTTGCTCGATTCACCGCCGCCGGAGGAGTCATTGGAGTTGGCGCCACCGAGCCGAGTCGCCTATGAGGCACTGGAAGAAGCCGAGAAAGGATCGCCATCCTAGAGCAAGCTCTCTATGGTCGACATGAGCCCAAGATGATCAAGAAGAAGATCCAAGGAACCGAAAGAGCGAAGAGGATCTAGAGGAGGTTCGGAAGATCGGCAGAACCTACGGCCGAGGATCCAGCCAAGCTCAAGACAACCAAAGGAGCCAGCAGAAGCTGCAGAGCCGAGGAGCTAGTCACACTGCACCAACCACGCCGCCTCATTGCACAGTTCGAGGCATCGAACCGATTCGCGAAGATGCCAGCTCACTTCTGAGTCTACAACAGGCAAGAGTGCCGCCGTGGCTGTGGAGGCTTTCTCGAGTAGTTTGTTTAAGTTCTAGTTCAGTTGGGCTTAGCCAGTTTTCCCTCTTTAGAGTCGCCCTTTAGGTGGTAGCTTGTGTGCTTAGGTTCGTCTTATTTCCTTGTGTGCAAGTGTGAGCTGCAAAAGCCCTTAAGCATTTGTTGCAGCCATGCTAAGACCCTAATAATAAAGTTATTTCATTTGAGTTTCTTGAGCTGTGTTTGTTGGGTTTAATCTATCCCCTTGTTTAGTTCTTAACTCATCTTGTCCTTGCTACCTTATCTAACCTATGGAGCTTCACCAGATGGTTCGGACTCATCACATTCTTTGCAAGTGGATCCGCACCCCCATCGTCAAGAGAATGATCAAATCCTTGAGGACGGTGCCACCCCAAGCACCACCTCTTGACTTCAGAACTTTGGAGCCTTTATGGCAGCACAAACGCAGATGATGTATACAATGATGAACCAGATGCAGGCTATGAACAACAATAACAACAATCATCAGGGAGGAGCCCCAGTCGCTCATGGCCATCAGGGACCATCCAAGTTGGCTGAATACATGAGGACCCGTCCGCCAACTTTCTCTGCACATGTCACGCCAATAGAAGCTGATGATTGGCTTCGCGTAATTGAGAGGAAGTTGTTGATCACTCAATGCAGCGATCACGAGAAAGTTTTGTATGCCACTCATCAGATGGAGGGCATAGCTACTGAGTGGTGGGAGAATTTTTGCACAGCGCATGAGGCACCACAGAATATCACTTGGGAGGAATTCTCCGCAGCCTTTTGCCAGTATCATGTACCTGAAGGGATCATGGATTTAAAGAAAGATGAGTTCCGTGCTCTTAAGCAAGGAGCTATGTCAGTGACTGATTACCTGAATAAGTTTTCTCAGCTAGCTCGCTATGTTGCAGAGGACGTCGCTACTAACAAGGCTCGTCAGAGTTGTTTCTTGAAGGGATTGAACTCAGGACTATAGGTCAATCTGCTTGCCCACACCTTCCTAGATTTCCAGGAGTTGAATAACAAGGCGTTGGTTATGGAGGACAAACGCAAAGAATGGAGGACCACATAGCGTGAGGATGGCTCAACAGGAAGCCACCACCACAACAACAGAGGGCAAGGATAGTGCCACAAATAGCTTTATCGCCTCGGTAGTAGAGTTCTTTTAGGACACCTGTACCGCCTTCAGCACCTCGTCCTTTTGTTTAGAATTCTCGCAACCCTACACCAGTCAACCCTAGCCCAGGGAACAACAAGCGAGAATGAACCAAGAGTGTGCTACAATTACCAACCAACACTCGCCAATCAAGGCCCCGAAGGAACAATCACTCGATCTGCTTCAACCTTGGAGCAACACCGCTAAGACCCGATCAGCAGAACAACCAAGGAGCTTCTCAGGGAACCAGTCAACCAGGAGGAGCGCCTCAGTCAGTTGTCAGAGGTCGTGTTAACCACGTCACTCTGGAAGGAGCCAGAAGCACCGGGCGTTGTCTTTGGGTAAGTTCCTAGTAAATTCGCACTGCATCGATTCTGCTTGATTACGGAGCTTAGCATTAAATGCATTTACGGAGTTTTTACAACTAAGAATAATTTGGAAGTTATGCACCTTAAGCATACTCTGTTAGTCCAGTCGCCTGGAGCAGAGCTAAGTTCTAAAGTGGGTTGTTTAGGAGGTAAGTTACTCATAGCTGGAGTTGAGTTTCTAGTTAACCTAATTGTTCTAGAAACTCAAACCATAGATGTCATTCTTGGCATGGATTGGTTAACCAAGCACAAAGCCGTGCTAGATTGTGGCCGAAGAGCCGTTACAATCGAGGATACCAAAGGAAACAAGATAGAGTTCCTAGCTACCTTAGTGCGTAATGGACATCTGCTAGTCAATAGCCTAAAGACCGTTGCTTTGGAAGATGTACCCGTTGTCCGAGAGTATCCAGATGTGTTTCCGGAAGAGTTACCAGGGATGCCACCAGACCGTGACATCGAGTTTGTCATCGATCTAGTGCCAGGAACGGCACCAATCTCGAAGAGACCTTATCGGATGCCAGCTGATGAGCTAGTAGAGATGAAGAAGCAGATAGAAGAACTTTTGGAGAAAGGCTTTGTGAGGCCTAGTTCGTCACCATGGGGAGCGCCAGTCTTGTTCGTCAAAAATAAGGATGGAAGCATGAGAATGTGCATTGACTACCGATCTCTCACACTACTACAGGAAGCCTCATCACAGACGGTTCGGAACCGTCATCACGAGCAGTTTGAACCATCTATATTTGTTGATGCAGTGATAACGAGCGGTTATCACAGAGCGGTTCAAAACCGTCGCGTGATCGCACTATCCTGACGGTTTTTGTTGAAACCGCTCAGTGAAGGCTATTATCACGAGCGGTTTTCATCAAAACCGCCTCGTGATCCGAGAATATCACGCGACGGTTTTCATTAAAAACCGTGTGTGAAAACTAATATCACGAGCGGTTCTTGTTCGAACCGTCTATGATGAGTTTTCACGAGCGGTTCTTGTTTAAAACCGTGCGTGATAGCCTTTTCTAAGACAAAAAGAAAACCGAAAACGGTTTGCTAAAACTTGGAGGCCGTTTAGAGGCCCTAAACGACCTTTTTTGGGGTTTTCACTTTTTCGAGACCTCGCGAAGAGAATCTAACCTTGACTCAACAATCGGAGTTCGTATGCAAAAGTTATGATGATTTTACCGAACAGTGCGCAATCTACCATCTATATTTTTGCCCAAACCAAATAACTCAACATGAACTACACACATCACAAGAGCATCAACTCAGTAATCCATATCACAAAGCAAAGGGGGGGAGTAGAGAGAGTGAGGTCGTGGGAGGCCGGGGCGATGAAGTGGAGGAGGCCGGGCGGCAAGTGGAGGAGGCCAAGGCAGCGAGGTCGCGGTGAGGTGGAGGAGGCCGAGGCGGCAGTGGAGGAGGCCAAGGCAGCGAGGTCGCGGTGACGTGGAGGAGGCCGGGCGCGACGAAGTGGAGGAGGCTGAAGACGACGAGGTCGTGGCGAGGTGGAGGAGGCCGGTGTGAGGAGGAGAAACGATAGAGGAGGAGATGGAGGTACGAGCTGAGGAGGAGAGACCGCAGAGGAGGAGATGGAGGTTATATAAAGCGAGTTTGACAGCCCGCCCATTATGTTCAAATTTTCGTTTCGCCCAACAATCGAGAGCGGTTCTTGTTAAGAACCGTCAGTGATAACACCTATCATGCGGTTCTATTAAAGAACCGCTCAGGACACAGGCCTCGAGGCGGCGGTCTTGGCGGAGAAGCGAGTAGATATCACGAGCGGTTCTTATTGAGAACCGCTGCGTGATAATTAATTATCACGAGCGGTTCTTATTGAGAACCGTCGTATACTATCCTGAGCGGTTCTTATTGAGAACCGCTGCGTGATTAAACTGATTATCACAAGCGGTTTGTGAATAGAACCGTCTGTGATAATTCATAAACGGTTCTATTAATGAACCGTCAGGATAATGACTATCACGAGCGGTTCTAAATAAGAACTATGCTCGTGATAGGCCTCGAGCGGCGGTCGGGTTTGGCGGCGCCAATAAGTGTTCGAACAGACCCAACACGAGCGGTTCCAAAGGAACCGTCTGTGATGGGGCGTCTACTATAGCCTGTTTTGTAGTAGTGTCAATAAAGTCACTATCAAGAATAAGTACCCATTGCCCCGGATAGATGATCTGTTTGATAAGATGAAGGGAGCCAGAGTGTTCTCGAAGATCGATCTGCGATCAGGTTACCATCAGTTGAAGATTTGTCCCAAGGATATACCTAAGACTGCTTTCTCAACACGGTATGGACATTATGAGTTCTTAGTCATGTCCTTTGGTCTGACTAATGTCCCTGCCTATTTCATGAACATGATGAATAAGGTGTTCATGGAATATTTGGACAAGTTCGTAGTTGTATTCATCGATGATATTTTGGTTTACTCCAAGTCAGAAGAAGAACATGCTGAGCATTTGAGATTAATCCTAGAGAAGCTCAGAGAGCATCAGTTGTATGCCAAGTTTAGCAAGTGTGTTTTCTGGACAAAGAAAGTTGATTTCCTTGGTCATGTGATGACAGCCGTAGGAGTAGCAGTTGACCCCGGTAAAGTTAAAGCAGTATTACATTGGGAACATCCCAAGACTGTCACTTAGATTCGCAGTTTCTTAGGATTAGCAGGGTACTATCGTCATTTCATTGAAGGATTCTCATCAATTGCCAAACCTCTTACGCAATTGTTGAAGGAAGAGAAAAAGTTCACTTGGACCCCAGCTTGTGAAGAGAGTTTTCAGGAATTGAAAAAGCGTTTAACTTTAGCCCCAGTGTTGATTTTGCTAGATATTCAGAAGGATTTTGATATCTATTGTGATGCTTCGCGTCAAGGATTAGGATGTGTCCTGATGCAAGAAGGAAGAGCTGTCGCTTATGCGTCGAGGCAGTTAAGACCGCATGAAGAGAATTACCCTACCCATGATTTGGAATTAGCTGCAGTAGTGCATGCTTTAAAGATTTGGCGTCATTACCTCATTGGTAATCGCTGCGAGATTTACATAGATCATAAAAGCTCGAAATATATTTTCACCCAGTCAGATCTGAATATGAGGCAGAGAAGATGGCTAGAATTAATAAAGGATTATAACCTTGGAATCCATTACCATCCTGGTAAAGCCAACGTAGTTGCAGATGCCTTGAGCCGCAAGAGCCACTGCAATGCGATGGAAGTAAAAGAGGTGTGTTCAGAACTCCAAGAGGAATTTCAGAAGCTGAAACTAGAAGTGGTATCTGAAGGATTCGTGGCTAATTTGGAAGTGCAGTCTACTTTGGAGAAGCAGATTCGCGAGGCTCAGCCAAAAGATTCAGAGTTTTCAGACATCAAGAAGAAGATGGTAGAAGGGAAGTTCAAAGACTTCACCGTAGATGATCAGGACATACTGTGGATCAATGGACGTATTTGCGTGCCAGATGCTGATGGTTTGAGACAGCTAATTTTGAAGGAGGCCCATGACTCAAAGTATTCGATTCACCCTGGTAGTACTAAGATGTATCAGGATGTTAAGAATAAGTTTTGGTGGCCGAATTTGAAACGAGACGTCGCAAAGTTCATTGCCTTGTGCGACGTGTGTCAGAAAGTCAAAGCAGAACATCAGAGACCAGCAGGTCTGTTGCAACCTTTGAAGATTCCAGAGTGGAAGTGGGAAGAAATCGGAATGGATTTCATTACCGGTTTACCTAAGACTCAATCGGGTTATGATTCAATTTGGGTAATAGTGGACCGTCTGACTAAAGTTGCCTATTTCTTGCCAGTCAAAACCATGTACTCAAGAGATCGTCTGGTAGAGCTGTATATGTCAAGGATTATTAGTTTGCATGGTGTGCCCAAGAAGATAGTGTCAGATCGAGGATATAAGTTCACCTCCCGTTTTTGGCAGAGTTTGCATGAAGCCTTAGGGACTCATCTGAATTTCAGTACTGCATATCATCCCCAGACAGATGGGCAGACTGAAAGGGTTAATTAGATATTGGAGGATATGTTGAGAGCCTGTACTCTAGCTAATGCCACTCGTTGGGATAAGAGTTTGCCGTATGCAGAATTCTCGTACAACAACAGTTATCAAGCTAGTCTGCAAATGTCACCGTTTGAAGCTTTGTATGGTCGTGCCTGTAGAACCCCGTTGAATTGGTCAGAAACTGCTGAACGTACAGTCTTTGGTCCAGATATCATTCAAGAAGCAGAGGAGCAAGTGTCCATGATCAGAGAGAGATTAAAGATAGCTTAGTCAAGGCAAAAGAGTTATGCTGATAATCGTCGTCGTGATCTCAGTTTCGAGCCAGAGGATTTTGTTTATCTTCGAGTTACGCCCCTCAGAGGTGTGAAAATGTTTCATGCCAAAGGGAAGCTTGCCCCTCGATATGTTGGTCCGTTCAAGATTTTGGATCGCCGTGGAGAAGTGGCTTATCAATTGGAGCTACCGCAGTCGCTAGCAGGAGTATATGATGTCTTTCACGTCTCTCAGTTGAAGAAGTGTCTTCGTATGCCAGAAGAACAAGCCCCGTTGGAGTCAATTGAATTGAAAGAAGACCTCACCTACAAAGAACAACCGGTTAAGATTTTGGATGTCGCAGAACGTCAGACCAGAAGCAAGACAGTTCGATTTTGCAAAGTGCAGTGGTGCAACCACTCAGAAGGTGAAGCCACGTGGGAGCGTGAAGAAGAGTTGAAAGCCGAGTTTCCTAGCCTTTTCTCCAGCTAGCCTGAATCTCGGGTCGAGATTCCTTTAAGGGGGGAGGTTTGTAACATCCCAATTTTCTGAGCTTTTAAAAATCCTTTGAATAGTTGTAGTGAGAAAATTCACCATTTGGATTTATTTGAATTTAATTCAAAAGCTTAAATATGGACTTTGAGTAATAAAACAATTTAATATGACTAAAGTCAACATGAACAATGGTCAATATTTTATTTGGATTCTATGTGCTTGGATATATTTTCTAGATTTTTCTAGAATTTTTCCAAGTTCATTTGCTAATTTCTATTGCCATTTGGAATTTCTGGTATTTTTTCTAAAAAGGAAAAGCTAATTAAAATATCCTAAATAGCTTTGGGCCGAAACCCTCTCACTTCGGCCCATCTCCTCTCCATCTCAGCCTGCTTCACTCGCTTGTTAACCCGCCGCTTCATCTGTGGCCGTCCATTCAAATCGTGGCGACGGATCAACAGGCCGCTCCATGGCGTGCTCCGCGTTCAGCGGGTGGGGCCACCGAGGTCGTCGTCTCCGAGCCGCTTTCTTCTCCACCTGAGCGCGTCCGACACCGCCATGGACTCTTTTGTGAGCTCGTCCGACAAAAGGGGAAATGACCACGATTCTTCGTGTGGACGATGCCATCTAGAAGCCCTATCCTCCCCGCACTCGTTTCAAACGAATTTGAAGTTCGAATTCGTCTCTATCCCGTTTTCCCCGTGCGCTCATTTCGGGCGGTTTTGATCTCCGCCGCTGGCACGCCACCTCGAGGCCGCTCGGACCCTATAAATAGGACCCATGGGATCGTCCTGCCACCCTTTCCAAAAGCCCTCATCCAATTTCCCCTCCCGAGCCCTTGCGCCGCCGTGATTTGAGATTTGAGTTTTGGTCACTGAAACCCTAAACCTCCAATTCCTTCGCCGTCGGTGACGCATTGCTTTCGGGGAGTGCACCGCTGCCTTCCTCATCTTCAGAGCCATCCCGAGGACCCTTCGTCGTCGCCGGAGCGCCACCGGAGACCCCGTCCGACAATGCCCGTAGCTCACCGCTGCCTCAAGCTCGCCACCGGCCGCCTCCATCATCCCCGACCACTCGGAGTTGCACCAAGAGGTTCGCAATAGTGCGAGCTACCCTCCTGTACCACCCACCACCATCAATTCGCCGCCGTTCACGGCGACCATCAGTCGATCCGCCACCGCCAAGTTATCGTCCTCGCCGACGTGGCCTCGCCCAGCGTCGTGACCACCTCAAAGACCGTGCGTGTGTGTCGTCCTAGGTGGCGCCGCGTCAGCGCCACGTGTGCACATGTGCACCACGCCAGCCCCAATCCAGATCCAGAGGCTCGGTGGACTTGGTCTACCGCGAGCCATGTCACTAACGTGTGGGTCCCACACGTCAGATTTTCATTTTTATTTATCTTTTTCCGAAAATCCTTCGCTGACGTCAGCAATACGCAATATTCTGATTTTTCTATTGAGAAATAATTCGGGAAATTCGTATAATTCCAATTTTAGGGATTTTCCTTAGATTCAAACTTCCAAAGCCCATAACTTTTGCATCCGAACTCCAAATCAGTCCATTCAAATTTCTAAATTCCTATAAATTCAAGATCTATTTAATGGAGATTTTTATTTGTTTTTTTGGAGTCGTTTTACTCTGTTATTTATTTAGTTTGTTTGTTTGCTTCGTTTGCGAGTAGACTTCGACACTTCTAGAAGATTTGAAGAAGAAGGAGCACAACAAGACCAAGATCAATTTCTAGACCTGTTCCAAGGCAAGTCATGCTTTGACCATGATTGAATCCCAGTTTTTTAAATGTTATTTTAATTCAAATTATTGCATTCTAATTCAAGTAATTATTTAAATACTTTTGGGTATAGCTATTAAATCCAATCTGTTATACCTTCCTTGTATAATTGCTATGCCTTAATCCTTTGTCACCCTAGTTGGTATTTTAGTTGGTAATATTGTAACACCAACATGGGTTGGTTAGATGTGATTAGGTTGCTTAGCCATGCCACGAATCATCTATTCATGTAAAGTTGCAATTATTAACTTGACTAAGTGACTATGTAACTTTGTGAAAATCTGTGTGTACTATGTGTCTTTGTGGCATGTGTTGCACTTAAATCAACCGGGTGGTAAAAGGTTTGGACTGAGGCAAGTGGTGGGAACTGTGTGACATAGTGGCTATGTGATATGGGAATGAGAATATGTGTGTCAAATTAATCTATGTGCCTTAGTTAGAATTTGGAAGTCTTGCCTCGGTCATTTAAGGACTGAACTTTGTGTGCCATTGAACTGAGCCCTCCTGTACGACCACATGCCTGTTATGGGACGGGCCTAGCATAGTAAGATACGAATTCTTAGCATTGATGGCTCAGGCAGCAGGTTAGGCTATGTGAAAAGGGTGGAGGTGTGTGCTACCATGTAGTTGCATCGCGGGACGGTTCGCCGCTTCCCTGTCCAACGGTGTGTGTTGTACCATACACTCTGTATGGTTTGGTATGACGTAAGCACATCGGGAGAATCAATGTTAAGATGAAGTTTCTGAAATGTTTTGTTACGATTAGTGCTTGCAACACCGGTTGTATCTTGTGGGTAAAGTGTACAAACTCTGTAGAGTGCAAACAATCTATTCGAATAGCCGCGTTCGCGGTCATGGACAATGCTCGGGGATTTCACACGAGAGGTAGATCTTCATAAACTATGTGGGAAGGGAGCTGTGTGATCTAAATCATATGGCTATGTGAATAATCTGTTTAGGCTATGTGTGTGTCTTTGTGAAATCAAACTGTTAAATTATTATCGTCTATTTGTTTTACTTACTTTCAATCTATTATTTGTATTCAACTGCAAATGTTGCATTTCTGCAAAAGAACCACAAAATGCCATTCCCTTATAATAAGCCTGCATGTATAATTGCATTTCCGTGGTGTGGCTTGCGAGTACAGTGTGTACTCATGCTTGCTTTGACGAATCAAGCAGAAGAGGAGGAGTCTTCGCCAACATTCGAGGAGGAGTTCGTCGAAGGTGCACGATCGTGGGGTCTTGATCGATCGGTTACTGTGGTGAATCGATGGGATGCATTGCCGTTCGCTTTCGCCGCTTTATTTCTCTGTTAGCCTTGCGTGGCTTAATAAATGTAAACTCGTAGTAAGGTCAAACCATTATTTATTAATCAAATTATTCGTTTATGTTATTATTCGCTTGTGTGGATCGATATCCATCTTTGTTGACCTTGTGTGCACTAAGCGTGATCTGGACTAGTGCATTATACACAGAGGGTCCGAATTGTATTTTTGGGTCCCAGGACTTCCTTTCCAATCGCAATGAATTATATAGTGCTTCAAATATTTGGAGAACCATGCATAAATTCTATATAGTTACTGATGACTTCCACTGCAATGAAGCAAAAGGGTATTGTTTATGAGCAAGATACAAATCAAGCAAATCTTCTAAACTAGTGTATCCAAATACTCATTCATTGTGGCATAATTTTTCACCTTACAATCATTCATGTCGAGTAAAGGTTTGATGCATACATATGTATATGTACATACTAAGTTGCAATTGATGCTAGGTTTTAATTAAGGATTTTTAGTTTGCAAAAGTGATATTACCTCACCATTAGTGGGCACATTTTCCTTGCAATACACTAATATACGTGTGTACCACTTACTCGTTTTGTTTTAATTATGTATATGCAATTCAAGTATGTAAATTACCACCCCAAAGACTACAAGTACAGCACATAACTTGGAGTTATTCTCAAACGAGAATACCCGGGCACCATGAAGGACTTGGATCATGAAGGTGATCCCATTAATATCCGCCCAGTGACCACGTGGGTAGACTATTATCTGGATGAAAATGACATTGGAGAGACAAATGCAGATCGAGTGAAGCAAGAGTTCTGGGTAAGATTGGTACTCCTAGTTTACATATAGTCGACTGTTACATTTTTATCTAACTATGCATTTCCTACATAAATATGCAGGCTTTGTTTTCAGTGGGTGATGAGGACAAAGAAGAGGCTGACCGTGTTTTTGAACGGTATGCAGCGAAACGAGTACGAGATATGATGTACTAGGCTCATGTGGATACAGTCAAGAAGTACTACGAGAACCATGGACAGAAACTTGATGACGCTCTAGCCCTTCAAAGAGAGCTTTTAGAAGAACAATACTTGCAGGCCAGGCTAGACTGGTGCAAAGAGGAAGATTGGCCTAACCTCTACCATTATTGGGTCACCGAGCATTTCAAGGAAAAGCGAAGGAAAGGCCAACAGTGACAGTTGGAATCCACAGATGTTGCTCAAAATAGAGGAGGGTCATGACCATTTGCAGAGACACAACAATTTCTAGTATGAAATCTATCCATTACTTAAGCATTTATTACACGTTTTATCATATTTTATGCAGAGAGCTATAAACTAGGCACGGGTAGAATTCTCATAGAATATTCAATATTCTCATACCATGGCCTTGACTCTTTGAATCATTTGTCCTCTATAGAGATCATATATATATATATATATATATATATATATATATATATATATATATATATATATATATATATATATATATATATATATATATATATATATATAAACTCTCTAGCTCAACACAGATGTGATTTCCAATATTAGATGAACCTAAAGCTGGTCATGACAACAATGTGTTATTTTGTTGGGTACAACACAATATGCAAACTATAGATTCCACCACCTGATCAAATCTTTTCATCTCTACCTAACAACCCACTATATCCTAGAGTCTAGTAACAACCCACTATATCCTAGAATTGGAATATAATCCACTAGTGAAATACAATGTTCTTAATGAATTCCTAATTCTTGTAGGAGCAGTTTGGCCGACAAGACTCTTGGATTAAACACATATGCCGTAATGAAGTTAGGAATAAAAAAATGTGGATAGCAGCGGAAGTAGTGCTACACTCAAAAGCTAAAAAGCACAACAACACATAGTAAGCATTATTCTAGTTGTGGTTGTCTGTGGCCTGGCCCCTCCTTGCCCTGATGACATGAATTTTACCTTGTGCTAGCCTGTTTGCTACTGGTAGCATGCAGGCTATCTGCTGCTGGTTGTGTTTTTGTTAAGATACCTACTCTTTTGTACTTACCATTGTTTCTTTAAGCAATGTTTATAAGTTATAACTGCAGGTCCTTATTTATGGTAAGAGCATGTATTGCTGATTTTCTTATTGCTATTCTCCTAAGTAGTTTCAGATATGCATTGCCCGGTTTATTTCCATTGCGTTTCGACAAACTTAAATATTTCAATTGACTTGTAGAATAACTACCAAGCAGCACTAAATAGCTCTGAACATGCACCCAGAAGATTTAGAGCAGCACGACTTGGATGGAAAAGTTCTGTACACTATTGGTAGGGGCCTACCCCATGGCCACCTACCTATAGGTAATGGTGCTGTGAAGAAGGCTGATGTTATAGCAGCTGCTAAAGGAAGAAACATTGGGCCATCCAACACCCTATCTTATCGAGCTTTGCTCCAAAAGAATGCACAGCTTCACCAGCGACAAGAAATGCAAGGGCGGATGATAATGGTAACAACTTTAACTGAAGATATATCAATGAATTTGTCATGTATAATCAATCTTCAATTTGTTGTCTTCGAAATGGAGATGCTTTTCGAGAAGCTCGGAGAAGAACCACCCGCCGAGATGATGTGTCATCAACCACCAAGTCAAGTTCAGGTTAGAAGACTTACTACATTGCAAGAATATTTTATTGTCTCCAGACCAATATTCCAACAAACAATCTTCCATCTTTTGTCATTTGGATGAAATGTTCATCTAGAGAACTAATTATTTTTGGTATGGCAAAATGCCACCAAGCAGTGCAGCAGTTCACAAGCTTCGTGTTGATTAATGTAACACCTGGGCATAACCACATTCTTAGTTCTATGTTGATGGTAAGGTACCAAGGAATGCCACCTGGGCATAACCTCCTAGCTTATAGCAATTAGACAATTACATAAAGAAATATATTAAGTATCAACTTGACAATTACGTAAAGAAATATATTTTTGTTTACATCACTATTATGATTGACAATTCATCACTATTTGTTTACATTTAATGCTTAAGAGCTATGATTGGAGACATGAGAAAGAAGAGGGGATAGAAATGAAACAAGGGATGGTGGATTCTTCTACTTGTTTTCGGTTTTTGTTATTTCATAAGGACAAGAGTCATACATGGTAGCTTTTTACTAATTGTACATATGGCTTGCTATAGGGAACTGGTTCTTCGCATGCGGGCTCACAAGTAGCCCATGAAATCCTCGACGAGGAGATTGGGGGAGCACAAGTAGTTGATGCCAACATGGGCGGCGAGGACAATGGCAACACCATGTCTCATGTGCCCAACAACGACGCATCCGACAATGCGGACGCAGACCAAGCTAACAATGGAACTTCCTAAGAAACATGCCACTGGTGCCATCAGACTTGCAGCCACAACTTGACTCTATTTTTGCTTTGTGGCTTTTGGACTTATCTTTTGGTCTTTTAATATGGTAGCAACTTTGTAGATGAAAGGCTTGTCTCTTGGCTCAACATGAGGCCTATTGTGCAACCTAGCTTGTACTATGAACCTACTTATGCATGCAAACTTATCGACGCATGGCTACTTTGTAATTTGCTAGCAGCTTCGGTTATTGTTAATTTGGTACTATTGCTAGTTGATTGTATGATAAAATTTGGTTCTGATGGAAGAATGGTTTATATTGAATTGTGAATGTGTTATGTGCCTGGTTGATTTATATTTCATTGTGTGAGATTGGTTATGTTTACTGTAAATGCTAGAGGTTGCTTCTGATATAGAATTTATTATTTTCAGCTATTTCCATTTTTCCTGACGGTTTAATATTTTTCCGGACGCTGATGCAGTACTGGCTATGCTAACCAGCGGTTACTATTTACCAATTTTCCAGATGGTTTAATATTTTTTCGGATGCTGATGTAGTACTGGCTATGCTAACCAGCGGTTACTGTTTACCAAATTTCCTGATGGTTTAATATTTTTTTGGATGCAGACGCAACTACTGGCTACGCAAAGCAGCGATTACTGTTTAAAGTTTTTTTCTGTCGGTTTAGAACGTCACTAAACATTGACTTTTACTGTCGGTTTACAAGCCCGTCATGAATTATATCCGCGATGGTATTTCCCCGTCGGGTCACCTACACAGATTATGGGTTGGGACCAACGGCCAACCCCGACGACAGGGTAAGTTCCCTGTTGGTCACCGTCGGGAATTACCGTCGCAAATAATTTTCCTATCGGGTGGCCGTTAGGCATTTCAAACATCCGCATCGGAGGATTCTTGATGGCGAATGCCTGATGGTTACCCGTCGGGAAAATTATTCGCGACGGTTATTCACTTTTTCCTGATGGTTTTACGCCGACGCAAAAAGTACAGCCTGGAGTAGTGTAGCTAACTGAATTCAGGCCTTGAGTTAGCTATACATATATATATATATATATATATATATATATATATATATATATATATGAAGCTGGTTTTAAAGGCACAAGCAGCCACTACATGGAGATTTTATAGAGAAGATATCAGGAATGGAATGGTAGGACCCTAGAACGCAAGGGAGGAGAACTTGATCGGCATGAACACGGTTACACAGACAAAGGTTTATAATTACACAGACAAGATGTGGTTATAGACACTATTTCAATATAAGTACACGATGTTCAACAATTTAACATCCTAGGAAATTATTGCAAATGAATGACATAGTTGCAGTACATATGCATGCTTGGTAGAAATGATTGTTAGCGTAATAAAAGTTGCTTTTGGATTAAGATTACTCATGTATGTTCTGTATTCGTGGCACAGCGACGCAATTGGTTTTCTGAATTGTTGTAAATAATGCGGTTTTAGCAAACATTCAAAGTTAATTCTAGCATAAATAACAACAATTAAAGCATAATTCCAGCAGCATTTAAATGATATAATTAACATATACACATGTAAATTCGTCAAGTCATTCAAACAGAATAATATGCCCAACACATACAGATTAGACCTTGAGCTTAATGTAATACTTGCTATTCTAATTAGACAGATTCAAGCAAATTTAATCAACTTTATCTATGCTGGACAATAGGAGCACGATTTGTCAATATACTATTTATAACAAATGTAGATCAGTGACTATAACAGAATATAAACATAGTGAAGTCGCTACAGGAACAACAAGAAGTATTGACTTAAAGAGATACAGGAATAGCTAGCACAACAGATTGAAACATCAAGAGACCTCACAGTTCAAGGCTCAAGGCTCGGGGGAGGGGAGGGCGCAGGCTCAAGGAGGACGCGTGCGGGCTCGGGGGAGGAGGGGTACCGGGTTCGTGGAGGTAGTGGCTCATGCTCGGGAAGGAGGCGGCGGGCTCAGGGAGGAGGCGTGCCAAGCTCGGGGAGGTAGGGGTGGTGGCTCGTGCTCAGGGAGGAGGCAGCGGGCTCTGGGGAGGAGGTACGCCGGGCTCGAGGAGGAGGCGACGACAGGCTCGGGGGAGGAGGGAGAGTTAGAGAAATGTATTGCTTGTTTGAGTGTGGGGCGCGGGCAAACCCTAGAGTCCGAATATAAATAGGGTTGGATATCACAGACGGTTCTAAAGTAGAACTGTCTGTGATAAATACACATTACGGCTGGTTCTAAAGTAGATCCGTCCATGATACTTCACAGACGGTTTTAAACATAAACCGTCTTGGATAAATACACATCACAAATAGTTCCAATAAATAACCGTATGTGATAATATACATTCTTATATACATAAATAGAAATTCACATATAACACATTCTCATATACATAAATACAAATTAAGAACATATGACACATAAACATGAATTACTTATTTTGGACCGGTCAGTAATGTCGTCATGTCGTTATACCGAGACCGTTTTTACATATATAGAAGATAGTAAATACAAATTCAACTGGTTTTTTTTTGTATTTACATATGGCCAAATAGCGTGGCCAGTCGCTTCTTACAAAGATTAAAAAAAGTAGAAACTAAATAATCAAAGTTTTTCTTGTGGCGGTGGTAGCATGCTATGTCCGTCTTCAAAACTTCATAGGCAACGCCGTCGGCATCGGACGGTTCGTGATCATCAGTAAACGAAGCCCGAAATATATCCACCTGCTGACGTGCTCGTTCGAGTGTCTCTCGAAGACCCTCCAACGGTTGAATCAAGAAGAATTGAGCCCATAGGCTCTCTTCTCTTGCTTGAGGGGTCTCGGCAAGGTTGACTCGGTCGCCCGCCGCCTCGATTAAGCAGTCCAAATGATGGTAAGCCTCTTGGAGATGTGCAACATCATTGTGGAGGACCACGTCGATGACGAGGTTAACTCACCGAAAGTGGGAGATCACCCAAAAGACGCGGCGGAGGAGGATGTCAAGATGGCGAAAGGTGGCCATCAGCTGCTCTGTCAAATCCTCGGACAGAGGATGGAGGACACTATGTAACAAAGTCCTTCCACAGCATCCACCAGCATACAGCCGGAGAGGTGCTCGTACAGTATGACCAGGTAGGCCATCTATACCGTCGACTATGAAATAGAAGAGGGAGCCATTTCTACTTTAGAGTATGGAGTGATGTGGGGATGATCATTTTTGATGGCGGATGATACTTTTTATAAAACAAGGAATAAATTTGGCGTGCGAGACGAAGACATGCATCGGGGAGCTGAAGCGGCATTGATGCGACGAAGAAACACATCGGCGACGAAGGGACTCATCGAGGAGCCAAAGCAACATTATAATAGACAATTATAACTAAAAACCATCTGTGAAGTCTACAATTATTACATACATTTCGTATTTAGAACCGCCTGTGATACTTCACAAACGGTTTTACACATGAACCGTCTGTGATATTACCTTTTCACATACGGATTTTCGCGTAGCTAGTAACATAGACGGTCACTAAACCAAAACCGTCTGTGATTGTATTTAATACTGAAGGTTATGGTAAACCGTTTGTGATGAGGTGTCTAGTATTAGACTTTTTGTAGTAGTGTCACCGAGCTACCAGTCGTGCTTCCGTGCCCCCATTGTAACTCCTTCACTCTCTATTTTGATTTGAGGGGGAAGCCTGTGTGGGTCCCACCTATCATTCACATGAACTTGCTCAACGTATCATCCTATACGGCAAAACCGCCCCACTTATCACGTCACGCGGGCAATACTACCACAATGCGAAACCAGGTGAGTGTATTATTTAAAAGGGGAAATTAGCTCAGTGACATCATGTTAGAGCGTAATTGGAGGAACGAAGTCCCTCCGTTCGTGACGCATTGAAAAATAACATCGTGAACACAGAAAAATTAGATGAATGACATCGCCGCTAGTTACTTTCATTTTCAGAATTTTTAAAATATAGAAACTGAGCTCAAAATATTATCAATTTTTTTGTGGAGCCTCCCGACACAGTTTAATTGCTTGTGTATTTTTTTTTCAAAACTTTATACGTTCTGATTTTGTCTCTAAAATTTATTTAATTATACTGTTTGTACGAATTTTCTAATATATAAAATGTGGTCCAAACATTATGATTTTTTTCAGGCTCCTTACATAGTGAACTTAATTGTGTAATTTTTTAGAATTTTTACAAAATTAATTACTGCAATTTCATAATGTCCTTACATTATGAAATATTTGACTCCTCACATAGTGGATATTATGAAATTGCATTACTTAATTTTGTAAAATTCTAGAAAAATACATAATCATGTATCTTGTGTAAGAAGCCTGAAATTTTTTTATAATGTTTGGACCTCATTTTCTATATTAGAAAATTCCTATAAATAGTATACTTAAATGAATTTTAGAGACCAAATTAGAATGTATTAAGTTTTAAAAAAATACACAAGCAATTAAACTATGTCGGAAGGCTGCACACAAAAATTGATAATTTTTTGAGCTCGGTTTCTATATTTAAAAAAAATCTGGAAACGGCAGTAACTTACGACGATATCATTCGTCTAATTTTTTGGTGTTCACGATGTTATTTTTCAATACGTCACGAACGGAGTATCGTTCTTCCGATTACGCTCTAACATGATGTTACTGAGCTAATTTTCCCTATTTAAAATGGATTGCAAAGTTCGGGGGATCAAATATCTGGTTTAATAGTTTAGGGTGTTGGACGGACTTTCAAGCAAAATTGAGGGTATTATATAGACTTTTTCTTAATAAAAATTGTTTTCGCGTTCTAGGGCTGACGCATCGCTGTATCCAGCTTCTCTTCTCTTTTTCTGAAGGAATCTGTGTATCTAGCTTTGTTTTCATCCGGTAAACTAATTAATTCTCTTCGTTACGGGGACAAGCAACACAAATTGTGTTCACGATCGGATCTATCTCTGTGAACGATATTAATCCCTCGTGTTCGAGCCTAAGTCGGAGAGTATATATTCATTTAATTGGGCTACCAACTATTCGCTGAATTGAAGGGTAGCTAGTTTCCAATTCAACGCTCCAATGAGATCTCGATGGCCATCTTGAATCCATTCCGATGGCCAGGAAGCAAGCACAGTGCACAGTGCATGTCGGCAAAGCTCAGTGCATGTGCCCCTTGCGGGGCGCCTGAGGGCGACTTGCATGGCCGGTCGTCCGGCCGTCTCCCCGCATAGCCATAGATAACCACGGGCGCCTGTGTGCTAGCTACTGCTAGTGGTGACAGTAATAAAACCCACTATGCACGGTGGGGGCGGTTCGCTGCATGCACAGTGCAGATGACACAGTGCCGCCTAGCCTTTGTAGCCCTTTGAATTTTTATACAGTAGGGGCCAAAGGTAGCTAGTAGCAAAAGGTGGAAAGAAAGGGTTGATCGATGAATTTTTTTATTTAACCTTTTTTATATTTTGTTTTAAAGTTAGGAATAAGTCCATATTACACCCTTGAACTTTGGCGAGAGTCCAAAAAACCCCCTGAACTCTAAAACCGTTCACTTTACACTCTTCAATTGTCAAAACCAGATCAAATTACACCCTCGGCTGGTTTCATTGGTGGTTTTGGCTTACATGGCAGCCACGTCAAAGGTTTTAGCTTACATGGCAGCCACCTCCTCCTGCGACCACCCGAGCGTCTCCGTTAAAACGGCGACCTTGGCGTCGACCTTCTCCTGGCCAATGCAGCCGGTGGTGGAGAGCGCATGGCGGAACATCTGGGAGCCCGGGCGCACGCCGAGGACCAAGCCAAGCAGGGCCGGCCATGGGAGGACTGGGTCGGGGTGGGCTGTGCTGGCGGGCGGTAGGGAGCCAGCGACGGAGGGGCGACACCTCCTTGATCAAGAACTCGGCGTTGTAGCATAGCCTCTCCTCGGACGCGACCAGGATTGGCAGCGCCTTGAAGACGGCCAGGTTCACCTCCTCCTGCGACCACCCGAGCGTCTCCTTTAGGACGGCGACATTCTCTTGGCCGATGCAGCCGGTGGTGGTTCTCGAGCGTGTCCCTAGCGAAGCGCTCGTGCACCAGAAGCAGCGCGTCGCTGGAGTCGAGGCAGACACCGATGACGCAGGCGAGTGGGAGGAAGAGGTGCAGGCGGCACGGGCACAGCCGGACCGAACCGAGCCGGGCCTTGATGAAACCCACAGGCGCGGCGTGAGCACCGGGAGAGGTGGCGCCGAGAGGAGCTCCAGCTGGAGGCGGGAACCGAGGAGGAGCACGACGGTGTCTGGTGGTCGCGCTTTGGGGCGACACGCCAGCAATAGCTGGCGTGGCGGTGAGCCTTGGGGAGAGGGAGGAGTCACGGGTGCAAGAGGGGGCACGCACGGGCAGCGACGCTAGGCACCGGGCTGGTCGGAGGGGAGCGCGCGGGGCCGACAGCTGCGCCATTTGGAGGCGGCACCAAGGGACCAAACCGGGCGGCGGGGCCAAGAATGGAGGGAGAGAGAGAGAGAGTAGAGTTGAGGTGAGGAAGGGATTGGTGGAGAAGAAAAGGTGAATAGAGGTGGCTGCCACGTAAGCTAAAACCAATGATGTGGTTGCCACGTAAGCCAAAACCACTAATGAAACCAGCCGAGGGTGTAATTTGATCTTGTTTTGACAATTGAGGGGTGTAAAGTGAACGGTTTTGGAGTTTAGGGGTTTTTTTTTGACTCTCACCAAAGTTCAAGGGTGTAATATGGACTTATTTCTTAAAGTTAACCTCCTGCACATTTTATTTTCAATTTTGACCCCTTTGGTCATGCCACCACTTATGGCGTGATCAAACAACACTGTCACGCCAGCCTGTATCCGGGTAATCTCTTATCACGCCACCATCCGTAGCGTGACAAAGTTGTTTGGTCACGCCACAACTAGTGGCGTGACAAAAAAGTGCTATTTTGGAGACTTATTCTGACATGTGGCAGTGTTGTTTTGTCACGCCACGGGTGGTGGCGTGACCAAAGGGGTCAGAATTGGAAATAAAGTGCGTGGGAAGTTAACTTTAAAATAAAATAAAAAAATGTTAAATAATAAAAAAAGTTCTTGATCGATCCATGACTTCCAATGCTATATATGCAGATATTTTGTTGCACGTGGCCACCAACCAAACAAGGTTTTTTTTTTAATCGAACCAAGCAGCAAAGAAGTCTTGAATGACTTGGTGTGAAAACACTGCAAAAGGAATGGTAGCGCTCTATGAATGTTAATCCATCCATTTCTCAATATAATAAGCCGAAGCCCACTCTAATAAAACACCCAAACTAATTAAACAGTTAATGAGACTTGGATGATATACAGTTCTATTAAGTGGTATTACCTCCGTTTTTTTACTTACATCCTAAAATCCATGTCATCAAACTTTCTAAAGTTTGACCACCAATTGCTTTAAAACTATTTAGATCGGCTATGTGAAAAATATATCATTAAATTTGTCATTAAAAATACTTTCATAATATTATAATTTTAGTAGTAAATTTTAATGTAAAGTTATAAAAAGTAGCAGTCAAAGTCGTATATTGGAGACCGTGAAAAGTCGAAAACGTTAAGTAAAAAAGAACAGAGGGAGTAGTTCTACTACATTCTGTCAACCTCTTTTACAACATTAAGTATGGGTAGATAGTGGAAATATTACAATAACTATACTCCTGCTATCTTTAATGGACTTACATCGTGAAATTGGCAACTTTGAATATGGGGCAAGAACTACTTTGAATGTGAGGCATCCGATGTAGTGCGCTAAATTTGTGTTGTGAATCCGATCCATATTTGATGTGGTCCATCGAACGGCCATGAACAATCTATGTACACAAAGTCGGAGGATGTAGTAGATAAATATGATTCCTCCTTTAGCTATCCATTATAAATGTTTGCCATTTTGTTAGGTCAAGGTAGTTTAGATGGTAGAAAGGCTGTGAAAGATGGCACGTGAAAGAACAGTAGTGTTGTCTCTAAATACTCCTGCACAACTCCCTGTGGGATTGTGCTTCTTGCTCCTTAATGGAGTAATTAACCGTTTTCCCTCCTATTCTACGCCTGGAGCTACGCGCGACGCACTAGCCCACGGTTCCCATTCGGAACCGGCAATAAAACCCGAATGCCAAACCCTATGATTGGCAGTAAAATGCTGAGGGAGCGCCCATACTCAGTAGTAAAAATCATACATCGGCAATAAAAGAAAATATCCCCCCTTCGCCCGGCATGGCATGCTTCATGATTTGTCTCATCCGCCTCGTTTTACTTTCGAGTTGTGATTTTTACTGCTGTGCCGAGCGAAAAAATGGTACCACAAACTACGTATGTTGTATTACTACATTTAAGGCATTGTTTTACTGTTGTTTCCTTAGTCATACACTGTTTGTTTTTTGGATTACTGTCTGTGTAGTAGTGTTTTACTGGATGTTTTGGATTTTACTACTATCCATCAACAGACGAAGACGCATTGTTGTTTTGTGAATTTCTATGTTCTAATGCGCTGCAAAGTGTCTTTTACGGCGTGTTACAAAAAAAAATTAATGGAATGTTTAGAACTCATTACGTACTTTGTCATTCTACGCGTCCTGAACTTCTCGAGGACATCAGGTAGAGGCTTGACGTTGTTGATTTTGTGGAACAACAAATAGATATCAGCTCGGTCATGTACTCACTCCCTTCTCTTGCATATGTGTTGATAACGTCGTGTGTTAGATACTATACATCTAAAAAGTTTTATTACTATAAGTTGTGAATGTAATTACTGTTTACCTGCTCGATCAGTGTCCAGAGCTTCTAACCTTTGCCATCCCAGAACTCCAAGAACTTCAAGACGAAGAACGCATAGTTATTCTCGAGGACCTGTTTCTGGGTGGTCATGTTGTACACCCTCCAATGAGCAATGGCGGGGGATTTCCCACTAGTTGCAGCTTGGAGGGCAGCACATAGGCGTGGAATGACCTTGCTACTTATTGGAACATCACTACCAGAAACCCGGTTTTTCCCGAGTGCCAAAAACACTCGGGAAATGAGGCAAAACACTCGGGAGAGAATTTCCCGAAGGCCAATACTCGCGAAAGAGCACTCGGGATAGATTAGTCAGGGTAAAAACAGTTTCCTGAGTGTTACATTCGGGAACTAGTACTTTCCCGAGTGTATATATATACACTCGGGAAACAAAAATACTCGGGAGAAAACACGCCTCAACGGCTTGTTCAATCGTAACGGAAATCTTTACCAAGTGTGGATACTTGGGAATGTACTGAAGGAAACACTCGAGATAGTTTCCAACGGTGACGGACAAAACCAGGGAAAATTGACACGTGGCCGACCTTTCCCGAGTGTATAGCAAAAATGACACTCGGGAAAGTTTCCAACGAAACTAGGGAAAATTGACATGTGGTCGACCTTTCCCGAGTGTATGGCAAAAATGACACTCGGGAAAGTTTCCGACGAAACCAGGGAAAATTGCCATGTGGTCAACCTTTCCCATGTGTCGACACTCGGGAACGTTTTGGCATAGTTCCCGAGTGTCGACACTTAGGGAATTTTTAGTCGACACTCGGGAATTTTCAGAACAGCACCGACCTATTTTTCACTAATTTTGTACATTCGATTTTGCATTTAATTTTGAACTGCACTAACAGAAAACTCAGCAATCAAATAATCCATCCATCCATTCCACAACAAGAAAAATACCACAATTCACAATATATATATATAGATCGAACAAAGGCATGATATATATAACAGTTCCCAAGCTCACAACATTCAAGTTCACATTCAAAAATATAAGCATAAGGCATGATACATATAATAGTTCCAAGTAGTAATTTCATAGTCTTATCCGTAATACATCAAACAAAAGCACATATCACTGCTACCATTTGCACAGAATTTCCTGCTTCAATCTTCTGTGCTATATTATTATGGAGGATGCGACAAAGATCACGGGGTTTCATACGTATTACTCCAGCATCATTTTGTGAGTTCTGCAGATACATCAAAACTTAATATTAGTGCCATCTTACAACAAAAGCAAGGAATTGATATTACATGAAAAGATAATTAACCTAACTATTGACAGCACATATCTGTGGTAGTAATGCTGAAATACAAATTTGGCTTGTTAAGTAGATGAAATAGCTAATGTAAAGATTAGCAAAAGAAAGATTTTTTTTTGTTAAGGCTTACTGTGTCTGTGCCATTCACTTCTATGTCGTCATAGTTATTTGTCATTGTTGTGCCATCCACTATCAGATAAAAATATCAACTATACTATCAAATGAATCACGTACAAACACATGACCATCTGCATGCATGGTACACCTAAGGTCCGAACTACGAACTAAAGAAAATAATTTTGGAGTAAGAAAACCAAGATAGAAATGTTTGTCTTCAGAACTAAAAAAGAACCAAAAGAATTAGAAACCTGTGCATGAACAATAACAAGCAAGGATGGACCCAACACTATTAGTCAGTTGTTTCTAATATAACCAATGTTTGATCATGGCATCTTACATGAGCATCAAGAATGGGCATAGGAAAGAAAACCTACACAATCATGCCTATCAGACGCACTTAGCCCGAAAGGCCTATTTTGTTGCATTGTCAAGAAGCTAGCGCATGTCCATTATATATATGCAGAAGGAGCTCCAGCTATGATCAAGGTCAAAACCCTATTTTAATAGTGCCAAGATAAGTTGCAAATTACGAATCTGCGTCAAAAAAATGCACCAGATTCCACACAGCTAGCGCAGAAAACGCCTACCTAATGAATAGGTTATTCCACAACTCAGCGTTTGTTGAATGGCATGTCCAACATGCAAATCATTTTGTGTACACAATAGTAGTTGAAAGAATGTGTGGGCAATAAGGGACAGCAAGAAAAAAACCAAACCGTTTCAGCTCTCCTTCTTGCCCTTCCATTATCTAAAAAAAATAAAAAGACTTGGTAAGCTTGTAAGTATCATTGCACACACCTAAGTTGATTTCAGTTTGATCTAGGTCATCTTTGGAATTCAGAGTTTTCGCATATCAATAGGTCTTGACTTTCCTGATTATATTTTAGCTTTACAGTAGCACGTTAAACTGTAAAATTCAAATTTAATTCTCTGTAGCTCGATAGACTAGTTGACTTTTGTTACGAGAGAAGTAAATAAAACACATCTCTTTCTATAAGGAGTTTTTGTTCCTCTGACAGAAACTTCAAATAAATAGAACATATTCTTAGTGAAGTATTTTCTTTCTACCGGTTAGAAGTAAAGGAAAATGCTTGCCATCGAAGCACTAACCATGAAATAGCAGTACAGAGTGTCAACTGAAAATAAATTAAAAATGAAAATTTTAAAGTGAAGAAAAGAGTTATTGCCATATTGGAGAGTTCTCAACGTCAAAATAGGACCAATTGCACATGGGTACGTAATGAAAGGATTAAGGATACCAAGAAGTGGCGAAACACTATGGATATAAATTCTTGGCATGGACAGGCATGATACTATGGCATACTTACAAATTATAATAGCTTGTTTTCTTGTGGTATACTTTCATGTTTATCATACATGCAAATACCTCCAAAATTTTCAACACAACAAGAAAAGATAGGTACATTTGCATGTTTTAGCACACATGCATGCATATATGCTACATCAACACAAAAATGGAGTGATGTATGTTCATGTTTGCACAAGTAGATCATGAAAATAGCAAGCACCTGGTGGTGGCCTCTCGGCGATGGACACATTCACATGATCTTCAGCATTAGCACCAACATTAACACATGCACCATCTTTAGCATTAGCACCAGAAGCAGCTGGATATACCATTGATCCCGCCGTTCCCTACATTTTCATAAGAAATCGCATTATAAGAAATTTGCAGTAGCGACTAATAATTACATTGCATGTCATTTCAATGTCTTCTGACTCAAGCACTCATAAGAGACTAACAATATAATAATTAGTATGCAGTTACTAACCGGAGTAGATAAGTTAGGCAGTGGTTCCCCCGGTGTAGGGCCATCAAGTCGTGTCTCGATCCCGAGTGCCTGCATATTTGTTTGCACATTGCCATGCATTAGCCAAGTACGGATATATATATATATTTTGCATATTACTTTGTTATTGTACTACCACGCTCCAACTAACCTGCACGAGCATTTGCTCCAACCGCTGCCTAGCCTCGATTTCCTCTTGCAGCCACGCCTCAAGCTGAAAAACCTGAGAAAATATCCCATGTGATGGTCGCGGTAGTGTTTGAAGGTGTACTTCATCCGTTGATGCAGTACTCGTGGTTCGGACCTCCGAGAGGGTTGTCGGTGTGCTAATGTAGCCGGCACCCATGAAGAAACGACCATGTTTCTTCCCCTTTTCAGCCTTGTACATAGCAGTCACGTCCAGTGGTGAATTCATTACATCGAAGTCCTCGCCATGAATCTCCTTAGCAGCCTCAGTATATGCAGCCTGTTGGACAAAATCATCAGGGAGCGAAAATCATCAGGGGCAAAATCAGCAGAAATTGTACCAAGTTGTTTGTTGCGCGCTGGTTGCATAAGGTGCCCTCCTGATCACCCCTCCTAGCATTTACATATGCCTCTACATTAGAGACAGACCTTCTACTTCTTCTTTTCCTGCACCAAAAAAAACACGGAGGTAAATAAATATGTATCTGCAACGTACAATAATCAATATGAACATGCTGACCTACCAAGTACTTCTTGTAACGAGCCATGGAGGAGCTGCCTTGATGATGTGCTGCCCCGCCCATAAACAATCTCCTCTCCCTACAGTTGCAGAGCCAGGAATTTAGCAATGGGGGTGCACACTTTAAGGTTGAAAAAAAATCTTGTACGATACATATGTAATTTCAAAAGTCAAACACAATTACACAAAAGAGTTCGAAATTAGTTAACAATGCAATACAAATAGTTCAAATAAAATCTTACATAAATAAAAGAGTCTTAAATAGCTAATGGAAATCACAATACCACACGACGCGATCTCATTCCTTGGAAGCACTTGATTATATCATCATCACTAATCTTCGAGAAGATATCTCACTCTATAAAGGTGACTAAACAATCATTCAATACTTAATTGCTAATACTATTTCTCAACTTGTTCTTCACAAGATTCATTGTCGAAAATACTCTTTCAACGTTCGTCGTTGCCACCGGTAGGAGCAATACCAATTTGAGAAGCAAGCACACCAACCTATAAATATCATGCTTTCTTGTTTCAATAAGCTTAGTAGAAAGCTCACCGAGATTCTTTAGGCCCTGAAATTTATCATCGCTTCGCATATCATCAATGAAGTTATCAAGTTGGAAAGAAAGTCTCATTAAATCTGTGCTTGAAAAATCATTGGGATAAAAGTTGGCAAGGCTAAGCACTTTGTCCCTATCATAAGAAGCAAATGAATTCAGAGAATTTAAAGCGGACATGCAAACAAGAAACTCCATATTAGCCTTGTCAAACTGATTGTCAAGCTCTTAGAGAACATTATCAATGATGCCAAGATACACTTCTCTTCTAAAATGATCATCATTTGTTTGTTTTGGGTAAAAACGTGATGATCTTCCATAAGGCACATGTCTACCATCCGGCTTAGGAACTTTGATGCCATATTTAGTTCAAAATGATGTTACCTTTTCTTGAAGAAATTCTTATCAGCCATCATACCTCATTCGTTGCATTCTATCATTAGCCAAATTAACAAGTGCTATAGTATTAATAATATCTTGGTCTCTCTTTTGTAAAAACTGAGACAACTCATCTGTGTATCTAAGTATGACAAGCATCAAGTGTGCATTGAAAACAAAGTCAAATGACTTAAAGGCTCCCACCATAGCATGTATTTTTGGCCAATAATTCTTATGTGAGGGGTCTTTTCCAAGCTGTATGAGTACTTTGCGGATTGTTGAATACATACTAATTATATGCAAAATAGTTCTATAATGAGAACCCCAAGGAGTGTCACTGGGCCTAGCTAACCCCATCTCTTGATTTAATCCCCGTCCATTTTCTATCTCACTCAATTCTAATACTTTCAAAACTTCTTGGGTTGAATTGCTGAAATTTGGTCAATGCAAATACCAATTACTCATACATATATATAGTTCAAAAAAAATTACACAAATTTTTGGGGGTGCCTGTGCACCACAGGCACCCCCCTGCCACCGCCCATGTCTCCCTAGCAGCACGAGAGGCCTCTAACCATTGTTTGTTGCACCACCTCTTTTGGGCAATCTGCTGCCATGCATCTTCACACTTCTGGGTCCACCAAGGTATTGCCTAAATTAACCAAGTGTTAAATATGAATAAAGTAGAATTGATTGTAATGAAGGACATTGTTTGTACAATTGGTTACCTGCATGTACTCCTCCAAAGTGATATGCGTTTGGCAAGCCTCGGCCGTATGAATTTCCTTTCCAAGGACTTGTGTGTGGTAATAGATCACCGCTTGGATGCGTGCTTCGTAGATCATCTGTGGGATCAGCTTCTTTACAGAATTACGTACCACTCTCCTAGAATTAGCTTCCTGTCCCTTAGCCCATCTAAACCACCACTACAATCCGGCATATATTGGAAACAAATAAATGATAATAAACCTTTGTGCATGCCAATGTAGTAAAATAAATGAACCAAATATCATTCATTCACTCAACATGTGAGGATTTAGTTAAGGTTCTCTTCCTCAAGTCCTTATTATAGTTTTTTTTGCAAGGAGCCAATGATTTATTACAAATATTCACTATCCCCTAGAATTATGATGAATTACAGAAACTAAATAACACTCACGGTTCAACAGCTCAGTTATTTAATCAAGAAAAAGATATGCATACGAAGAGGACTATTGCTCCAACTGTCTACTATTTTTGCTTCCTGACTTCCTCTACTCGTGAAAATATTACAAAAACACCAAATTAAATATATTATCATGTTCTGCACTGAGCAATGAATAAACCATATAACACAACAATCAACACGATGTTAGAAAATATAACTTTTAAATGTTTCATCAAGAAAGAGCATCAACCAACAACGAGCACACACCATCGTCATCACCAGGCTGTACATGGAGACTACCTTAGACAAGCTTAAATGCCAACTTTCTTAAAGGGGAACCACAGGAAGAACAACTGGTGAGTATTATTACTTGTGGTTGAAGAAATCTTTAGAATATTAACCAATCTTTTGCTAGCAAACATATCACAATAACAATAACAGGACAATACCTTATCCAATTGGTAGCCACCCTTCAAAAAATAAAATAACAAATAAAATGGCAGCCATGGCATTGTAGAACTATGCAGTATGCTTTGTAGTATTAGTGTGCATACCGTTTGAAACCAGCACCTAGTGTTGCCATCTTTGCTACTTTATCAAGAGTTTAGTTGTCTACATTATGTCTCTTGAATGGTTCACAACCAAGCATCTATTTACAAGGCATTGGGTCTAAAATGGAATCTGTTTTAATTTCTTTTCTAGCATTCACTAGTTAACATGTATTAACTGCCTAAGGAGCACTTTCTTACTCAGTACATGTTGGAATAATTTCCACTAGGCCTTGTCTTTTATTGATTATTCCTGCTAGATGAAATGTCTTTTTAGGGCAGGCTTCCTGTTATACACTGCTCATTAATCAAATAGGTTTCATCTTGAGTTGGTTTAGGGCGTGAATTGTATGCTTAACTCTGATCAGGTTTTGCTAATTAAGAGCTACTCACATGATCCAGGAAATGATGATTATCCAAGACAGGTAACTTATTGTTCCAGTTTCTATTAGGATGGCCATTATCTAAATGTGGAACACTTTTGTTCAGCCATGTACTCTATTCTTTTCCTTCCTATCTGGAAAGTAAGGAATACTTTTAGGACCCATCTGTAAAGTTGTTATTCTTATGGTTAACTAAATTCAACAGATCTTTCTTAAAAAAACAAATTTATCATAGCATAAATAGTTTTCTCTACATGCAACAACTGTAGTATGACTTGTTCACAGTGAAATCATCTTGCTACATGTTTGATAGTCTTTTCCTCCTCTCAGGTTGGTTGTGGTGGCAGGTTCGTAGGTCCTCGCAACCAAAAATCTTGTGTTGTAGTAGAGCCCTCTGCCTCAGGGTACTCATCCTCCTCACGCTCTTCCTCACTAGGATGATACTCATCATACACATGATCAGCACGTGAGGACTGTGGGGTAGAGGAGCCTCATCTACTAGAGGTAGACCCCCACGCTGCCTCCTCTGGGGACTATGGCTGCCCCTCTGCCTCCTCGAGGGGCCGCGGCAGCCCCTTTGCCTCCTCTAGGGGCCACGGCCGCCCCTCTGCCTCCTAGAGGGCCCGTGGCCACCCCTCTGCCTCCTCGAGGGGCCGTGGCCGCCCCTCTGCCTCCATGACATGGTGCTGCCACTTTGGAAGACAAACGTTTGCCTCGACTAGAGTATGTTGCCTCTTTGTCGCCACTCATTTTTTGGTGTCCTGAAATAAAATAAAATTAAGTAAATCAATTAATATAGCGCAATGAAGTAAGCTCATAGAAAGACGTAATATAGCGTAATAAAGTAAGCTCATACAAAAAAAATTAAAAACATGCAGCAAATAGATGGAAGACGTACAAGAAGATCATGCTTAGAAGTAGTCGTCTACAATGGGATCCTCCGCAGATGGGCCCTCTAAAAAGTCATCGTCACTATCATGAGGTGTTGACTCAACCTCATCCCCTTCAGTGCCATCAATGTCTAAGCGATTAAGTAGTTCCAAGTCCTCTTGATTGACAACCTATTCGGCATCGATTTGAATGCCATCTATGTGATCGTCCTCTTCCCCCAATTATTATTTGAAAAGTACTTGGTAGCCCATCTTCTTGAAAGAATATGTCAACACTCTTGTTGGTCTCGATGTTGTAGTCCTGCTCACTAGGGATAGGTAGTTTACCATATGGTTGCACCTTATGTACTACCCACCAATCCACTAGACTACACATAGTTTTGCATGGGTACGGGATGTAATATACTTGGGTGGCTTGTTGAGCCACAATAAATGGGTCATTGCCTAGTAGAACTGATTGACGTGCAACTTCAACTAGCCCAAGTGATGTGTCCTGTCTGAATCCCCTAAACGGATGGAACCAATGACATTTGAATAACATAAGTTTGAGAGGTTTGCTACCATGGAAATATAGTTCAATTATTTCTTCAATTACTCCATAGTATTCAATAGTTGTATTGCTCCCATCCTGCCCTATAGTCACCAATCCTCTATTAATTGTTGTTGCATTAGGCCATTCCCTCTCATGTGCTGATGTTCGAAAGCGGCACCTATTCACATCGTAGGTACTATAGGATAGCCCCCGAGTGTGGCATCCTTGAGAAACTTGCCTCAATTCACTGCTCATAGACTTGTCCTTCAAACTCTACAGCATAAATAGAATGGGTTTCATGTATTAGTTCCTCTTTACTTAGTAAATATTATATGCAAGGGGGACTAGCTAATAGGGAAGTTACTTTCTAATAGAACCAAGTCGGGAAATTTGGTTTGCAATTCCCAGCACCCTTCCTAAGAAGGGTCTCAATTTGTTTTTCAGATGGATCTCGATGTTGCTTCCACTCGCTCCTAACAAATTCCCTATAGGCAACAAGACAAGTAGATTAAAACACTCATGCATCAATTCTTGGGAAGAAATAATTGTTGCATACCTAATGTAATCATCCACTTTAGAGAGGTTAGTAAAGACATACAACATCGTAGTCAACCACTCATCTCGCGATAAAACTTTGGGAGTACCACCGCTTGAAGTGTCACCTCTTCCGGTGAAGAGGCTAAGTTGGCAATCATTTTGAGGGATGCCAATATTGTATCGTGAGGTTCGATTGTGCACCGTGCGAACATTGTCAGCAAAGTATATTGATGTGAAATGGGAAATTTCCTCAAGTATGTATGCCTCCGCTATGGATGCTTCAATACGCGATTGATTTTTTGCTTTGCCTCGTATTTCCTTTTGTTCCCTCTCAATTGGATACATCCATCGGTTTTGCACTAGTCCCCCCATCCTAGCTTCATAGGGGAGATGGAGAATCAAATGTTGCATTGGATTGAAGAAGCCAGATGGAAAGATCTTTTCCAACTTGCAAAGAAACACAGGAACTTCACGCTCCATAATTGACATCACCATGGGATCTATCTCTTTCACACATAGCTGTTGATAAAAAAAGCTCAACTCCGTCATCACTTGCCAAACACACTCGGGGACGTAGCCACGAATCATCATAGGCAAAAGGCGTTCCATGAATATGTGATAGTCATGGCTCTTTAGGCCATTGATGCGCATGGTAGCTAAATTCACTCCTCTCCTTAGATTTGTTGCATACCCATCAGGAAACTTTAGGGTCTGAAACCATTCCAAAATCTCCTTCCTCTGAACCCTGGTTAGGCAATAACTAATTCTTGGCTTCTCCCACTTGCCAGTAGCTGGCTTGTGGATCATATTCAGAGAGGGCCTGTTGCAAAGCTCCTCCTGATCAAGGCGAGCCTTGACATTGTCCTTCGTCTTGTCTGGAATGTCAAAGAATGTGCAAAATATGGCCTCTACAACATTCTTCTCATTATGCATTACATCTATGTTATGGGGAATAATGAGCTCATGGAAGTATGGTAGCCGCCACAAGCTTGGAATGTGAGTCCAATTGTGCTCCTCGCCATATTTCTCGAATCCATCGCCATCATCAAGAGGCTTCAGAGCATCTAGCCATGCACCAACCTCCTCACCTGCCAGACGATGTGGTGGTCCACTACAGACAGCAATATTGGCCCTAAATCCATTTGTGTCACTTCTGAATTCATGGTCAATTGGAAGGAATTGACGATGACAATCGAAGGAGTGCTTGCGACCATGCTTTAGCCAATAGCCACGCAACGTCTCCCTGCAGATTGGGCATGTCATCTTCCCATGTACACACCACCCACAGAATATCTCGTACGCCAGGAAGTCATGCATGGATGTGTGGTACATGACCCGCATGGTGAAGTTATGTTTCAATGCCCGATCATATGTTACTATGCCTTATTCCCAAGCATGTAACAATTCATCCACCACCGGCTCCATGAATACACTCATATTCTTCCCTAGGTATTCAGGACCAGGGATGATCAAGGAAAGGAATATGTTCTACTTCTGCATGTAAACGTCGGGTGGGAGGTTAAGGGGAATGACAAACACATGCCAACATCTGTATGGCGCAACCCCCATACCAAATGGGTCAAACTCATTAGTTGCAATTGCAATTCGAACGTTCTAAGGTTCCGTGGAAAACTCTACATAGTCTCGGTCAAATTGCTTCCATGCTTCACCATCAGGTGGGTGGACCATCTTGTCATCATGGTACCGACGACCATACTTGTGCCATATCATTTGTTTGGCAGAAACCTCAGACATGTATAACCATTGGATTCGTGGCACAAATGGTAGATAGTAAAGTATTTTTCTGCCAATAGGAAGTTGCCTCTTCTGACCATCACCGGAGTCAACCTCAACAAACCTAGACTCACCACACTTATCACAGTGATCTTTGTCCACATTCTCATTCCTAAATAGCATGCAATGATTTGGACAAACATCTATCTTCTCATATGGCATATTTAGTGCGCTTATCAATTTCTTGGCCTCATACAAGTTAGCGAGCAGTTTGTGACCATCTGGGAGAAGGGTGCTAAACACGCTTAAGAATGCATCAAAGCAAGCAATGCTTATGCTGAACTGGGACTTGACAGCAAGTAGTTGTGTGATGGCATCTAGTTGGGACACATGTGTTTGCCCATGAAGTGGCTAACTCGCTGCGAGCAACATATAAAGAAAGCCCTTGTTGTAGGCTCCGGTTCTTCCTCTACAAGTGGCACATATGCATCACGCACATCATCTAGCATGCCTTCTATCCTACTCTCATTGTGGCCGCCATCGTCTGTTTCTTCCCTTAGCACATCTGATCTCCTACATTGTGACTCGCCATGATAGACCCACACGATATAGCCTGGCCTAAATCCGTACTTGCACAAGTGTGCGGTCATTGTTGCCCTCAATTGTGGCCGTGTGTACAAACAACGAGAACAAGGACACAACACACCCCGTCCATTACTCCTAGCAAATGCTCGATCCACAAAATTAGTCATCTTTTCCATCCATTCTTGGCTACAATCACCCATCTCTCTACACCCAGTGTACATCCAACTACGATCCTTAGCCATCTTAGTATGCAAAACATAATGTGTATTTTAATCCAACTTGTTATTTATGTCAAAAATTACAACTATAGAGCGAACTAGAAGCTACTATAGGATACATGCCCTATATATGTACACTATAACAGATTAACATGAAGACAATATAAATGATCAACGGATTCTACATAAGAAAGAAACATCAAGAATACAATCACACCTGAGAAGAAGAGGTTCAATCAGAGGCCAGGATCCTACCCCAAAGATCTCAGCTTTTCTTCATGATGACCAAATCTGGGTACTTAAAACACTGCACAGACATGCAGGGAAAAGAAGAGGTCAATAACAGGTAGCTGGATTTATGGTTCGGTGAATGCTTGAAGTAAAGTTAACTAAGTATATATGTATGTAACATATATGTTCTTGAAAGAAAAGAAACATGTCAATGCAAGAATATATGCATGTTAATTAACATATATGTTTTATCTTGTCTTATATATGCTGGCTCTATTTCGATATTAGGTACAAGGTCTAATCATTCTCTGGATAATTAACAATTGACATGAGGAGGCTAAAAAGGCACTACTTGATTGTACATTATGGGATCATATAATGTCTTATTAATATTGTCCTATCCTTTGTCTTTCTGATCAACTGGTTGTTTCTCTTGGATTGATCATCTATTGATTGACCAGAAAACATCTAGTAGTTGTTTGAATCAAGTTCTTATTCTATCATAAATAACTTCACCAGACTAACACATTGTTTGTATTCTTCTTCAAATTAAATATGATATAAGTCTAATGCTAACAATAACTCTTTCATTTATGAGAATTATAGCTAGAGACTAGTTTGTACTAATATGGTGAAACTTATAGTCCTAAAGAGGATATGTAGTGATATATACCTTCCCAAATGGGGAGACAAGTTGGTGAAGGGTAGTTATTCTATCCCCTAGCTTCTCCTTCCTCACCTGATGCAAAAAGAACAAACAAAACTTACTAAAAATGCCACCATTCTGACCCCTACCTATCTCACCTTCTCTCTCACCCCACAATGATTCCATGCCTGTCCATTTCAGCATGCATGCTTCAATGCTAGATTGCTCTGAACGCCTAGCCCATGCTCATTGAGAGAGAGAGAGAGAGGACCTTAACAGTAGATTGGACTGGGGAGGGTTCTTGGGTCCTAGCCTTCTTGAAAGCTGCTCCAGATGTTGTGCTGATGCACTAGGGCAAGCACAAAAGGATGGAACAAATTAAGTTACTAAACTTTCAATTCCACAAACTTAACTAATCATCAACATGGTTTGAATTTCCATCTTACTTCCAAGTGAAACTTCCATAGTTAGCCACTAAGTTATTAATCTCTCTCTCTCTCTATCTAAAAGGAGTGCTTAAACAAGACTCTTCAGTAAATGATAAACATGGGCACATCTAAAAGCTACCATGCATATGCACATTAAAAAGCCAAAGGAAATGTTAATTAGGTCTACACCTTAATCAGTTAGGCAGAGACCAGAGATAGATGATCATGAGAAGCTTGTTGTTTTATCTTGTCTTGTCCACTATCAAGGACATGATAACACAAGTTAGGTTTCATTGGCAAGTACAGTGCATATGTGGAGGACCATCTGGATGATCACACTAGTCTCACTAATAAGTAATTTAGTACATTATCAGTAAAAAAGTAGTAATTCAGTACATTTACCACATGGCTACATGTAGAGTTGCCTTCTTCCATTTGTTTCTCTTCCCATGTGTTGCTTGAGCCAGGGGTAAGCTCGCTCTATTTGTCAACATTCAAACTGATGATTTCAACGAATCAATGACACCTTGCGTGACAAACAAACCAATGCGAGTCCTATATTTGCGAACTTCACAAGCTAGAAGCTAGTATCTTTGCTAGTAATAACGACAACACAATATGATAGTATTTGTAAGGCACACATCACACAGCCACTCCCTGGCACATACATACACATACATACGACCAACATACTATTGGCACTAATTCTATAAATATTCATCGATAAAATCATCTTGCAACCTAATAACCAAAACAGATGACCTGATGCAATCATTCATGCACACCTTAAGGGCAAAAGACTAGTTCACTAACCAAAAGATACTACCTGCTGAGTGGGAGCAGGAGGAGCGACAGCACCGGAGGCAGCGGAGGAGTAGGAGACGGCGGATGCGATGGATCGGTGAGGGAGAAGGAGGATGAGGACGGGGAGGTAGTGGGGTTGGGTGGAGGAGGGGCCAGTGGGGTCGAGCGGAGGAGGGAGGCAACGGGATCTGCAGTAGTGGAGGAGGGGGCGGCGGGATCGAGTGTGGTGGCAAGAGACGAGGGGGGAGGCGTCGGGTGCAGCGGCGGTAGACGAGGAGGCGGTGGAGGAGGGGGAGATGGCTGCGGTGGCGGCGGAGGCGGTGGAGCATCGAGGGAAGGCGGCGGAGGCAGTGGAAGAGGAAGAAGAGGAGGCGGTGCCGATTTCACTACATGAGACGGCTGCAGAGGCAGTGGAGGAGGGGGAGACGGCGGCGGTGAAGGCGGTGGAGGAAGAGGACGATGGGGAGGCAGCGTCGATCGTGGAGGTGGGGGAGGAGACGAGGGGGTGGCATCGGGTGCGGCAGCGGCAGACGAGGAGGTGACGGTGATTTTAGTGCATGAGACGGCTGCAGCGGCAGTGGAGGAGGGGGAGATGGTGGCGGCGGAGGCGGTGGAGGAAGAGGAGGACGGGGAGGCGGCGCTAGTCGCGGAGGTTGGGGAGGAGAGGGGAGCAGCAGTGGAGGAGGTGAGTATTGAGGATTTGCTGTACGGGGGGTTAGACTTGGCTCGATTTCGTTGGGGCAACGAAAAAATAGGCGCGTGGTGGGGGAAAAATGGCAGTACTAAATTATTTGCTCCTGAGTGTTTTTAACGGACAGACACTCGGGGAATTAGTTGTCCCCGTTGAGAATGCGATGGTTTGCTATTTTGGAGTGGCTCCCGTCTTAATCTCCCGAGTGTCCAATGGGGCACTCGGGAAAGTATTGTTTCCCGAGTGTTTTATTACTTCCCCGAGTGCCCGATTAAACACTCAGGACTATACTGAGTGTTTTATTCCAGACACTCGGGAAACTTACAAGCACTCGAGAACTTAGCCGTTTCTGGTAGTGCATGATTGTCGGACAGTTTTGTGCAGTTTTTGTTGTAGTCATTGTAGTCCAACACTTCAATGCGTTTCTGCCCAATGTTGAAGCAGTAAACAGACCAGTGTAGTTGTGTAGAAGGGGAAAAAAAGATCTTCCATCCAAATTTTTTTCGGTTAGACATGTCCACAAATTACTAGGAGAGGAATGTGATTTACTTGAAGGTTCATCTGAATTTACTAGACATCGCACCATATTTATTGGCAAAAAAAATACACCCCAAAATGCAAAAAAAAAAATTGATCACCAATTATACACTTACTATAAGGGATACACAGATTTATTGTAACAAGAATGTCATGAATAAATGCATTCTAACTGGGAGCATATGAAAGGTAAAATTACTTAACAATTTTACGCGCGTGATGTCCACCCCCCATATGTTCCTTCAGTTGTACTGCTCGTTTTTAACGTACACCTTGATATTTAGCAGTTTCTATCGAAAAGCAGACATCGTGTCATTATTATTATTTGACGAATATTGTAGGGGAGGCCCCAACAGAAATATATTAAAAATAAGGGGATATGTACAAAGCGGATAGAAATACAACCCTAAAAAGAATGTACAAAGCGGATAGAAATACAACCCTAAAAAGAAACAAGGGTCATCTTAAGGAATCTAGCCAGTTACTGAGGTTTGATTTTTCAGGTTCCTTCACTCTAAACAAAAGTAGAGTGATATCATTGCGGAACTGGACCTACCAGTGATCAAAAGTGGAGTTGATATTCTAAAAATATATATAACATTGCGTTGCTTCCAAATGTTCCAAGATGCAATGATGAAAATATCCATAAATAATGGTTGATGAAAAGAGTGGCACACATTTTGAATATGGAGATGAACATCTGATTCCCTCTCCAAACGATATTCAAGTAGTGCCAGCATGTATTGCTAAATGAGCAATAAAAAATAGGTGAGTCAAGGTCTCTTCAACCTGATTTGAACAAAGTACACAATTGTAATTGCCTTGGATAGTATCCTATCTTCTTTGTAGCATATTTTTAGTATTAAGTCGATCTGATAGCAAAAGCCAAGCAAAGACTTTGTATTTCATGATGCCTTTGCTCTTCCAAATCCATAGGAAGGGGCGTGGTACTTGGAGATGTTGAAAGAATAATCTGTAATATTTGTGAGAGAAATAAGTGTTATTTCCCTAGATATAAGTCCACACATCATTGGCACCTGTGGAGAGATTGATTTGTGTTATCAAAAGTTGTAGCTGTTGATATTCCTGATATGCTTGAACTGATAAAGGAATATTGTATAGTTGTGAGAGCTCATGAATATAGATGTAGCTACTAACCGAGGAATCTCTATCCTTTGTAAAAGAGTACAATCTCAGGAACAAGTGTTGATACGGGGTCACCCGGTCTTCTCGACGTAGGATCAAATACTCATGTGCAGCCTCTTGAATCGTAGTGATCTTCCATTGCCCGTATAAAGATTAGCACTCTATAATTCGCAGGAACTCACACGCTAATTTCACCTACCACCAAAGTGAAATATATCGTGTGATGCGACAATGGGTGTCCCAATCTTTCGATGAGAACAATAACTTGATTTTGGTGGAGACGACTCTCATGATTCGGCTACCAATCACACATGACCAATAAGCCTGGCAATCGCTGAACCAACTCTGAGATTGTTATCGATCTTGCTAGAAGCACGATCGACCTGACCACGAAGGTCTATTCCTGAATGCAATCGAAGAACACGCAATAACAAGATAATAAGCAATCTAAAATTGCAAATAAGATTGAAATACTCAATAATGTGGGATTCCAAAGTGGTATTCAAGGTTGATCTAGTCAACACAAGCTAATACACGAAGTTGCAATGTAGCTAACTTTAAACTCAACGAAATCCAAGGAAAACTAGAGAGGTGCGGCCTCCTGAAATAGGGTGGGGGCAGCCACACATAGCATGAGATAGGGGAGGTGGTACTACTGTCCATGTGAACAGTGCAGCTCCCTAGGTGGCCGGCCAACATATGGGCCTAATCCGGTACGATTACAAGGCCCAAATAGGTGATGCAGTACTTTCTTTTGGCGATTGCGGTGGGAACAAAAGGAATTTAGAGGTGAGACTAGATCTATTGGAAAGAGAACTAGATAAGCTTTCCATCAAGTACTCGTGGACCTTAAGCGGACTCTTTACGTGAAAGTTATCCACATTTGAACTCGATGTTGTCTTCAGAGGCTGATTTGGATTCCAAAATGGGTCCAGCTCGAACTCTTGCTTGTCTTGGACCAAAAGTGACGTGGTGCTGATAATTTAAGTGAAGAATATGAGCTCTTGTAATTGGAATAGCAAGCATAGAAAATATGGTTGTATCCATAGGGATCATGTGCTCATCATCGTGCTCCCAATTCCTAGTGGATAGATTGAACGATCTTGATTGGAACTCCCAATTCCCCCCTCATGTTGGTTCGGCCAACATGGAAGAAACAAGAGCAATATGCTATATTTTTTATTAAATGTGGTCTAACCCAAAAGGGCACGAATACATGGGTTTGTATGACCCCTAGGGTCGGCCAAAAGTCATCCAAACTGACTCCAACTCATCCCTACTTGTATTGGACTCAAACTCACACAGAAAGAAAACCTAAATATACAGTGGTCACAATATTTTGGTCATAGAAGTGCAACCATAAGGTTTCTATCACATCCCCAGATTAATAAAGAGAATTACTATGCATCTCATGAGCATGCATCATTGTTTTCAAGAATTTGCATTATTTATTGCACTTGAAAAATCTTAAACAAAGTTAAACCTACAACTCAATTAAAAGCTCCAAAAGAAAAACAAGAACAGAAACTCTTGTTCATCTTTTGGAAATAATTTATTCAAATACTAGAACAATTATAAAGAATTAATACAATTTTTCCCAAATTTTTGGGACTGGTTTAAACCCTAAGAAAATTCAAACACAATTTAATGACCTACATTAAGTTTGAATTTAAATTATACACATTATGTCATGAACAGTAGTTTTCAATAATTTTTATGGATACTAGACCTTTCCAGGAACCCCTGTGATTTATTTCACATTTTTAGAAAATTTATTTCTATTTTTAGCACCTTGGTCAAAGTGGAGAAACCATTTTAATTCTCAGTCAAACCCTTAGACCTAACCGGCTGCACTATTCCTTGGGCTCGAGTCCGACCCGGCAAACCGACTCGACCCAACCACCTAAGTGCTCAGCGCGTGAGCCTTCTGATCAGAAATCAATGGCCCAGATTGCGTAACCCTTCGGCCCAATCCGGACGTTCACGCTTAATGTTGACCGTTCGATCAAGATCCAATGGTCCGCGTGAACTCACTTAATGCGAGCTCTCGTGTGCGTGTTGAGACGCTAACAAAGAGGGCCCACTCGTCAGGTCCATCTCCCACCTCTCGCTGACGCTCGCGCAGGAGTCCCTCGCCACGCGGCCGGCGATTCCTTTCGCGCTCCGTCGACGCCATCAATTCACCACGTCCGTTGGCCACTCCTGGAGCTTCCTCATCTAACGCCGCCTCCACTCCATCCATTTCCCAGGGATAATACCCCCTCTACACCTTCAACTGAGCTCACTTCTCCTCTGTTGACCGAGGAGAGGGAGGCTGGCTTGAGCTCATCTCTCAGTAAGCTTCCACTGGGTGGTAGCCCTAGACTCCATGTTCAACGCCCTCTCCATTTTTTCTAAGCTCAACTCTTGTCTTTGCTTGTTGCATCTGTTTCATCTTCGTGCTCCGGTTCACGTCAAAAGCGCGCACCCGAGGACCTCACCTTGTCATCCTCGACTCCGGTGAGTATTATCCTTCCGTTTTTGCGTCACATTGTGCCTCTTTACTTAGTAATCAAAACCCCTCAACTTATTTCACCAATGCACGACAGGGTTTCGTTGATTTGAAGAAATCGTTCTTTCGGCCTTAGGACCAACCCTTCGTCTCGTACTTTGCTCCGGTAAGGTATTTGTCAATTCCTTGGTTCCTCAGCATCCTCTTATGGTCCTTAATCCTTTCCGCCCATTCACTCCCTATTATTCTGCTCAGGGACTCCTCTCCTCGTTGAAGCTCATCGCCGCCATCTTCTTCTCCTACACGACAAAGGTTCTCACCGCTCTAGGTTTCCCCGAGCGCTCACCTCCGCTAAGGTAACCCCCTAGTAGCCCCTAGATGCCTTGGCACCCACTTACCTGGACGCTGCGGAGCTCTTATAGCTGTTTGCATGTTGACCTTTGTTGTGCCGCCGCTTAGCTCCGGCTAGCCGCTGGTACCAGCCACCTCTGGTGTCACCACCACCACCCATAGGTCGCAAAGACTAATCGGTTATCGCAGCCTTGGCCGGCTCCGCCGTGGCGCGTAAGCGCCGGTGAGCCGCCGAACAGCATGCTGAGGGCGTTGTCGGACGCCGATCGCGTCTTGCAGCAAAATCATTAAGCGTTAATGGTAATGATTAGCATTAACTGATGTCTTAACCATCTTAATGGGTCACCTACATGTGGGCCATTGCCCAGAAAACGGCGGAGTTAAACCAAAAATGAAGTTCAGCTGACAAGTGGGCCCAGCCCTTAAACCCCATGCACCATGCGCGTGTCGGTGGACCTGGTCCACTGAACTGTGTCACTAACGGCGGGACCCACATGTCAGTTCAGTATTTAGAATCTGAGTTAAATTGGAAAATGCACTATTCACAGGGTCCGCTGGTCAGTGACCACGGCTAGAATAGCTCTTGGTAAGAGTAACCTTTGTCCCACTACTGTTGTACAAATTTTGCCAAATAATTAAATTACATGAACAGTAACCGAGTTGATTTAATCTGGATTTTCCTGAAAGCTTATTTTCAAACCTTAATAATCGCACATACTAACTCAAAATGGAATAATTCTTTCACCTAAATTCATCTAAAATCATGACTTAGCTACTGTAGAAAAATCATGCATTTTGAGCATTTTGAATTTTGAGGTATTTCTCGATGTTTATTCGGTATTGTATTTATATAGATTCCGAGCCTATCGATATTGATCTATACGCTACTGAGGGAGAGCAACTAAGCTTCCAGCAAGGCAAGCATCATTTGAACTTTCTTTTGCATCATATTTGATCCCAGTTTTGTTAAGTCAGTGCAATGATAATTGCTTGCATGCTATTTTGATAATGTCGCTATTTTTGTGATGAGTAGATTATAGTTATCTCCTATTCATTGAGGTTAGTCTTGAATTATTCCAGTACCACATGCTTGAGTTAGGATGTTTGAGTTATATTGTCCGGGTTTGCTTAGTCATGCAAGTCTAGAACCGGTTGCTGATTGTCGGGAATAACCCGACAATTATGGGATAAACACAACTATCTTTATATGCTTTTGTTTTAGATCTTTGTATCTATTTTATGAGTTAAATTTTGTCATTTTAAATGAGCTTTTGGTCTGGACAAGTGATGGTTAGTGATGGTGTCTTTGTGCACGAGCTTGGGTAAGTGTTTGACTTGTCTGGACAATTAAGGACCGAACTTTGGTAACATCTTTGATTCAACTAAAACTTGTGCTTCCACACGTGGTGTATGGGCACTGCTTGGTTAAGTAAGGGGTTGGTGTTGTTGAGTTGATGACTGGTGGTGTGAGGACGTATATGTGTTCCATCGCTTATATGTTTCGTAGGGTGCCGATTGCAATTTTTTAATGTGCGGGTGAGCACTATTTAAGCTTTATTAATTAGGTCGGTATTCCCGGCACAACTTGCGTGCCCATTTGGTTAGTAGGCGATATAACCTACCCTAAGTGGGATTTCGTCGCGCATGGGTGATTCAACTCAATAATGTCGACTTGCTGAAAAATACTGAGTCTTGGTTTACCTGGCCGGCATACCTTAGGAAGTATGCTATTTTCGGAGGCATACGGGCTAATCAAGTCATGTGGGTAAAGTAGTACACCCTTGCAGGGTATAATTCTATTTGAATAGCCGTGTCCACGGTTATGGACGACCACTTGAGTTACATGGTTGCTATTGTTAGAGTTGGAATTAAAATTTGTGGTTATAACTTGGTATTCGTCATGAATGGGACGTTCGGGTATTTTGTTGTATCAAAGTGGACAGCCACTTTGTTATTTGTTTGATTTATTGGTTATTCAATTTATTACTTATTCACATACTTTACTTCTACTTCAAATCTGATTTCGAAATGGCACTTGAAAAACTAGTATGTGTAGGTTGTAAATTATTGCGTCTCTTTTGCAAAACTAAGCCAATATGAGCCATCCGTTGGAACAACCTCTAGCATAACTAATTTTTATTTGTGTAAGACTTGTGAGTACCTTTGTACTCAACTCGGTTGCTGCAATTTCAGGTGAGGAAGGGTATGAGCCCGTTGAGCTTGTTAGCGCCGATTTTGGCGACGTTGACGAGTAATGCTGTCATTTAACTCCCAGTCGGTTGCCGATGGGATATGGGCATACCACTGCTAGTCTTTTGGTTTATTTACTTGTTTCTGCTGCTACTTAATACTCTTATTTGAATTTGGCCGGTCGGCCGTTTGTAATAGTTGTAGACTTTAACTATTACGTTGTATATCTTTTGGACTATTAATGTATGATTGTTGTATGGATGTGATCAATGTTGTATGAGAGTATGAGCATATTGGTCGTTGATCTTAGGAGCCAATATGAGTTTATGCTCGCTGTTCGTGGCTTCCCATTTAACACACTAAGTGTAGTGCTTGGCTTGTTGGAGAACCGACAATCATGTAGTGCTTTCAGAGAGAGGAAGCGTAGCATGATCGTTGGGGCTCTAGTTTGCAGTTAAGCCTCTCACTTAGATGGAGTTAAGTTGGAATCCATTTACTTGAGGTCCAGAGTTATGTCCATAAGACCATGCTTAGTCTCGGTCTTAAGGAGATAACTCGGGGTCCTCACAAATATGGTATCGAGCCATCTTGATGTAGGTTAGAGATAGCATGAGCGTTAAGTTTAGCAAGTCCCTTGGTCAAAATATTTTCAAGTTATCAAAATTACTTCAGAAAGTTTAAGTTAGGAATATCTTTTATTCCTCATCCATCTTAGTATCATTCCTTACCTTATTCTGGTTTTGATTTGCAAAACTAACTTACCTTGCCCTTCTTGTCCTTTAGATGAACCCTCAATACTTGTTCGGGAGACTCAAGCTGAAAATGTGGGAGGATACCCGGAGTTACTAAGAGATACGATGTGGAGGGAAAATTTCACCTACAAGCCGACGTACTCCATTTATCGACGAGACCGAGGGCCAGGAATGGAGGAGTACCTGGCCGTGGTGGACATCATTGCTAGGCGTATTACAGGAAGCATACCATACCGACTTCAAGCACGTGGTACTTCTGAGGCCATGGCGCTGCAGGAAGTGGCTCGAGTGGCCATGAGTCGCCTTCGTTATGATTTAACAGAGCTGTCTCAGCCGCCATACGACCATTTCCCCATGCAAGCGCATGTTAGGGAAGTGAGCAGGTTCGGTTCGGGGAGGATCCCCAAGTACGACAATTTGCGAGACTAGTGCACATTATGGACCTGATGCATCGTTGCACCGTGCGTGAGTTGTGGGAGACGCGGCGTCGTCTCATCGTAGCTCAGGAGCACCTACGGCTCATGCATGACATGAGGCTATTCATACTGATGTGCTGTATGGCTCTAATGTGATCTCCCCATATCTTTCTACGCCACCAGAGTATTGCCTTCCCATAGTAGAAGGCCATATTAACAGCATAGGATCACCTTTGCGCCTCCCTAACCTAGGGGACCCCAACGATACAGGATCCCCTGGATGTCGTCTACTTGACGAGTTTCCGGTGAACTTTGACCGGAACAATATTTAGGATATTAGGATAGTAAGCTCGTTGTCCTGTCATGTGTTCAGCATTGCATGTATCTTTAAAATTCTTGTAATAGCCTAGTAGTTGTTGGAACCTTCGTGTTTATTTGCAAGAACTTTTATTCCGGGCAGTTACCATTCACCTACAGGCTAATATCAATGTAATTGTACTGGAACCCTTTGAATTGTTTTAATGGATCTTGTACTGGCCTTAGTGCCTATGTACCCCCATTTGGTGTTGAGTTCTTGTGTATCTTTGGTATATATATCATTATGCATGCTTAGTTAAGTAATGACTTTTTATATTGTCTAACCATCCATGTCACCGTAGGATGACAGGTCCCAACACTCGTTCGAGAGCTCACCATGATGAGGGATCTCCATCCCGAGGACCTCTTTCTGCTGCAGTGGGTTGTAACATCACAAATTTCCTGAGTTTTTGAAAATTTTCAAAACTTTAAAAAGGTAACCATTTGATTTTATTTTGCCAAAGCTTAACTTGTAATTTAGAATTTTAAAAGTGATTTAATTTGAATTAATTAAAACTTGAACTAATTCAAGTTGGTTTAGTTGAGTTTTGTTGGATTTTAACGTTGGTTTTTCCTTTTGCCTTATGTTAAAAATAATTATTTGCAAAAATTAAAAGCAATAGTTAAGCTGAAAATATTTTTACTAAGTTCTAAATAATTCAAGGGACTTCTACCAATTTTCCTAGAATTTTTGGACGGCTTTAACTATTTTCTAAAAATGCTTTTGATTTTCTGGCCTTTATTTTAATAGAAAAATCCCTAAAAACCCTCCCTTGGCTTTGAGCCGAATTTCTTCGGCCCATTTCCGCTTTCGCCAAAGCGGCCCGCTCACATGCGCGCAGCGCCCCCCCCTCCCCCCGCCTTGATCGGCGACCGTCTGATTTAGATCGGACGACCTGTGTCCCCGCGTCCTTCCCCACTACCGCTGATGTGTGGGCCCGCCTTGTTAGCGCCACTTCGGGTCATCTTCTTTCACCGCACCGCGCCACTCCCTCGCCATGCCCTAGAGGCCCTATCCCGTCCCGTCCCGTCGCGCCGCCCATCCCCGCCTCCGCCGCGCCCGTGCGCCTCGCTTTTCCCCCTCCTCCGCGCGATAAAGCCTTCACCCGCCGCTCGCCATTAAAGCTGACCTCCTCCTCTCCGCCTCCTCCTCCTCGACCTCCTCCCCCCACTCACTCTCCCTCTCTCGCCGTCTTTGAGCCGGATTTCGCAAAGAGCCACCGCCGATCAGGAAGCTTCGCCGGCCGATTCTTGCCCTCTGACCTCCTCCCAGATCGACCTTGCCTCCGGTTCGACGATCATTGAAGCTTCCCGGCGCACCTCCTTCACAAGAGCCCCGCCAGAACCCCGCCGCCGCCTCCACCGCTCTTTGTCCTCATTGCCGGTCTCCCCGTGCCGCCGCGTCCTCGAGACCGTGCACACCAGAACCCCCTTCTCTCCCTCGTTCTTTTGGTACCACCCTCGCTCATCGTCGTGGCGCGTAGCGCCGGCGACCTTGGGAACCCGTGCGCCGCTTCCTCGCCGACGTGACGTGGCCGCCACTCTGAGCCAGTCGTACGCCACGCCACTTTTTGTCGATGTGGCGATCGAATTCCGGCGTCGCTTTTCCAATCTTTTCCCATTGAAAAATAATTCAGCCGAAAATAAAACCTCAGGGCTGACGTCAGCTGGCGCAGTAAATCGATTTTCCTTTTGAAAAATAATTCGAAAAATCCCTTTTTCTTGATTTTATGCAATTTCCTATCTTCTTTTGGCCATAACTTCTTCATTCGAACTCCAATTCGAGTTATTCAAATTTCTAAATTCATTACCTTCCTATTAATATTTATTTGGTATTTATTTGAATTTTATTTGGAGTTGTTTTATTTATTTAGCTTTGTTCGCATGTATAGATTCCGGTGTTTCAAACGACTTTGTAGACTCGACGACTGAAGCACCTCTACTCTTCAACGAAGGCAAGTCGTAGACCTTTGATCATATTGAACCCATCTTTATAAAAGTATATTGTTTGATATAAACATGCATTGCTAATTTTATAATAAACGGTTTCGGGAATTAGTTAATTACCTAATTGCCATTATGCCTCCTTGATAATTTGTGAACGACATGTATCCTTGAATGACATAAACACTTGGACACCCTAGGATGGATTATTTTAGTTGGACATAATTATACTACCAACATGGGTATCGTGTTTGCTTAGCCATGCTTTGGTAGACGTCGGTCTCGCCATGAATCATTCAATATTTGTTCACCCCTCAACAAGACCTAAGACGCGTGGCTTGTGTAGTAGCGGCCAGTGTTGCTGATTAAAATGAAGTGTGGTCCTGTGTGAGACCACAACATTTGTTGTGACCTTAACTAAAATTTGTGGTACCAGGACTGGGTTGGTCCTTTGGCCGGGTTGAACCCAACAATGATTGAATTTGACTAAAGGAATTATGGAACCGTGGCGGAGCCACTTTTCATAAAAGATGTTGTGCCATGACTAGGGTGGTCATTTGGCCGGGTTGAATGAAAATGATTTATGCTCGGACGAGTGGGTGGTGGAAAAGGGTGGGTGCGTAAGCACATTTGGAATGCGGAAACGTCTCATCTGAGCACCAACTAAGGACTTAACCTTAAACCATTGATCTGGGCCTTAACCGTACAACCACATGTCTAGATTGGGATAGACCTAGCTGAGTAATTAGCAATATTTTGGTTTGGTTCTGTTCTGGTTGATTATGGTGCAAGAGGGGGCCCGTAACGGTAACCCCTTAGCAAGCAGAACCGAGTCAAAACAGAACTTTGTAAAAGCCTTGTCACGTGCTCTAGACTGCTTACCTAAGGAAGTGAGCGGTGGCATAGATATATGCCGAACAAACTAGAGAATTCGTGTCTTGTGGGTCAAGCTGTACAACCTCTGCAGAGTGTAAAACTATTCAAATAGCCGTGTCCCCGGTTATGGACATGCCTGGTGATTTCACGCAAAGGGTAGATTTTCTTGAAATGTTGAAATGGGTTGTCCGAATCTTGTAGATGGTTGTGGTTGATGGTTGTTTCAAAGAAAATTGTTTATTTACGAATTAATATTTTAAATTCTGCCTTGCAATCTACTTACTGTATTTAATTTTAAATATTGCTTTCTGCAAAATAGCCATAAAGCTATCCTTGTCAAGCCTTGCATGAATACTATTTGCATACATTTCCCTGCGACTTTGTAACATCCCAATTTTTCTGAGCTTTGAAAATATTTTAAATAGTTGGTAGGAGAAAATTTACCAGTTTGATTTTATTTGAATTTAATTAAAAAGCTTAAACATGCACTTTGTACATCAAAATAATTTAATATGATTAAAGTCAACATAAATAATGGTCAAAACTATTTTATTTGGATCCTTTGGGCTTGGATATATTTTCCAGATTTTTCTGGAATTTTTCCAAGTTAATTTGCTATTTTCTATTGCTTATTTGAATTTATGGTATTTTCAAAAAAGGAAAAACATTAGAAATCTCGAAAAACTCTCTGGTCAATTCCTCCGACCCGATCTGTGTAGCCAGACCGTCCCACATAGCCCTTGCATGGCCCCCACCGTTGGATCAGGGTTGAACGCTCGGATCAGATCACCAAACGCACCCACCACTTTATTTCTCTGACCCGTGGGACCGCCAAGTGTGTCATCCTCCTCCCGGTTGCTTTCTCTCGCAGGAACCAAATCCTCCATTGAACTCTTGGCTCGTCCGACAACGGAACTCTTTCAACTAAACCGCCCCGGTTTTGTTATCAGATCCTATCTCTATCTTTTCCCGTATCCAAATCCAGCCGAATCATATCTTTAATCAGTTGCTATCTCTAAGAATCCCGGATTCCCCTCTCGTGTTCTTCACGGATTCGTTTTGGGCGTTTCCTAATCCGGCATGCCCCGACCCTATAAAAAGGCCCCTAGGGTTCGCCCTTGCCTCCTCATCCCAAAGCCCCACCCGGTTCCTCTCCTAAAGCTCCGTCGCTGCCGCAATTTGGAGTTTAGGTTTGGTGAGCCGCAGCCCAATTCTCCAAAATTCATCGCCGCCGATCGTGCTCTGCCCCCGTGACCTGCACCACGGCCTTCCCCGTCATCAGAGCTTCCTCGAGGGCCCACCCTTTGCTCCGGAGCTTCATTGGTGCCCGTTCCCGACAACCGCCGTGTTCGTCCTCCGCTCCAGCGACGATTCCGGCCACCTCCGTCACTCTCCGGTGCCAAGGAAGGTACCCCCAGCTGCGCAATAGCCTCCATGACCCTCTGCACACATCCGTTGCCGGTGCTGCGCCACCGCTCACCGTTGTCGGCCACAACCGAGGCCTTCATCGTCGATCTGACGTCATCAGTGATGTGGCCACCCCGTGTCCAGCCAGATCAGCAGCCGCATCACCATCTCAGCCGACGTGTCGCTGAGTCAGCACCCACGTGTCCAGCCCACCATCTATTCCCGATCCAATCTTCGGTAGACTTGGTCCACAAACACCCAGTCACTTCCAAGTGGGACCCACCTATCCGGTGGATTTCTTTTTTTTCTTTCCGGTGGAAAATCCCTCACTGACGTCAGCCGACATCATTATTCCGATCTTCTGTTAAAGAATAATTCGGGATAATCCAATATTAGGTTTTCTTTAGATTTCAATCTTCCAAAGCCCATATCTTTTGCATCCGAACTCCGATTGAGCCCATTCAAATTTCTAAATTCATCTAAATTCAAGATCTACCTATCTGAGATTTTTAATTAATTTTTGGATTTCGTTTTGCCTCTGTTTTAGTTATTTTGTTTTGTTTATTTGTTTCGTTTGCGAGTAGACGTTGATACCTCGGGAGGTTTTGAAGAGCAAGGAGCATCTGAAGACCAAGATCAATACCAAGACCTTTTCCAAGGCAAGTTATACCTTTGATCATGTTGAACCCAGTTTTTAAAAGTTATATTGATTTAAATTATTGCATTAACTTTAATTATTTATTTCAATGCTTTTGGGATTAGTTAATGTCCAATTTGTTATGACCTCCTTGTCTAATTGTATGCCATAATCTTTTGTCACCCTAGTTTGGTTTGTTTAGTTGGTGCTAGTGTATTACCAACGTGGGTTGGTTAGATGCGATTAGTTTGCTTAGCCATGCCACGAGTCATCATCTCATGTAGTTGCAAATATAAACTTGACTAAGTGACTATGGAACTATGTGATAGAAACTGTGTGTACTATGCGCTATTACTCGTTGATGGCATATGTTGCACTTAACCAACAGGGTGGGAAAAGGTTTTGGATGGGGGCAAGTGGTCTGGTATACTTTTATGGTGGATCTGTGTTGGCGGGAATGATAGGTTAACATTGGGAGGTCTTGCCCCGGTCAACTAAGGACTTGACTTTGTGCGCCATTGAACTGAGCCTTTCGTACAACCACATTCCTGATGGGACAGGCCTAACTTAGTAAGTTATGGAGTGTTGACATTGATTACTCAGGTTGTAGGTTAGCTGTGTCGGATTGGGTGGAGGTGTGTACTACCAAGTAGTCGCATCACGGGGTGGTTCGCCGTGTCCCTGTCCAACGGTGTGCGTCTGTGGCGGCTAAGCATACTGGGAGTGTCAATGTCAAGATGAAGTTTCTGAACTGTTTTGTTACGGCTAGTGCTAGCTACACTAGTTGTGTCTTGTGGGTAAAGTGTACAAACTCTACAGAGTGTTAAACAATCTATTCGAATAGCCGCGTCCGCGGTCATGGACATGCTCGATGATTTCACACGAGGGGTAGATTTTCATGGAAAATTTGGGAAGGGAGCTGTGTGACCTAAGTCATATGGCTATGTGAATAACTAGTTTAGGCTATGTGTCTTTGTGAAATAAAACTGTCAAATTATTATTGTCTATTTGTTTTGAATTATGCTTTCAATCTATTACTTGTATTTAAATTGCAAATGATGCATTTCTGCAAAAGAACCACAGAAACCATTCCTTTGGAATAAGCCTGCATCTATAATTGCATTTCTGTGGTATGACTTGCGAGTACGGTGTGTACTCATGCTTGTTGTAAACCATGCAACAGAAGAGGAGGAGGAGTCGCCTGCTTTTGAGGAGGAGTTCATCGAAGGTGCTTGATCGTAGGGTCTTGATCCCAGTCAGTTGCTTGTGGTGAATTGATGAGATTCCGCTGAAGTTTCTTCGTTCCGCTGCTATTTTATTTCTTTGCTAGCCCTGCGTGGCTTAATAATTGTAAACTCGACCTTGAGGTCAAAACCCTTATTTGTTATCAAATTACTCGTTTATGTTATTAATCGCTTGTGTGGATTGATATTCACCTGTGTTGACACTGTGTGCACTAGCGTGATCCTAGACTAGTGCATTATACACAGGGGGTCCAGAATTGCATATTTTGGGTCCCGACAGAGGTGGTATCAGAGCCATACTGACTGTAGGTCTTACCCTTGGATCAGCCGTCTTAGAGAGTCCAAATTATTTTCTAAAGAAAAATTAACTTGCAAGATTAAATGAATTGCTTAACTCCTCTCATGTCTCTCTCGACTCATCTATTGTTATAATCTTTTCCTCTCCCCGCTGTTTTAACTTGGTTCCCACCCTTTTGTCCGTCTTTACAGATGCTTCATACCTATGGTGAGCGCAAGGGCGGACTTGCCGCAGAGCTGTGGAAGCTGTTGCAAGTACTTGGAGGTTTTGATCGTCCCATGTATCGTGGCAACCAATGGGTAGTAAATGGCCGAGATCATGGAGTAATCTGCCGTCTAACAGTCTACACCAGGAAGAGCACTAAAGCCAGCCAGCCGTTGAACATCTCCGTCAGAAGGATCACCTTCGCACAAGGAATTCAAGAGTCGTCACGCCTGGCCATCCTCGGAATTTGCCACATCTACGCACGAGCCGCGAACATCATCTTCGTTACCATCCTCGAAGCCGCCGTGGATCGACCAAAGACGCTACCCGCTCACGGATGGAGAAGACGATGCCACAAGGTGCACCTCGCCCGATTCAGCCTCGCCAAGAGAAGTCAGCTGAAGCACCGCCACCGAAGTGAGGCGCCTATGAGGCCTCAAGAAAGAGTCAAGAAAGGATCGCCACATCGAAGAAGCCCTCTACGGTCAGCACGACCATGAGGAGGAACAAGAAGAAGAAGATTTGGAAGAGCCAGAAGAACCAGAAGAGGAACCTGAAGAAGATCCCGAGGAAGACCCTAAGGAGGTTCTAGAGGAGCCAACCAAGTCAGAGAGCCGAAGAGCTACCGCACTGCACTCGCACTCAGCCCAGGACATCAAGACCAATTCACGAAGATGCCAGCTCACTTCCAAGTCTACAGCAGGTGGGAGCATCGTCGTGGTTGTGGAGGCTACCTTAGCGACTGAGATCGCTAGAGTCTTAGTTTGTCAGGCTTAGCCAGTTTCCTTTCGAGTCGCCCTTTAGGCGGTAGTTTGTGTGCTTAGGTTCGTTTTATTTTCCTTGTGTGCCGATATGAGCTGCAAAAGCCCTTAGGCATTGTTGCAAGCCATACTAAAACCCTTAATAAATAAAGATGTTCATTTGGTTTTCTTGAACTGTGTTTGTTGGGTTTAACCTACCCCCTAGATTAGCTCTTAACTCATCTTGTGCTTTCTACCTTATCTAACCCATGGAGCTTCACCAGATGGTTCAGACTCGCCATGCCGCAAGTGGATCCGGAACCCAAGGATCAAGGCAACGAGCGCACTTCTCACCGAGCAAAGACCACCACAAGCACCCCCTCTTGACTTGCAGAACTTTGGAGCCTTCATGGCAGCACAGACACAGATGATGTATACTATGATGAACCACCTGCAAAGCATAAGCAATCAAAACAACAACAACAACAAAAACCATCATCCTGGAGCCCCAGCCGCTCATGGACACCAAGGACCATCCAAGCTTGCTGAATTCATGAGGACTCACCCTCCAACCTTTGCTGGTAATGTTACACCAATTGAAGCTGATGATTGGCTTCGGGTTATTGAGAGGAAGCTGCTGATCACTTAATGCAGTGACCATGAGAAGGTTATGTATGCTACTCACCAGATGGAAGGCATAGCTGCTGAATGGTGGGAGAATTTCAGCGCAGCGCATGAGGCGTCGCAAAACATCACTTGGGAAGAATTTGCCACAACATTCCATCAGTATCATGTACCTGAAGGTATTATGGACCTGAAGAAGGATGAGTTCCGCACTCTCAAGCAAGGAGCTATGTCAGTGACTGACTATCTGAATAAGTTTTCTCAGCTAGCTCGCTATGCTCCAGAGGATGTCGCTACTGATAAGTCTCGCCAGAGTCGCTTCTTGAAGGGTTTAAATACCGGGCTGCAAATCAATCTGCTCGCCCATACTTTCCCGGATTTCCAGGAGCTAGTGAACAAGGCGTTGGTTATGGAAGATAAACGCAAGAAACTGGAAGATAACCGCAAACGCGGGATGGCTCAGTAATTGAGTCACCAGTCGCAGCAAAAAGCAAGGATAGTTCCGCAATAGCATAACCGAGTCCCACCGCAGAGTTCATTCAGGACACCTGCACCAAACTTAGCACCTTGTCCAACTGTTCATAACTCTCGCAGCCCAGCACCGACCAATCCCAACCCTGGAAACAACAGGCAGCATGATCCGAGAGTGTGTTACTCTTGTTTGTCACCAGGCATTTCGCCAACCAAAGGTCCACAGAAGGGGACCATCACTCCAAGCATTTCAACCTTGGAGCTACAACCACCAAGACCCCAGCACCGAGCAACCAAGGAGTTTCTCAAGGTACCAGTCAATCAGGAGGAGCGCCTCAGTCTATGGTCAGAGGTCGTGTCAACCACGTCACTCTGGAAGGAGCTCAGGGAGCACCGGACGTCGTACTGGATAAGTTTCTAGTAAACTCAAGACTGTGATCGATTCTGCTTGATTCTAGAGCCAGATTCCTTTGTTTCGGAGTTTTTGTAACTAAGAATAATTTGGAAGTTACGCCTTTAAGCATACTGTTAGTCCATGCCCTAGAGTAGAGCTAAGTTCTAAAGTGGGATGTTTAGGAGCTAAGTTACTCATAGCTGAAGTTGAGTTTCTAGCCAACCTAATTGTCCTAGACACCCAGACCTTAGATGTCATTCTTGGCATGGATTGGTTAACCAAGCATAAAGTCGTGTTAGATTCTGGCCGAAGAGCCGTCACAATCGAAGATACTAAAGGAAACAAGGTAGAGTTTCAAGCTACCTCGGCGCGTGATGGACACCTAATATTCAATAGTTTAGAGGCAGTCACTTTGGAAGATGTGCCTATTGTTAGAGATTATCCAAATGTGTTCCTAGAAGAATTACCCGGAATGCCACCAGACCGTGGCATCGAGTTTGTCATCGATCTATTGCCCAGGACAACACCTATTTCTAAGAGACCCTATCGGATGCCAGCTAATGAGTTAGTGGAAATGAAGAAGCAAATAGAAGAACTTCTGGAGAAAGGTTTTATAAGACCTAGTTCATCGCCGTAGGGAGTGCTAGTTTTGTTCGTCAGGAAGAAAGATGGAAGCATGAGGATGTGCATCGATTATCAACCTCTCAATGAAGTCACCATCAAAAACAAGTACCCACTGCCTCGGATTGACGATCTGTTCGATCAGATGAAGGGAGCCGGGGTGTTCTCAAAGATCGATCTGCGATCGGGTTATCATCAATTGAAGATTTGTCCTAAGGATATACCTAAGACCGCTTTCTTAACGTGGTACAGACATTATGAGTTCTTAGTCATGTCCTTTGGCCTGACTAATGCCCCTGCCTATTTCATGAACATGATGAATAAGGTGTTCATAGAATACTTGGATAAGTTCGTAGTGGTGTTTATCGATGATATTTTGGTCTACTCCAAGTCGGAAGAAGAGCATGCTGAACATTTGAGATTAATCCTAGAGAAACTCGGGAGCATCGCCATGCAAAGTTTAGTAAGTGTGAGTTCGGAAAAAGGAGGTTGATTTCCTTGGTCATGTGATGACAAATGAGGAGTAGCCGTCGACCTCGGTAAAGTCAAGGCAAGATTACATTGGGAACAGTTTCCAAGACCGCTATTCAGATTCGCGAGCTTTGGGAATGGCAGGATATTATCGCCGTTTCATTGAAGGATTCTCAACTATTGCTAAGCCTCTTACGCAGTTGTTGAAAAAGGAGAAGAAGTTCACTTGGACCCCAGCTTGTGAAGGAAGTTTTTAGGAGTTGAAGAAACGTTTGACTTCAGCCCCAGTGCTGATTTTGCCAGACATCCGCAAAGACTTTGATATCTATTGTGATGCTTCGCATCAAGGGTTAGGATGTGTCCTGATGCAAGAAGGAACAGCTGTCGCTTATGCGTCGAGACAATTGAGGCCTCATGAAGAGAATTACCCTACCCATGATCTAGAATTAGCTGCCGTAGTGCACGCTTTAAAGATTTGGTGTCATTACCTTATCGGTAACCACTGTGAAGTATATACAGATCATAAGAGTCTAAAGTATATCTTCACTCAGTCTGATTTGAACATGAGACAGAGAAGATGGTTAGAATTGATAAAGGATTACAACCTTGGAATCCATTACCACCCTGGTAAAGCTAATGTAGTTGCAGACGCTTTAAGCCGTAAGAGCTATTGCAATGCTGTGGAAGTAAAAGAGGTTTGTTCGGAACTTCAAGAGGAATTCTGGAAGCTGAAGTTGGAGGTTGTGTTGGAAGGGTTTATAGCCAGTCTAGAAGTGCAGTCTACTTTGGAAAAGCAGATTCGGGAAGCTCAACCAAAGGACCCCGTATTCTCAGACATCAAGCTTAAAATGACAGAAGGAAAATGTAAAGACTTCACCTTAGATGATCAAGGTATACTGTGGATTAATGGATGTATTTGCGTACCAGATGTCTATGGGATAAGACAGCTAATTTTAAAAGAAGCCCACGATTCAAAGTATTCAATTCACCCTGGTAGTACCAAGATATACCAGGATGTCAAGAACAAGTTTTGGTGGCCAAACATAAAGCGAGAAGTTGCAGAGTTCGTTGCCTTGTGCGACGTATGTCAGAAGGTAAAAGCAGAGCACCAGAGACCAGCAGGTCTGTTGCAACCTTTGAAGATTCCAGAGTGGAAGTGGGAAGAAATCAGAATGGATTTCATTACCGGTTTACCCAAGACTAAATCGGGTTACGATTCGATTTGGGTAATAGTGGATCGCTTGACCAAAGTTGCTCATTTCTTGCCAGTCAAAACCACTTACTCAGGAGACCACCTCGCAGAGTTATATATGTCAAGGATTGTTAGTTTACATGGTGTACCTAAGAAGATAGTGTCAGATCGAGGATCCCGGTTCACCTCTTGTTTCTGGCAGAGTTTGCATGAAGCCTTAGGGACTCATCTGAATTTCAAGATCGCATACCATCCCCGCATGCATTTTATGACATCGAAAGAGTTAATCAAATACTGGAGGATATGTTGAGAGCTTGTGCATTAGCCAATGCTACCCGTTGGGATAAGAGTTTGCCGTATGCAGAATTTTCGTACAACAATAGTTATCAGGCCAGTCTGCAAATGTCACCATTTGAAGCTTTGTATGGTCGTGCCTGTAGAACCCCTTTGAATTGGTCAGAAACCGCTGAACGTCTAGTTTTTGGGCCAGACATTATTCAAGAAGCGGAAGAACAAGTGGCTATGATTCGAGAAAGATTAAAGATAGCCCAATCGAGACAGAAGAGCTATGCTGATAATCGTCGTCGTGATCTCAGCTTTGAGCCAGAGGATTTTGTCTATCTTCGAGTTACTCCCCTCAGAGGTGTAAAAAGATTTCATGACAAAGGAAAGCTTGCCCCTAGATATGTTGGTCCGTTCAAGATATTGGCTCGTCGTGGAGAAGTAGCCTATCAATTGAGCCGCCACAACAAGAAGCGAGAGTACATGACGTCTTCCATGTCTCCCAGTTGAAGAAGTGTCTTCGTGTACCAGAAGAACAGACCCTGTTGGAGTCAATCGAATTGAGAGAAGACCTCACCTACAAAGAGCAGCCAATCAAGATTTTGGACGTCGCAGAGCGCCATACCAGGAGCAAGACCGTTCATTTTTGCAAGGTTCAGTGGAGCAACCACTCCGAAGAAGAAGCCACGTGGGAGTGTGAAGACGAGCTGAAAGCCGAGTTCCCCAGCCTCTTCTCTAGCTAGCCTGAATCTCGGGGACGAGATTCCTTTAAGGGGGGAGGTTTGTAACATCCCAATTTTTCTGAGCTTTGAAAATCTTTTAAATAGTTGGTAGGAGAAAATTTACCAGTTTGATTTTATTTGAATTTAATTAAAAAGCTTAAACATGGACTTTGTACATCAAAATAATTTAATATGATTAAAGTCAACATGAACAATGGTCAAAACTATTTTATTTGGATCCTTTGGGCTTGGATATATTTTCCAGATTTTTTTGGAATTCTTCCAAGTTCATTTGCTATTTTCTATTGCTTATTTGAATTTCGGTATTTTCAAAAAGGAAAAACATTAGAAATCTTTAAAAACTCCTGGTCAATTCCTCTGCCCATCTGTCTTGCCCAGCCCCGTCACAGGCGTCACGCTTCGTCGCCCACCCCGTCGGATCAGGGTTGAACGCTCGGATCAGATCACCAAACGCACCTGCCACTTTGTTTCTCTGACCTGTGGGACCGCCATGTGCGTCGTCCTCCTCGCGGTTGCTTTCCTCTCCGCGCGAACCACCGTCCGCCATTGGAACTCTTCGAAGCTCATCCGACAACGGAACTCTTTCAACTAAACCGCCCCGGTTTTGTTATCAGATCCTATCTCTATCTTTCCCCGCATCCAAATCCAGCCGAATCATATCTTTAATCAGTTGCTATCTCTAAGAATCCCGGATTCCCCTCTCGTGTTCTTCACGGATTCTTTTTGGGCGTTTCCTAATTCGGCGTGCCTCGACCCTATAAAAAGGCCCCTAGGGTTCACCCTTGCCTCCTCATCCTGAAGCCCCACCCCGTTCCTCTCCTAAAGCTCCGTCGCCGCCGCAATTTGGAGTTTAGGTTTGGTGAGCCGCAGCCCAATTCTCCAAACTTCGTCACCGCCGGTCGTGCTCCGCCCCCGTGACCTGCGCCACCGCCTTCCCCATCATCAGAGCTTCCCCGAGGACCCTCCCTTTGCTCCGGAGCTTCGTTGGTGCCCGTTCCCGACAACCGCCGTATTCGTCCTCCGCTCCGGGGACGATTCTGGCCACCTCCGTCACTCTCCGGTGCCAAGGAAGGTACCCCCAGCTGCGCAATAGCCTCCCTGACCGTCTGCACACATCCGTTGCCGGTGCTGTGCCGCCGCTCACCGTTGTCGGCCACAACCGAGGCCTTCACCGTCGATCTGACGTCATCAGTGACGTGGCCACCCCGTGTCCAGCCAAATCAAGAACAGATCATCATCTCACCGATGTGTCATTGAAGTCGGCACTCCACGTGTCCAAATTTCCACCATCTATTCCCGATCCAATCTTCGGTAGACTTAGTCCACAAACACCGAGCCACTTCCAAGTGGGACCCACCTGTCGAGTGGATTTCTTTTTTTTCTTTCCGGTGGAAAATCCCTCGCTGACGTTAGCCGACGTCATTATTCCGATTTTTTGTTAAAGAATAATTCGGGATAATCCAGTATTAGGTTTTCTTTAGATTTCAATCTTCCAATGCCCATATCTTTTGCATCCGAACTCCGATTGAGCCCATTCAAATTTCTAAATTCAAGATCTACCTATCTGAGATTTTTAATTAATTTTTGGAGTTTGTTTTGCCTCTGTTTTATTTATTTTGTTTTGTTTGTTTATTTCGTTTGCGAGTAGACGTTGATACCTCGAGAGGTTTTGAAGAGCAAGGAGCATCTCAAGACTAAGATCAATACCAAGACCTTTTCCGAGGCAAGTTATACCTTTGGTCATGTTGAACCCAGTTTTCAAAAGTTATATTGATTTAAATTATTGCATTTACTTTAATTATTTATTTCAATGCTTTTGGGATTAGTTAATGTCCAATTTGTTATGACCTCCTTGTCTAATTGTATGCCATAATCTTTTGTCACCCTAGTTTGGTTTATTTAGTTGGTGCTAGTGTATTACCAACGTGGGTTGGTTAGATGCGATTAGTTTTCTTAGCCATGCCACGAGTCATCATCTCATGTAGTTGCAAATATAAACTTGACTAAGTGACTATGGAACTATGTGATGGAAACTGTGTGTACTATGCGCTATTACTCGTTGATGGCATATGTTGCACTTAACCAACAGGGTGGGAAAAGGTTTTGGACGGGGGCAAGTGGTCTGGTATACTTTTATGGTGGATCTGTGTAGGCGGGAATGATAGGTTAACATTGAGAGTACTTGCCCCGGTCAACTAAGGACTTGACTTTGTGCGCCATTGAACTGAGCCTTTCGTACAACCACATGCCTGATGGGACGGGCCTAACTTAGTAAGTTATGGAGTCTTGGCATTGATTACTCAGGTTGTAGGTTAGCTGTGTCGGATTGGGTGGGGATGTGTACTACCAAGTAGTCGCATCACGGGGCGGTTCGCCGTGTCCCTGTCCAACGGTGTGCGTATGTGGTGGCTAAGCATACCGGGAGTGTCAATGTCAAGATGAAGTTTTTGAACTGTTTTGTTACGGCTAGTGCTAGCTACACTAGTTGTATCTTGTGGGTAAAGTGTACAAACTCTACAGAGTGTTAAACAATCTATTCGAATAGCCGCGTCCGCGGTCATGGACATGCTCTGTGATTTCACACGAGGGGTAGATTTTCATGGAAAATTTGGGAAGGGAGCTGTGTGACCTAAGTCATATGGCTATGTGAATAACTTGTTTAGGCTATGTGTCTTTGTGAAATAAAACTGTCAAATTATTATTGTCTATTTGTTTTGAATTATGCTTTCAATCTATTACTTGTATTTAAATTGCAAATGATGCGTTTCTACAAAAGTACCACATAAACCATTCCTTTGGAATAAGCCTACATCTATAATTGCATTTCTGTGGTATGACTTGCGAGTACGGTGTGTACTCATGCTTGTTGTAAAACATGCAACATAATAGGAGGAGGAGTCGCCTGCTTTTGAGGAGGAGTTCATCGAAGGTGCTTGATCGTAGGGTCTTGATCCCAGTCAGTTGCCTGTGGTGAATTGATGGGATTCCGCTGAAGTTTCTTCGTTCCGCTACTATTTTATTTCTTTGCTAGCCCTGCGTAGCTTAATAACTGTAAACTCGACCTTAAGGTCAAAACCCTTATTTGTTATCAAATTACTCGTTTATGTTATTAATCGCTTGTGTGGATTGGTATTCACCTGTGTTGACACTGTGTGCACTAGCGTGATCCTGGACTAGTGCATTATACACAGGGGGTCCAAAATTGCATATTTTGGGTCCCAACAGACTTGCTGAGTACATTCAAAGTACTCACGGCTTTGCGCCCTCTGTTTAAATCAGCAGAGGAAGGTGAACCAGTGAACTCAGAGCTCTATGGAGAAGAATATTTTGAAGACTATGCGAATTAGGTCGCGTCCTTCACTCGATTGCATGTGGGCATGTTGGGTGACCTCCACTGGATGTTTGGTTTCCGCTGCAAGCTCTCTTTTGTTGCTAAGCCCTACGTGGCAAACTTTGTAAGACTTGACCATAAGGTCCTTTTGCTATTAAATATTAATTTGTCTGCTTCATCTATAGTTTAGGTGTACGGTTTTGATTACACCAATGTTGCAACTGGTGTGCACTAGCTATTGATCCAGGGCATAGTGCGATATATACGTAGTCTTGGATCCAGAGATCCGTGGTCCCTATAAAGGTCGACGTCGTCAGGTTGATCAGAGGACGAACCATAGTTAGCATGGTCATTTAGTCAAGACTTCAAAATTTTATCTTCTAAAGCAAACCAACAATTAACTTGAATAGTATTCTCCTCTCATCTTACTCTATTCCTCCTCATCCTATGCTAATCTTCCCATATTTCGTTCTCAAGGTCTGACTTCTTATCTTTTCTGAACTTTGTTTCTGAATGTAAAGTGACCCTCTTATCTCGATAATCTCTATAGAATCGAGCTTTGCTTGAAGTCGCCCACCCATATAAGATAGATTAGTAGTGCAGTTACCCCCTTTTTAAATATCAGTATTGTTTAGTCCGATAGATAGGTTCTTTGGCTTGAGTTTTGTTGCCTCTTATAGCTTTCTGGCTATTGTTCGTTGGGTTAAACCGACTTTCCCCAATTAGGTTGTTCCGTCTTTCTCCCTTTTCTTGCTCGTCTTTGTGCTTTTCCCTCTTTCCTATCGTGCTTTCTCCCTCTCGTCTATTAAACCTGAGAAGATTTGTGTAGATGGTTCAAACCCACCACTCTACAAGTCAGGATGAAACCGTGGACCCCGTTATGCCACCAACCCCAGCCGCAACAACAAATCAGGGTTTGGGACAGTTCATGGCAGCACAGGCGTAGTTGATGAATGCAATGATGCAGAACATGAACCAGATGATGACTCAATAGAATCAGACAGCTACCGCTCTGCTCACCGAGCTGAACTAGAACAACCAAGCAGCTGTCGTGCCACCGCCACCACCACCAGCTTTCCATCAGTCAAAGCTGGCAGAGTTTATGAAGACCCATCCACCAATGTTCTCCAGCTCCTCCGAGCCTTTGGATGCAAATGACTGGCTACGCTCTACTAAAAAGAAGCTTGAAATTACCCGATGTGACGACCGTGAAAAAGTCCTGTATGCTACGTACCAGCTGGAAGGCACTGCCGCAGAATGGTGGGAGAACTATTACACCGCCCATGGAAACCACCAGAACATCACTTGGACTGAATTTTCAGAAGCCTTCCGCCACTCTCATATTCCCGACGGAAAGGTAGAAATGAAGAAGAATGAGTTTCGTGAGCTGAAACAAGGAAGCATGTTAGTAAGTGAATATCTCAACAAGTTTACTCAACTCTCGAGCTATGCTCAAGAGGATGTTGCCACCGATGATGCACGTCAGAAGCGTTTCAAGAGAGGACTCAACCCTAGCTTGAAGGTTCAAGTCGTTGGCAACGACTATGCAGATTTTCAGCAGCTGGTAAACAAAGCCATGCTCATAGAAGAGTCTCGTCACGAGCTTGCAGAATCTCATAAAAGGAAGATGATGCAGCATGGCGCTCCTCATGGTCATCCGCAAAAGGCCCGAACGAATGCTCAACACCCAACTTGTTCTGTTCCCCCTGTCACCTTCTACATCCCTACAACAGCATCTCGCCCCGCTGCCACAGGATTTCGCATCTTCGACAACAACACCAACCAGCAGTCAAAGAACATCAATCCTGCCATCGGAGTCACCTGTTTCAACTGTCACCAGTTGGGTCACTATGCCAATAATTGCCCACGACATCCCCCACGAAAGCAAGCCCCTACGCCAATTCCATTCAACTTGGGAGCTACTCCGATCAGGACCCCTGTGCCAGGAGCTGGACGTGGAGCAACTCAGACTTCCGGCCAAGCCACCAGGACTCCACCTCCTTCTACAAGAGGACAAGTGAATCATGTCACCGCAGTACCAGCTCAATCAACTCAGAACTTCATTCTTGGTAAGTGTTAAGTCAGTACAGCTTCAGTTCCAGTTTTGTTTTGCTCAAGAGGAGAAGTTGCTTGGAAGGGTGAGCAAAGTCCGAGTCCCCGAACCTATTCTCTAGTCAGCCCGAATCTCGAGGACGAGATTCCTTTTAAGGGGTGTAGGTTTGTAACATCCCAAATTTCCTGAGTTTTTGAAAATTTTCAAAACTTTAAAATGGTAACCATTTGATTTTATTTTGCCAAAGCTTAACTTGTAATTTAGAATTTTAAAAGTGATTTAATTTGAATTAATTAAAACTTGAACTAATTCAAGTTGGTTTAGTTGAGTTTTGTTGGATTTTAAAGTTGGTTTTTTCCTTTTGCCTTATGTTAAAAATAATTATTTGCAAAAATTAAAAGCAATAGTTAAGCTGAAAATATTTTTACTAAGTTCTAAATAATTCAAGGGACTTCTGTGAATTTTCCTAGAATTTTTGGACGGCTTTAACTGGGGCGTATGTGGCCACTCGATACGTAGCAACATCACCCACAAGGTATGTTGTAGCGTGCCCTCCTCAAAAGCGCTGGTGCGGTATTGAGGCTCTCACTGGGGGCAGCATATCAGGTGCACAAGCACCATTTGGTGCACATATGAAAAACTTTTTGTTTGGGTATCAAATTAGCATAAAAAATTCTGAAAAAAATTCTAGATGTAATTTATGGTGTTTTGTTCCACTCTTTAAAATTTGAAGTTCAAACTCAAAGTATGTTAGAAGATACAAAAAAGAGAAGTTTACTGTGAATACTAACATTTGCCTGTTTTTTTTTCCAAAGACCATTTGATCTATCATCCGTCGAATTTCTCTTTTTGTATCTTCTAACATACTTTGAGTTTGAACTTCAAATTTTAAAGGGTGGAACAAAACACCATAAATTACATCTAGAATTTTTTTCAGAATTTTTTATGCTAATTTGATACCCAAACAAAAAGTTTTTCCATATATGCACCAAATGGGCTTTGTGCACCTGATATGCAGCCCTCACTGGGTGGCCATCTATATGTTTTAAAGAAAAGGAGAGTTAGTGATCAAGTGACAATAGATATGGACAAGAAAAGACAGTAGATGAAAAATAATTTCAGCACAAGCTTTTACCCATTCTCTAGGTCATTAAACTAATCCTTAAGGCTTATAATCAGGTAATACTACCCCTTGGTCTTTATATAAGTAGACCTTTATAAAATCACTCAATTTAACTCCAAATGAAGGTAGGGAAGGTGTAGGACCGAAATGGCGACTAGAGGGGGGGGGTGAATAGGAGCACTATCTATTTTTTCCGCTTAGATCGGATTCAACCATGATATTGACTCTAATAGCCATGAGAAGTACGAAGATCAATATATATAAGCATAGCGGAAGACTTGTACTAAAACCCCTTCAAACCCCCAAGAGAAACGACCAAAAACACAAAAAAACGTGCTGATGACAGCACTGATGAATAGTACCGGTTGTACCGGATGAACAGTGTTGGGCGTACCACAATCCGGAACAATCAGATGAATAGTGCTGATCAAACCACAATGAACAGTAAAAACAGGTGAATGAATAGTACACAGCCTTAAAACGAAATCAAAAATTGACGTAACTTTTGATCTACAACTCCAAACTTCACGAAACTTGAAACACACCTTTCTAAGGATGTGAGAAACCTATTCCATGCAACGATCGTCAAGATCCTTGCCAAAGTTCTGACCTTTTTCCGTTCGAACAAAGGTTGCTCCAAAAACTGACTCACAACCAAAATATGATCAAAACACTTGCTCGTGGGTGATTGATGATCAAGATAATCTTAGATGGTCTCCCACATGTCACAGCAAGTAAGATCAACACAAGAACTCAAGAGAATATCATCGAATCATCAAAAACACAAAATTATCAAAGAAAGAGAGCAAGAACAAGGATAAACTCATCTTTGAAAAACTTGTTTGGATTGATTCAAGATTGATAGAAGTTTATAGCCACTCCATCCTAGAGGACAAAACTCAACCAAGGAGCACACAATCAACCAAACTCTCCGAGAACCCTAACCTCTCATCTTTCTCTCCAAAACCCTAAAACACCAACTAGGGTTCACAAAAATGCAAGGGTTGAGGGCTGCGGGACAGCACCCTCTCCTATTTATACTAGAGGCTAGCATCTAGAGAATATTCCAATTTGGGCACCCGTTAAGCCCACACACAAACGGGTTTAACTCATGCACGCATCTTAAAGCGTCGTCTTCATCTTCTCTTGACGTAAACCGCTTCTCCTTGCGTCGTCTTGCGCCGTGGTTTAGCCAAAAGGTCATCAAGGCGGTATTTAGGTGAAATTACCAAAATACCCCTTCTCGATGCTTCTCTGAAGACGGAGTCCAATCTTGGTGAAGCAATCGCCTGCTTCACCACGTGTAGGTTGATCAACGGCTCTCATCATGTCGACAAGTCTCTCCTGTCCGGTTCCCGCCGAAACCACCATGGCACTTGCACCGAACCTCGTGCCGCTTGATCCAACCTGTCGCACCGAACTACCCGTCCGGTCATCCTTGTCCATTTTGCGCCATGCTTGAGTCCATTGGCCTCACCTAGAATCCTCGATCGTTCTGAACCTCAGCTCTCCAAGCTTAGTCCCGATCATCCTCGCCGTTGACCGTCATTAACCTCCACGCAACCTGCACAACAATAGACCCAGAAATCGTTTTCGGGAACAAGTTCTTCACAACTTGACCCACGTTAGTGAAAACATGCATCATGCAACACATATGCACTAAAGCCTATGAACTTGGCCTAACCCAAAGCCAAATCTCAAAAATGGCCGACAATCTGAACACAAACGGTACTACCGCCATGTTACCAGCGATACTACCGCACTATGGTTGTACCGCTCTAATAACTACGGTTGTACCGCTTTTCAATGAAGACTAGAACTCCATAAAACATCTTCTCTGGAATTTTCATACCGCCAAGTAACAACCGGTATTACTGCACTGTGGTACTTCCGCCATTCAACTTGCGATCGTACCGTTCTGCAGTAGTACCGCAACTTACTTGCCGGTACTACCGATTATCCTGACACTTTGCTGAAACTTCAATTTCGACAAAACTTCAAAGCTATTGCTAATTGTCTCATCATCCTAAGATCATGAGTATATCCCCATGATATCCACAATCTCCCCCTTGATGAACACATTGGCAATTTCCCAAAAAGGTAAGTTTTGAGGTTTAAAAATAAAAACTCGACGTTTTCGCGCAAAGGCACAACTTGGTCCATATGCAAGAGAAAGCAATGAAAATGACCAAGCTGGCTTCAGAATAGTATAGACAAGTGAGATAAGGCAAAAGAAAGCAAGAAAGCTTCAAATTCCAGAAAAGAGTCAAAAATCTCACTTAAGGTCCATAAGAAGGAACAATTGTTCAATTTGACCTTTGATCATTGTGAGGAACCAAGAAATGCAAATGAGATGCTCCCCCTCACTATGATCACTGAGAAATTTTTATTTTCTCCCTATTTCTTTATTTTTACCATTTCTCCCCCTTTGACAATGGATTCATCAAGGTGCATAGAAGAAGATAGAGCATCAATGGCATGGAACGGCTGCAATTTATTCATTTTTAGCAAAGGGAACCATGAAAATTATCGAAGAGGACTCTACAAGTATTAGACCAAGCCATATTTTGTGAAGTAGCTATTTCATATCATGGCAAATCATATAAAGCAAAGCTAATGCCAAATGAGCAATAATCTGAGATTAAATGATCGTTTAGTATGACAAGGTGTTCAAGATCATAGTTTAGCCAAAGGTATCCAAAAATGAGTCAAGCCAAGTCAATAAACTAAATGGAACCAAGAAGCCAGAAAAGAGTCAATTTAGAGCGCTATGAGTTCAATGTTGAATCAATTTGTTCAAGCACTTTGAAATTTAGCACATTTAGCACTTGCTAAAATTTATTTTTGGTTTTATCTTAGCAAAGCAAGTCCTGGACTAGGAGCCATCCACACCTGCCTCATAAGCTTCAACCAATTTTCACAATTTGTTTTTTTAGCCTTGTGCTAGATCTCAAGCCGTGCCGCGACCATCCCAAGCAAGAAGCTTAAGAGAGTGGTCTAGGTCATCCAAAAATCCCCCTGAGTTCATGCCTAGTGTAATGGCAAGCCGTCTCATGAGAAAGAATTGGTGAGATCAGTTTTTTCGCACAGAAGAAATCATTTTTCATTTTCTTAACTTAGGAACTAGCATAGCTCAATCTAAAACTCAAATTAGATTCAAGACTCAACTTAGCCTATTTGACATGGCATGAATCATGGGAGGATCACTATGGCAAAACTAGTCACAAGATCCAACAAGTCATGTTTTAATTCAAGTTTTTCACATTTAATAGAGCTAGCATGGCAAAAGCGAAGCTACACATGGAAAGTCAAGATAAATATAGCAAACTAGCACAAGACATGGCAAGGTATAAAGCATGAAATCATGTCACGCAAGGATAATAATCAAGGCTCTATGATCTTATATTACAATGCAAGTTGCTGATTTTAAAATGCAATATGGTACAATGAATGCAAAAAATCAAACTCCCCCTCAAAACAGGCCAAGAGAACTAATAACCCCCAACTCTCCCCGCAAAGAAGCAAAATGAGATAAATCAAAAGCCTTAGTGAAAATATCCGCAACCTGCTGCTCAGACTCTACAAAGTGAAGCACAACATCACCCTTCTCTACATGGTCTCTAAGGAAATGATATCGAATGTCAATGTGCTTGGTCCTAGAATGCTGCACTAGGTTTTTGGCACTAGTGTTGTCACAGAAAAGAGGAACACTATCCAAAAACAACCCATAATCCCGCAGAGTAGACAAGATCCAGAGAACCTGAGAGCAACTACTGGCTGCAGCTACATACTCTGCCTCAGTAGTGGATTGTGCAACAGAGGATTGCTTCCTAGAAGACCAAGTGATAAAAGAGGTGCCTAAGAAATGAAAAGTGCTAAAAGTACTCTTCCTATCCACTCTACACCCCGCAAAATCAGCATCAGAAAAAGCCCGAATGGAGAAAGCAGAGTTAGAAGAATACCAGAGTCCAAAGTCAAGAGTGTCCTGGAGGTACCTGAAGATGCGACGCACTGCTTGACGATGTGACGCACGAGGGGAAGCCTGAAATCAAGCACACAGACACGCAGCAAACTGTATGTCCGGCCTCGACGCCGTGAGGTAGAGGAGAGAGCCAATCATGCTGCGGTACTCCGTCTGGTCCACGGGCTCTCCATCCTCATCAGGATCCAGCACGGTAAAAGAGGCAATGGGAGTAGACATTGGCTTGCTGCTTCCCATGTCGAAGCGCCGAAGAAGGTCCTTTGTGTACTTGCTTTGATGAATGAAGATACCTTCTTTCAGTTGCTTGACTTGAAGATCAAGGAAGAAAGTCAGTTCGCCCACCATACTCATTTTGAATTCCCTACTCATAGAATCTGAAAATCTGGATACCAAGGCATGAGAAGAACCACCGAATATGATGTCATCCACATAAATCTGAACCAGTAAAAAGTCACTGCCATGCCTGAGAGTGAACAAGGTTTTATCTACCATTCCTATTTTGAACTCATTCTTAATCAAGAAGCTCTTAAGCCTATCATACCCGGCTTGCTTCAATCCATACAACCTGTGATTTTTAAAATGAGGAGGTTACTTGACAAAGACCTCTTCTTCTATGAAACCATTAAGGAAAGCACTCTTGACATCCATTTGAAAAAGCTTAAAACCCCTAGACATCGCGAAAGCTAGCAATATGCGAATGGCTTCTAATCTAGCTACGGGAGCAAAGATCTCTTCAAAGTCAAAGCCTTCTACCTGGGAATATCCTTGAGCTACAAGCCTAGCCTTGTTGCAAACAACCAACCCATCCTCACTTTACTTATTTTTGAAAATCCATTTTGTTCCAATTACATTGTGATTAGGTGGAGGTTCAACTAAGGTCCAGACTTGATTTCTTTCAAAATTTTCAAGCTCTTCATGCATGGCATTAACCCAAGAGGAATCAGATAAAGCATAGGTGACATCTCGGGGTTCAAAAGATGCAACAAAAGCAGAATGTGCATGAGAATTTGGAGAAATAAACCTGGAGCGAGTAACTCGCTCATGGAGATCCCCAATCATCTACTCTGGTGGGTGTTATCGCTGAATATGAAGAGGAGGTCTTGGTGTAGATGTGGCCTCTACCTCATGAGCTGTGGAGGTAGGAGCAGAGCCACTCAAAGCGCAGGTGAAGGTGGGAAGAGGCTGCTCTCCTAAAGATGGAGAAGTAGAAGCAGGCTCTCCAACCATCTCAGGAGTGCCTAGAGGATGGATTGGGTCCTCATCCTTAGAGTCGTCGTCGACGAAGATACTATCTTGATCACCAAGGACCTGTGTACCTACACCATCGGGTCTAGTACTAGGACTAGCCTCATCAATAGTGACTTCACAAGTCTCAACAATTTTGTTAGTATCCAAATTAAATACACGATAGCCACGAGAATGAGCAGGATATCCAAGGAAAATGCCATCATAACATCTAGATTCAAATTTATCCAAGTTGACATGTTTAAGAATGAAGCATTTGCAACAAAAAATCTTGAAATGAGAGACTCTAGGCCTATGACCAAATCTAAGCTCAAAGGAAGTCTTGCCTATGACAGATCTCAAGAACACCCTATTGGACACATATCAAGCAGTAGAGATTGCCTCAGCCCAAAACCTCCTAGGTGTGATGTGCTCATCTAGCATGGTCCTAGCCATCTCTACAAGGGTTCTGTTCTTCCTTTCTACAACCCCATTCTGCTAGGGAACTCTAGGTGAGGAGAACTAGTGCTCAAGTCCTCTCTCAGTGCAGAATGTGGCAAAAGAAGAGTTCTTGAATTCTATGCCATTATCACTCCTAATGGTTCTCAAAGCTCTAGGGAGGTCAACTGCTAGTCTAAGGACCAACTCTCTAAAACAGCCAAATGTCTCATCCTTAGAAACTAGAAAATATACCCATGAATACCTGGAGAAATCATCCACAATGACAAGCACATACCACTTCCCACCTGCAGACTTAACTCTAGAAGGGCCAACTGTGTCTAAGTGCAAGAGCTGACCAGATCCATCAGTCATCACTAAAGTAAGAGGTGGATGAGAAACAGAAACCATCTTACCATGTCTACAGGGAGTGCACACTAGGTCTCCAACGTTCTTGAGCTTAGGCAAGCCTCTAATCAAGTTCTTGCTACTGACTCTGGTCAAATGTTTGAAGCCTATATGTCCAAGCCTACGATGCCACAACACTAAGTCATGAGAGTCAGAAGCCACAATACACCTAGGGCTGGAAGCAGAAGAGATACTAAAATTAGCACTAAAGATCCTCTCAAACCTAGAGATCCCAAAAACATGCTCACTTGAGGAGTCTAGAACTCTACACTCACCACTCTTGAACCTCACTTCTAGACCCTCATCGAGAAGGTGAGAGAGAGATAGCAGATTATACCTCAGCTTACTTACCAAAGCAACGTCCTTAAGCATGAAGTTGTTGTTGATGCGCACTGTGCCCTTGGCTGTCACGGTCCCGGTAGAAGCATAACCAAACGTGATCAACTCGTTGCCGGATGCACGTGTAAGGGAGGAGAACCATCTAGAATCTCTAGTCATGTGTCGAGAACACCCAGAGTCAACAAGCCATATGTCCTCCTTCCTCGCACGACGGACCTCGTCTGGATCGCTGAAGGGATCGTCGTCGTGGCTATCCTTAGCCATGAAGCACATGCCGGTGAAGTCCTGGGCCTTCTTCTTGCCATGGGAATCATCCTCGTCGTCCTCCGTCCCCGAGTCCACATCGCTCATATCAACATTCTCAAGAGCGGCAAGGACCCGGTTGATGAACTTCCGGTAGTTGGGCTTCTTGGCTTTCGCATCCCGAGCTTGAGGACGCCTCCTGAAGTCCTTCTCCTCCTTGCCCTTCAGCTTGGGGCACTTAGCCTGAATGTGGTTTGGCTCACCACACTCAAAGCAGGTAACAGCACCACTTCTCCTTTTGCTCCTTACTTTGTTGTAGGCTCTCGTGAATTTTATGGATAGGAGGGCTAAGTTATCCCTAGGTAGCTTATCTAGCTGCTCATCGCTCAAGGAGTGCAAAGCGGATAATGAAAAACTAGATGAGCCAAAATCCAAAGAATCAGAAGAGCTACCCTTAGAAGGGTCAGCCATTAGAGCCATCGACTTTGTCTTGGGAAAACGCGAGATGAAGTCAATCTCATGCGTCTTCAACCTCGAGTAGAGCTTATCCATGGTAAGCTCACTCATGACAGTGTTGTCATTGATGGAAGTGATCTTCATCCCCCAAACTCTCACGTTAAGGGCACTCAAGAGCTGGCATTCATTCTCAGACTCAGTAAACACAAGATCCACAACACGTAAGTCATGAAGGATTTTGGAAAACCTTCCCCACAGCTCATCCAAAGATTCATCAGGCCTTTGATCGATCTTTGAATATTCTTTCTTAAGTTGGTTCTGTCTCACTTCCTTGATCGCGGTAGAGCCCTCATGGTAGTCAGCGATGATCTTCCAGATCTCATGAGCAGACCTCAAGTGAGCGACATGCTCAAACTCAGATCGACTAAGCCCATGAATCAAGAAGTTTTGAGCCTTGCTATTTGCCTCCACATCAGGTGTGATCACATCGTCATTGGCTGGCACTATATAAGGATTTTTGACCTTAAGCCAAATTAAGTGCCCTTGAGCCTCGATGTAGGCATGCATGTGAGCCTTCCAGTAAGAAAAATCGAATCCATCAAACACAGGTGGTTTGGTGGAATACTTGTCAGATGCCATGGCTCCTAAGACCGGTAAAGATCTATGAGAAGAGCTAACCGGGCTCTGATACCAATTGTAGGACCGAAACGGTGACTAGAGGGGGGGTGAATAGGAGCACTATATATTTTTTCTGCTTGCATCGGATTCAACCATGATATTGAATCCAATAGCTATGAGAAGTACGAAGATCAATATATATAAGCATAGCGGAAGACTTGTACTGAAACCCCTTCAAACCCCCAAGAGAAACGACCAAAAATACAAAAAACGTGCTGATGACAGCACTGATGAACAGTACTGGTTGTACCAGATGAACAGTGTCGGCATACAACAATCCGGAACAACTGGATGAACAGTGCCGGCCGAACCGCAGTGAATAGTACAAATAGGCAAATGAATAGTAAACAGTCTAAAAATAAAAATAAAAAATTGACGTAACTTTTGATCTACAACTCAAAACTTCACAAAACATGAAACACACCTTCCTAAGGATGCTAGGAACCTATTCCATGTGACGATCGTGAAGATCCTTACCAAAGTTCTGACATTTTTCCGTTCGAACAAAGGTTGCTCCAAAAACTGAGTCACAACCAAAATATGATCAAAACACTTGCTTGTGGGTGATTGATGATCAAGATAATCTTAGATGGTCTCCCACATGTCACAGCAAGTAAGATCAACACAAGAACTCGAGAAGATCATCGAATCATCAAAAACACAAAATTATCAAAGAAAGAGAGCAAGAACAAGGATAAACTCATCTTTGAAAAACTTGTTTGGATTGATTCGAGATTGATAGAAGTTTACAGCCACTCCATCTTGGAGGACAAAGCACAACCAAGGAGCACACAATCAATCAAACTCCCCTAAAACCCTAACCTCTCATCTTTCTCTCCAAAACCCTAAAACACCAACTAGGTTTCACAAAAATGCAAGGGTTGAGAGCAGCTGGACATCACCCTCTCCTATTTATACTAGAGGCTAGCATCTAGAGAATATTCCAATTTGGGCACCCGTTAAGCCCACACACAAACGGGTTTAACTCACGCACGCATCTTAAAGCACCGTCTTCATCTTCTCTTGACCTAAACTGCTTCTCCTTGCGTCGTCTTGCACTGTGGTTTAGCCAAAAGGTCATCAAGGCAGTATTTAGGTGAAATTACCCAAATACCCCTTCTCGATCCTTCTCTAAAGACGGAGTCCAATCTTGGTGAAGCAATCGTCTGCTTCGCCACGTGTAGGTTGATCAACGGCTCTCATCATGTCGGCAAGTCTCTCCTGTCCGGCTCCCGCCAAAACCACCATGGCACTTGCATCGACTCCTGCGCCGCTTGATCCAACCCATCGCACTGAACTGTCCGTTCGGTCATCCTTGTCCATTCTGCGCTGTGCTTGAGTCCATTGGCCTCACCCAGCATCCTCGATCGTTCTAAACCTCAGCTCTCCAAGCTTAGTCCCGATCATCCTCGCCGTTGACTGTCGTTGACCTCCACGCAACCTGCACAGCAATAGACCAAGTAATCGTTTCCGGGAACAAGTTCTTCATAATTTGACCCATCAGGAGCACCGGATTTATTACGCCATAATACTTAGTCATCCAATTGACCCTAGTATTATCAACCAAATAAACCGGTCTCGAGAGATGTATACTTCCCGAATGCAAGATACATACCTCACAACAAAAGAATGTATCAATTCCGCACAACACATAGTACAAGCGACAAACCGAAGTTAACATTAATAAGGAATAGCTATTACAAAAGAGGGGCCCTTAGGCCAAATAGCAACAACTCTAAAAGATAACAATGAAGCAAAAGTGCCATAAAGATGGCTATAACACAAAGCTAATCGGTGTGCCTTAACCCTAGGCATCCGACGGACAGCCAAGCTAGTCGTCAAGAAGAAGTCGCAACACATAGCACAAAAGTGAGGCTACTCCTTCTTCCTCTGCAACAACAGCCACAAAATGCCACAACCACGGGCGATGAGTACATAAAGTACTCCGCAAGACTTACGTGTAAGATAACATGCCTATAACATATGCTACATGCAAGCTTTATGTATGTGGAAGTCAGATGTCTCATTTTAGCATAAAGCAACATTTATTTGCAATAATGTAATACATTTAAAGGCAAGTTATCAAATCTGTTTTTTTTAACATTCAAATATCAAGTTTGACAACGATAATAACAATAAGTAGATGACGACAACAATCCTAGAAGTGACTAACCCAATAGTCACCACAACAATAGCATGAACTCCCCGTTCATACCAACCAGGTCAAGTTTTAATTAAATGTTGTAGTCTAACTCTTGCAAAACCTAACCAAGCGTGTCCATAACCTAGACGAGGCTATTCAATAGTTTTATCCCTGCAGGTGTACCACTGCACTCCACACGCCGAGACCGCCTTTCCTTTACGCACACTTCCGAAGGTGTGCTGGCACGGCTAAGTCCTACGAGACCTTTCCAAAGGATGACTGCTAATTACGAGCTGCACAACCCACGGGGAGAAGGAGACATTAGACGACCTACCCGGAAGCTAATGCTCCCCTCCCACACTATACATATACATTTGTCTTTGAAAACACACCAACCGAGCTCGCTCATAATTAACACCTCCTAGAGTACTTAGTCAAGAGGGGTTCCATATGCCCTCAAGTGGTTAGTACGCATAATTGCTTGGAGAGTGTATCACAAGATGTTCGGTCCTTGGTGACTCGGGCATACAACCACATCCAAAAACCGCACCATCCATCCAATATGCCCAAGTCCAATCCACACATTTATTTTCAGGTTTTGTATTTACAAAGTAACAAAGCACAAGTGCTGGACATATAATAGGAATATTTAGATTTGTGTGATCAAGATCATCGACTAATTCGATGATCGCCCATTGCTACCGTTAACTAAGCAATGCTAAGCAATTTAGTTCGCAATCTACTAAGTGATAAGAACTCATCCAACGAGCTCCAACCACAGCAAATAACCTAGGCTCATTGGTAGTAGAGGACAAACAATTCCTACAGATTATGCAACTATAGGATTACTAGCGACATTTTAACACAAAGTAGCATGCATACATACAAGTAAAACAATATATTAACCTTTAAAGTAATGGGGCGTTAGAGGGGATATGATCAAACTGCTTGCCTTGTGGCTGTTGCTCAAGTTGTGGCTGAGGATCACTCTCGGGATCGCCACAAATGTCGAAACCTAACGAAAGAGCGAAAAAGAACCGATAAGAACAAAGAAAACAAAAAGACTCAACATCGAACTTTCTCCAAAAGACTTGAAAATTTTACAGCAGCAAGATATTGATTTATCATGAATTTTTCAACAAAAATCAATTGATTTGGATCCTTAATGCAAAAGATATGATGAAATCAAATCTGCTCAGCCTAATTAATTAAAAATGTGTTACTATTCATCGCAAAAATTTCTAGACATGCAGAGGAATTGAAATTTTTAAGGTAGCATAAGCACCTCATAAGATGAACAACCAAATTGGATTCATCTCAATTGGAGCTATAATGCACCTTCTATTAATTTTTGAAACAAGAACTTGAACAAAATTATAATGCATGATTATTCTTTCTGAAAACAGTAACATGCACAAAACTATTTTTCTTAGTGAGTTCATTAATAGAGGAATCCAACACAATTGGATTCACTCAAAAATCATTTACAGAGAATTAGTTATGTATTTTACAAGTTAAAGGATTTCTAGTGAAACAATTAAAGCCTATGCAAAGTTAAAGTTAATTCTGGATATTTTTGTAACTATAACATGATTAAAACCATTTTTAGATCTAAGTGTAGGTAATAACCGAATTAACAAAATTGATTTCATCTAAAAAGGAGTTAACATGAATTTGTTATGCATTTTTAAACCTATCAGGAATTTCTAATACATTTATTAAAGCTGAAAAAGGAGTAAAAATGATTTTCATATTTTTCTGGAGTCATTTAAATCGTGAAACTATTTTTAGATTAAACTTTAGTCCATAACAGAATTATTAAAAGTGGAATCGACCGAAAATAAATTATTATGAAATAGTTATACCTTTTCAAAGTTCAAAACAATTTTCAGTGGTGAAATAAATCTCCCGGAGATTAAATAAATCTTTACCGAAAAGGAAAAGGCGTGGCGCAACCTAGGCCGTTGATCTCACATCCTCGGCCCACGCCGCACCACGCACGACAACGCACAGCCCAAATCCGACGGCTCAACGCCGGAGCCATCGATCTCGATCCTACGCCACGAGGTGGTCCGAACGGCACAACGATTCTCCGCCGCCAGATCTGGATCCCACGGTTGAGAGAGACCGAGCCCTATGCGATGTGAACAGGGACGGTGACAAGCGGGCCCCACTATCGATGACGCCAGACGCATGGAAGGGTTTTAACGCACGCACACAGTGCAAAGGCCCCACCCGACAGTGACAGGAGCCCACGGGACGCCTTAAGTGCACAGTGAAGCGGTCCCACATGTAAGCGACAGTGAGTCACGGTTGTTTAGGTGCACAGTGCAAGGTGGCCCACCTGTCAGTGGCAGAGGAGCACCAAGTGGTTTACTGTGCACTGAGGGGTTTCTTTAAGACCATGGGCCCACGAGTAAGTGGCACATTAGCGACGGCTAAGGACAGATTTAACACTAACCAATCATTAGGACTTAATGGGCATCATTACTGTGTCCTAAAAACGACAACGCGCACTGTTCATGACCGGCAAAATCACCGAGCGCTTCCACGGCAAAACGCCGGCGACCCAGCGCACGGCGGCGTGAACTAACAGCACCTACGGGTGCGCAATAGCCTTGCGCATCCTCCAGTACCACCCACACCCACGGTGGTGGACCGGAGTGGCGGCGCGACGGCGAGGTGCGGTGGTGAACAGTACGGGAATTGACAACAGCGAGATAGAGCTCCGCAGCAGGTCATACAGCGGGTGCCTGAGCATCTACATGCTACAAGGGACTTACCCGAGTGACGCGGAGGGACCGGGGACGCTTGAACAGCTCCGGCGGCGAAGCTCCGCGGTGGCGTCAATGGCGGCAACGTAGCGAAGCAGCCCTGAGCCAAAAAGAGGAGCCCGCATCATCGAAGTGGAACCCATACCTCTCATGGATGCTACCAGAGAGAGGAATTGGAGTGAGAAGGTCCCACCGGCGCTGGAGACGAAGGGCGAGCTTGGCGGCCGAAAATGGAGAAAACCCAAAATTAGCTCCACCCTGCGATGGTAAACCCAAATTGAGTGAGGGGATTTATACTAGGGGTTTAGAGGGTGACCCCAGAGCAAAAGAAAGAGAGGAGAGGGACAGGACCACCGCCTTTACCAAGGTACCCGAGCTCCAACAATGGTGGCCGAAAGGTAGGGAGGTGGTTTAGGCTCAAGAGACCAAGAGCAAGTGGTGAAGGCGACTAAAAGAAACCCAGGAAGGTGTAGGGGGCTTCTTATAGTTGAGAGGGCAAGGCAAGGAGCAATGCCCCGGACCATGGTGAATCCTCGGTCCATGGATTGGTCCACAGCTTTACCAGGACAAAAGGGGAGATGGCTTGCGGGAGAAGGAGGACTTTGGGGGCTCAAGCACTGGGACGCATTAAATGCTTGCAGAAGATAGCTGTTGGGAGGTGACTTGGCTCGCCTCCCCGCTCACGCTCGCACAGACGCTGCCTGCCGTGAGAGTAGGAGATGACCAGCGACGCGGGGTGGCCCACCAGTCAGGGAGAGAGAGGGAGAAGTGGCTCGGGTCCAACCGCGAGATGGTTGAGCCCAACCCAGTCGGTACCGATCGTCGGATTGGATCTTAACGGCCCCGATACACACGCCACATTGAAACGACCGGCGCGAAGGGGTACGCTCAAACAGCGTTGGATCAAGATCCAACGGTGGAAAACGCACACGCGGGAGAAGGGCTGAGCCGGCTAGGTCGCACCAAGAAGGGAACGGGCTCGAGTCTGACTTGAGCCCGAGCAACAGTGCTAAGCCCAAGGGTTTGAAACACAAGCTGAGACTTTGTGGATTTAGTTGAGTTATCAAAACAACTCCAAAATTTATGAAAATTTAACTGGAGCTTTCTGACATGATGATTAACCTACCATGAAATTTCCAGAGATTTTAATGCCCTGCATTTTTCTCCAGAAAATTCAGAAGGTTGGACATTAGGGTTTGACCAGCTTTGACTTGGTTTGACTTGCCTCCAAAATTATTCAAATAATTTCTAAAAATTAAGAGAGAATTCAGAGGGGTCAAAAGTCACCCCAGGAACCTGGGAAAATATTTTACAAGAAGATGGCACAAGATTTTACCAAGGAGGTTTTTTTTTTTGATTGGAGTTTAAAATGGAGATTTGATTTTTATTTCCATAATTCTTTTGCAAGAATTATAGAAAAGGTTCAAGGACCTCAAGATAAATAAAAAGTTTTAATTTCCCCTCATTTTCGGGATTGGGATGTTACACCCACGTTAGTGAAAACATGCATCATGCAACACATATGCACTGAAGCCTATGAACTTGACCTAACCCAAAGCCAAATCTCAAAAATGGCTGACAATCTGAACACAAATGGTACTACCGCCATATTACTAGCGGTACTACCGCACTACGGTCGTACCGCTCCAATAACTGTGGTCGTACCGCTCTTCAATGAAGACCAGAACTCCATAAAACATCTTCTCTAGAATTTTCATACGGCCAAGTAACAACTGGTATTACCACACTGCGGTACTACCACCATTCAACTTGCGGTCGTACCGTTCTGCGGTAGTACCGCAACTTATTTGCCGGTACTACCGATTATCCTAACACTTTGCTGAAACTTCAATTTCGACAAAGCTTCAAAGCTATTTCCGATTGTCTCATCATCCTAAGATCATGAGTATATCCCCATGATATCCACGGAAGGTTTAAAAATATTGTACATTACAAAAATTTCGGCAAGCATTACATTCTGAAATTTTGAGTAAAGAGAGATCTTGAGTGCTATCCTTAGTAGTTCAAAGAAGATTTTTCAAAAGGACTTTGGGTGGGATGTTTTAATAACATTTTGAAAACATTTTGGCTCTATTTTAAAGTCCTAAAAGTGATTAGAAACTTTTTATTTTCAGAGAGCATCCCTTCTCTCAAATCTATAACTATTTTGAACAAGTTGAGAGGAGATGACCAAATAGAGACTTTAGATGAGAAAAGGGTGCTAAGGGGGAAAAGATTAGCAATTATTTTTAAAATTTCAGAACCATTCCTAGGGTTAGATTAGGTTGCATTTTCATATGAGGTTTTGGTATCTTCATTGGCTGGTCGTGAAGTTTTGTTTATTATCACTGTTGTACTTTGTTGAGTTGTGGACTCACGCTTGTTGTTATTCTTTTTAGGTTCCTCTCGAGGCAGCGACATGCATGGGAAGGGGTAGTTTTGACGGACTTCACACTTAACCACTCATTGCAAATAAATTAGCTTATTTATCTAAAACCTCATGTTCATACTATTTCCTTTAGTTTCAGACCTATCCATCATTCGTGGTGGTTGATTCACTTGTAATCGTGGTAGCCAACTTTTAAGACTCAGTTATTGATTCACTTAGTTCAATTTGATAGAATAAATTGAATGATTTGATTAGTCTTACATTTTCGTGATTTCGGATGAATATTGATGATTTAGACTTAACTGTTAAAGAACTGCTCTCATTGTGTAGCATAGTCGTTTGTTTTGGTTTTGGTTGAGAAATAACAAGATTCATGCCTAGATTATTATTAATTGATAGGTAGTATTATTTAACTTGACTATACTGTAACGTGTGCTAGTTCTTGTGATTAGGATTAAATCAATCATTGTGTATGTCTTGCTGAATTTGTATTATTAAATTGAAGTAAAGTGTTTCTGTAAGGTGGTTTAGTAGCATTCTAGGCTCTATGTTGGGCTGGGGTGTTATAGCTAGGGGTGCCGGCGGTGAGGCCGGAGGTGGCCTAACACGACGGCACACTGGTGTCAAGCGGCGGTGTTACTATAGCAATGAGCTGAAGCTCAGACGGGCTACACCCTCAACTAAATGATGTGCGCATAGGCATCTAGGGACTACTAGCAGTATATGAGAAGCGATAGTAGGCTCGGAGGTGGTCAAAGATCGCTTGTCGACATTGAGCCGAAGCGGCGAGGTGAGTTGCTCATGGAGAGGAAGTTCGGCTAAAGGAGGGCAGAGTCCAATGATCAGAGAAGCTTGAGAAGGTCCTAGCAGTGCTCTCTGTGTGAGGAATTGGCTCGAAGTGCCTTGTAGCTCCGGCGGTGCTTGAGGCACCGGTTTTGGCCCGAGGCGAGGAAGAAGAAGCAATTCGGCGACTCCTGTGGATCATAAGTGAAATCAAGTGAGGGGAAAGACTTAGGAGTCTCTGGAACGTGATATGACAAGAAGAGATCAATGAGGAACCCTTCACATCATCGGGAACGAAGGTGGCAGCGCATGGCCGAACTAGGGCTTGTGCTCTCCGACCACTAGAGCTCAATTGAGTGGAGGAGGAAGAGAGTGAGTGAGCGCACGAGTGAGGAAAAGAGATGAGGGAGCTATAGGCGGGCTTTTATAGACGGAGGGGCGGACACAAACAAGAAGGAGCTTGGGCAGGGGTAGCGGAGCTCTCGGAGGTTTTTCGCGATGTACGGGCAGGAGTGGGTGAGGCTGGGGCAGGAGTGGGTGCAGAGGCGACTGGGGAGGTGACGCGGAGTTAAGGGAGGTGGTTGACGGTCGAAAACTATGGGCGGTGAGGAGAAACCACAGGTGGTGTGGTGGAGGGCTCGCGGTGCAGTGCTGGCTTGCCCGAGTGCGAGGTGGTCGAAGGTCCCTGCGCCTGGGGCCCATCGGCCAGCGAGAGGGAGAGGAGAGATAGGGTTTAGGATTTTTGATTTTCCTGCTGATTTCTTGTCTGATTTTGTTTACTACACAAATGAAGTTAAAATTTTATTAAAATTTTTCTACAAGCTTATGACCTAATGTAGTTTCTCCTGTAAAATTTTGAGAGGTTTAAACCTTCTATGAATTTCTCCAAAATGCGAACATGGTTCTATTCTTATCCTTTCTAATTGTTTTTCTTAACCAGTTTTCATGTAAATATTTGGTGAATTATTCCTAGGATATTATGCCAGAAATAATCCTCTTATTAAATAATTTTACTTTGTTTTGTATAACTTCTTTTGAGTACATGTTTGTTTGCAATTCCTGTTTTGCTTTTAAACCAAAGTCAAATTCAAAAATGGGTATACTTTTATATGCAAAAGATCAAGGTAATTTCTCTAATGAATTTATAATACGTATTAATAGAATTTGGATTTTGGGATGTTACATTCCACCTCTGCTTGCTCGCCAGTGCATGCCCGCGAGTGCATCGCCAGGACACCCATGGTTTCTCCACACACCCCCGGTTTTCCCACCGGCCAACCACCCTCGTCACTTCCCCGGTCACCTCCGTGCCCATCTCTGCCCTTCCCTCGCCCACTCCTGCCCGTATGCCTCCGAGCACTTTGCCACCTTGCCCGATGGTGCCCGACCTCTCTCTCACTCTACTCCACTCCTCAACCTATGTCAAGCTACCCAGAGCTCCCTCTCCTCTTTTCCTCACCTTTGCTCTCACTCAACCACCTTCTTCTCCACTCATTTGAGCTCAACCACCCGAGATCTCTGAGCTCCGCTCTGGCTACCACGCCACCACCACCGTTCCACCACACCAGAGGGTTTCTCTTCACTCTGCTCAGGTCATCTCATGTTCCAGAGCATCTTCAACCTTTCCCCTCACTTGCCTTCGTCTTTGACCCACAGGAGATGTTGAATTGGAGCTTCTTCCCTGTCTCCGTTCATTTCCACAGCCACAGTCGCCGCAAGAGCTTCACTTCACCTTGGACCAATCGGCTGCACCAGGAGCATTGCAAGGACACCCCGAACTTCCTCACGCATCCCTAAGATTCCCCATCACCTCCAGTGACCTCTCCACATGAAGCCTCATCGCGGCACCACTGGTCTTCATCACCAATCCACTCCAGCCATATCCTTCATTCCGCATCGTTCAGGTATCACCCTAGTAGCCCGTAGATGCTTATGTGCACCTTATTTAGTTTGAAGCATTGCTAGTTTGTGCTTTGCCTCATTGCCGTAGCAATGCCATCGCTTCTCTCTGGTGTGCCGTCATTACAGGCCACTCCAGGCCTCGTCGCCGGTACTAGCAAGTGCGCAAACATGCCGGGAAACCATTTTGGGCATTCCTCGGCACCACCGTGTGCCACCACGCCGACGATGAGCACGGCCCTACTCTGTTCGAATGGGACCAGCACTGTAGTTGCACCATTAAGACCAAATCTCGGTCATTAAGGCAAAGCAATGATTAGATGTCGGTTAGTTAACACATAAGTCGCTGACATGTGGGACCGAGCTAAAAGTTTAAGAAAAACTAAAACAAATCAGTATCTCTAAATGAGTCACTAACATGCAGGTCCCCCAACTTAAGTGCACAATGAATGCCTCAGTGAACACGTGCGCTGTGCGCATGGACCCTCGGTCTATGCACTATTCGCGTGGACCGAGTCACTAACAATTGGATCCCACATGTCGGGTTAATAAAGAAAATATAAAATACACTTTTAGTTTTGAAGGGAATACAATTTCTTTACTAGCAAGCGTAAACCTCAATAGTACATATGGGAGAATACACTTTCTCTGCTGGAAAGTGTATTTCTCATTTTCTCTGGAATTTCCAAACCGAACAGAATTCAAACATTAATAAATTTCGCATAAAAAATCCAAATCAAATGATTTTTATTTGTAAATTCATCTAAAATCATGACCTACCAGAATAGGAATTTTTTTTGATTTACATGACTGTTTAATTTATTGGTGTTATTTAATTTGTTTTCGGCTCTTTTTGATTTAGACGTCGATTGCTTGAGTGATTATTTCGACGACCAACAAACCACATATTCAGAATAGCAAGAGCAAGGCAAGAACCTCATTTTATCATGTTGATCCCAGTATTCTACTTATTATACTTTGTTTCGCAAAATCTGTTATGCATGCGTGTATGTTTTGTATGAAAATGCTATGATTGGGAAATCGGTAGTTATAAGTCCTAATTGCTGCATATATCTTCTTGGAATGTTGATACCTTACTATTGTAGCCTTTAGAATATGGGTTAGACAATATATAATGTCATTTGGGAATTTTTTTAGTGCGATTATCGCACAACTGCTACTAGAACGATAGATTTTCTGAGAAATTGTTAAATGACAATATGTTAAAATGTGAGTTTGGGAGATTTTGAAAAATGTCTAAAGGGGTACCTCTGTTATTTTGTATGAAAATAAAATAAAAAAGAACCTAGTTTTTAGATGCGGACGAGTTATAATATATTCTGAGAAAGTGAGGATTGTGACTCACTCGTAGATAGGGGAGATTCTCGTCCATGGTCGATTAAGGACTAACGCCAGCAACTCAGGGACTAATACCTAATCATACAACCGTATGTGATAGTGTGGGACAGTCGTAGCTAACTAAGTTATTGAAAAATAGACTTGCATGAGGGGTAGGTAGGAGACGTGCGAGCATGTTTGATTGCCGACATAACGGCGAATGCCTCATAGAGACAGGTATACCCAGGTGAAGGGTGAAAAACATAGCACTGAGACTGGTATACTCGAGTGAGATGAGGACCAACATTCGATGGTGTAAGTGCAAGGGTAGGGCAAGATGATGTAAAAGATGTGTCACGAGCTCTAGAATGCTTACCTACGGTAGTGAGTAGTGATATAGAGAATTCCAAACAAACTGGAATATTCGTATGCTATGGGTAAAGATGTACACCTCTACAGAGTGTAAATCTATTTAAATAGCCGTGCTTGCAGTCATGAGCGTGCTTAGTGCGGTTGGTATGGTTGTAGTGTTGATTTTTCACAAAATCTGTCTTGTCACAAAACATGGGCAATGACTTGGGGTTCTATTTTATAGAGTTAACTGCCATGTCTATGGCTAAAGATAAATTATTGCTCACAGCTAAGGAGGGTTGTGAGTTGTTGTTATTATTATTATTGTTGTTATGATTTATGGTCCATTCAATTACTTACTTACTATCCTATATATATTTAACCGCTCTTTCAAATTCCGTTGCAAATTACTACTTATGAATTTTGCAAAAAAAAATGTCTTTGATCAAAATAACTTGTAAGTAGAGCCTCATTCTTTGATAGCCTTGCTTTTAATAAAATTTTGCGATACACTAAAAGTCTTGCTAAGTACGTATTGTACCCAATCTTGCTTATATTATTGTTTAGAGTTCGAAGATGAGATGACGCCAGATGACATGTTCTTTGCACCTGGAACTGGAGGGTTCGATGATGGATCTATCTAGGCCTTGTCTCTTGTTAGTTGCCTAAAGGATTGGATGGGCATGCCGCTAGAATTTAGCTATTTCTATCATTTCTTCTGCTGCTATATTTTTACTCTAATGACTGCTTTTATTTGGTTAGTCGACCGTTGGTGTAATAACTTGTAATCGTTTAAGTTAAGTACCCCTTTACTTTTATATGTGATTGTATGGATGTGAATACCAAATGTTGTGAATGTGTGTACTACTCACTGATCATGGGACTAGTACAATATACACATAGGGTCTTCGTGTATTCCACACCTAAGGGTCCGACAGCGCTTAGTATTAGAGCCATACTGACTGTAGGACAAGCTCTAGATAGAATGGTCGATAGATTAGGACTTAGAATTAAAAATGCAACCTAATATAACCATATGAATGGTTCTAAAAAATTTAGAAAATTTTGCTAATCTTATCCCTCTGAGCATTCTCCTCTCATCTAAAGTCTCTTTTTGGTCATCTCTTCTCATCTTATTTAAAATGACTCTAGTTTTGAGAGATGGGATGCTCTCTGAAACTAAAAGTTTTTAATCACTTTTAGGACTTTAAAATAGAGCCAAAATTATTTCAAAAAGTTCTTAAGACATCCCACCCAAAATTCTTTTGGAAGTTTCTTTTCAACTACTAAGGATATCACTCTAGATATCTCTTTTCCCAAAAATTTCAGAACATATACTTTGCTGAAATTTATGTGATGTAATATCCTTTAAAGCCCCTCCTATCTACATTTGGAGTTAAATTCAGTGATATTATAAAGGTATACTTATATATAAAGACCAAGGGGTAGTATTATATGATTATGATCCATAAGGGTTAGTTAAATGAACTAGTGAATGGGTAAAAACTTGTGCTGAAATTATTTTCTTGTTTAATATCATTTCTTATCCATATCTCTTGTCACATGATTGTTAACTTTCCGTTTATTAAACATGTAGATGGCCAATCAATGGGACCCTCAATACCACACCAATGCCTTTGAGGAGGGCACGCTACAGCACACCTTATGGGCGATGCTGCAGCACATCGAGTGGTTGCATACACCCCAGTATACGGTCTACAGGGCACCCTCCAGTGTGGCATCGACTGAGTACCTCTCCCTGGAGCTCATCCAGGGACGTAATCTGCCAAGTCAAACCAGTTCTCCTCGTTCCATTCTCCTGCTATGAGTGCATGAGATTTGGAAAAAGAGAGTATGTTGACAAGAGATTACCGAAAGAACCCCACGGACGGCGCCAACTGTCGGTGTTTTAGAACTGATCTTATGTAAAGATTGTTTGATTTGGGGGGTCTCCTAGAATGGAATCATGCAGAGAGATTGACACGGGTATTTTTATACAGGTTCGGGCCTTCTCCGGGGAGAATAACAACCCTACTCCTGTGTGTGTATGATATTGAGTGTATCTTGTATAATCAAGAGAAAAGACTAAGACTATTACAGAAGACAGTGCCTATCTTCCTGGTTGCCTACTGTGTTCTCTGATTGCCCTCCTCTTGCATCTCTGATCGCCGCCTTTATATAATCGTGAAGGAGTAGCCGTTTCTCCAGGTGAAGAGGCGCCTCATCATGTCCTAGAATTCGCATGTTTGCGATAATCTTGAGTGTTAACTCCTTCATGCCGCCGCGCTTATTTGTTAGAGATAATGGGGTATTACGTGCTATTACTCCGTGGAATAACATCGTATATTGACTGCTTGGATTCCTTAATTAATTGGACCCACTCGTCTATAGGTTTTATTGATCATAAGGTGGTCGTAGCTGACCTGGTCGTAGAAGAGCTTACAACCATGGGGTAGTCGTAGAATAACTTACGACTGGATAATGATCGTAGAAGAACTTACGACCATACGGTAGTCGTAGCAAGACTTACGACTATGGGGGTGGTCATAGAAGAACTTACAACCACCTGGTAGGCTTCTCCCTTGTAAATATAAGGGTTATACCTAGGGACCACATGACATCATATTTACCCATAATAAGAATTATAGATAAAAGATAAAATGAGGATTATTAGATCCTCGTCATCTAGCCCCCCAGCTTCAAGTGAAAGTAACTTACTTGGTAAAGGAGTCGTAGATGGTCTTATGACCACGAGAGGGTCGTGGATAGATGGCCGAAGGAAAAACTCTTTGACAGTTGTATTTCACTTTGACCAGGAATATACTTGGTCAAGAAGGTTACTTACGACTATCAAATAGTCGTAGTATGGTGATCGGAAGTAAAACCTTTCCGATTGATATTTCATTTGGCCAGAAAGGCTTAGCCAAGAAAGTAATTTTGCTTGAGGTGTAAAAACCAACTTGATTTTCTTGGGCAGACAAACTTACAGAATCGCAAACGACTCTTATATGTCTGTCTGTTGGAGCGGTTCCCGAAACGATGGCAAACCTTCGGTTTCCACCCTTTCAACCCAGGCATATGGTTATAAATACTTACCGAGGAGTGAGACTTGGGTTTTTACTTTTCCCCAAATTGCTCCTGCTGTTCATCGAGTTCTTGCCTTCTCTGCCATCAACCTAATTGTGCCTTCTCCTAAGACCTTCCTTAATCCAAAACCTCCCCTCTTTGAGAGAGATGGCTGGAACAGTTTCTGCGTGGGCCAAGTTGGAGATGGATGCGGTGAAGATTCAAGCCTTGGTCGATGCCGGGAAGATTCCAGAGAAGGTTCTTGTGAAGTGGATTGTGGCGGTTGGACAGCATTGGCCGTCGAGGAAGATTGGGAAAATCCCCGTCTTCCAGGCATATTGTGAGTGTGGCCTTCGATTGCCTGCTCACCCCTTTCTCACACTCGTACTCGAGCACTTTGGGGTGGAATTAGTGAACCTAGGTTCTAATTCCATCACTATGCTAAGTGTATTCATGTATCTGTGTGAGGCATACCTGGGAATTCCAGCAGACCTCGAGCTCTTTCAATATTTTTTTATGGAATGGCTCGACAATCTAGGATTGCTGGGAGTTGCGGTCTGAAGCTCCATGACGAGAAGTCGAAGGAGTATATTCAGATGTTTACCCAGTCTTCGTGGCTGGGATGGAGGAAGAGGTGATTTTACTGGAAAATCACCCAAGATGACAGCCTTACTTTCGCGGGGAAGCCTGCCGAAAAGAATTCTTCCTGGGATTCGACTCCCAGGGATCTTGGTTGGATTGCTCCCTACATTCAAGCCATCAAGGACTTGAAAGAGGAGGGACTGACCGGATGGCATGTGGTGAAGGATTTCATCACACGTCGAATTAGCCCTTTAAAGAAACGAGTACCTCCTATGTGGAGGTACACGGGGCCAAAAAACCCGACCAGGGACTACGAGGCGGGTAAGTTAATCTTCGACTTAGCCCTCGGTTTGGTCTTTCTCAAAGTGGTCTAATGAATGCCTTATCTGTTTGCACAGATCTTTCACAAACAGAGATCGACATTTGGGTCAAACTTGTTTGTGAGAAATCTCTGCCACCTGGAGTGGCGGTTCCTCAAATCCTTGCGGTTTTATCCGCAGAAGAGAAGATGGAGCGCCTAAAGGTAATCAAGGGTTGATTTTATCCTTAGGACTTTAGAGTCATAGAAAGACTTACGACTGGTTGTTTGTCGTAGAAAAACTTACGACTTGGTAGTGATCGTAGAAAACCTTACGATCAAGGAAATGTCGTAGAAAAACTTACGACTAGATACTAGTTGTAGAAAATCTTACGACTGGTCAGTAATCTTTTTCTGTTTTTCTTATAGAAAGTAGGCATGGAAAATCGTCAGGACGACCAAGAGGTCGAACTGATAACCATCGGTGCAGGGATGATAGCGGAAAAAAGTCCAGCTCCTCCATCTAAGAAGCGTCGACTCGTGAAAGTCGCCGACAAGGGAGGGGCAAACTCAAGTTCTTTTATTTCGACCAGATCTTCTGCAAAATTTGCTGCAGAATCGCAGTAAATTTGAAACCGAGGAGGTTGAAGGTGAAATGTCAAGAGATCAAAGCAGCCGAACCTCTTAAGTGCAAAGCCCGCAAGGCCAAGGTACCCTTCTATTATGACAAGAAAACTTTTGTAGTTTCTGCCTCTCCTAGTTTTGTCAAGCGACTAGAAAAAGAGAACTGGAAGGACTTTATGTCTTTTGTGAAGGACAATGCTGCTCCAACAGAGCCTGTGGTCAAGGGAAGTGCCGATCTCGGAGTGGTCAAGACTAATCTCGACCATCCAAAAAATCAGGAGATCAGAGAGGTGGCTCCTGTTCAAAATCCACGATCAGACGTGGTCGTGGCCGATGTAGGGATACGAGTAGGCTACGATAGCAACAATTCAAAATATCTACCACGTAAACCAGGAAGCCAAGCAAGAAGATGATCACAGATCGTTACCACTAGACACGCAGAGCAGCGGAAGAAGCGTCGAAGCAGCCTGGTCCAACGAAGAGCACGTCGATGCAGTGGTTATAGTCGATCGTCCTGTGTCCTCGTGAGTCGATCGTCTCCTCCAGCACCTCTGCAGTTCCTTGTGAAGACCGCGGATTGTCCTCAAGTGCAACAACGTAGAGGTGCCTCAATGGTATCCACACGTCCAGGGAAGAAACAACCATGCGCCGGTGTGCTAGCACCAAGTCGCACGGCAAGGCTCTCAAGAAGATGGCGGCTAGGGTTTTGGTAGAGCAACTCACGTCAACTCGTCTTGTGCCCAACAGCCTCATGCATCTCCTTATATAGTGCCCGTGACGGATCCTATCCGAACACGCTTTACGAATCATATTCGTACTGGTTTGTTCCAACCCGTTAAGTGTGTGACCCGTTAGGTTCATGTGTAGTTCGGTTGTGACTCGGAAACCTTTTCCGACCACAAGTCGTAACTTTTGACTTTTAAAACTTCAGAAATTCAGATAAAGCAACCAAACTCTTTCAAATTTTAGAAAATCCAATAAAATAATAACTTTATTTATTTTATTTTGGTAACAAAACTTTGGGATGTTACAAGCTTCACCAACAAGTCACATACTCATTTAATCTTCATAACTGATGATTCATTCATGGAACAGAACAACATTTATCCAATATTATGAACATAAAGAAATATAATCATCTCTATGATTGCCTCTAGGGCATATTTCCAACATAGCTAACCACTCTAGGTGATCGACTTCTCTTATAAAGCCTGCTTTAAGTAGCTTGTCCAATTCTGATTTATTAGCATCTCATCGATCAGGGGCAAATCTTCGTAGTTTTTGTTTTATGGGTACTTTGTTAGGCCGTAAAGCTAGCCTGTGCTCGATCACCTCCCTGGGGACTCCGGGCATGTCGGATGCTTGCCACGCGAAGACATCTGCGTTAGCTCGGAGGAAGGTGATGAGGGCATCTTCCTACTTGGGGTCGGAAGTATCCCCGATACGAACAGTCTTCGAGGGCTCCCCTGCGTCCAGAGGAACCTCTTTGACCTAGTAGTTTGGCTTTGGTGCAGCTTTAGGCTTTGACTTGTTAGTCGAAGGCTGACTTTCTTCTCGAGTTGGTATTTGACCAACTATCTCGAGGGATCGACGGTCGCTAGTATGCGCCATCTTTTTGTCACAATGGATTGTGATTACTCCTTTGGGACCTAGCATCTTAAGACATTGATACCCGTAATGAGTAGCCATTAAGAATTTTGCCAAAGTTGGCCGTCCGAGTATGGTGTTATATGCCGTATCGAAATCGACCACATCAAAGGAGATTTTCTCTATCCTAAATTTACTTGGAGAACCAAATGTTAAAGGAAGAGAAACTTGGCCAATAGGTTTGGCTGAAGACCCCGGTATGATCCCATGAAAGGAGTATCGTACCGGTCTTACCTTAGTCCTGGGTACTTGCATCTCGTCCAGGGCACTCCTAAACAGGATGTTTAACGAGCTGCCACCATCAACTAAAACTCGATTGACCCGACAATTGTTGATGGTGGGTTCGACCACGATCGGATATCGACCTGGTCGGGTCGAAGGAATCGGGCAGTCACCCTTCTCGAAGGAGATGGTGACTTTCGACCACTTCGGTAATTTATTGACGAGAGGCAGGTCTATGGAGTTTACCTCACGTTCGGCAGCTTTAAGCTGTCGCTTTGACAAGTATGCCGACGATCCCCCGTAGATGTGCTCGACGGTATGTTGTGGATCCTGGAACGTGTTGGACCCAGGATTAACACCCCAAATCCTCTGTGTATTTCTGAACTAGTCCCATGATCAGTTGCTAGTTCACACAGTTAAACAGATATGGTAACATCCACTACTACAGGAAGCCTCATCACAGACGGTTCGGAACCGTCATCACGAGCATTTCGAACCGTCTATATTTGTTAATCTGTGATAACAGTTATCACGAGCGGTTCAAAATCGCTCTGTGAAGGCTATTATCACGAGCGGTTTTCATCAAAAACCGTCGTGATCGAGAATATCACCGACGGTTTAATTTACAAACCGTCTGTGATGACATTTTCACGCGCTTCTTGTTCGTAACCATCGTGATGAGTTTTCCTGAGCGGTTCTTGTTTAGAACCGTCTGTGATAGCCTTTTCTGTGGCAAAAAAAACCGAAAACGGCTGCTAAAACTTCGGAGGCCGTTTAGAGGCCCTAAACGACCTTTTTTGGGGTTTTCACTTTTTCGAGACCTCACGAAGAGAATCGAAGTTTTAGTCTTTTCGGTCGAAGCACCAACCCTTTGTCTCCTACCTTGCTCCGGTTAGGTATTCGTCGATTCTTTGTTTCTATAGCATCCTCTTATGGTCCTTAATCCATTCTGATCATTCACTCCCATTGGTTTTGCTCAGGGACTCCTTTCCTCGCAAAGCCGTGCTACCACCATCTTCTTCTCTGGTGCCAACAGTGCCCCAGCCGCTCCAAGCTTCCCCGAGCACCCATCTTCACTCAAGTAGTTTCCTCTTAGTCCCTAGGACCTGGGCACCCGCTTGAATGACGCTGCAGAGCTTCACATTGCTGCATGCATCTTTGGCCGAAGCTTTGGCACCGCCCATCTCTGGCTAGCCGTCGGTATGGTCCATCTCCGTTGTCGCCACCAGTCCGAGGAGGTGCGCACTGCTATTGCGCAGCTGTCCCTGGTCTTGGTTGGCGCCGTCATGGCCGAAATCGCTGGCAATACACCGGTGAGCACAGCTCGGTATTGTTGGATTACCGACAATACTGTAGCCACATCATTAGGACATTAATCCGGCGCTTTAACAAATAATCATTGCTTATGAATTAATCGATGTCTTAACGTCATAATGAGTCTATTACATATGGGCCCCGCGCACAGAAATCCGTGGGGATAAGAAAGATGCGGGAGAGATTGACGAGTGGGCCCCTGCCCTTAAACGCCGTGCGCTATGCACACGCATGCGTGGACCAAGTCTCATGGATCGTGTCACTAACAGCAGGACCCACCTGTCAGAGTGGAATTTTAAATCGGAAGTAAAATGGAAAACTCACTATTCACCAGGCCCTCTGGTCAGCGTTGGTGGCTAGCGCCGCGTTCGGTAACAAAAGTAATAAATGGCTTAGAAAATCCGAAAATGAATTCTTTACACACTTTAAAATATGTATAACTTCAAAAAATGCATAACTAATTCATCTCAACTCCAAAATGGATGAAACCACTACTGATAATTTTCATTTGTAATGAAATTTACATTAAAATTGGTTTCAAACTTTTCTCTATAACAGAGAGTCTTATTTTGGAAAGTGATCCATAAATCTATTATTTTTATAATAGAGAAAGTCTGATAACTTTAGAAATTCATAACTAAATAATTAAAACTCCAATTGAAGCAAACTCAATTGTTTTGGACTTGTATTAATATTATCTATTTATCCATATAATCCTTTGTCCCACTACTATTCTGCAAATTTTTCCCAAATAATTAAATTAAGTGAACAATAACCGAGTTGAATTAATTCGGATTTTCCAGAAAACTGAGATTCAAACTGCTATAACTCTCACACACTAAATCCAAATGGAATAATTCTTTCACCTAAATTCATCTAAAATCATGACTTAGCTACTTAGAAAAATCATGCATTTTTTGAGCATTTTGAATTTTGAGGTATTTCTCGATGTTTATTCGGTGTTGTATTTATATAGATTCCGAGCCTATCGATATTGACTTGTACGCTACTGAGGGAGAGTAATTAAGCTTCCAGCAAGGCAAGCATCATTTGAACTTTCTTTTGCATCATATTTGATCCCAGTTTTGTTAAGTTAGTGCAATGATAATTGCTTGTAAGCTATTTTGATAATGTCACTATTTTTGTGATGAGTAGATTAGTTATATCCTATTCATTGAGGTTCATCTTGAATTACTCCAATACCACATGCTTAAGATAGTTGTGTGAAATAAATTTGTTGAACGTGTCTTGCTTAGTCATGCAAGTCTAGAACGATAGCTTGATTGTCGGGAATAACCCGACAATTATGGGATAAACACAACTTTCATTATATACTTTTGTTTCAGATCTTTGTATCTATTTTATGAGATAAATTTTGTCATTTTAAATGAGTTTTGGGTCTGGACAAGTGATGGTGCCTTCGTGCACGAGACTTAGGTAAGTGATGGACTTGTTTGGACAATTAAGGACCGAACTTTGGGTACTATGGTTAAGCAAAACTTGTGCTATCACACGTGGCGTATGGGCGCTACTTGGTTAAGTAGGGGGCTGATGTTGTTGAGTTGATGACTAGTGGTGTGAGGACGTATATGTGCTCCATCGCATATATGTTCTGTAGGGTGCCGATTGCAATTCTATAATGTGCGGATGAGCACTATTTAAACCTTGTTAATTGGGTCGGTATTCCCGGCACAACTTGCGTGCCCGTTTGGTTAGTTGGTTGTATAACCTACACTTAAGCGGGATTACGTCGCGCATGGGTGATTCAACTCAATAATGTCAACTTGCTGAAAAATTTCGAGTCTTGATTTACCCGGCCAGCATAGCATAGGAAGTGTGCTATTTTTGGAGGCATCTGGAGGCTTACGGGCTAATCGAGTCATGTGGGTAAAGTAGTACACCCTTGTAGGGTATAAATCTATTCGAATAGCCGTGTCCGCAGTTATGGACGATCGCTTGAGTTTGTGGCTGCTAATTGTTAGACTTGGAATTAAAATTGTGGTTATAACTTAGTATTTGTCATGAATGGGATGTTCATGCATTTTGTTGTATCAAAGTGGACAGCCACTTTGCTGTTTGGATGATTTATTTGTTATTCAATTTATTACTTATTCACACGCTTTACTTCTACTTCAAATCTAATTTCGAAATGGCACTTGAAAAACTAGTATGTATAGGTTGTAAATTGTTGCGTCACTTTTGCAAAACTAAGCCAATATGAGCCATCCTTTGGAACAACCTCTAGCATAATTAATTTTTATTATGTAAGACTTGCGAGTACCTTTGTACTCAATCCGGTTGCTGCAATTTCAGGTGAGGAAGGTTATGAGCCCGTTGAGCTCGTTAGCGCCGATTTAGGCGACGCTGACGAGTAGTGTTATCATTTATCCCCCAGTTAGTTGCCGATGAGACATGGGCATACCACTGCTGGTCTTTTGGTTTTTTTACTTATTTCCGTTGCTACTTAATACTCTTATTTGAATTTGGCCAGTCGGCCGTTTGTAATAGTTGTAGACTTTAACTTTTATGTTGTATGTCTTTTGAACTATTAATGTATGATTGTTGTATGGATGTGATCAATGTTGTATGAGAGTATGAGCATATTGGTCACTGATCTTGGGAGCTAATATGAGTTCATGCTCGCTGTTCGTGGCTTCCCATTTAACACACTAAGTGTAGTGCTTGGCTTGTTGGAGAATCGACAATTATGTAGTGCTCACAGAGGAGCAGTGCGCATGATCGTCGGGGCTCTAGTTTACAGTTAAACCTCTCGCTTAGATGGAGTTAAGTTGGAATCCATTTACTTGAGGTCCAGAGTTATGTCCATAAGACCATGCTTAGTCTTGGTCTTACGGAGATAACCCAGGGGTCCTCACAATTGGATTACAATTGAGTAAATTGTTTGCAGGTGGTTGAGAGGTGTCGGCGGGGTGAAACTCTGGGTCGGCGACGGAGTGAAATTCTCCCTTGTCCTTAACAATATCTGATATGATAAAGGCGTAGAGCTTCTCTCGAATGTCCTTGATCTCATTCGCAAAGAGTCCATCTAATTCTATTATCAAGTCCTATCGCTAGCAAGAGTAAAATGGTAAGCATACATATTTAAATTTATAATTAAGAAATAATTATTTCGAGATTGACAAACCTCGGGATCCTTCTTCGTAGCACTAATGATTTGCTGCATATGATGGCAAACGTAGATTGCACATAGCTCATCATTTTTTTGCTGGCGGCACTACAAAAATAGAATTACATATATAGGTATAGTCAGTTCGAGATGCGTTATTACGAAGTATGATATAGGATTATTGTGTTGTAGCGCGTACCGAAAATTGCGTCCTGTGTGTTATTTCGGCACTCGATCCATTGTATAATCCTCCGTTGGCAACATAGTCGATGAACGACCTACATGATTCCAAAAAGTTATCCTCGGCCATTTCAAACGAATGAAGACTACAATAGAGTTATGTATGGAGAAAATGAGCATACCTCTCGAGTATTCCTTGCAGAACACTGAAGTCGTGGTTGTTGCGGACTAGGGAATCAAGGTATATCACATGGTTCCTCTTTGGTATAATGACTAAAAGGATCTAGTGGTACCTACTCATGTATGTTGCTATAGTCATTAAACCTAAGTTCGTGCTGCGCATAAAGTAAAAATGAAATTTGTATAGCAAGTAGTGACACTTACCCCTGGTTGTAGGGCACCACTATGTACTTCTTCTTCTGCTGATGAAGCAATGCCGCCATTATGTATTCCTCGATGAAGGATGAGTCTGTTTCAATGGTTTGCATAGATACCATGTGTGGGTCGAGGAAACCCACCGGTTCTCACCATGCCTGGGCATTTTTCATCATCTATCTATACATAAGCAATGAGTTGTGATATTTATCGGTATTACGTGAATGTAGAACTTCATTGTACACACTTACAGTGTCCAACATCATAGAAGCGAGGCATCGAGGCCAACGAGGTTGAATAAGTCATATAAGTCATTGAAGCCCACGACGAAGTTGCCTACCCCGTTGAAGAGATGCTCATCCTTGTATAAGATGGTGATTCCAGTATCGCACCCCTTCTTTTTGGTCTTCTGCATGTACCAGACATGCAAAGCCTGACAAACATATCTAGCGCAGAGTAATACTATGTTGGAGCACAACGGTTTCCCAATGGAGTAATTCTCGGACGTCCCGGGCTTCCCGGACTTGGGAGGCACCTTAATGTTCATTGATTTCGATTTGACCTTCATGACTGGTAGCGTCTTCCTGCAAGATGACTCGGGAACCGATACAACGGCACACTTTTCTTGTTCCTTCAGCGTCTTCTCCACGGGAACCTATGAGGTGGCCTTCTGAGGCGAAATATGAGGTGGAGTCATCGAGGGTCCCGTTGGAGAGGAATGGTCGTGTCGAGATCGCGGCAGTGCTGGGTCCAGGGTGATGTCCTTCTTTGCCACTAGATAAAAGTGTACACGGCATCCCCTAGTGTTCTGATGTTTTCGTTCGGGCGAATCTCCAGTGAGACGGCCATGAAATTGTCATGTACCATATCCACTGACCTGGCGTAACCTGCGCCCACCGGGCATGTGGTCAGATCGCTTCCCTCCACGGTTTGGGTACACCATCCCCAACCCAACCTCAATAGAAATGGACCCAACCATCCTCACTTGGACCTTGTAGGGCGTCGGCCCCTACAAAACGATACGCAATTAGCTAAGGCGTCCTATAGGTCTATCTTTGGTGCATTCCATAGATGTACATTACCTTTGTGTCGTCTATCGGTAATTGGATGTCGTCATGTTCAGAATTATGTGTGGACGCGACGCTACTCCGATGTTGAGCAAGACTGGCTCCCAAATTAACAGGGATAGCTTGCGATTGGCTTAGGGGTTGATTCATTTGATCCTGCAAAACTGCTAGCTTTCCTTCAAATTTTTCAGTAATCATTTGTGCCAACCGGTCCTCGCGCTCGACCTTGGATCTCTTCCTACTCCTATACGTGGAGTAGTCGTCTGCGAATCCATGACTCCAAGGTACATGAACCCCAAGGCCTCACGTGCGACCCGGGTGCTCCTTGTTTCCCAAGGCCGTAGTTAGTATATCCTTCTCCCTGTCTGCTTAGAAGGAGCCTTGGGACGTTTGGGCAGTCAATTCATGCTGCAAGAGGTCATCATGTTATTATAGACACTATGAAGTTATGGACATATTACCAACTAGGTAGTTTAACATATTTACCACATGTTGGGACACTTCCTGGTCTACCGGGTTTGTGAAAGAGATGCTGCCCGAAGACGAGACTTTTGCCCTCGCTTTTAACTAGCTTAGGGAACGCGAGTCTGTGATAACAGGAAATGGCCCGGTTGCGTTCTCCTCCTCTGCCGCCCATTCCTTGTATTTACCCGCGTACCCAGCGGTGCCGAGTCTGTGTGGGTGAGTGTTTCATGTCTGGAGAGCTTTGTGCGCCACACTTTGCTCCTTAAATTCGGCCGTCGTCTTCATAGCCACAAAGGCGTCCCATGTTTCCCGCATCAAGAATCCATACTTCGCGAAGGGCATCTCACTCATGTTCACGTACTTCGTGACAAGAATGCTCTTGAAGGTCCTCCACGATTTATCCATCGAGAGCAACGCCGTCCGTTCCACGTGTGCCATGTCTGCTTCTGGGATAGTGAACTTGCTTGAAAGTTCTGTCCACAGCGCGCCTCTCTGTTCTTTCGTTAGAGACTTCCAGCTTGGTGTGGTGATGGAGACCCGTTCCCTTGCAAGTATCTCGCAAATGGTCCGAAATCTCGCCGCTGATCTCTTGGGACGCAGAGGGACCCCAAAGTCACTAACCTCCGTGATGATAAGTCGGCCCGTAGAAATTTTCGATTTTCCTCTGCCATCTCGCTTACGTATCATTAGTCGACGGAAATCCAAACGCATTAGGCGGCGCCGGTGACGGCGGCAAAGACGGCGCCTCTGCCATCTGCATCGTCGGTAACGGCGGCGAAGACGGTGCCTCTGCCATCTCGCTTAATTGCTATCTATATAAGTTACATATGTAATAAAATGGATTGCAAGTGTCCTAAATTAACATATACATATGAAGTATCTCCATGTCATTTAAAATGAATAATATGCTCAACATGTGCAATATTAGCAAATAATCATAATTAATTCCAGCAAGAAAATCAATCAAGTCATTTAAAAGGAACAATATGCTCATCAAACACAATAAGTGTGCACTTAAAATCAGCATAAAGCTAAGATTTGATTGTATGATTATTGCTCTTAGAAAGCTAGTTACACAAGGTTTAACCTTGGCCATCACAACACTTATGTCCAATGTAATCATCAATTGAATATGACAATTTATAGATTAGGCCTTGAGTTCAATTTACAACTTGCTATTCGAATTAACCAGATTCAAGCAAATTTACCCAACTTAACTTATGCTGGACCACAGGAGTAGAGATCAACAATATTCTTCGATGCACCAGACAATCCAGAGACTTACTAAATACACGGATAACAGAAAGAAGGCACTGAAAAGATACAGAATAGCAAGAAGAATTGAATGATAGAGCTACAGGAACAGCAGGTATAACAGGTTGAAATGAATTGCTCAAAGTTATAGGAATCAGCTAGACAATCTACAACTCAAGGCTTAATCTATATACCAATTCACATTCAACTTTATTTTCTATGACAATTCATCACCGAGCAGATCAAAGAACCCACCAATCACAGATCACATATTTCAACTAGCACATCACATATATATATGTATATGCAAAGAGACAATGCACAATATGTTGAAATACTCACAACGGCGATGGTACTCAAAACCACCGAGAAGATCAATAGACAAGGCACGAGGGAGGACCAAATTAACATAATCAAATGTAAATCAGTCAAGTCATTTAAATTGATTGAAATGCTAATATTTTCAACTTCAGATATTCACTCAATTCTCAGCTAACCAATTTGCCATGTAGAACAAAGAATATCTTAGTCCAAACTAAAACTGGAGAATGACATGTATGATCAATTATAAAATCTAAATGTAATTGTTATTCCAATTGAATATTTCTGTAAAGATCATATAATTACTTTGCATAGAAAACATCAAAACAAGTAATCATAGCCATACTATATTCATAGTGGAGGATTACTGACCTAACATAGATTCATCAGAACATTGCCATTCCAACTATGAATAATTCCATATATATGCATGAACCATCACCAAATTCGTGGGCGAGCAATGAAAAAAATGTTCAAGAACCATCTGGCATTAATCACAATAGCACCGAGTCCTACACATACTCATGCATTCCATACAAAGAATTTTAGATCTGTGCAAATCCAAAATATGACCGAATCCTAACAAATCACAACCAAAATACTACATATTATCCTACACATTTTCATCTAATTAGCAAATCCACGCGCATCTATACATTACAAATAAAAAGGGGATGAGGGAGGACAAGGTGGAAGGGTGGCACCGAGCTCTTAGCCTCTTACCTCCACGGCTCCAAGGGAAGAAGCGATGAGGGGAGAGTGAGGCCACTGGAGGGGAAATCCACCGATGAGGGCACACGAGGAGGAGGCTGTGCATCGAGGACGGCAGCGTCGTCGATGTCGGGGGTGGCGGCGCCGAGGTCGGAGGCGGCGGTGTCGACCGAGGATTAAGGGGAGTGAACGGGCGAGCCCTAGAGCAGGCCAGTGTAGAGGGAGGATGCTGACACGGGGAGGAGGTCACGCGTCAAGGCGGCAGTTGCATCAGCGATGTCGGGGGCGGCAGCGTCGGGGCTTACGGGGAGGTGAACGGGCGAACCCTAGAGGAGGTGAAGGAGCGCGCGAGAGCTGAGCAGGCTAAGGACTGGGGAGATGAATGGGCGGCACTAGGGAGATGAATGGGCGAGCCCTAGGGTTATAAGGCCTATCACAAATGGTTCCATTATGGAACCGTCTATGAAAAGCAATCACAGACGGTTCTATTTACGAACCGTTTGTGCTATTCTATATCACAGATGGTTCTATTAAATAAACTTTTGTGATATGGAACGTATCACAGACAGTTCTTTAATAGAACCGCCTGTGATAAAAATATCACATATGGTTCCTTATTAGAACCGTCTGTGATTTCTTATCACAGACGGTTGCATAATAGAACCGCCTATGATAACCTGATATCCTGGTGACAAATGAACAAGTCTCTTCATTTTCCCACGTGTGTCTCTTCGTCTCACGATCGCTAATCCTTTTTTTATCATCTGTGATGTAAAAAGGATATGGTCTTTTTATGGTCTGTTTATTACAAGCACATAGTATTATCATTCCACATTACAATGAAGTCCACATTGACATCAAAATTAGAGATGACAATTCCATGTTGACATCAAAATATATAAGAGATTACAAGTCCATAACACATGGCAAGTCCACATTGACATGTCTCATGTTATGGAATAGATTAATTACAATGGAGTACATTCTTAATTAGAATATAGCTCTTCATGATGATCGACACGCATATAGCTAGCTTCCTCACTGGGTTCTTCATCGAGCCTGATGCCATCTCCGAAAGGAGGCAACTCGTCAAATTGATTGTATTCTTCCTCGTCCACTACATTCTCAACTCCGATAATCCTCCTTTTTTCATGAAGAACTACGTGGCGCTTCTTATTTGCTAGGTCAGTTACATAGAAGACTTGAACAACTTGGTTAGCTAGTATGAATGGTTCATCTTTGTATCCGACATGTTCGAGGTCCACGGTAGTGACGCCGTACTTGTCGACCTTCACCTGTGGGAGATGGACCCAACGGCACCGAAATAGGGGGATCATGAAAAGCATGTAGTCGAGCTCCTATATCTCCTCTATTTGCCCATAGTAGGAGCTCCTCAGCCCATCGGTACTGAATGCATCTATGCGGACACCGCTGTTCTGGACTATGCTATTCCTATCTGAAATATCAGATAAAATGTGTACCCATTTATGTCGTATCCTTGCCATGTGACAATTGTAAATTGTGGCCCTTTTGCCAACCATAGCAGCGTATCATCACTTGATGACCTCCTAGTGATTTGCACCTTTAACCATTCGTTGAACCGATGGTTGTGCTCTCTCGTGATCCAAACCTCCGACCGGTCTAGATTCTGTTGGTGTACCATGTCTTTGTGCTCGTCAATGTACGGTGACACTTGGGTCATGTGTTGCAAGACCGTGAAATGGGCTTGAGCGCACGTATTCAGATCTAGAGTGATTGATTTCCTTCCAATGATCCCGATACCATCCAGTCTCCCCTCATAACGAGATAGAGGCACACCTATCGGTTCCACCTGAGCGATGTAGTCGACGTAGAACTCAATGACATCTTCGGTTGCATAACCTTCGATGATGCTGCCCTCCGGTCGAGATCGATTCCGCACGTAGGACTTGAGAATTCCCATGTACCTCTCGAACGGGTACATGTGACGTAGGAACACGAAGCCGCATATCTTTATCTCTTTCACAAGGTGAACAATGAGATGGACCATGCTATCAAAAAATGACGGAGGGAAATACATCTAAAGATGACATAGAGTCGTCACCACCTCGGCCTGCAGAGCATCTAGTCCTTGGAGATTGATGACCTTCTAAGCAATTGAGTTGAAGAATTAACACAGCCTCAAGATTGCCACTCAGACCTTGTTCGGCAAGATACTCCTAATTGCAACAGGAAGCATTGGAGTCATCACCATATGACAATCATGAGACTTCATACCAATTAATTTCAAATCTTGCATAGAAACAAGTTTCTTAATGTTAGCGGAGTAACCAGACGGGACTTTCACACCATGCAAGCTCTAGTACAGTTCATTTCTCTTGGCCTTGGACAGAGTATAGCAAGCTGGGGAAAGGTACGTTCGTATTGTATCGGTCTCTTTCGGTGCTAACTTGGTCCTTATGTTCATATCAACCAAGTTACGCTGTGCGTTAACACCATCCTTTGTTTTGCCACTAATGTTCAGTAAGAGACCAATCAATCTATCACATACATTCTTCTCCACATGCATGACGTCAATGCAGTGGCGAACTTCTAAGTGCTCCCAATAAGACAAGTCCCAAAAAATTGACCGCTTCTTCCAGATGTTCTTTTGACGGGTTCTTAATTTACGTCCCTTCCCAAGCACAACATCGATATCCTTAACTATATCATAGACCTCTTTTCCTCTAAAAGTCCTTGGAGTTGAACCGTCCTCCTTATTTTCGTCGAATTGTTTCTTCATCTTGCGGTATGGGTGACTTCTGGGAAGGAACCTCTGATGGACGATATACACGATTTATGCGAGTTGTTCACCATACACTCTCTCAGTAGCATCTAGCGAAGGCGGACGAGGCTTTAGCTCCTTTTGAACTGAAGCCTGACAGGTTACCGAGGGCAGAAAAATCATTGATGGTGCAGAACAACATGGCATGTAAAGTGAAGTTCTCTCATTTGTACGCATCCCATACATGTACCCCTTCATTCCACAGTGTCACAAGATCTTCTAACAATGGTGCTAGGTACACATCAATATTATTCCCAGGTTGCTTCGGCCCTTGGATAAGTAGTGACATCAAAATGCACTTCTGCTTCATACACAGCCAATGAGGAAGGTTGTACATACATAGATTCACGGGCCAGGTGCTATGTCGGCTGCTCATGTTACCGAAAGGATTCATTCCATCTGTACTCAACTCTAACCTTATGTTCCTCGGTTCCGCACTGAACTCTTCGAAGCTCCGATCGAAGTTTCTCCACTGGGCAGAATCAGCATGGTGTCTTAGCTTTCCATCTTTCTTACGCTCCTCCGAGTGCCAACGCAGCAATCTTGCCTCCTTTGGGTTCGCAAATAAACACTTCAAACGTGGGATCACAGGCAGATACCACAACATCTTAGCAGAAGGTCCTTGCTTGACCTTAGCAGTATTCTGACGCTTGTATCGGGATGTTTTGCACACGGGACATACATGCATTTCTGCATACTCTTTACGGCAGAGGATACAATCGTTCGGACATGCATGTATTCTTTCTACTTCCATTCCCAAGGGACAAAGAACCTTCTTTGCTTGGTAGGTGGTGCTGGGCAACACGTTTCCCTCTGGAAGGATGTCCACTAGGAGACCTAACAACGCCCTGAAACTCTTATCGGACCAACCATTGCTCGCCTTCAATTTAAGCAGTTCAATCACGATTGACAACCTTGTGTATTCCGGCTTGCAGCCAAGGAACAAAGGTCTCACCGAGTCCTCCATTAAGCCCTCGAATTTATAAAACTCTCCCTCACTGTAGTTCTCTTCTGCATCACGTAACATCTGATCCAGATTATCATCGTGCGATCTATCCTCATCAAAAGCACAGTCCATATCCGGTATATCGTTGACTTCCTCGGCGATGTCATCATTATTAACTTCCAGTATAATCTGCTCTTCACCGTGACTGGTCCAATATGTATACCCTTTTTTGAAACCCCTTCAAGTCAAGTGCGCATCGATCTGCACCAGGTTGTTAAACATCTTCTGATTACCGCAATTAATGCATAGACAGTACATAAAATTTATCCCCTTCTTCAACATATCCTGCTCGGTGGCTCTTCTAAAAGCAACCACGCCATTAATGTACTCTTGACTCACACGGTTCACACCGTACATCCAGTTTCGGTCCATCTACGCTACGCATGTAACAAATTAGTGTCAAATTAGATTAATAAACCGCAAGTACGTACTCTTCCTATTTACCAAACATACTTAAATTGATTAGCGATTAATTTATAGCAAACATAAATGGTTATAGATTGTTACCCTCGGAGCTCACGAAGAAAATACCAAATATCTCTCGAGAATCCTCTCCTTCTCCTCCCTTCCCTCTCTGTCGGCGGAGCAATGGGCTTCCTATTTACCAAACATACTTAAATTGATTAGCGATTAATTTATAGCAACATAAGAGCATCTCTAGTGTATTGAACTGATGCCGATTCAAAGAGATGCCACATAAGCATTCAAAGAACTACTCATTTTCCCCCATTGTATTGATCCGATTCTTACTCTTAAGTGGGACTGACATCTTATTAAAAAAATCAAAAAAGAAATAAAATCTCTCTCAACTGCTCTCTCTCTCTCTCTCTCTCTCTCTCTCTATTTCCTTCCCCCTCACAGAACTTAATGCATATGCTAACCACCCGATGAAAAATATTATTCTATTCACTTGCATCTGGATGCAAAGTTTGCATCGGTTCGGAATCGATAGCTTCCAACGTGTGGAATCGGTTCCTAGCATTAAATCTAGCCATTTGAACCGACTAATTAAGCACGTACATTGCAGATGCTCTAAAGGGTTACATATTGTTACCACGAAAATACCAAACCTCTCGAGAATCCTCTCCTTCTCCTCCCTTTCTCCTCTCCTTCTCCTCCCTTCCCTCTCTGTCGGCGGCGCAGTGGGCAAACACCTAAGTGGCGGCTCAAATAGGAATGGGCAGGGGATCTGGTCTAGGAATTTATAGCATGAGGATATCACATACGGTTCTTTTTATGAACTGTCTGTGATATACAACTATCACCGACGGTTTTTCAATACAACCGTCGGTGATAGTTCACAGATGGTCTTTATTGACAACCGTCTGTGGTACAGGAGATTATCACAGATGGTTATTTAATAGAATCGCTGGGTGATATTTCATGCATAATTTGTGTTGACAATCGCTGCGTGGTACAGAGATTATCACGCATTTGTTATTTAATAGAACCGTCTATGATAGTTCACAGACGGTTCGATTAATGAACCGTCTATGATATATGCCTATCATAGATGGTTATTAATAAGAACCATCTGTGATAGGCTGGTACCTGGCCCCGACAGACCCAACACAGACGGTTCCTTTTGAACCGTCTGTGATAATTTCATCACAAACGGTTCCAGAGGAACCGTCTGTGATGAGGTGTCTTCTATAGCTTGTTTTGTAGTAGTGTGGCCTACCTGGCCATCCTGTACGAACACCTCTCCAACCGTACATAGGAGGATGCTGCGGAAGGACATTGTGCCAATAGTGTCCTTCCTCCACTACCCGAGGTTATGCCAGAGCATGTGATGGCCACCTTCCGCCGTCTTGACATCCTCCTCCGCCATATCTTTCGGGTGATCTCCCTCTACCGGTGAGCTAACCTCACCTTCGATGTGGTCCTCCAGAATGATGTTGCACGTCTCCAAGAGGATTACCAATGCCTCGACGGCTACATTGAGATGGCGGACGAGCAAGTCGACCAAGATGAGACAACTCGAGCAAGGGAAGATTTGAAATTATTTGGTATGAAGTCTCATGATTGTCATGTACTGATGACACAAATGTTTCCTATTGCAATAAGAAGTATTTTGCCGAACAAAGTCCGAGTGACAATCATGAGGCTGTGTTATTTCTTTAACTCAATTGCTCAAAAGGTCATCGATCCCGATGGACTAGATGCTCCATAGGCCGAGGTGGTGACGACTCTATGTCATCTTGAGATGTATTTTCCTCTCTCATTTTTGATATCATGGTCCATCTCATTGTTCACCTTGTGAAAGAGATAAAGATATGCAGCCCTGTGTTCCTACGTCATATGTACCCGTTCGAGAGGTACATGGGAATTCTCAATTCCAATGTAAAAAATCGATCTCGGCTAGAAGGTAGCATCATCGAAGGTTATGCAACTGAAGAGGTCATTGAGTTCTGCGTTGACTACATGGCTCAGGTGGAACCGATATGTGTGCCTCTATCTCATCATGAGGGGAGGTTGGAGGGTATCGGGACCATCAGAAGGAAACAAATCACTCCTGATCTGGATACGTATGCTCAAGCCCATTTCACGGTCTTGCAACACATGACCGAAGTGTCCCCGTACATCGACGAGCACAAAGACATGGCATGCGAATAGAATCCAAGCCGGTCAGAGGTTTGGATCACGAGAGAGCACAACCGTCGGTTCAACAAATGGTTAAAGGTGCGATTCACTAGGAGGTCATCAAGCGATGATATGCTGCGATGGTTGGCAAAAGGGCCAAAATTTACACATGTGGCATTGCAAGGATACGACATAAGTAGGTACACATTTTATACGATAGTCAGGATATATAGGAAGAGCACAGTCCAGAATAGCGTTGTCTGCATAGATACGTTTCACGAGCAATTCAATACCGCTGGGCCAAACATAATGAAACGTTAGTTAAGATCCTACTATGGGTTTGTAGAGGATATTTGGGACCTCGACTACATACTTTTCAAGACCCCCATGTTTCGGTGCCATTGGGTCAAACTTCCATAGGGTGTGAAGGTCGATAAGTACGGCATCACTACTGTGGACCTCGAACATGTCGGATACAAGGACATACCATTCGTACTCGCTAAGCAATTTTTTTCAAGTTTTTTATGTAACGGACCTGGTAAATAAGAACCACCACGTAGTTCTTCATGGAAAAAGAAGGATTGTCAAAGTTGAGAATGTCATGGATGAGGAAGAGTACAATCAATTTGATGAGTTGCCTCCTTTCGGAGACGGCATTAGGCTCGAGGAAGAACCCAGTGAAGAAGCTAGCTATATGCGCGTCGATCATCGTGAAGGGCTATTTTTTAAAAGGAAATAGCCAAGTGGAATGATCCCACACGGTGAACACCTATTTGGAAATTGTTCCATTGTAATTAAGAAACTCGGCATGTAATTAAGAAATTATTCCATTGTAATTGATTTAGTAATTAAGAAATTATTCTATCTGTGATTGTATTTGCTTTCTTGTTTTCAGAGGGCATGGTTAACATTTCCTAAGGTTAGCCGAAAAAGGACTATTTTTTAGCTATAGAAGGAACTATCACAGGCGGTTTAGTGGAATAAACTGTCTGTGATATGTATCATAGATGGTTCTAAAATACAACCATTTGTGATATGGTCGCATATCACAGACAGTTATATTATGGAACTGTCTATGACATGGTCGCATATCACAGATGATTATATTATGGAACCATCTATGATACTTATCACAGATGGCTCTGGAATATAACCATCTATGATATAGAATATAACCGACAGTTCTTTAAGAGAACCGTCTGTGATATCCCTTTCTTAGTAGGGCCCCACTAGGGTTTGCGCCCTTACTCCTCACTTGCCCGTCCCCCTCCCCACCCAAGCACTCCCCCCTCACGTCAGTCCCCTCAAATCTTCGCTGCCGACTGGGAGCCCTTCGTCGTCGTTCCCCTCCATAGCGTAGTCGGTCATGCTCCCCTTCGCGCCGATCCTGCTAACCCTCACACCATTTCGTCCCTTGGAGGTAAGAGCTCACCACTGCCTTTGTTCCTTGTCCTCCCTCCTCCTTTTTGGATTTATGCCATGAGTATGTGTAGGACTCGGTGCTATTATGATTCATGCCAGATGGTTCATGAACAATTTCTTTCGTTGCTTGTCCACAAATTTGATTGATGAGAATGTCACTGGATGCTTTTAATGGAATTGTTATCATGAATGGAATGGCGACAACACTAGAATTCATTAAATGAGTAGGTGTTCATAATCATTCCTTTTTATTCATAGCTGGAATTTAATTACAATTGCATGTTCTAGTTGTTCATTGTTGTTTCTCTCGTTACAGAAATCTTGGTTACTTCTAACTCATATATGGCATATAATTATTTGAATTAGACAGTTGGTGCATCAATCTTTATATTGGTAATATAGAAATGAGGCTTCAAATGTGTCTCACAACTATAGAAATGAGGCTGTAAATCTGGTAATATACAACATAAAGTATAAATTGTTGTGAGTTCAAATCAAATCACAAAAAGGTGGTGCTTCATCCATTCACAATGATATGAAACAAAAAATTACTTTTAAATGACTTTTAGGTCTCCCATGGATAGTTGGATACCTTCACGTGGGAAAGGATTAACATAAGCACACTAAATTTTTGTTTAACAACCGTGCACCACCGCTTATGTACAAAGATGCATTAGTATAGTCAATCTCTTCTTCACATTTGGAGAGCCACCTGCTATCTACTAATCACTCATCAAGATAGTTTGAGAGGAAAAGGGGTAATTAACCTGCAATGTTCTATATATTAGCAAACTTCAATTAATTAAGCTTCCACATTCCCGAAAAAATCTGAGGTGTTCTATTAAATAACTTCCCATCTCTCCCCCATCCTTTTTTTAACTCTCTTTCTCATGAGAATTCAATTGCACAACCTACTATGAACGCACGAACTTAAGGCTCAAAATAAAAGTGAACATAATCTTTGATCCATTTCTTTATATGAGCTAACATTTTTTCTACTTGTGGATTTTGCACATTCGAGTGCAGTTTGATTTTGTTAGTGGAATTTTTTTGTTGTTTGTTTGAAGCATCAACTAGTCATTTATGTATCAGTTAGATATTTAGTGGTATTTTCTTCCAGTTTCTTGCTAATTGTAGCACGTAAATTTAGTATTAATAGCTTCCATCTAGTTTGCTTATATTTTTTTATTGATTATGTACTTCTTTGTCATTGTAAGTAAAATAATTCTTCATCTTTTCTAGTAAGAACTGCATTCGAATGTTCCCATCTCATCAAAGATAATGCAAACTGTGTTGAGCCTTAATGTCATGCGTAGGTAACAACCCTTGCAAATCGTATTCTTATGATAGAGAGAGAGTTCAAAATGGATGGGGGAATAGATGATAATTTATTTAATAGCATAGTTTGGATTTTTTGGGGATTGTGGAAGGTTGATTAAGTGGAATAGGTTGGGATATGGAACATTGGAAAGTTGGGTGATATGGAATAGGTTGTGATTAAGTGTTCTTCTCTGTTTATTTTCTTAGATAGCAAATAAGCGAGATGGCGTCCGCACAGTCTTCGCCGCCATCATCGACGTCGCCGAATACGTCTGGCGCTCCGATGAAATGGGTACCTAAGCGAGATGGCAGAGGAATATCAAAAAGGCCCGAGGGCCAAATGACTTTTAAATGACTTTTAGGTCTCCCATGGATAGTTGGATACCTTCACGTGGGAAAGGATTAACATAAGCACACTAAATTTTTGTTTAACAACCGTGCACCACCGCTTATGTACAAAGATGCATTAGTATAGTCAATCTCTTCTTCACATTTGGAGAGCCACCTGCTATCTACTAATCACTCATCAAGATAGTTTGAGAGGAAAAGGGGTAATTAACCTGCAATGTTCTATATATTAGCAAACTTCAATTAATTAAGCTTCCACATTCCCGAAAAAATCTGAGGTGTTCTATTAAATAACTTCCCATCTCTCCCCCATCCTTTTTTTAACTCTCTTTCTCATGAGAATTCAATTGCACAACCTACTGTGAACGCACGAACTTAAGGCTCAAAATAAAAGTGAACATAATCTTTGATCCATTTCTTTATATGAGCTAACATTTTTTCTACTTGTGGATTTTGCACATTCGAGTGCAGTTTGATTTTGTTAGTGGAATTTTTTTGTTGTTTGTTTGAAGCATCAACTAGTCATTTATGTATCAGTTAGATATTTAGTGGTATTTTCTTCCAGTTTCTTGCTAATTGTAGCACGTAAATTTAGTATTAATAGCTTCCATCTAGTTTGCTTATATTTTTTATTGATTATGTACTTCTTTGTCATTGTAAGTAAAATAATTCTTCATCTTTTCTAGTAAGAACGCATTGAATGTTCCCATCTCATCAAAGATAATGCAAACCGTGTTGAGCCTTAATGTCATGCGTGAGGTAACAACCCTTGCAAATCGTATTCTTATGATAGAGAGAGTTCAAAATGGATGGGGAATAGATGATAATTTATTTAATAGCATAGTTTGGATTTTTGGGGATTGTGGAAGGTTGATTAAGTGGAATAGGTTGGGATATGGAACATTGGAAAGTTGGGTGATATGGAATAGGTTGTGATTAAGTGTTCTTCTCTGTTTATTTTCTTAGATAGCAAATAAGCGAGATGGCGTCCGCACAGTCTTCGCCGCCATCATCGACGTCGCCGAATACGTCTGGCGCTCCGATGAAAGGGGTACCTAAGCGAGATGGCAGAGGAATATAAAAAAGGCCCGAGGGCCAAATGACCATCATGGAGGTCACCTCTACATCCCAAGAAATCAGCGACAGTGTAACAGCCCAAGATTCTTAAGCTGGATTATTTTTTTTACCGAAAACAGGAGGGAATTCATCCCTACTATATATATATATATATATATATATATATGTGAGGAAGGGAGAAGAGATACAACAGATCACACTAGTCTTAACCAAAATCTCCCAACCAAGCAATAAAAAAACTTGTGAAGAAAAGGTTTAACCCTAAGGATAACCAAGGAAAATGATTCTCTGAAATCCCATTTCCAATGTTGCAATGACACAGATCCTGTGTTGAAAATAACCTTATTTTGATGAAGCCAAATAGTCCAACACGATATAATAACTATCTCCTTGAAGCATTGTGTGGATATCATGGGGATATGAGCATGATCTTAGGATGACGATACAATTGGCAATGGCTTTTGTGGTTTGTCAAATCATGCGTTTTCGGCAAAATTTCAAAGGCTGTCAGGTCATTGGCGGTCTAACCGGCCACTTTGGATAACCAATATTCCATGTATCCTTCTAGAATAAGCAAGAACAGCGATAAAAAACCAAGCATCTTGAGAGTCCTTTGAATTCATCCAATAGGTGAAGTAAATCCTTCAACCAAAAGGAGCCACACATTTTTCTTGAACTAAGAGTTAGCCAGCTGTGATATAGGGCCTACCAAGTTAAATTAAAGTAGGGAATATTCAGCTTATTGAGGAATTTATGAAGATGTTTCATTAACATGGTCTTGTTTTGTATACGAAGATTCAAAATGCCAAAACCCCCTTGCTTTTTTGGCTGACAAACCTGTTTCCAAGCAACTAGGTAGCCACTTTCCTATTAATATCTGAACCATGCCACAAAGCATGCATTCTTAACTGATCAATATGATTAATAACCTTAACTGGATTAGTTAAGCATCTAAAGTGCATTTGTGAAATTTTGGACTTCTTAAAACTATTTGTGTAAACCATATGTTGGAAATCCTTGATTTTTAAAGACTAGAATTTCAAATTTAGAATCCAATACTCCTCCATCAATTCAAAAGCTCAAATTAAAGTTCGGGTAAAATTAAAAAGGTTTCAAGTATGGGAATATATTTTGGGTTTCAATTTAAAAATAGTGATACTGCAAATGCTCCTAGAATGCTTGAGGAAGTTTTAAAAGGAATCTCAATTTCAAAACTTGAAAATATACTTTCTTTATCTGAGAAATACAAACTGAAATTTATTTTGGAAATATAATAGAATCTATAGCTGGGAATATTTTTGCTGGATTATATCCTCTCTGTTTTGCTTATTTGAATTTTCTGGAATTTTTGGAGGTTATTTGGTTTCTTTTCGATTTGGAGGTTCAAAATTGAAATTGAATTTAAAATAAAAACAAAACTTGTGAAAAGTTCCTAGAAATATTTTTCCTAGGTTCTGGAATAACTAAGAAATTTACCTACAAAATTTCACAAATTTTGTAATTAGATTAGTATTTTTAAGCAACCAGTCAAACTTGTAAATTAAAAGTCAAATACCAAAAACAGAAATTTAAAAGAATTCAAGAAAGAAAGTCAATACATGAAAAATTCTAGAATAAAATTGAAAATGTCAAGAACTTACCCTAAAAATTTCATGAATTTTAGAGCTAAATAACTATATCTACTAAATCCCTAAACTATCTTAGCGATTTTGCAAAAAATTGGAAAATCCTTTTGCCACCTTCCTCACTAACCTACTGGGCCCACCCTGACAGGTCCTCTCCCTCATGGCTCTAGCAGTGGCACCATGGCCACGCAGCTGCTCAGCCATGCCAGTGTAAGGGACACGCGTCCTTCTCCTCGCGCTCACGTCGCTCAAGCCACCCCGAGTCCTGGCCTTCTTCTTCCCTACCTCCAATCCCTTCTCCACCGTGAGCCCAAGAATCGTAGAGCAAGCAAACTCGAGCCATGCCACGCTCGCTTGGCCACCGAGCCACTTGTCGTCATCCCAGTCGTTCTGGCGAGCCCCGACCTCGGCCGACTACATCACAGCGCGTCACACCACTCTAGGAGCCGAAGCCCTCAACCAATTCCGGCTTTGGTCCACTGGAGCACCGCGCGTGTGCCTTCTTCCCCGTGACTGGCCAACACCGCCTCGACCCCCACTGCGCCTCCTCCAGCGAGCACAAGCTTGATTCCTTCGGCCATGAGCATCCTTTAATATCCCTTTACCTCCCCCATCACTCACCCGCTCTCTCTTCCTCCCTAGGTCACCGCCGCCGTTGGTCACCTCGCGTCGCCTGAGGCTCACGCTGCCAGCCCACCTCGGAGGTTCCTCACCTTTGACGACCGCTCCATTGTGCTCCAGGTACCTCACTTATGGCCATGCTCCCTCTATATTGTCCATTCTCCTTCTCTGACACCATTGCCCTGTCATCACCCCTACAACTGGCCGCCACACGACCTCGCCGCGCCGCCACCATACCGCTCCGGCTGTGCCTCCACCACCACTAGGACCACCATGCTGTCCCGGTTCCATTTTTGCTACTTCCCGTCGCCGCCAACCTCCCTGTCGCCGACAATGGCCGTCGCCCCAATTCGGCCCGAGCTCCCCTATGCTGACCTCCGTACTCTGTCCCTATGTATTACCTCTTTGTGAAAATGGAACTCATGTGTAAACCCAACCCAGTGCTATTATCAAACATTAGGGTTATCAATTAAGCTAAATAAATAAGTAAACAATTTGATGTTTAAGTTTTGAAGGAAGATTAGCTAATAGAAATTCAGTTCTGAAAGTACTGCTGTTGTAGGTTGTTTGAATAGTAGATTGAAGAAATTTAGAATTGTAAGAAAGGTAGTAACCTGATTAATTCTAGTAGTTAAAATGTTTTGATTCAATTTGTCAGTGGGCTGATAGAATGTCTAAGCCAAGTAATTAGAGCTTGTCTTGGTTCAATTAGTCTTTTGGCAACTATCTTTCAGAAATAACCAAATCTGACATTCAGCAATAAAAGGAGGATTTTCGGAAACAGTCAGGGAGTAACCTTATTGACTGACAGTGGTGCTACTCAAGGTGGTGTTTAAAAGAAAAGGTGTTTTGTCAATGGAACTTGTCTTTTCAAAACCAACTAGTTAGTGCTAATAAATATTGTAAATGTCCACTAAATCACTCAATTGAAATAGTTAATATGAAGGTTGAAATCTGAATAAAGTTGACTAGTAGCATGACTAACTCAAGTAGTGAGAGTTTTTCTTGTTACCATTAGCTCTTAAGTTGACAAAAGCAACCAGACAAACAAAGGATGGATATTCAAAACAAACAGTGATCTAATGGTTTTTCTTATAGGAGCTACAGACTTGTCAAGTGCAAAGATCAATTAACTAAACCTCCTATTAACTAGCCTTTCACATCTAATCTAAAAGAGCAAAATTAATCATAAGTCAGAATTTGGGGTATGGTTAGTTAATCAAACAATAGACCTTATGCCATAGCTTCAACTTTAAAAACTCATAGAAAATTCATATGAACTCCAATTAAACTAAAATTTTTGCTTAAATGCATCTAAAATCATCCTCTACCTTCTGTATTAATTTCTTAATTTTTGGAGACTTATGGAATTTTGGTGTTTATTCGATGCTTTTGCTTTATCGATTCTTTTCGTTATATGACGATGATTCAGGAGTACAACCGAAATGATCATGGGGATGTCTAGAGTTCTAGAAAACAAAGGCAAGCACCCATTCCGTTGATGCGTGTTGATCCTATTACCTTCAAAAATTATTATCTTGTTTTGCAACTGTATGTATGCATGCTTTATTTGTCAAGTTACTTTTGTTGATTAGACATAGTTAATCCTGTTGCATGAATTCCCTAAAATTGTTCATCCCCTACCACTAGCCTAAGTTAATAATCCCACTGGTGAATTAGATCCCGGTGGATGTTATATGGTCTATTATGTTTATTTGATGTCATGCTTAGCAATGCTTAGTTTCTGGTAGATTGGGCGGTTGTCGACTTGTCGATGACCTTGATCACATAAATCATTTTTATTATGTTATAACCAGCACCCTATGCTATCATATTTGGAAAACTAAAAATGAAAATAAAATGATTTGGACTTGGGCACATGGTTGATAGGTGTGGTTATCGGGTGTGTGGTTGGTGCCCGAGTCAACAAGGATCGAACATCTTATCCCACTAAACCAAGCATTTTTGCGTGCATCCACATGAGGGTCATATGGGTCCCCTCTTGACTTAGTACTTTGGTGTGTGTTAGCTCCGAGTCGTAGGTGGAGGTTGTGTGTTGTGTTTAAAAAAGAGATGTGTTGTTGTGTTGGGTGTGTGGGAGTAGGTTCCTGTCTAGGTTCTCCACACCAAGGGGCATTGTAGTTGTTCGAGGCTTTACCCCAAGGGGTAGTTGACTGAGGCTTTACAATGACCCTGACACAACATATGGGTTCCATCCATACAGGCGGCTCGTAGTTAATACATAATATTGGAAACGTCTCGTAGGACTTAGCTCTGCCAGCATACCTTTGGAAGTGTGCTTTATCCGGTGGCAAAAGGAGCAGTCTGACATATGGATAAAGTTGTACACCCCTGCAGGGTTTAAACTATTCGAATAGCCACGTCCTTGGTTATGAACACACTTGGTGAGGTCTTTCGAGAGTTAGACTCAACATTTTGGTATTTAAACTTAAAACTTGATTTGTGGTATTGAGAATGGTTTCTCATACTATGTTTGTTTGCTGGAGGGGCAGCCACCTGTTGATGTTTAGTTGTTTTCTAATGTTATTTACTCGCTGATATTTGAAGTATTAAAAATATTTGCTCACTCGCAATTTAAATCTACTACATGGTATTCAAATTGAAATATTGCTTTACGTTGAAAATGAACTCGATAGCCTTCTCCTTGAGTAGAGCTTGCATATAGCTATATATAGGCTTGGTAAAGTCTTGCGGAGTACATTCATGTACTCATTGTTTGCTTTTGTTTACTAATCTAGACAGCATGCGTTGAGGTCGAATCGGGTAAGAAAGTTTACGTAGGAATGTCGATTTGCCAAGGTTTGAACCCCAGTCGGCTGCCTTGCAGGTTATGGCAAGCTATTGGGACTCTATTGCTGGTTAATTTATGATTTTATTTCAGTTCATTTATTGTTTTCCACTACGTACTTGATAGTTTATCATGCGGTATTGTGATAACCTATGTATGGTTTGATACTGTTTGTGAAGGTGTATGTGTACCGCTCCTAGGAGGTACGTAATACACTGAGAGCAGGAAATTTCTCTTGTGATGCTAGGACCGTTGGGATGGTTAAGCATTACAAGTTAAATCCCTGGGATCTCACAAACATCATGTTAAACTATCAAGTACCTACAGGATAGTCGCAAGGGAGCATGTCCCTATCACCACACAAAGCTGGAAGTCTCTGACAAGAGAAGAGAAAGAGCAGTTGTGGGATGAAATTTCAAGTTCATTTGAGTTCCCAGCAAAAGTCCAGGGACTCGTGAGACGGCAGGCATTCCTCGTGCTGGGAAAAGCGTGGAAGACCTTCAAGAGCACGCTTGTCACGGAGTACATGAACAAGGATCAGACGCCCTTCACAAAGTATCATTTCATGTTGCCGGATACATGGGACATCTTTGTGTCAATGAAGACGACGGCCGAATTTTAGGAGCAATGTACGGTGCACAAGGCTATATAGACACAAAACACTCACCCCCATAGACTTGGCACCACTAGGTACATGAGTAAAATCCCACAATGGAGGAGGGAGGACGAGGAGGCAATCTTGTGGGAGGTCTCTCCGCCATTTGTCGGGATCACAGACAACCGCACCCAAAACTAGTTAAGAGCGAGGTCATCAACTATGTCTTCGGGCACCATCTCTTTCATAAACCCGGTAAACAAGGAAGTGTCCCAACGTCTGGTAAGATACATCGAACTACCTAGTTTTCAATAAGTCTATAACTTCATAGGGTCTAAAATAACAAGATGGCATCTTGCAGCAAACATTGAATACCGAATCTTCCCAAGACTCCTTTGAAGCAGTCAGGGAGAGGGATATACTACCCACAGCCCTAAGAAACAAGGAGCACCCGGGTCGCATGTGAGGCCTTGGGGTTTACATACCTTGAAGGTAGGGATTCGCACACGACTCCGAGGAGTATAGGAGTAGGAAGAGATCCAAGGTTGAGCACGAGGAATGGTTAAAAGAGGAGATTCGTGCAAAATTTCAAGGACAGATATCATCATTCGAGGAAAAACTGAATCAAGTCCTCGACCAGTCGCAAGCTGCCCCCGTTATTTTGGGAGCCAACCCCCCTCGACGTTAGAGGAGCTGTGCGGCCATGCCACTTTCTGAGCATAGCGACGTCTAATTACCTATCAACGACATCCAAGTAATGTACATCTCTGGAATGCTACATAGATAGACCTGTTGGATGCCTTATCTAATCGTGTATCATTATGAAGGAGCCCACACCATGCAATCTCAGAGTTAGGCTTGTTGGCTCCATTCCCATTGAGGCTGGGCGGGGGATGGCATATCCATGCCTGCTAGGGACGCTGGTGTGCAGTGCCTAGCTAGGGACCGGTTTTCTGAAGGTCCAGGTGGACATGGTACATGACGTTTTCAGGGCTGTCCCACTGGAGAAGCCCCCAAGCAATGAGATCATAACACTAGGGGATGCCATCCACACATTCGTCTAGTGGCACCTGATCCGCGTCGGCAGGCCACCACATCGGCTCACATGAAGACCACACTGAGCATATACGAACAGCGTGCCCAATCGTCTCCCATGAAGAACACATACCAGCATGTCAGCAAGACCAAATCGAAGAAAATCAAGGCACCTCAAAAGCCCTGGACATACTCGCTAGGAAAGCCGTTGGTCCCGGATACACTCTTAGTCAACCTTGGAATGGGTGCCACTTCTTTGCATGCATGGTACACAGGAAAGACCAACAAGACGAGGACACAATGCCCTACCAGTTTCACCGTCAAGTACACGACAGGGCAATTTCTCCATGAGCCCGGCTTCTTCGTGGTAGGCTTCGACGACTTGTTCGATCTCTCTCAACCTTGACGCCTCACTTTTAAGATGCTGGACGTTGTAAGTGTGTACAATTACGGTCTACATTCGTCAAGTACCGATAAATGCCATAACTCCTTGCTTATGTATAGACACATGATCCTAGAAGCTAAACGAAGAAAAGAACCAGTCGGTTTTCTCGACCCACACTTGGTCTCTAAGCAATGCATCAACGATGATGCATCCTACGTCGAGGATTATGTAACAACGGGACTGCATGCTCACAATGACAAGGAGTACATACTTGTACCCTACTATTGTTAAGTGCTTCACTCATTGCTATACTCATTGATTTGTACTCCATATGCAACATGAACTTAGTTTTAAGGACTATGGCGGCATACATGTGTAGGTGGCACTGGGTTCTAATTGTCATTGCACCAAAGTGGAACAAAATAATATACCTTGATTCCCTAATCAAGAGCCAGCATGACTTTACACTTGTGCAACAATTAATTGACGGGTAAACTCATTTCATCCATAAATAACTCTATGTACCCTTTGCTTGCAATGGCTGAGGCTAACTTTTTCGAATCACGTAGGTTGTTCACCGCATACATTGCCAAAGGAGGGAGACACGTGGAAGGGAACACCACACTGCGACATTTGACGCAATTTTCGGTACTTGCTAGTACACAATAATCCAATATCACACTTCGTAATGATGCCTCTCAAGCTGAACAAACCTATGTATGTAATTCTATTTTTGCAGTGCCACCAGCAGCTACAGGGCAACTTATGTGGATTCTATGTTTGCCACCATATGCAATAAATCATGGGTGGTATGCCACGGATCTAGAGGTTTGTCAATCTTACAATAATTATTTCCTACTTATCAATTAATATATATATCGAAGGTCATGGGTGCTTACGACTTTACTCTTCCTAGCGACAGGGCATCAACACCCCTTTAAGTACAGTTCAAATGAATGAACTCTCCAAAATTCGAGGACGGGTCGCCACCTTCTTAATGTCAAAGGTGATTCACCCAAAAGGAGAGTTTCACACGGCCTAGATTGGATAAATTTTTTAATGACAAACAATATTTTCTTACTTTATATGTAAACATGTTATAAAAACATTATGACAATTCATCTATAATCAATATGTAAATTTGTTTATCTGTGATGTATATGTGTATCTGTGGTCGATATATGTGTATCTGTGATATATCTATGTATTTGTGTATTTTATTGTATCTGTTATCTGTATATTGTTTTCAGAGGGCATAGTTAGAATTTCCTAAGGGTAGCCGAAAAATAGAAAAATTTCTATATATAGAATGAACTATCACATACGGTTTTTTGGTATAAACCGTCTATAAACGCCTACTATCACAGACGGTTCTATTTACCAACCGTCTGTGATATATAGCCTGTCGCAGACAGTTGGTAAATACAACCGTCTATGATGGTCGACATATCGCAGATGGTTTGCAAACAGAACCGTCTGTGATGGCCGACATATCACAGACGGTTTCATGGTCGAAGCAGTCTGTGATAGTTGGCGTTCATAGACGGTTATTTATACAAACCGTCTGGGTTGTGACTTATCATAGACGGCTCAAAAACCATATGTGATAATCGTATATTATTACAGACGTAATAAATCAGACGGTTCAGAAACCATCTGTGATGAGAGTTTAGAATCGTCTGTAATGACCCTCTGTATGGTAGTGGTGGCTCTGTGACCATAATATTCAGGAAGACCATCAGATGAGCATGCACGAGCCTGCATGAGCAGTGCGCGGACACATCGATCGCTACCCGATAGGGCATGCATGCAGTGGCAGTGCTGTACATGCGTGGGGTAGTCTCTGATTAGGCGTCACCGATCTCCATCCTGCTTACAATCGAGGAAGAATCTTGGCAGCAGCTATAAAATTACGATGTAGCTCTCTAAACTTTCGTGGCTATCCAGCTAGAGTGCTCTCCTGAACTTGAAATTTTGATTCCCAGGCGTCGTCATACCGGCTCGAAATAGCAAGAAGCTCGATGCGACAATCGCCCAAGTTTTTAGAGGGTTGCAGTACAAATTCCTGTATTTACAACATGTGATAACGGCAGCACTGCACTGCACGCTTGCATGTGGTGCCGATGTAGAGCTCGGTCACCTCAATCTGTCAGTCATGTTTTCCATCGCCCACTGACTGTTGGGTAACGTTAGGTCTCTCTCCCTCTGTCTCTTTCTCTCCAGGTTCCAACACCACCACATGGAGTGGAGTAGACTCTGCATTATGCTATGCTACGCGCGCTGTGCTGCGGTACGCAATGCAGCAGCAACATGCAAGTTGCATGCGACTGTTGGAAAGCTGCGTGTCATGGTCACACGCACAGCGCGGTACACCGACGGGGCCACGCGCTCTGTAGGGCAAGTTCTACTTTTGTAGACCTCGAGCAGTGGGACTCGACTCGAATTATTGGGGCCGTGAGCGACGTGACATACTTGTATATACATATGCATCATGTATGTCAGTATGTACAGCCAGCTCTCTAGAAAAAGGAAGCAAACCTGCGCAAAGCTGCAAAGGTCCGAACGCCCACAGTACTGCTACGTGTTGCTCCGCTGAGCTCTCTTCCTGGATCCAGGCCAACCTCACTCTGAACGCGTGATTACAGTTAAACGTGACAAATTGAGTTTCCTACTAGCTCTCCGCAACACCACATCCTTCCATGACAATGTCACATAAAAGTACTTTTCCCAACGAAAAATCCATCGTAGGCAGAGCACAATTTATCCGGATGCAACAAGCATTTATTTTCGCACTCACATCCTGTCCTGTCAATGAAGACAACCAAACCGGACATACTACACCCCAATTTGTAGACCACATCGACAACCCTAACGAAACAAAATAACGTACACGAATCAAGGTAACTTATGCAGAAGAACAATAACAAACTGTTTGCCCTTTCAAATAAACTAGAAGATCACCCGCACCATATGGTGCGGGCTGTAATACGTTAGCAGTGAGTGGAAACTGAGCTACATTAGATAGATTATATCATTTGTATTGTAGTTATGCAGTCTACTGTAGCATCCCGTGAATTAACAAAGTAGTTATTATTTATAGGATCGATATAAGGAGGAAGGGAGTGATGAAAGGATATGTATATACAAAACGCAGTTAGTCTAGGGCATCGATGAGTGTAAATATTTACAAAACAGAGGAAGGATGCAGCACGTTTACAAAATAGAGCAATACAAACTGCAGTCGGTCTTGAACACAGGTGAGTTGTAAATATTTACAAAGCCGAGTAAGGAAGCAACACATTACAAAATAGAGTAAGAAAGCAGTGAAATTTTATGTACATACAAACCGAAGTGACTGATGGACCTAGGTGAGCTGAAAGTGTTTACAAAATAGGATTTGCAGGAGCAGTAACTTAGTTCACATGGGTGTTGTAATGTACAATATTGATAGAACACTGCTAAAACCGGTGGAGAAAAGCACAAGTTGTTAAGCATAAGCTATTCTTGGGAAGCAATGATTGCTGCGGCGGTATCAAAAGATGTATGTAAAGCCTATATAAAGTAGCAATTAGTTAGAAGCATTTTTTGTTTATTATTTTATCTGTCAGTGGTTTAGAAGTATACCTGAGGTTACGGTGGTAAGTAGAGCACGGACATCATACGGTATTTTTTTTTGTAGCTGAGTGAGTTTTCTTTGCGGGTGGTTCAGTTCCAGTGTGGGTAGGTGGTGACATAGATCTATGTAAGTAAAAATGTTTAAGTATTATGATGTAGGAAAATGAGGACTGAAATTTATGAGGTACTATGTATAATTTAAAGTGCTATGTGAGATTTAGATGCTGGGGCTAATGTTGTAGTATTATGATGCAGTTAATTAAGCGTTAAATTTATGGAATGCTATATATAATCTAAGACATTATTTATGATCTTTGTAAATATGTGACTAAGATGGTATGAACATACCTTTTAGCTGAAAAAGATGGAGCTCTATCTGGTGATACTATAGATCTTGCATCTTTTTTTTTTGGTGACGTAGTTGTAAATAGAAGAGATATGATAGGTACTCGTAAAGAGTTAAAGACAGAATGGAAGCTGAGCGTATGTAAGTAACTGAAAGTTTTGTATGTTAATGAATGTATAGCAGGTATATTTATATGTATTAGTATGTATACAGTTTTGGCTAGAAGTTTTTTATGGTAATAAATTTATAATCTGTAAGTTTGGTGGTAGTGGAATGTTGGATAGATGTGTGCAGCTATGTTTAGTGAATAGATATGCTGTAGCTTTGTTTTTTTTTTTTTTACATTACAGCTGTTTTAATAGAATGTATGTAGTTGTTAGTTAGATATCTGCATAGGATGAAATGTTTATGAAAAACATATATTAGTATACAAATATGAGTAATGGTGCTGTTTAGATAATATGGTTTGAAAATTTTGTTTTCCTTTTTTTATACATACCTCAGTTGCTATGTAATCTGTCAGAGCTTCATAGTCGAGAGATAGATTTCTTCAGTATAGGTCAGTCAAGTATTGTCTCTCACACCTTCATTGATAAATTTGAAATGACTAAGTATTTGTAGGCTATAAAAGGATATTGGTTAGAATCTGGGAATTTCATTGGGAAACTGGAATGGACTGTGTTAAAGAATAATACCTGAAAGAAATGGACTTTGACGTTGATTGTTTAATCAGTGAAACCTGTGTTGTCTGGGGATGACCATCGTCAATCTTGCAGATATCCAATAGCAAAGGTTTTAAGGTTAGTTAGCAGCTATAAAAAGAATACTGGCTTAGATAATTTGTTTGTTAGCTAAAAAGTGGAGGTGTTTTTTAAATTCAAAAAGTAGTTAAGTAAATATGGCATGTTTTTCATGCATTTTTTTTTCTGTTTATAGTAATAAGCACAATAGAAGAAAAGGTGGTTTAGCAATTTGCATGCATGTCTGATCTGTAAAGTGGATAGTTTTTTAAGTGGTTAGGTATTGGTGTGCTATCTGTAGGACAGTGATGTTTAAAAAAGTTGAGTTATGTTTTTACTAGAATAGACTGTATCGGTTGTTTCTATAGTATATTTAGTAGTCATGGCAAGGTTTCTTCTATAAACGATACTATATATTTGTGTGTGCTATATAGTGTATCTATTAGATAGAAAGGTAATTATAGAGTAAGGATGTGCATACATGAATATTGCAAAGCTAAAAAGAGAATAGCTGTAATATTACCTCTAAGGTATCGACCTGTTGTTGTTCTGCTGATGTAGACAAATGCTGGTGTGTATATTCTTGGATTGATGGTATTGTTTTGGAATATGTTGTAACGGTCTGTTGAGGATAAGTTAAATATCTAGAGCTTGTTGGATGTGAGGGTGTGTAGGTACTATCAAAAAGTGGTGAAGGGAGTTGTTTGGCAAAGTATGTAGTGATCCTATGGACCTGGAATGAAGGTTGTTTGCGTAGGAAGCTTTTTTCGGTTATTGATATGACAAACGTGCATTTTTGTGTTATAATAGCGGCAATTGCACTTGGTATTTCATGTGTTGCACGAGCAGTAGCAACCATTTCATGGATAGGTTCATGTATAGGGCGGTCTGAACAGAGTAGGGAAAGGAGGGGTATTTGTATGATTTGTTGACCAATTCTTCCAAAGAGGACAAATTCTGCTTCAGTAGTGCCATCTGAAGCTAATAAAGAGATGTGATATCTGTTATAGAATAGGTGCATGTTAGGAAAGAAATGTTCTACACTAAACACTATATAAAAAAAAAAGCAAGGCATAGTTCTAGGAGTTCTTGAACAGTTGTATCCTCTATAGCTATTTGTTTTGATGATCCAGAAATATCTTGTGCTGAGGATACTATAGTTTTGAGTGGGACAAACCTGGCCTTAACACTGTAATGGAAAAAGAAAACTAATTGAAGCAAGTATTCATATGTAGCAGAGCATATGTAGAATAGGGGTAATTAAGATGGTTGGGAAGAGGACAAAGATAATACTTGTCACGAAGCTTATTAATTTCTGGTATGTCCTCGTTTATGTACCATTTGCAAGCTGTGCTCCCGCTTAGGGTTGTCTGACCTGTGTATGTGTAAAGGAAACAATTTGTTTTTTATAAGACTTTGTTAAGAAGTAGAATGACAGTAGAATTGCAAGTATAGGGAAAAAATATTAGTTTATTACCTTTAATTGTTTTAGATAAAGTCCCAACAAAAATTGCGATAATAGGTTCCTTTTGACCGATTGTCTGTATGTTGCTGGGCTCGAATCTCGTGGCGCATTCACCCCACATATCTAGTTTGATTTCGTGATCACTGCATGTGTAATTAGAATAAATAGTAGTTATCTATTGAAATGATTAATAGTTGTTCTTGTAGATGTTTTTTAGCTGAGAAGGAGACTATATGTACCTGGCATCATGAATGTAGATTGTTCTTTTTAATGAAGGTGTTGGTTGTGATGCAGTTTGGATATGTTCTATATCAGTAATCGCAGAAATAACACCCAAGATATCTATCACAGAGCAATTAATTCTATTAGGATGCAATAATACAGAGTGTCATTGAGAAATATAACTTAAAATGGGCATCATATAGCAAGACCGAATATTAGTCCGTAGCTTTAAATGTCGGAAACATGGTTTGTTAGAATAAGAATGTAAAACTTATAAGGAAACTGTATAACATTAGAATTACTTACTGACAAAGTACTCAGGTGCATTGCTAGGGGGTGGAATTTGTGTGATTGGAACCGGATTATATGTCCATTTTGAGAAATTGCTGGGCACATCATTTTTTTTCTTCAATAGATGTATGTCTAGTAAACCAGATCATAAAGGGTGCTCGAACCGGTTTGAATGCTTTTTTGGGCTAAGCAACAATGAACTTTCCAAGTACATAGACTTTGCCTTCTTGTAGGTGAGTCTCGAATCTGCTCACATGGTCCAGGGGAATCTCAGCATACATGTGATTTCCATGCATCAAAATTCAATACTGAAATTAGTTTATACAACTGATTCTATTGAATGAGGGGGATAAAATCAGAGATATTTAAGAAGGGATTTTGAGGGGCTAAAGATTATGACATGACCTGTTCATCAATTAGGACCAAGTCAATATGATCTATCGGGCCTGTGTCACTGCCTCGTCGATAGTGCCAAAGGTGAGAGACTCTAACACAGATATTCCATTGACGGCTACCTGGATTTACTTGGGAGAGCAGAGCGGGTGCCATCTATAGCTGCTATAAGATTTATGAAAGAGTAAGAAAAAAATGTTTTGTCTGGGTAATAGGTATTTTGAGAAATGTCATAAAATAGAAGATGTCTAAGATAGATTAAGCATAGGTACGATTTTAAGCAGTAATGTTGCACATGAAAGTTAAGATGAGCTTTTTTTTTCTTCGGAATATGAATTAGTATATAATACTTATTAATAATTAAGACTGATGGTATCTAAAGACTGTATTGAGTTATAATGATGCAGTGCAGTGTGCTGTTGAAAGGGTAAATGAAGTAGCAAAAGAGGTGTAGATGACCAATACCTATAGTAGTGACTAGAAAATTTCAGTGAACACGATGTTTTTAGTATGTGAGTCGCACTCTCCATCAGCATCTTCAATCAAGATTTTTAGGGATTCTCTGCAAGTGGCGTGGGAAACAGCAACATACAATTAACCATGGGTGAAAACAGGCTTTCTAAGATATATACCAACTAAGGCTAGAGTTTGACCTTGGCTTTTATTTATGGTCATTGCGTAAGATAGACGAACTGGGAACTGGGTTCTTTTAAGTATAAAAGGCCATTTTAGGTCTCGATTTGTTAGGACAATCCTAGGAATAAATACAATGTCTTTAGCACGTGAGCCGGTCATAATAACAGCTTCAATAACATGATGTGAAAGTTGGCGTATAATCAAATGCGTACCATTACATAAACCATTGGTTTGACTAAGATTTCTAAGAAGCATAATAGGAGAGACAATTTTGAGCGACAATTTATGCTGAGGAAAATTGTTAACACAGATTATATTGAGGAACTCGATTGGATAGAACATATTTGACTCATTTATTGTATCGCTGGAGGTTTCTATTGAATCACAGCTTAAATATTCGATGACAGCACTTGGAGCCATAGAAAGGACATGAGAATTTATCTCATCTGTAACTTCATTTGTAGGCGCTAAAATAGCTCGTTCACTTAGATATGTAGGATCTTTATAGTTTGATATAAAATTCAGGTATACAGCATATACAATTGCAGTAATTTTGTCACCAGTGGTTCGGATAAGAAGGTCTTCTGGAATTTCAATCCAAGTGCTATCATGTTCATTGTCATAAGTAGTTGTTGGTAGTGTACCATCTCCCAGATCTAGTAGCCATTGACCAAATAGTGATTTATTGTTTGTAGTGTTTATTTCTCAGGAGTCATAAGTAAGGCGCATGTTTATTGTTAGATGTAAGATGTGTACATAATGCCATAGAGGTGAGTGCATAATTGTAGCATCTATAATTTGTGCTCGAGACCCTCCTTCAATAACTGGTAAAATTTGTCTAAGGTCACCTCCTAGCACGATAATCTTACCACCAAAGGGGACAGATGCAAGAGAAGGGTCACTAATGGATAAGATGTCTTTGAAAGTGGCATCTAAAGCCTCTAAACATTTTCTATTCATCATCAAGGCTTCGTCCCAAATAACTAAAGAAGTCTGTGTAATTAGTTCGGCTAGTATTGTGCCTCGTTTGATATCACAGAGTGTATTTTCATAAAGCTGTAGAGGTATTTTGAATCTTGAATGGGAGTTCAGCCTCCTGGTAAAAGAAGTGATGCAACACCTGAAGACGCAACCATTAAAACAAATTTTTTTTTAGCCCGTAGAGTGTTGGTAATTGCGGTCCAAAGAAAAGTTTTCCCAGTCCCACCATAACCAAACACAAAGAAAAAGATGGTGTATTGTTAAGAACAGAACTAATAATGGATGTATATGTTTTTTTATTGCTATTAAGCTGAGTAAATAACTGTGAAACCTCAAGCGTAAGATAATCTGTATCATAAGATAGTTCTTCTTGAATGAGTCTATTTTCACTTAGTCTTTCTGCATTATATGTTGCAGTAGGCAGATCAAAGTTAGTTATGTTTGATCCATTTTTAGCAAAAGTGATAGAAAGTTCTTCGATAAGCATGTTTTGAAGTATTGGATCAGGAATAATATAATCTGGATTTTGCAATGCAAGTCTAGTGCGGTACTGGAAGTCATCTGCTAGTTCTTTTCAGTATGTGTTAAAGAACTTTCTTTCATCTCTAACATGACAAAAGACAAATATAGTGACGAATAAACATCTAAGTTGTGGGCTAGTGGCCGAACATAAGGATTCGTCAAAAGCACGATACCATTCGTTGTCATCGCCTATTAATCCTCGTGCAGTACATGCTTGTTTGAAGGTAGCTAAAATTTTTGAATCGTGTGTTCTAATATCGGCATAGCATGTGGCCCCTTTAACAATCATGAGAAGCATCCTTAGATAATAGAGCTCTCCACTTGAAGGGTGAACATAGTAAATTCTACCAATCTTACGGCCTCTTTTTTGCGGTGACCATGATTTAGAATTAGTATCCCAAGACCGTTTAGTTGGAAACTCACAGTAAGTTAAAGATCGAGACTGTGAATTAGTCTGGTTTGTTATGAACCATTCGGTGAGCATTGTCTGTTTAGAAAAATCATTGGATACAACAATTGCTAAATTTGAATTGGAACGAAACTAAATCAGATTCATGTTTGGCATATGCACTGGTAAGCATTCTACAATAGGAATTTTGGTATGAATGTCATATCCATATATTCTCCATAAGGCATCCTGTTCACATATGTATCGACAATCTAGATATTCTTTGATTTCGTCTATGGGAGGATTAGCATTACATGTATCATTGCTATTGACTGGATGGATTTTTTTTGAAGAGAATCTTTGACTAATCAGGACTTTTAGTAACGTACTTAGATAAGTATTTCAAGATCTTCGTTTTGTTGCACCATTCGACATTTATATGAGCTTGGAACTTTTGAAGTATAGACATATTGTAAGGAACTATCCATCTGTTGTCGAGTTTACATCCATTTTTTAAAAAACATAGCGGTTATTATCAGATCGTTTATAGATCGGAAAGCCGTTAGAGTCAATACTGGTTTCTTATTGATGATTTTTAGGATAGTTTTTTGAACAAACTCTTTTTTTCATGCAAGGGCATTTTTCGTTAAGGACTCCACATGGGCCATGAGTCATAAATTCGGTTACTAAAGCATAACCTAAAGGGTCTAAAGACGGATCTAGAATTTCAGCAGTTATAAATGAATCAATAAGAGTTGTGCTAATCTCTCTATGGTCACCTGTTAGCCACACAAGCATATGTGCATGTGGTAAGCCTCTCTTCTGGAACTCCACAGTATGGAGAAATTGTTGGAAATATGCCCTAGAGGCAATCATAGAGATTATTATATTTCATTATGTTCACAATATTTGATAATATGTTATCTTGTTCCTTGAATGAATCATCAGTCATAAAGATTAACGAGTATGTGACTTGTTGGTGAAACTCTTTTTAACTTATGATGATGTCGTTCTAAAAGTATCCCTGGTCGAAAGTCACTGGTCGGAACACTAGTGACTCTACGATCAGCACATGTATTGATTGATGACCATGTTTCACCGGTCATGGATATAGGGATATCGAATCAATAATGTGGACACGTGTTAGAAAACATGGTGTTGGATAAGACCCACCTTGAGATACTATTGAGATTGTTATGATTCTATGTGTCGTTAGTTGGTCTCAAGCAATGATGATGTATAATCCTTAGACCTGAGATCAGCATGGTTTCCTACATGTGTAATAGCACTCTTAGGGGTTGCCAAACGCTACTAAATCGGGTGGTTATAAAGGTAGCTTTGGGTATGCTATGAAACATGCAGAGGGATGTGATCGATCGGATATGGGATTTGCCCCTCCTAACATAACAAGAGAGATATCTCTGGGCCCCTCGAAGTGGTCGGATAAAGAAAGTGCATGGCCATGCCACTGATGGTCGAAGAGTTCGACCACATAAGGTTATCCGATGCTCGATCGAGAAAGCATTGAACAGTCCATGGATGACACAACATCTCACCTGGAGTTCAACCAGATATCGTGAGGCAAAAGGAGAATACATGAGTAGGTCGCTTAGTTCGACCAGTTACGGACTGGTCGTATGGAGATACAAGCAAGTCGTAGACTGGTCGAACGTAATCACAGAGTGGTCGAAACCAAGTCGTAAGGAGTTACGAGTTGGTCGTGATCGAATCTGGCTGAACCGGTCAGATAGAGATAGGACCGGTCGTAAGTGATGAGGACCTGGTCGAGATCATATTGCATTAAGGTTCGCCCCATATAATTTGTGTGTATTAGGGAATCGTTATGTCTCGCTAGGAACCGCTTTTACTCGTGGCGGAAAGGGTTTCGAGTCACAACCGAACTACACATGAACCTAACGGGTCACACACTTAACGAGTTGGAACAAACCAGTACGAATACGATTCGTAAACGTGTTTGGATAGGATCCGTCACGAGGCACTATATGAGGAGATGCATGAGGCTGTTGGGTACGGTGAGTGGACACGAGTTGCCCTACTGAAACCCTAGCCGCCATCTTCTTGAGAGCCTTGCCGTGCGATTTGGTGCTAGCACACCGGCGTACGGTTGTTCCTTCCCTGGATGTGTGGATACCATAGAGGCGCTTCTACGTTGTTGCGCTTAAGGACGATCCGCGATCTTCGCAAGGAACTGCAGAGGTGCTGGAGGAGACGATCAACTCACGAGGACGCTGGACGATCGACCACGACCACTGCATCAACGTGCTGGACGCTGGACGATCGACTACGATCAGTACATCGACGCGCTCTTCGTCGGACCAGGCTGCTCCGACACTTCTTCCGCTGCTCTGCGCGTCTAGTGGTAACGATCTGTGATCATCTTCTTGCTTGGCTTCCTGGTTTACGTGGTAGAAATTTTGAATTGTTGCTATCGTAGCCTACCCGTATCCCTTCAGTGGTATCAGAGCCATCCTGCATAGTTTTTGATCTGGATCGGTCGCATATACTTGATATATGGTAGTAGTAGATTGGATCTATTACTGGTCGTATCTGGAAACCTAGGTCCTGGTCGATTAGATCAATAAGTTTTCGGTGGTAGTAGATGGGTATGCGAGAAGGTACAAGTTAAGAGCACCAGATGATTCACTCGACTTGTTTTTCGACTACCTTGCATAATACTCCTACCGGTCGGAATTCCACCATCAGAGTATGTCGCATTATGTGGTCGTATCAAGGCAGTAATCAGATTGGCTCGGAATAGGGTTAATATGATTAATCTGATGATTTCCAAAGCTTGGAAACGTGAATAAGATTCATGTCTCGGTAAAATTTTCGAGAGCGCTGCCCTCGACCAGCGAGGGGCGCTACCCCTTCGAACCCTGCCCGCTAACCAGCTAGCGGGACCGCCGTGCTGGCTAATCGTACCGCGTGTTATAGGTAATATGTGTTCATGTCGTCCGATAGAGTTGGATTCTATGCGTAACTTGTTTTTGCAGGGATTGATGTGAATAGTATGGCCCATTGTGTATGTGATGCATGTATGGATTTTCATGACCTGCGTGTCATGTTGTGAGATAGCCATCGAGCTACATATTATTGTATAACGCATCTGCATCGACATGTGATGCTTGATATTATCCTATGTAATTCATTACTAGCTCTTAGGAGTAATTGCTTAGTAGATGAATGCGGTTGGAGACTTCAAGCATGGTGGTCGGAGGACAGGAAGCATACTGATGGAGATCGTCATGTTAAGGGCCATACTATTTCACAGTGATATGATTATCTGTGAATGTTTGTGTTTATTCCTGTCATGATATTAAGTCATGTTTTTCATTAGATGCTTTTAACATGATAAAATTAAAATTCCCACACATAATGTTAAGTTAAAATTGATGCCCTCCAATAAGTCGCACCATCAAAAGTCACGTATTTTAATGGTAGGTCTTGCTAAAGCGGAATGCCATTAACTTTCCTTGACTAGATGGGTTTGTGTCGGACACTTACACGCATTGCATTGGTTTAACTTGACAAGGTCATCATAACGGTTATGGACCTTGGGGCATAGGGTTGGGTGCCGAAGCATAGAGATGCTGCCCAACAACAAGAGGCATATAGAGATATGATTAGCAAAGGGTTGCTTACGAATTCACTAATCTTCTAGCGGTGATGCCAAAGCTCACTAGTAGATTACGATTGTGGATCTTGAATCACTAAATGTCATAAGAGGGATATCGTATTTAGTGGGAGTATCTTTATTAAATTGTTTAATAGAAGTTACTTTTCTTGAACATATGTCTTAGTTTTGCGTATTTTATGTTGTAGATCATGGCACCAATCGTCAGACCAACATCCAGCTTTTGCTTTACGCTCGATACTTGAAAAGAAAAACTGAATGGAACAAATTTTATGGATTGGTACCGCAACCTAAGAATTGTTCTTAGGCAAGATAAAAGGAACATGTTCTAGAAGAACCAATTCGAGATGTGCTCACGATAATGTCAGCTGCTTTGCTCTTAAATCCGCCTATAAAAAGGCATGTGATGAATCCTTGATGTTAGGCGTCTCATGCTTGCCGCTATGAACTCGCACCTTCAAAAACAGTTTGAGAACATAGAGGCCTACAATATGATCGTAGCGCTTAAAGGCATGTTTGAGACACAAGCAAGAACTGAGAGATTTGAGATCTCAAAGAACTTGTTTGGATGTAAGCTAGCTGAGGGTAGTCCGGTGAGCCCACATGTAATCAAAATGGTTGGTTACACACAAAGCTTGGAAAAACTTGGTTTTCCACTGAGTCAAGAGTTGGCTACAGATTTGATTCTTGCTTCGCTTCCTGCAAGCTATGGTCAGTTCATTCTGAACTTCCATATGAATGGCTTAGACAAGAATCTCACCGAACTACATATGATGCTTAAGACTGCAGAGCACAGCATTAAGAAAAGCAACAATCATGTGATGATGGTGCAAAAGAGTACAAGCTTCAAGAAGAAGGCTAAGACTTGGGTCAAGAAAAGGGCAAGGCTAAAGTTTGGATGAGATCCAAACCAACAAACCTAAACCCAAGACTAAGTCCGCCCGACTCAAGAGAATGAATGCTTTTACTGCAAAGAGCTAGGCCATTGGAAGAGGAACTGCAAGAAATACCTGGCTGATCTGAAACAAAATGGTGGGACTAAACCTTCCACTTCGGTATTAATGTTATAGATGTTCTTCTTGCGATTCTTACGTTAACTCATGGGTATTTGATACCGGTCGGTTGCTCATATTTGCAATTCGATCAGAGTCTAACAAAGAATAGGAGAGTTGCAAGAGGGGAGATGGATCTTCGCGTCGGGAATAAAGCAAAGGTTGCTGCATTATCCGTCGGGACTTTACCATTGGTTTTGCCTTCAGGATTTATTATGGAATTGAATAATTGTTATTACGTTCCAGCCATGAGTAGAAACATTATCTCAGCCTCATGTTTGATGGCAAAGGGTTATAAATTCATTATTGAGGACAATGGTTGTTCTATATTTTTGAATGATATGTTTTATGGCTATGCTCCTGTTTTGAACGGGTTGTTTATTTCAAATCTTGATGATGCACCCATCTTTAATATTAATGCAAAGAGGCTCCAGCCTAATAATATGAATTCCACTTTTATCTGGCATTGTCGTTTGGGTCACATAAGTGAGAAACGCATGAAGAAGCTCCATGATGATGGAATTCCAAACTCATTTGATTTGGAATCATTTGAAACGTGCGAGTCTTGCCTACTCGGGAAAATGACCAAGACACCTTTCACCGGTCGGAATGAGAGGGCGTCCGACTTGTTGGCACTCATACATACCGATGTGTGTGGACCAATGAGCACGACGACTAGAGGTGGTTTTCAAGATTTCATTACTTTCACCGATGACTATAGTAGATATGGATATATCTATTTAATGAGGCACAAGTCGGAATCCTTTGAAAAGTTCAAAGAGTTCCGAATGAGGCATGAGAATCAACTTGGCAAGACAATCAAATCTTTGCAATCGATCGTGGAGGTGAATATTTGAGCCAGAATTTGGCAATCATTTGAAACAATGTGGAATTGTTCCACGACTTATGCCACCGGTACTCCACAATGGAATGGGGTGTCCGAGCGCTAATAGGACCTTGTTGGACATGGTTCAATCGATGATGAGCCAATCTGATCTGCCATTGTATTTTTGGGGTTACGCTCTAGAAACTGCCGCTTTCACTTTAAATAGGGTACCATCTAAATCAGTAGATAAGACACCATATGAGATATGGACTGGGAAGAGTCCTAGCTTGTCTTTTCTAAAGATTTGGGGATGTGATGTCTATGTTAAACGCTTGACGTCGATAAACTCACACCTAAGTCGGAAAAATGCTTCTTTATAGGATATCCTAGGGAAACCAAAGGATATTATTTCTACAACCAAGAGGAGAGCAAAGTGTTTGTTGCCCGAAATGGTGTCTTTTTGGAAAAAGAGTTTCTTTCCAAAACAGCCAGTGGGAGAAAGGTGCGACTCGAAGAAATTCGGGAAACATCTGAAAGTGTTTCAACTCCTATTGAACCTCTATAGGATGAACAAAATGTTATTGAACACAGAGATGAGGCATCATTACGTGAGATCTAAAAGGCCACGTCAAATGCCTATAAGGTATGGGCATGATGTATTATTATTGGATAATAATGAGCCTAACACTTATAAGGAAGCGATGATGGACCCAGACTCTGAGAAATGGCTTGGAGCCATGAAATCCGAGATAGACTCCATGAGAGACAACCAAGTTTGGAACCTGGTCGATCCACTTGATGGCGTTAAAACCATTGAGTGCAAATGGATCTATAAGAAAAGGATTGATATAGATGGAAATGTTCACATTCATAAAGCTCGACTAGTCGCAAAAGGTTTTCGACAAGTTCAAGGAGTTGACTACGATGAGACATTCTCACCGGTAGCGATGCTTAAATCTATACGGATCATCTAGCTATTGCTGCATATTTCGACTATGAGATATGGCAAATGGACGTCAAAACGGCTTTCCTTAATGGAAACCTAAGTGAGGATGTGTACATGACACAACCTGAAGGTTTTGTTGATCCAAATAATGCTAGTAAAGTGTGCAAACTTGAAGTCCATTTATGGATTGAAGCAAGCATCTCGAGTTGGAATATACGTTTTGATGAGGAGATCAAAAGGTTTGGTTTCAATCAAAAACAAAGAAGAACCTTGTGTTTACATGAAGGTTAGTGGGGCGCACTTGTAATTCTAATCTTATATGTAGATGACATATTATTGATTGGGAATGACATTCCTATGCCGAATCTGTTAAGGCATCATTGAAAAATAGTTTTTTATGAAAGACCTAGGAGAGGCAAAGATATATCTTGGGAATAAAGATCTATAGAGATAGATCGAGAAGGCTAATTGGATTAAGCCAAAGTACTTATATTGACAAGGTGTTGATTCGGTTCAACATGCAAAATGCCAAGAAAGGGTTCTTGCCTATGTCACATGGCATAAGTCTTAGCAAGAGTCAGTGTCCTTCGACTACTGATGAGCGAGACCGCATGAATGGTATTCCATATGCTTCAGCTATTGGATCTATCATGTACGCTGTAACAGCCCAAAATTTCAATTTTGGTTAAAGTTTAAAACTTATTTGAAATTGTGAATTTTCTAAAATTTTTAAAGCTTGTCTTTAAATTGTTAAAGCCAAAAATAAATTCTAATTCAAAATCTATTATCAACTTTAAGTTAGAACCATTTTATTTGGGTTTAGAATAATCCTAGAGTCATTAATGAATTTTCCTAGAATTTTTAGGATTTATTTGCTATTTTCTAGAGCCTAAATGAATTAAACTGAATATTTAAAATAGAAAATCAAAAGAAAATCGCATAAGCAGTGTATGGGCGAAACCCAAGGCGGCCCGCACCACCCTCACAAATCTAGGCGTGACTGCTGGATCTAAATCCAACGGCCCGCACCGCCACCTCCCTATCTCTCTCTCTCTCCCTCTCTTTTCTCACCGCCAGATCCTAATCGGACGGCATCTAAACCATCGCGTCACCCTACTCCCGCCGTCGGATCCAGATCCGATGGTCCCGCCATCTTCTCCCCGCCCCGTCCTCACGCGACCAAGTCGCCTCCGCCATTTCATGGCGTGGGCAAGCTCATGTGTCAGCCTCCAACCGCCCGCGTCCTTGGCAGCGTCGACGAGCCCGCGCCCACCTCGCCCTCGTTCCCCACTTCTCCCCTCTTCTCGTCGGGGTGCGCCGAATCGCCCCGGTCATCGCGACGATCCCCATGATCCCTCGCCGCCTCGGACCTCCCGACCTCTATAAAGGAGAGCATTGGGAGCCTCTCCTCACCACGGCCAACGCCACCACTCACCCACCTCACTCCACGCCGTGTACTCGCTGAATTTAAGATTTGCTCGCACCGTCCCGGCTTGAGCTTCAATTCATTGCCGCCGTCCGACGCCGGTCCTCGCCGCCCCACCATTCGCCGCGCATCTCCGCGATCCCGTCGCGACCTTGCCCTCGCCGAGGACCTCGAGCTCGTCGCCGCCGACCACCCGGCTCGCCGCTTCTTCTTCCGCCGCCGCCACCTCCGTCCTCTCCTCGCCGCGTGGGTGAGCACACTAGAACCCTCGCGTTCCCTCTTTCTTCTCGCCTCGCCGGAGTCTAGATCGCCGTTCACGGTTCATTGGAACCCGAGCGCCGCCCGCCGAGGTCTCGTGGCTCAGCCACGCGGCGCCACTCGCAGCCGTGGGTGCCACATCAGCCCTAGTGCCGACATGGCGACCACGCCGCACACACGCCACCACCTCCCGTCGCCCGATCCGTGGGCTTGGTCCACATGGGCCGTGTCACCGACACAAAGGCCCCACACGTCGATTTTATTTTTTTAAATCGGAGAATTCGTGCGTTGGCGCCGGCGGTCTTGCATAAATAGATTTCCTTTAAGAAAACAATTCGGGAAAATCATTTAAATAACAGATTTAGGATTTGATTTGTAAAATTCATAACTTATTCATCCTAGCTCCAAATTAGATGATTCAAATTGCTAAATTCGTAGAAAATTATTATCTAACTAAATAAAATATAATCATTCAATTTGGAGTTCATTTTAGTTCTATTTTAGAATTTAGAAATTCATTTAAATTCCAAATTTAGATTTAAATTTGTAAAATTCATATCATCTGAACTCCAACTCCAAATTTTGTGAATTAAGTTTCTAAAATATTATAAAAAGATTATCTAGCTTAATAAAATAAAATTTGTTTATATGGAATTAGTTTAACTTGTCTTTTTAAGTTAAACTATTTAAATTGCAAATTTAGGATTTAAACTTGCAAAATTCATAGCTTTTATTTCTGTTTCCAAATTGAGGGTTTCAAATTTATAAAATCTTATAAAAATATTAACTAGCCCAATAAAATATAATTATTTTATTTGGAGTTAGTTTAAACTGTCATCTTGTATTTATTTGAATTTCAATTGATTGTCGTATTTCCACGCTTAGATTACTTACGATTCCGGGGAATTTGATTCTTCCGAAGAATTAGAATTTCAAGACTTCAGCGAAGGCAAGTTATACTTTGATCATCTTGCACCTACTATTTTAAAGTTATTTAAATTCAGTTTTCAAATTATTAAGTGCATGCATACTTTTATTCAAGTATTTTAATTCCTATTTAAAGGATTAGATATTCCAACTGTCCTTGTATGGCCAATATTGAATATTGAAACGTCATCCCTTGTCACCATAGATAAATTATTTGGAAATGCTTAGCAAATGCTTATACCATGATTTGGATTTTGGGAGGATTTAGCCAAATTATTACAAATTTGTTTAAACTTGAACCTATGGTATTGTTTTACCATAGGGAACTTTGTAAAGATGGTTTAGTCAAATAAAATGCTAAAATGATTTAGACTTGGGCGAAACGGATGATTGGTGGGTGCAGGTTTATGCACGGGTTTAATCTGGTTAGGATTAAAGCCCAGGGTTTAGTTTGAAAGACGCCCAAGTCAATTAAGGACCGGCCTTTGAGTGTTCCTTTGCTATGCCAAAACGTACCACCACATGTCCTGTATGGGAAGGACCTGGCTTAATAATTTGGGATACCTCATAGATGTTCGTGCCATGTTGTATGAGTGGGTGTTGGTTAGACAAGAGTCCCACATGGCGCAAGAGGGGCTCCTGAGGATGGTTAGTCCAATGGAAGCGAAACCTTAGTGGGCATGAGTATTGTGAGGTAGATCATTGTAACGGCCTTGTGATATTTGCTCACACACGCCTTAGGAAGCGTGGATTGGCCGACACAAAGGGTATAATATCTCGTGTGGGTAAAGCTGTACAAACTCGCAGAGTAGAAAACTATTGAATAGCGCGTCATGATCATGGACATGCTAGCAAAGCCACTTTGAGTTAGACTTGTTTTTGGTTTTAAAAATGGTTTCAACAGATGTTTTCAGGATGGGTAGTCCTGTGGGAAAAATTGGGCGGTTAGCCATTGTGATTGGAGGATATCCATCACCTTTATTGGAGGTTATCCACATCATTCAATTGTCATTTAAATTATGATTTTAAATACTGTATGAAAATGGCCTTGCAATCTATTATGATTATTTGAACTAAAACTGCTGCTTACGCAAAATAACCCTGTCAATATCCTTTGTTTACCTTATGCATGCATTACAAATTCCATATTGGGTGTAACTTGCGAGCACGGTAGTTGTGCTCATGCTTGCTTTATGCAACAAAATTTCAGGAGAAGACTACTATCAGGGCGGTGAGGACACCGACGCTTAGGCTACGCCCAGCATTTATTACTGTGGTGGATCGCTCGCCTACTACTATCTTTTATTTCATTGTGTTATTTACTTCCTTATTTGGCTTCATGCCCAACTGTATTGAACTCTGATTTACTATTAATGTAATGCGAGACTTGGTTATGTTATCATTTTTGTAACTGTGTACACCGGAAATCCTGGACTGGTGTATGAACACAGAGGGTTCGGGATCCTTCGTTCCCGGGTCCGACAAAAGTGGTATCAGAGCCATGTCGCTCAGAGGACGTGGCCCTGAATTGTCCTAAGGACTTATTTTCAAAAGCAAAAACTATTTTGAGTCTATCCAGAGTCATTCTCAACCTTTCTCTTTAAAATGTTTACTAACTTATCTCTTTCTCAAAATTTTAGATGGCTGAAATACCGGATGCTACTTCCCACGGAGCCTTTATCGAAGCGGGCCGAGATACTTTGGGAAATGATGCAAGACTGGTTACCGAAAAGAGGCCAACTTTCCAAGGATTCAAGTACTGTGGAAGAACAACAATTGTGGAGAGTAGAGGTGCTCATCTACTCCAACCTCGCACCGACACCGCCTTCCACGTCTTTGGCGCTCCGATCCGTATGACACCTTTGATGATGGCATGCAAGATGCGGCAAGGAGGCGATTCGCCACCTTCGCTACACCTACAATCATCGCCTTCATGGCACCGGGTTTCATTATTACCCGATGCACATTCCAACCCGCTTGACAAGATTTTCAACTCCGCCAGAGACGAAGATTCTCCCGAGTGGACGCACTGTGGATCTGGCTAAGGCTTTGGACTACGCCTATGGGAACACCTTGAATGATTTGCTCACCGCCGTAATGCAGGACTACAAGAAGCGAAGAAGTTGAAGACCGTGATCATGAGCTAGCTAGCTACAAGGCGGCGAGGCTAGCTCGAAGTGAGCCGGATTATACCCCAATACCCATTATAGTTATCTTCCCTGTTAGCTCGATCTTTAGTTGCGAATTATGAGCTACTATCTTATTTGTGGTAGCCATAATCTTTGAATAAAATGACTTAATAAAGGAATTTTTTGGAAAAATCTGCTCTTTGTCTTGTGTGCTCTTTGTGTTCTTGGGCCATTAGAATTTACCCTATAGAACTTCCTATCATCTATCTCTCCTAAATCTTTGGAGTTCTAGCAGATGGTAACCACCCGTACCGGCAGTGGCAGTGTCCGAGGTCGGGGCAACAAAGACGCAGATTACGGGAGGATCCGTGCAAAGAACCACCACCGCCACCACCGGGACCAGATTAGCGTCGATGATGGAAAACCAGAATCATCTGATTAACCTCCTAGCTCAGTCCCTCAACAGCGTGCAGAATGTGCAGGCAATAGCTCGGACTGCACCACCACCTCCACCCGCGCAGAGATTGACCATGGCAGATTTCATGCGCATGCGCCCACCGACCTTCTCCAGCAGCACAGAGCCGATGGATGCCGATGACTGGATCCGTGCTATCGGGAAGAAGCTGGATATCACTCGCAGTGTCGACCGTGAGAGAGTCCTGTTTGCCTCTCACCAGCTCACCGTCCCGCATCAGAATGGTGGGATAACTACAACATCTCCCATGCTGATGCGCAGACTATCTCTTGGGAGGAGTTTGTGCGGGCTTTCCGCCATGCACATATCCCCGAGGGATAATGACCCTAAAGAAGAAAGAGTTCCACGCGCTCAAACAAGGCAACCGCACAGTGGGTGAATACCTGCACAAGTTCAACCAGCTTGCTCGCTATGCCCCAGCAGATGTGGCTAGTGATGAAGAAAGGCAGGAAAGGTTCATGGATGGTTTGAACGATGAGATCTCAGTCCAGCTGGTCTCCAATGACTACACTGACTTCCAGCAGTTAGTGAATAAAGCTTTTCGCCAGGAGGCCAAACATCTGCAGATGGAGAACCGCAAGCGGAGGATGGCCGCTCAGAAGTTCAACTCTGGAGGGCAACCCAAGCCTCGTTTTGCTCAGCCTCAGCCACCTCAGAGTGGTAGGTTCCAGTCCTCTACACCCAGAGCTCCAGTACCGGCACAGCGCTCCAACTCTTCCGGCTTCCGCAACAATGCATCTGCAGGACAGTTTCAGCAGAAGAACCCAACTTCATCAGCAGCAGGAGTGACATGCTTCCATTGCAACGAGACTGGACACTATGCCAACAAGTGCCCAAAAGCGGCGATCGCAACACCAATCGAGCCAAGATCGGGAGTACCAGCCACCGGCGGCACCCCAAAGCCGGCGGGCCAGTTCACGAAGGGACGTGTGAATCACGTCACAGCAGAGGAAGCTCAGCAAAGACCAGACGTCGTCGCCCGGTGCGTTTCTTGTTAATTCGATACGGCAAAGATTACTGCTTGATTAGGAGCTTCGCATTCTTTTGTATCCAATAAGTTTGTGGGCAAAAATGGGTTACCTATTTCTCCATTAAGTAATCCTATGATAATCCATTCCCCGGGCTCAGAAATGAGAACCAATTCTCTATGCCCGAATCTTAACCTGGAGATATCCGGAGTTTCCTTCATGGCGAGACTTGATAGTCTTGCATTCTCAAGGTCCGGATGTAATACTTGGAATGGACCGCTAGCCAAGAATCAGGGACGGATAGATTGTGCTAATAGGTCTATTACGCTCACTAATAAGGAAGGAGTCACAGTTGAATTCAAGCCCAAGACCTCGCATCGGAGGAAGTTCCATTCGACCAAATTTTGAAGGAGTTAAAGCTTGAAGATATACCATGGTGCAAGAATTCCGGATGTCTTTCCTCGATGATTTACGGATGCCACCGGACGGGGACATAATGTTCTTAATTGACTTAGTCGTGGACCGCTCCAATCTCGGCGACCCTCTGAGAATGCCTACCAATGAATTGGCGAAATGAAGAAACAAATTGAAGAATTGAGGAGCAAGGGATATATTCGACCCAGTTCATCACCTTGGGGAGCACTGCTTTTATTTGTCAAGAAGAAAGACAATAGTATGAGGATGTGTGTGGATTATAGGTCACTCAATGAAGTGACAATCAAGAACAAGTACCGCTACCTAGGATTGATGACCTGCTCGATCAACTCGAAGGAGCAAGTGTATTCTCGAAGATTGATTTGAGATCCGCTATCACCAATCAAGATCGCACGGAAGATATTCGAAGACGACTTTCACCACGGATATGGGTTGTACGAAGTTCTGATAATGTCTTTCGGTTTGACAAACGCCTCGCTTATTTCATGAATATGATGAACAAAGTGTTCATGGAATTCTTGGATAAGTTTGTGGTTGTTTTCATCGATGACATCCTTATCTATTCAAAGAATGAAGAAGAGCATGAGGACCATCTCGGGATAATTTTGGGAAAACTTCAGAGAGCACCGACTTTATGCCAAATTCAGTAAGTGCGAATTTTGGCTAAGTCAGGTGGCATTCTTTGGACATATTGTGTCCGCAAGAGGAGTGGCAGTAGATCCAGCCAAGGTCGAAGCAGTAATGGATTGGAAACAACCCAAGTCTCATCACAGATGTGAGAAGCTTCCTTGGATTGGCGGGTATTATCGCAGATTCATTGAAGGTTTCTCCAAGATAGCAAGACCAATGACTCAACTTCAAGAAGGAGAAGAAATTTGAGTGGACGATGCTTGTGAGGAAAGTTTCCAAGAACTGAAGATGAGATTAGTTTCAGCACCTGTATTGGTCCTACCAGATATTCATAAGGATTTTGTGATTTTCTGCGATGCATCTCGTCAAGGGCTCGGTTGTGTATTGATGCAAGAAGGCAAGGCTGTAGCTTATGCATCCCGTCAGTTGAGGCCACACGAAGGGAATTATCCAACTCATGACCTTGAATTAGCAGATTGTGCATGCATTAAAGATCTGGCGGCATTATCTCATCGGTAACCGCTGTGAAGTTTTCACGGATCATAAGAGTCTTAAGTACATATTCACCCGGTCGACCTTAATCTCCGGCGAGAAGATGGCTAGAATTGATAAAGGATTATGACCTTGAGATCCATTACCATCCGCAAGGCAAATGTAGTTGCGATGCCCCGAAAGCAGAAGGCGACAGCAATACCATCTTGGTTCAGAGAATCACCGAATTGTATGAAGAATTGAAGCATCCGAACTTGGAGATTGTTGAGCAAGGATGTGTGAATGCTTTGGAAGTTCAACCAACACTTCAGAGTCAGATCAAAGAAAAGCAATTAGTAGATGAAGACATCAAGGAGATCAAGAAGAATATAAGAAGAGGCAAAGCTTGAGATTCACCGAAGATGAGGAAGGAACAGTGTGGTTCGGGAACCGCATCTGCATCGGATCGATCAGGATTTAAAGCAGTCAATTCTGAAGGAAGCCCATGAGTCGCCTTATTCCATTCACCCTGGCAGTACCAAGATGTACCAGGATCTTAAGGAAAGATATTGGTGGGTCAGCATGAAGCGGGAAATTGCTGAGTTCGTGGCCCGTTGTGATGTTTGTCAGCGAGTCAAGGCAGAACATCAAAGACCCGCTGGTTTGTTACAACCGTTACCGATCCCCGAGTGGAAGTGGGAAGAAGTTGGTATGGATTTCATCACCGGACTTCCTAGGACTCAGTCAGGATGTGATTCCATCTGGGTGATAATTGATCGGCTAACGAAAGTAGCTCATTTCCTTCCCGTCAAGACCACCTACCCGAGCAGTAAGCTGGCAGAGTTATATATGGCTAAGATCGTCTGTCTACACGGAGTGCCCAAGAAGATCGTATCCGACAGAGGATCACAGTTTACATCAAGATTTTGGTAGAGTCTGCACGAAGCTTTGGGAACCAGACTTAATTTCAAGATCGCATATCATCCGCAGACGGATGGCGGACGAAACGAGTCAACCAGATTCTTGAAGACATGCTTCGAGCCTGCGCCTTGGATTACGGAAAAAGTTGGGACAAGAATTTGCCCTATGCAGAATTTTCATATAACAATAGCTACCAAGCCAGTCTTCAAATGTCCCCGTTTGAGGCTTTGTATGGCAGGAAATGCAGAACTCCGCTTCTATGGGATGAAGTAGGAGAGCATCAGTTCTTTGGGCCAGAGTTGATCAAAGAAGCTGAAAGTAAGGTTAAGGCAATAAGAGAGCATCTGAAAGTAGCTCAAACCCGACAGAAGAGTTATGCTGATAATCGTCGACGAGAGTTGGCCTTTGCTGAAGGAGATTTTGTCTATCTCCGAGTTACTCCACTCCGAGGAGTAAGAAGGTTCCGAACCAAAGGAAAACTTGCACCCAGATTTGTGGGACCTTACAAGATTTTGGCAAGAAGAGGTGAAGTTGCATATCAGCTCGAGTTACCAGCATCTTTGTCCGCTGTACACAATGTCTTCCATGTTTCACAGCTAAAGAAGTGCCTTCGAGTGCCGGAAGATCAGACCCCTCTGGAAAGCATTGAGCTTCAAGAGGACCTCAATTATGTGGAGCAACCGATCAAGATTCTAGACGTCGCAGAGCGTGTCACAAGGAACAAGATCATCCGTTCATACAAAGTCCAGTGGAGCCACCACTCGGAAAGTGAAGCCACTTGGGAGCGAGAAGAAGATATTAAAGCGGGATATCCCCACCTTCTTGCCGGTCAATCCTGAATCTCGGGGTCGAGATTCCCTTAAGGGGGGGAGGTTTGTAACAGCCCAAAATTTTAATTTTGGTTAAAGTTTAAAACTTATTTGAAATTGTGAATTTTCTGAAATTTTTAAAGCTTGTCTTTAAATTGTTAAAGCCAAAAATAAATTCTAATTCAAAATCTATTATCAACTTTAAGTTAGAACCATTTTATTTGGGTTTAGAATAATCCTAGAGTCATTAATGAATTTTCCTAGAATTTTTAGGATTTATTTGCTATTTTCTAGAGCCTAAATGAATTAAACTGAATATTTAAAATAGAAAATCAAAAGAAAATCGCAAACAGTGTATGGGCCGAAACCCAAGGCGGCCCGCACCACCCTCACAAATTTATCTAGGCGTGACTGCTGATCTAAATCCAACGGCCCGCAGCCGCCCGCACCTCCCTATCTCTCTCTCTCTCACCCTCTCTCTTCCTCACCGCCAGATCCTAATCGGACGGCATCTAAACCACCGCGTCACCCTACTCCCCGCACCGTCGGATCCAGATCCGACGGTCCCGCGTCATCTTCTCCCCCGCCCCTTCGTCCTCGCGCGACCAAGTCGCCTCCGCCATTTCCGCGCGTGGGCAAGCTCGCGCGGCGCCGCCTCCAACCGCCCGCGTCCTTGGCAGCAAGACGAGCCCCGCGCCCACCTCCGCCCTCGTTCCCCCACTTCTCCCCCTCTTCTCGCTGGTGCAAGACGAATCGCCAAGAACGGTCGCGCCACGATCCCCACGATCCTCGCCGCCTCGGACCTCCCGACCTCTATAAAGGAGAGCATTGGGAGCCTCTCCCACGGCCAACGCCACCACTCACCCACCTCACGCCTGTACTCGCTGAATTTAAGATTTGCTCGCCGGTCCCGGCTTGAGCTTCAATTCCGCCGCCGCCGACGCCGTCCTCGCCGCCCCACCATTCGCCGCAAGATCTCCGCGATCCCGTCGCGCCTTGCCTCGCCGAGGACCTCGAGCTCGCCGCCGCCGACCACCAGCTTCGCCGCCGCTTCTTCGTCGCCGCCCACCTCCGTCTTCTCCTCGCCAGCGTGGGTGGCGCACTGAAACCCTCGCGTTCCCTCTTTCTTCTCGTACCCTCGCCGGAGTCTAGATCGCCGCCGTTCACGGTTCATTGGAACCCGAGCGCCGCCCGTCGAGGTCTCGTGGCTCACCACGTCGGCGCCACCTCGCAGCCCGCGTGGGTGCCACATCAGCCCTAGTGCCGACATGGCGACCACGCCGCACACACGCCCACCTCCCGTCGCCCGATCCGTGGGCTTGGTCCACATGGGCCGTGTCAGCGACACAAAGGCCCCACACGTCGATTTTTTTTTTTAAATCGGAGAATTTCGTGCGTTGACGTCAGCGGTCTTGCGCAAAAATAGATTTCCTTTAAGAAAACAATTCGGGAAAATCATTTAAATAACAGATTTAGGATTTGATTTGTAAAATTCATAACTTATTCATCCTAGCTCCAAATTAGATGATTCAAATTGCTAAATTCGTAGAAAATTATTATCTAACTAAATAAAATATAATCATTCAATTTGGAGTTCATTTTAGTTCTGTTTTAGAATTTAGAAATTCATTTAAATTCCAAATTTAGATTTAAATTTGTAAAATTCATATCATCTGAACTCCAACTCCAAATTTTGTGAATTAAGTTTCTAAAATATTATAAAAAGATTATCTAGCTTAATAAAATAAAATTTGTTTATATGGAATTAGTTTAACTTGTCTTTTAAGTTAAACTATTTAAATTGCAAATTTAGGATTTAAACTTGCAAAATTCATAGCTTTTATTTCTGTTTCCAAATTGAGGGTTTCAAATTTATAAAATCTTATAAAAATATTAACTAGCCCAATAAAATATAATTATTTTATTTGGAGTTAGTTTAAACTGTCATCTTGTATTTATTTGAATTTCAATTGATTGTCGATTTCCACGTTTAGATTACTTACGATTAAGGGAATTTGATTCTTCCAAGAATTAGAATTTCAAGACTTCAGCGAAGGCAAGTTATACTTTGATCATCTTGCACCTACTATTTTAAAGTTATTTAAGTTCAGTTTTCAAATTATTAAGTGCATGCATACTTTTATTCAAGTATTTTAATTCCTGTTTAAAGGATTAGATATTCCAACTGTCCTTGTATGGCCAATATTGAATATTGAAACGTCATCCCTTGTCACCATAGATAAATTATTTGGAAATGCTTAGCAAATGCTTATACCATGATTTGGATTTTGGGAGGATTTAGCCAAATTATTACAAATTTGTTTAAACTTGAACCTATGGTATTGTTTTACCATAGGAACTTTGTAAAGATGGTTTAGTCAAATAAAATGCTAAAATGATTTAGACTTGGTAAACGGATGATTGGTGGGTGCGAGTTTATGCACGGTTTAATCTGGTTAGGATTAAAGCCTGTGGTTTAGTTTGAAAGACGCCCAAGTCAATTAAGGACCGGCCTTTGAGCGTTCCTTTGCTATGCCAAAACGTACCACCACATGTCCTGTATGGGAAGGACCTGGCTTAATAATTTGGGATACCTCATAGATGTTCGTGCCATGTTGTATGAGTGGGTGTTGGTTAGACAAGAGTCCCACATGGCGCAAGAGGGGCTCCTGGAGGATGGTTAGTCCAATGGAAGCGAAACCTTAGCGGGCATGAGTATTGTGAGGTAGATCATTGTAACGGCCTTGTGATATTTGCTCTGTCACACGCCTTAGGAAGCGTGGATTGGCCGACACAAAGGGTATAATATCTCGTGTGGGTAAAGCTGTACAAACTCTGCAGAGTAGAAAACTATTCGAATAGCCGCGTCCGCGGTCATGGACATGCTAGCAAAGCCACTTTGAGTTAGACTTGTTTTTGGTTTTAAAATGGTTTCAACAGATGTTTTCAGGATGGGTAGTCCTGTGGGAAAAATTGGGCGGTTAGCCATTGTGATTGGAGGATATCCATCACCTTTATTGGAGGTTATCCACATTATTCAATTGTCATTTAAATTATGATTTTAAATACTGTATGAAAATGGCCTTGCAATCTATTATGATTATTTGAACTAAAACTGCTGCTTACGCAAAATAACCCTGTCAATATCCTTTGTTTACCTTATGCATGCATTACAAATTCCATATTGGGTGTAACTTGCGAGCACGGTAGTTGTGCTCATGCTTGCTTTATGCAACAAAATTTCAGGAGAAGACTACTATCAGGACGGTGAGGACACCGACGCCTAGGCTACGCCCATTTATTACTGTGGCGGATCGTTCTGGCCTACTACTATCTTTTTATTTCCGCTGTGTTATTTACTTCCTTATTTGGCTTCATGCCCAACTGTATTGAACTCTGATTTACTATTAATGTAATGCGAGACTTGGTTATGTTATCATTTTTGTAACTGTGTACACCGGAAATCCTGGACTGGTGTATGAACACAGAGGGTTCGGGATCCTTCGTTCCCGGGTCCGACATACGCCATGATATGTACTCGACCAAATGTATCATATGCTCTAAGTGTTACTTGTAGATACCAAGCTGATCCCGGTGAAGGTCACTGGACAGCTGTGAAAAACATTCTTAAATACTTGAGAAGGACTAAGGATGCGTTCCTAGTTTATGGCGGTGATGAAGAGCTGGTTGTAAATGGTTACACCGATGCAAGCTTCCAAACTGACAAAGATGATTATCGTTCGCAATCTGGTTTTGTATTCATTTTGAATGGAGGTGCGGTGAGCTGGAAAAGTTCCAAGCAAGAGACGGTGGTGATTCCACAACAGAGGTTTAGTACATTGCGGCTTCGAAGTCGCAAAAGAAGGTGTTTGGATAAGGAATTTTATTGCTTTGAGTTGGGTGTGGTTCCGAGTGCCTCTAGCCCAATGGATCTCTATTGTGACAATAATGGAGCCATTACGCAGCTAAGGAGCCTAGATCCCATCAAGTCCAAGCACATACTCGAGCGTTATCATCTCATTCGCGAATTGGTGGATAGAGGAGATGTTAAGATACGCAAAATTCATACGGATTTAAATGTTGCGATCCGTTGACAAAGCCTCTCATGCAGCCAAAGCATGAGGCGCACACAAGAGCTATTGGTATTAGATACTTAAATGATTGACTCTAGTGCAAGTGGGAGATCATGGAAATATGCCTAGAGGCAATCATAGAGATGATTATATTTCATTATGTTCACAATATTTGATAATATGTTATCTTGTTCCTTGAATGAATCATCAGTCATAAAGATTAACGAGTATGTGACTTGTTGGTGAAACTATTTCTAACTTATGATGATGTCGTTCTAAAAGTATCCCTGGTCGAAAGTCACTTTGGTCGAACACTAGTGACTCTACGATCGACACATGTATTGATTGATGACCATGTTTCACCCGTCATGGATATAGGGATATCGAATCAATAATGTGGACACGTGTTAGAGAACATGGTGTTGGATAAGACCCACCTTGAGACACTATTGAGATTGTTATGATTCTATGTGTCGTTAGTTGGTCTCAAGCAATGATGATGTATAATCCTTAGACACGAGATCGAGATGGTTTCCTACATGTGTAATAGCACTCTTAGGGGTTGCCAAACGCTACTCGTAACTGGGTGGTTATAAAGGTAGCTTTCGGGTATGCTATGAAACATGCAGAGGGATGTGACTGATCGGATATGGGATTTGCCCCTCCTAACATAACAAGAGAGATATCTCTGGGCCCCTCGAAGTGGTCGGATAAAGAAAGTGCATGGCCATGCCACTGATGGTCGAAGAGTTCGACCACATAAGGTTATCCGATGCTCGATCGAGAAAGCATTGAACAGTCCATGGATGACACAACATCTCACCTGGAGTTCAACCAGATATCGTGAGGCAAAAGGAGAATACATGAGTAGGTCGCTTAGTTCGACCGATTCACGGATGTCGTATGGAGATACAAGCAATTAAAGATCGGTCGAACGTAATCACAGAGTGGTCGAAACCAAGTCGTAAGGAGTTACGAGTTGGTCGTGATCGAATATGAACTGGTCGTATAGAGATAGGACCTGGTCGTAAGTGATGAGGACCTGGTCGTAGATCATATTGCATTAAGGTTCGTCCCATATAATTTGTGTGTATTCGGAATCGTTATGTCCTCGCTAGGAACCGCTATAACTCGTGGCGGAAAGGGTTTCAGTCACAACCGAACTACACATGAACCTAACGGGTCACACACTTAACGGGTTGGAACAAACCAAGATTTAATCGATTCATAAACGTGTTTGGATAGGATCCGCCACGGGCACTATATAAGGAGATGCATGAGGCTGTTGGGTAGGGTGAGTGGACACGAGTTGCCCTACTGAAACCCTAGCCGCCATCTTCTTGAGAGCCTTGCCGTGCGATTTGGTGCTAGCACACCGGCGTACGGTTGTTCCTTCCCTGGACGTGTGGATACCATAGAGGCGCTTCTACGTTGTTGCGCTTATGGCGATCCGCGATCTTCGCAAGGAACCGCAGAGGTCTTTGGAGGAGACGATCAACTCACGAGGACGCCGGACGATCGACCCGACCATCGCATCAACGTCTTTGACGCCGATGTGAGACCCTTAATTATTGGGATTGTGCGAATTATAATTATACCGGTAGCATAATTCTTAATTAAGGAACAAAGTAATGTCCTTAATAAAGATCATACTAGAAGCATAATCATAACAAGTAACAATCCAACAATTAGGTTCCGGATATATGTCATGCAATAGTTCCTGTGATTAGTGACTATTAGCATATATCCTTAATCAACATTGCATCAATCACATACAAGTCATACATTCACATAATTATACATTAATAATTACATCTCCAATTTCGGTTGCTACAGTACCAGGTTGCTACAAGAATCGAAATATGAACAGATGACCTTGGGTCATTTACAAAAAAAGAGTAACAAATGAAACGAAAAGATAAAAACAAAACCACCAATGGCCCCATCATCCCATGAGCTATTGCGTGGAGAATAAAACTAGCGCTACTCGTTAGCGCCACCCGATCGGCGCTAACGGGCATCTCATAAAGATATCCATCCTCACCGCAACAAGAGGTTTATAAAACCCCGAGTACGAAAGGTACTCAAAGAAGACTTACACAAACTAATAAAAGAAAGTGGTTGTTAGAACCTATACAATGGAATAGAAAGTATATATGCATAAGGTTGACAATGAAGGTTTAAATGGTTCAGTTTGCATAAAGCGATACATCTTAACCTACAATTGCTATATTTTGATAAAGTAGTTTTAACAAATTGATTTGGACTAAAACAGTGAATAAGTGTAATTGTAAACATAAATAGTAACAAGAATAAATAACATCTCACGATTAATTGTACAGAACAATCATCATGCCGAACCAATTTCCAAAGCCCAAAATTAGAATAACTTCTATACAGGTGACATCAATCCAAGCGTTGTCCGTAACCGTGGACACGGCTATTCGAATAGTTTTAACCCTACAGGGGTGTACATCTTTACCCACACGACTTAGTTAGCCCGTAAGCCCCCAGGATAATAGCACACTACCTTTGGTATGCCGGCCGGGTAAACTAAGATTTGGTATTTTTCAACAAGTTAACACTATTGACTTGGATGACCCATGTGAAATTAATCCCGCTTAAACCAGACTGATAGCATACATTCAACCGGGGTTCACATGTTGTACCGGAATGCCGACCCACCAATTAAATGCAAACTCGTGTTAGCCACACATATTACACATGATCGGGGCCTCAAGGAACGTACATGCGATGTAACACATCTACGCCTTACCCATCTAAGAACATCCGATATCAATATAAGCTCCACATAGCATACGACACGGCCCAAGACTTAAGCATCTTTGCCATATGAAATCAATACACATGTCCTTACTCTCAGTATCCAACTCAATAATATTAACCCTTTACTTAACCAAACAATACCATACATTTGCGTGTGGAAGTGCGTTAGGGGCTCGAATTGGGCCGTCGAGTTCATCCTTAATCAATCCGCATAAGACATCCACATTTCCCATTCTCGCACGAGCACCATCACTAGCATCCACTTGTCCAGATTTGAATGGATTGATAACAGGATTCGAAGCATTTCCAAATCAAATAAACTGAACAAAGATCAAAATAAGTATAAATCATTTGTTATTCCCAAGTCGACAAGCTAAGCTTGCCAAACTCTAACGCTCTAGGACCTGCATGGCTAAGCAAAAGTGAAAATTAAATATAATAACATCACAAACTACCTTAGGTTGAGTGTATGATATAATTCAAGATAATCCACAAGTTCAGGTATAACTACCTAAGAACAGAGCACAAATAAATTTTTAGAAATTTGCATGCACAAGGTCACTTGATTTTAGAATTCTAAAGTTCAAAAGATTAGGTTCAACATGGTGCGAGAGGAAGCTTGCCTTGATAGTAGTATATAACCTCTTGCTCGTGTTCTTGAGGTTCAACAAAAGATTCAACTAACTCGTAAGAACCGTAATCTAAAAGAAGATAAAAGAATTTCAATAAACAAAGGAGAAACAGAGAACAGATGCAAAAGAATGTATGATCAATTGATAATGCATAGGTAGTAGTATGCTTAGGTTATAGCTAATTTATTAAGAATAATAACCCATCTACTATATACTAACAAGAGTTATCCGATTTTTAGATTTAGATATGTAGCTACGATGTCGTTTTATGTACTAAAACAGATGCTTGTAATTAATTCAATTATTTAGCTTAGTTGCATACAAATGGGATAATCGGATGCTAGTTAAGTATACAAAAGTCGATGCTATAATCTAAGGGTATTTAATATTTATAAAGAGCGGTTTTAAGGATTTAGCTTTTTGCTATTATTATTGTTGGTTTGGACAATAACCCAAAATAGTAAAAATACTTTATTCCTTTCTCGTTAACTTGGGAGCTACACAATCGAAGGACTTAAATAAAGGTTAAAGTTGACAGGACGTAATAAATACCATAACCCTCTCATGCCGATCTAACATGGTCAACTATAGAAGATAAGGCAAAATGGACTCTTTGTCGGCTGAGTTGACAATAGCCGTAAAGAAAATGTTTATACTAAAGAGGCTCTAGTAATCATATTAACCACAATGGAGGTCTAATGTTACTAGGGTTTCTCTTAGGATCTAACAATTTAAGATACTGGTATGAAAAATCTAAAGTTTTTGAAAACGATATGAAAGACCGAAAAGTTATATAAAAAAAATTCAGTTTAAAGGAACAGGAATCATCACATGAGTAAGGGAGTGATGCTTGTGAGTGAAGGATGTCCTAAAAGAGCTTAAGCTAACCAAAGACAAGATTAACTCACCACTAGGGTTTGGAAAAGACAGAGTCAAACTCTTGGTCAAACAAGAAAAGATCCAAGAGCCTTTTTCCTTGTCTTGACCAAAAGAAAATGATGGACTTAGCTCTAAAGATCATTAGACATATTTTTGCTAAGAAAAGATGGAACCATCTCACCAGATGTGGTTGCACCAAGGTGGTGTTCTCACCGCTTCAGCTTGACAGAGAATAGACCTTCTGCTCAACTCTACAAGAAATGTCCAAAACTCATATTAGTATGAGACATGCACCTTCTTGAGGTTGAACAAGGATGGATCAAGAGAAGCTTCACCGGTATGAAGGCAAGGTGAGAGAGCTCCTCTGGTCTACAATGGCGAGTCATTGACTAAGGTTTATATAGTGTACAAGCAGTGTAGATCAACCGAGATTCATCTAGAACCAAAGAGGTGGCACTTAGGATAATTATCCAGAGAAAATATCCTCCAATTTACTGTTCATCACCACCATTTTGGTCTCAACAGTGCTAAAGGTGGAAAACCAGAGAAAAATCAAAATTGCTGTCGCTGACATGCGGGTCCCAGGGAAAATCGCGCCATGCACGCACGCAGCGCACGCACGCAGCGAGTGAAACGTCGCTGACAACTGGGCCCAGAGAAATCCCGCCATGCAACGCACGCAGAGGCGCTCCACGCACAGCCACCGTGCGATCGGGGAGGAACGGCGCGGATGCGGGTTATGAAAACACACTGAATCGGTATCGAGCGATTTGAGCCGCACGATTTCCAGCGGACGACTCAGATCGCTAGGTCCTGAGGTGGTCCGAAGGTTACCTTCCACGCGAGCCGTCGGATTCAATCCCAACGCACACGATTTCTTGGGTGCTGTAGCTGGTCCGATCAGCCCATTCAACCAGAGCCGTGAGATCGCGAACTAACGGCCCAAGATTTCAAACGCGCGGTGCGCTTCAGACCAAGGGCTTCATCGCCGTTAAAATGCACTTTAACGGCCAGATTGAAGCAGCTCAAAGCGGTCCGAACGTTACAGGAGATCTGGGCCGCCCGCTAAGGATCCAACGGTGAGAATCAAGGGGGATGGAGCGGTCCGGAAGGCACCTTGGATCCAGCCCGTTCGTGCGGAAATGGACGGCTAAGATGGGCCACGGGTTGGACGCGTCTTGGGTGGGGCGTGGTGAGCCGACCGGGCGCAGAGGTTGAGCCAAGTCACTTGGTCGGACCAGGTTAGGGTGGTTCGCTCTGATGTTAGACCGTGGAGATTGACCAGATCCTACTTAAATTGCTTAAAGATTTGATCGAGTTTTAAAATAGCAATAAAATTTGTAAAAATATGAAATTTTGCAGAATTGCTCTTTGGGATGATATATTCCCCAAATAAATTTTAAAATCACTGTTTCTTCTTTATAAATACATAATTAATTTATTTCAACCAACTAGGGTTTATTTAAAGACAATTGTTTTTATGAAATTCAAAATAATTTCTAAAATTTCAACAAAAATTATTTTTGGCCATAATAACTTATCTGGTTTTTAATTAAAATATTTCCAGTCAAAATTCCAACATTGGATTATATTTCCTTTTGAAATCTTTACCAAGTTAGAGTTTATAACAAAAACTTGGGGAAATTAGTTGTAACAAGTTACCCGATTTGTTAATTTGAACAAGAATGACATGAACAATTGCTTCATTATCAGATATTAGGTTGGGGCTGTTACAAACCTACCTCCTTAAGAAAATCTCGTCCCGAGATTTCTTATAATCGAAGTTGGACAAAGGTGAAGTTGAATTGATATTCTTTAGAAACATAACATCGCTTGTCTTTATTTCTTTCAAAGATAGAAAAGAAATTTTTACATAACAACATAGTGCCGTTATTACAACTTATGTTACATTGCTTTGTTTAACCTTGCCTTTCTTGATTCAAAGGCAAGTATTAAAACAAAAAGGTGGGGGTGCTCGATTCTCATCGATCTTGGCGCTCCCAAGTGGCTTCATCTTCTAATGATTAGCCCATGAATTTTTAAGAACTTGACAAAGGCGATTTCTTGTCCTCGCTCCATTTCGCCGAGGATACGCACCGGTTGTTCTTGATATGAAAGATCGGTTCTTGATTAAGATTCTCATAAGTAGTAGCCTCGGTAGGAACACGAAGGCACTTCTTTAATTGAGAAACATGAAAGGTATCATGAATCGCCGACAACTTGCTCGGAAGTTCCAATTGATACGCCACGGCCCCTCGCTTTGCGATGATTCGGAAAGGTCCGATATAACGAGGTGCTAGTTTTCCTTTCACCTGAAAGCGATGAGTACCTTTCATCGGCGACACTTTAAGATAGACAAAATCATCTATCTCAAAGCTTAGCTCACGACGTCGATGATCGGCGTAGCTCTTCTGACGAGACTGGGCAGTTTTCAAACGGTCTCGAATCAGACGAACTTGCTCTTCGGCTTCCAAAACCAAGTTTGGACCAAAGAATGGTCTTTCACCAGATTCTGACCAATTCAATGGAGTCCTACAAGCTCTTCCATACAAGGCTTCAAAAGGTGACATTTGAATACTTGCTTGGTAGCTATTATTGTAGGAAAACTCCACATACGGCAAAGATTTCTCCCAATTCTTGCCATATGCTAAAACACAGGCTCTCAGAAGATCTTCCATTATTTGATTCACCCTTTCAGTTTGACCACTGGTCTGAGGATGATAAGCGGTCAAGGATAATTCAGCCCATTGCTTGATGAAGACAATTCCAAAATGGGAAGTGAATTGAGATCCACTATGCAAACAATGACTTTAGGAACACCGTGGAGACAAGCAATCTTGGCAATATACAGCTCGGCGATTGTTTGCCATTGAAATCGGTTTTGACAGAATAAAATGTGCCACTTTTGTCGACGATCAATTATCACCCATATGGCATCAAATCCATTACGAGACTTGGGAAGTCCGGTAACAAAATCCATACCGACTTCTTCCCATTTCCATTGTGGAATAGGCAAAATTCAAGGGTACCAAAGAGGTTTCAAGTGCTCGGCTTTAACCCTTTGACAAATATCACATTCAAAGAACATATCGAGCAATTTGTCTTTTCATCTGCTCCACCAAAATGTTTTCTTCAAGTCTGGTACATTTTAGTGCTTCCGGATGTATTGAAAACTTGGAATTATGAGCTTTTTGAGAATGAGCTCTAATCGAGAGTTTGAGGGTACCACCAAACGATTGCGATATCGAATGGTACCACGAGCATCCTCGTAAAATTCGTTGGCTTTACTCGCCTTCAAATTTTCCTTGATTTCCTACCTCGGCATCGATTTTACGGGCCTCCGAATCTGATCTTCTAGTGTCGATTCTACTTCCAAGGCAGAAGAAATCCATCATCGACCATTTCGAGACTTAAGCGCCAAGGTCAAGACATAAGCTCTTAGTCAAAGGAAGTGTTGATAAGCAATTGCACTGTGACTTCGCCTTTCGAGCATCACCACAACATTGGCTTTGCCAGATGGTAGTGAATACTCATATCGTAGTCCTTGATCAATTCAAGCCATCTTCTTTGCCTCATATTCGGATCAACTTGAGTGAATATGTATTTCGTGCTCTTATGATCGATGTAGATTTCGCAACGATTGCCAAGGAGGTAATGTCGCCAAATCTTTAATGCATGGACTACTGACGCCAACTCTAAATCATGGGTAGGATAATTCACCTCATGAGGTCGCATAGCTCGGATGCATATGCCACAACTCGCCCTCTTGCATAAGCACACAGCCAAGTCCATGGCGAGATGCATCACAATAGATATCAAAATTTTATGGATATCCGGAAGAGTGAGAACAGAGCTTCATCAGAGCTTTCTCAAAAGCTGAAAACTGTTTTCACATTCCACTGACCAAAAGAATTTGTTATCTTTCTTCAAAAGCTGAGTCAGAGGTCTGGAAATCTTGGAAAAGTTTTCAATGAACCTACGGTAATATCCTGCAAGTCCAAGGAAACTTGAATTTCAGAACATTTTTGGGTCGCTTCAGCCTAGTACATCTTGCACTTTCTTTGTCAGGGTCAATCTGTAATACCTCCTTCGGATAATACATGACCCAGAAATGCAACTTGCTTGAGCCAGAAAGCACACTTGCTAAATTTGGCATACAGCTAATGCTTGCGAAGTGTATCTAGCACAAGTCTCAAATGATGCTCATGCTCTTCATCAGACTTGGAGTAGATAAGAATGTCGTCAATAAACACAACAACAAACTTATCCAAGAAATCCATGAATACTGAATTCATTAGATTCATGAAATAAGCAGGAGCATTTGTTAGACCAAAGGACATAACAGTATACTCGTATAATCCATAACGAGTAGAGAATGCTGTTTTAGGAATATCCTCAGATCTAACCTTGATCTGATGATAGCCCGATCGTAAATCAATCTTAGAAAAGACACGGGCTCCAGTTAACTGGTCAAACAGATCATCAATTTGGGGAAGAGGATACTTATTCTTGATAGTAACCTCATTTAATGGACGGTAATCTACACACATCCGTAAAGTCTGGTCTTTCTTTTTGACAAAGATGGCCGGGCATCCCCAGGGTGAGGAACTCGGTCGAATGAAACCTTTGTCAAGCAATTCTCCAAGCTGTTTCTTCAATTCAAACAGCTCATTGGAAGGCATGCGATAAGGTCTTCTCGAAATGGGAGCGATGCAGGACTAGTTCAATCACAAACTCTACTTCCGATCGGTGGCATACCGGAAGTTCTTCAGAAAGACATCCCGATATTCACACACTCACGGGTAATCGACTCTAAGGTAGGAGTGATATCGACTTTCAATGCACCAAGGTGGGAATGGACTCTAGGTTGAAAGATGACCGAAAGGCCGTTTTTATTAGTGAGGATATAGCTCTCGGGCACAATTAATTTGACCAAAATTTTTGGACAGCCAGTCCATACCCAGAATGACATCTATCCCTTTAGAGTTTATCACAATTAGGTCAGCCCAAAAGTCTACCCCTTCAATATTAATGTTGACATTTAGGCAAATTTGATCACTCATGAATACTAAGCCAGGTGAGTGAATAATATGAGGTGGATGAAGCAGATGCATGACTAGCGATGTTGAGTAGCAAGCGCCTACTAATAAAGAATGGGATGCTCGAGTCAAATAAAACAATGGCTGAACTGAAATTAACTAGGAGCATACCAAGGATAACCTCAGTGCCTCGGCGCTTCTTGAAGATCAATTGATTCACGCGTCATGACAGAACGAGATCGAGCTTAACAATTGCCTTTGGGAAGGTGCAGTCGCCTGTAAGCCGGAGTATTCGAATCGGTGGTAATCCCTTTGCCTTAGCAAAGCACTGATTAGCGAAATGTCGCGGACGACCACAATGATAACATATCACCCCTACCGACATTGCCAGTGAGGTGGCTTTGTGTCCACTAGGTCGGACTGCCCATAAATGGCGGTGGGCGAAAAGCAAATCTGGCTACAGGTGGAGCTGGGCCGGTGCTCGGAAAGATTGAGGTTGCCACGATCGCGGTCTAACCGAACGACCACTATATGTGGCCGAGTGGTCTTATGCCGCCTTCGTGAATCTTCCAAGGCTTTACTCTTTGTTTGACAATTATGGCTTTGTCCACGGTGTTGGAAGTTTACAAGTCTTGTATTGCCAATGCTAATCGCAATTCTTGAGATAGCCCATTCATGAAACGGTTTCGACGACGAGTGTCAGTCGAAACATCGTCAGGGGCATACCGAGCAAGGAAATTAAATTCATGAAGATACTCGGTCACTGACTTTCGCCCTTGTTTGAGAGCGAGGAATTCCTGCTGCTTGAGCATCATCACTCCCTCAGGAATATGGGCTTCATGAAAAGCCTCCATGAACTCAAGCCAGGTGGGAGCATGTCCGGTGGGTTGGATAGCCAGATAATTATCCCACCAATTACTAGCTGGTCTAGTCAGCTGGTAGCTAGCATATAAGACCTTCTCCCTTTCAGAACATTGGGCAATAGTCAGCTTCTTTTCAATCTCCGGCCGATCCTCTGCCTCCATTGGATCTCGAGCTGGAGAACACCGGCGGGTTAGTTCGCCGAAAATCGGCAAGACTACCTGCCCATGTTGAACTCTGCGCCGACTAGTTGAGGGTAGGAATAGCGGAGGTATTACGCATAATCTGTTCCAATATCTTGCGTCGATCCATGCTTGTTGCGCTCAATTTGCATGAGCACGTCCGCCATAGTGGGTGGTGGAGGAAGATCCTCTTCTGGCGACCACTTTGTGGACCATGAGATCCGGAAGGGTCGATCTGCTCTCCACGAGTTTGGAGAACGAGGGTGGAAAACCTCTCCTCTTGTTGTGTTCGCGATCGAGTGGTTGGTCTGTCATCCTTTGCCATATAATGGTTAACAACATAACAAGGATACACTCGTGCTAACACATACAAGATTAGGAGATAGAAATTAATTAAATACTAAACCTAAGCATGCAGATGTCATGGTATGCAACCAATTAACACCAAAATAACACCAAGCCGAGTCTGACAAAAGGGCAAGATTACTTTATTAACACATTAAGTCCAATACACATGTCAACCACTACAATACCAAGTTCCAAAATACAAAAGTTAGTACCCAGCATTTATACAAAACATAGGCCAGACTATTTCACAATATTTATTACACAATACTACCTATTACACAACTAAGGCCGAATCTCACATTCAGCCCCTAAGTGTAGTCGTTACGGTTAAAATTCACCGGAAACTCATTTAACATATGAGCTCCTGGTGAACCCGTATCTATGGGATCCCTAGGACTGATAAGACGAGTAGGGGAACCTAGCAGCAAGTGATGTCCACCAGGGTGTGTAGGTCGCTGAGTGCGAGGAAATCCAGCAGACATCCGTGCCTGACGACACCGACCAAGGACTGGAACAAGCCCCTGCACCTCTGGAAGTCGCAATCCCTGTGGTACGGTGGCAGCTGGAGGGATCTCATTGTTGCCATAAAGCACGTTACAAGGAACGCGGTTCGTGGCAACACCAAGCCTCAAATATTCTTGTGCCTCGTCGCGCGCATTTACGGCGGGTTTCCCATAACTTCGCACACAAGACGGTGATAGGTTTGGTCCATGATCACGGACCAACCTCGCTAACTTCAGCGTACATATGGGTCCTCTCCGAACTGAATCTCATCAAACGTAATCACATCCGACCTAGGGCCATGTTTCGGGAAGTGTACATAGGGTGGCTAAGACAACTCCGTCAGATCATGACGAAGGAGGCCCATCATCCCACGCCAGCGACTTCTGCATGACCATAGACTCGGAAGTGGCACGTACGTGGATACAGTAAGGAACACTACCCACCACCTGCCTGGCGATCACATTAATGATAGCTTGGTATTCTTCCATACCAGGACCTCGGTCTCGACGGTAGATGGCATATTACGCCGATCGTGAAATTAGCACGCCACATCATATCCCAAGTATAGCCGAAACCCATCCACTTCTTGACTCGAGTCTCCTTGATCGGATACCACCACTCATCTCTGAGAGAAAGACAAGGTAGATAAGAGACTAATCTTGAAAAATCCAACGAAAGGTGGATAAGAATTGATACTAAAAGAAGATAAGGAATAAAAGATAGCGGACTTAGATCTTTTAAAAATTAATTTAAGTTAAAATAATGCCACGAGACTCACTAAAGGTGACAACCATGCTAATTCTATTCTACAGTAAGCAGTATGCTCGATACCAATTTGTGAGACCCTTAATTATTGGGATTGTGCCGAATTATAATTATACTGGTAGCATAATTCTTAATTAAGGAACAGTGTAATGTCCTTAATAAAGATCATACTAGAAGCATAATCATAACAAGTAACAATCCAACAATTAGGTTCCCGGATATATGTCATGCAATAGTTCCCAGGATTAGTGACTATTGCGCATATATCCTTAATCAACATTGCATCAATCACATACAAGTCATACATTCACATAATTATACATTAATAATTACATCTCCAATTTCGGTTGCTACAGTACCAGGTTGCTACAGTAACCGAAATATGAACAGAATGACCTTGGGTCATTTACAAAAAAAAGTAACAATGAAACGAAAAGATAAAAACAAAACCACCAATGGCCCCATCATCCCATGAGCTATTGCGTGGAGAATAAAACTAAGCGCTACTCGTTAGCGTCACCCGAATCGGCGCTAACGGGCATCTCATAAAGATATCCATCCTCACCTGCAACAAGAGGTCATAAAACCCTGATACGAAAGGTACTCAGCAAGACTTACACAAACTAATAAAAGAAAGTGGTTGTTAGAACCTATACAATGGAATAGAAAGTATATATGCATAAGGTTGACAACAGAAGGTTTAAATGGTTCAGTTTGCATAAAGCGATACATCTTAACCTACAATTGCTATATTTTGATAAAGCAGTTTTAACAAATTGATTTGGACTAAAACAGTGAATAAGTGTAATTGTAAACATAAACAGTAACAAGAATAAATAACATCTCACGATTAATTGTACAGAACAATCATCATGCCGAACCAATTTCCAAAGCCCAAAATTAGAATAACTTCTATACAGGTGACATCAATCCAAGCGTTGTCCGTAACCGTGGACACGGCTATTCGAATAGTTTTAACCCTGCAGGGGTGTACATCTTTACCCACACGACTTAGTTAGCCCGTAAGCCCCTAGGATAATAGCACACTGCCTTTGGTATGCCGGCCGGGTAAACTAAGATTTGGTATTTTTCAACAAGTTAACACTATTGACTTGGATGACCCATGTGAAATTAATCCCGCTTAAACCAGACTGATAGCATACATTCAACCGGGGTTCACATGTTGTACCGGAATGCCGACCAGATCAATTAAATGCAAACTCGTGTTAGCCACACATATTACACATGATCGGGGCCTGAAGGAACGTACATGCGATGTAACACATCTACGCCTTACCCATCTAAGAACATCGATATCAATATAAGCTCCACATAGCATACGACACGGCCCAAGACTTAAGCTTCTATGCCATATGAAATCAATACACATGTCCTTACTCTCCTGTATCCAACTCAATAATATTAACCCTTTACTTAACCAAACAGCGCCCATACACTGCGTGTGGAAGTACGTTGGGGCTCGAATTGGGCCGTCAGAGTTCAGTCCTTAATCAATCCAGACAAGACATCCACATTTCCCATTCTCGTGCACAGAGCACCATCACTAGCATCCACTTGTCCAGATTTGAATTGATTGATAACAGGATTCAGAAGCATTTCCAAATCAAATAAACTGAACAAAGATCAAAATAAGTATAAATCATTTGTTATTCCCAAGTCTGACAAGCTAAGCTTGCCAAACTCTAACGTTCTAGGGACTGCATGGCTAAGCAAAAGTGAAAATTAAATATAATAACATCACAAACTACCTTAGGTTGAGTGTATGATATAATTCAAGATAATCCACAAGTTCAGGTATAACTACCTAAGAACGAGCACAAATAAATTTTAGAAATTTGCATGCACAAAGGTCCTTTGTATTTTAGAATTCTAAAGTTCAAAAGATTAGGTTCAACATGGTGCGAGAGAGGAAGCTTGCCTTGATAGTAGTATATAACCTCTTGCTCGGGTTCTTGAGGTTCAACAAAAGATTCAACTAACTTCGGAAGAACCGTAATCTAAAAGAAGATAAAAGAATTTCAATAAACAAAGGAGAAAGCAGAGAGCAGGATGCAAAAGAATGTATGATCAATTGATAATGCATAGGTAGTAGTATGCTTAGGTTATAGCTAATTTATTAAGAATAATAACCCATCTACTATATACTAACGATAGTTATCCATTTTTAGATTTAGATATGTAGCTACGATGTCGGGTTTTATGTACTAAAACAGATGTTGTAATTAATTCAATTATTTAGCTTAGTTGCATACAAATGGGATCTTGGATGCTAGTTAAGTATACAAAAGTCGATGCTATAATCTAAGGGTATTTAATATTTATAAAGAAGCGGTTTTAAGGATTTAGCTTTTTGCTATTATTATTGTTGGTTTGGACAATAACCCAAAATAGTAAAAATACTTTATTCCTTTCTGGTTAACTTGGGAGCTACACAATCAGAAGGACTTAAATAAAGGTTAAAGTTGACAGGGACGTAATAAATACCATAACCCTCTCATGCTGATCTAACATGGTCAACTATAGAAGATAAGGCAAAATGGACTCTTTGTCGGTTGAGTTGACAATAGCCAGAAAGAAAATGTTTATACTAAAAGAGGCTCTAGTAATCATATTAACCACAATGGAGGTCTAATGTTACTAGGGTTTCTCTTAGGATCTAACAATTTAAGATACTGGTATGAAAAATCTAAAGTTTTTGAAAACGATATGAAAGACCGAAAAGTTATATAAAAAAAAAATTCAGTTTAAAGGAACAGGAATCATCACATGAGTAAGGGAGTGATGCTTGTGAGTGAAGGATGTCCTAAAAGAGCTTAAGCTAACCAGAAGACAAGATTAACTCACCAGCTAGGATTTGGAAAAGACAGAGTCAAACTCTTGGTCAAACAAGAAAAGATCCAGTAGCCTTTTTCCTTGTGCTGACCAAAAGAAAATGATGGACTTAGCTCTAAAGATCATTAGACATATTTTTGCTAAGAAAAGATGGAACCATCTCACCAGGATGTGGTTGCACCAAGGTGGTGTTCTCACTGGCTTCAGTTGACAGAGAATAGACCCTTCTGTTCAACTCTACAAGAAATGTCCAAAACTCATATTAGTATGAGACACAGACCTTCTTGAGGTTGAACAAGGATGGATCAAGAGAAGCTTCACTGGTATGAAGGCAAGGTGAGAGAGCTCCTCCTGGTCTACAATGGCAGGAGTCATTGACTAAGGTTTATATAGTGTACTGCGGTGTAGATCAGCAGAGATTCATCTAGAACCAAAGAGGTGGCACTTAGGATAATTATCCAGAGAAAATATCCTCCAATTTACTGTTCATCACCACCATTTTGGTCTCAACAGTGCTAAAGGTGGAAAACCAGAGAAAAATCAAAATTGCTGTCGCTGACATGCGGGTCCCAGGGAAAATCGCGCCATGCACGCACGCAGCGCACGCACGCAGCGAGTGAAACGTCGCTGACAACTGGGCCCAGAGAAATCCCGCCATGCAACGCACGCAGAGGCGCTCCACGCACAGCCACCGTGCGATCGGGGAGGAACGGCGCGGATGCGGGTTATCAAAACACACTGAATCGGTATCGAGCGATTTGAGCCGCACGATTTCCAGCGGACGACTCAGATCGCTAGGTCCTGAGGTGGTCCGAAGGTTACCTTCCACGCGAGCCGTCGGATTCAATCCCAACGCACGCGATTTCTTGGGTGCTGTAGCTGGTCCGATCAGCCCATTCAACCAGAGCCGTGAGATCGCGAACCAACGCCCAAGATTTCAAGCGGCGGTGCGCGCCGGACCAAGGGCTTCATCGCCGTTAAAATGCACTTTAACGGCCAGATTAAGCGCTCAAAGCGGTCCAAACGTTACAGAGATCTGGGCGCCGCTAAGGATCAACGGTGAGAATCAAGGGGATGGAGCGGTCCGAAGGCACCTTGGATCCAGCCGTTAAATGCGAAATGGGCGGCTAAGATGGGCCACAGGTTGGGCCACGCGTCTTGCGCGGGTGGGGCGTGGTGAGCCGGACTGGCGCCTGAGGTTGAGCCAAGTCACTTGGTCGGACTGGGTTAGGGTGGTTCGCTCTGATGTTAGGCAGTGGAGATTGACGGATCCTACTTAAATTGCTTAAAGATTTGGTCGGGAGTTTTAAAATAGCAATAAAATTTGTAAAAATATGAAATTTTGCAGAATTGCTCTTGGGATGATATATTCCCCAAATAAATTTTAAAATCACTGTTTCTTCTTTATAAATACATAATTAATTTATTTCAACCAACTAGGGTTTATTTAAAGACAATTGTTTTATGAAATTCAAAATAATTTCTAAAATTTCAACAAAAATTATTTTTGGCCATAATAACTTATCTGGTTTTTAATTAAAATATTTCCCAATCAAAATTCCAACATTGGATTATATTTCCTTTTGAAATCTTTACCAAGTTAGAGTTTATAACAAAAACTTGGGGAAATTAGTTGTAACAAGTTACCCGATTTGTTAATTTGAATAGTAATGACATGAGCGATTGCTTCATTCTCATATTAGGGTTGGGGCTGTTACCTTTGGACGATCAACTACGATCATTACATCGACGCGCTCTTAAATCGGACCGAGCTACTCAGACACTTCTTCCATTTCTGTGGCGTCTAGTGGTAACGATCTGTGATCATCTTCTTGCTTGGCTTCCTGGTTTATGTGGTAGAAATTTTGAATTGTTGCTATCATAGCCTACCCGTATCCCTTCAGAAATGTGTAAGGAATATCAGAGAAATATTAAGGGGGAATGACTATATGGCTACTAATGTTATAAGAGGAAAGATAGAGACTAAATGCAAAAGGGATGAGTAAGTTTATTATGAGAGACAAACCTACTTTAATCTGACCAAATGCATGGCCTTCTGTTATGTCATAGAGGTATTCATTGAGTTTCATGTTATAAACTCTAATAGCGATATCAGGTCTGTCAATAGTTTTTTGACCAGGTTCTAGCAAAAGAGCCGCATTAATCTTAGGCCATTTAGGATTGCACGTAAAAGTTGTAAATAAATCAGGTGGGCCATGAACATGGCAGATAGCTATAGCATCTTGGTAGTTTTCTTGCATATATCGACGGCCTCCAGTAAAGCTGGAAGGCAACACGGTTTTCTTTCCTAGAGTGTTTGCATCTACGCAGCCGGAGGCAACCGCATCTGTTGTAACACCCTGGCTATTCGGAAGCCGAGATGTCACCTAAATCATCTAACATACAACCATAATGTGGAAGAATTTGAATAATATCAACTAATGACATAAAGAGATCACTATCTAATAGAACCATGGCATAACAATAGTCTGAATTCAAGCAAGTATAATGAAGGGTGATCGAAGATCACAAGCAATACATAATCAATCATAACGTAGAGAGGTTATCAACCACATCTAAATTTAATTATTATAGTTCATCAATTAACGAATGAAGACTAGAACCAAGTCCTATTATTGAATTAAAATATGGTGAAGTGAACGAATAGTGCATGTCTATTCCTCCCAATAGAGCCATCATCAACGATCACCTAAAATAAACAAACAAAGCAAAAATGAGTCCGAGACTCAAGCAAATCGATGAATAATTGAACTTACAACAATTATGAACAAGGCAACATCTTTTAAGAATAAGTACATAACATCGAATGAATATATGAATGAATGAAATGAATGGATTGATTGATTGAAAGGAATGGATCGCTGCGTGCTTATACTGTAGTATAGCTAGTGACACACCCATCGGTGTTCACCTAAGCCCGCATTTAACAAAATGCGGGGATCCAAGTCCTGTATGAAGAACATTTCATACGGGTGTTCAAATCTGCCCACATTGGAATGGTGGGTCTTATGTGCCCATACTAGAATTGACGGGTCTTATAATCCACTCCCGTGGAAGGAACATGAAAAATGGATGCATGTATTGAAATATGAATTATGAAAGGCATCATGTCTACACATGGAATTAACACATAACAAAGGAACATAAACTTTGAATATTCTCATGGATCACAGAAAAGCACAATACCAACATCAAGCATCCAGCATTCACTAATCATAAGAACATCAAAGTACTTGCCTTTCGCGTTGCGACGCGTGAGTAGGCAAAGACGGTGCCCGTAAACCCGAAGCCTCTCCGCCTACACAAGTAAGTACTCGATATAAGAACAACATGGTACAAGACACTACCATTAACATTCTACAATACCCTCCTGAAAACCCAAGAAATAGCCATAATCCCTAATCTGAAAACAGGAAAGACAACCACGGAATCGAATCTGGACAGCAGAACGAAAATAACCATAACTATTGACCTGTGACTCAAAGCGAGGTGAGCCCAGTTCCTAAAGAAACTTAACGAACATATCTACAACATTCTAGTTGGCGAGATAACCTAATTCGGCCAAAATAAAATACTAACAGGCAGTTGAACTCAGAAGACAGATTCTGCCCAAACGAAACGAATAGCAGTAAAGAACATAGCATAACTTTTGATCTACAAGTCCGATTAGGGCGCTCTTTGATATTCTGGAAAGTTTATGAAATTTTCTAAAACAATATAGTTGGGTGGAAACTCTGAATTTGTATCTAACATGAACATAAATTAAAAGATAAATTAACAGATCAATCTCATCAGAATTCTGGGCAGCAAGATTGAAACTATCATAACTTTTGATCCGTATATCAGAATTAGGTGTTCTTGGTGGCCACGAAAAGCTAAAAACATTATCTAAATATCTCTAGGAGATGGACATCTCCAATTCGGTCTCTAAGGATCCGAAATTGGCCACGCAACAATCTGGACAGATTCTGAAATTCTAACTGCAACAATTCGATCCAATCCAACTACTCGAATTCACAACTAATCATCATCAAACAGTGGGGAAAGCACATCGTTACCCTTGAAGACCCGCGGGAAGACGATGATCTATCCTCGAAGAAGCTCCTCTCCTAGTCCCTTCTCCTTTCTTCTTCCCGATGGCCGGCAGCAGGGAGGGTGGCGCCGGGGAGAGGAGGAGCAGCAGGAGGCGGAGTACTGTAGCAAACCGCTACTATAGCACAGCTACTGTAGCGTGGTGGCTACTGTAGCAAGAAGTGGCTAGGGTTTGGTCCCCTCCCCTCCCTTGCCTTCTAATAGGCTGCCAGCCCACTCATGGGCCTTGGGCCACTATGGTCGGCTCCTCTCCTCTCGAATATGGGTTGGCGGTCCATTCCTCTCCTAAAATTCTGAATTTTGAACTTAATTCCATCTCTAAACTTTGTTACAATTGATATTGAATAAATTTCCCTCTCCCGAATAATATTTTCTCCAATTGATATTTGGGGTATTACATTCTACCCCCCTTAACAGGATTCGACCCCGAATCTAAACACCGAAATAACAAAAGAACAACTGTATCTGAAACGAAACAACAATTAACACACTCTGGACGTGAACACATCCAGATATGGCTCGTGCATATGAGACTCCAGCTCCCAGGCCGCTTCACGCTCACATGGATGCGCCCATGGCACCTCAATGGATATCAACGTCTTATGCCCCAATGCTTGTCCCTACCCCTCCAGTATACGTACCAGACGAGACTCAGATATGGGGTCTTACTTAAAGGTCAACGGCTCTAATAAAACCTCAAATCCCAAATTTTCGAAGTTCTCACTTAACACCAGAACATACCAGACATTGCGTTCCTCGCGTATGGATCTGAGACGGTCAAAGCGATATACCAACTTCATAATCCATGCAATTGTCAAAAATGAACTAATGTACCTGGGCCAACTTCCCCTTTCGGTATAAAAGCACACAACATACTCAAAATCGAACTCTTCATCTAACAAGGAGCATTTCCTTTAATCAAGAATGCACAACAGAACTTGTTGTTAAACAACTGTTTTACAAAGAGAATCCAACTGAAAGTAAAGAGTTCTCATCGTAACCACGCAATGCCAATTCTCCACCAACAAGATCAAATGCAAAATTGACAATTCATCTCAAAAACCATTCCTCTCCCTAATTAGGCAATTTGCAAACGAACAGAACGAAAGCCGAATGAGAAAAACCCGGATGCCCAAATCAAATACTTCTTTTATTTTGTCCGAACTGGAAAGAACCATACATGGCAGTTCAGTGCTAACCCAAATAGCCAAAGACATCAGTCAACAACACAAAGCTCAAAAGAGAATCAAGAAAACGCTTCAATACCCGAGGAAACATCCTTTTTCTCAGTTTCTCTTTTAGGAATAAAATTTCTCTCAAACCTTGGAATTCAAATTCATCGCATACCACACGAACTCAAACCTCTTAAATTAACATCCTCAAATTATGCTCAAACCTAAATACATCATCCACACCTTTGTGGAGAGGCTCTATTGATCCCACTGAACACTCTAGACAACTCCTTCTACTGACGAAATTAATTTGACAGAAGGCGCTCAAAGCACCTCAAAATAGATCCCACGCAATCACGTCACCTCCAACTTTCAAGAATAACAATTCAGAATCCTTAGTACACACATTCATGTACTACATCAGAAGGGTTCTATCAATGATCATTCCACTGCTCAGGAGACGCCATTATTCTATTTTCTCTACACACAATCATTAGGCGACCAAAGGTCTAGCATAAAAATGCAAAGCCCAAAATTTACTTCCAAGACCTCTACAACGAACTTCTCTTATAACAGATAGAGGAATCATCAGATTGAATCTGTAACATCCCCACAATTCTAACATACTCACTCATTGTCATCATCAGAAATCACCCACACAATCTCGCAATACTATCTAATTGCGTTACTCTATAAAAATTAATCAAGGTTTCCATACCTTCGACAATCCCCAACGTTCCCACATGAACTAAGGTTCTGGAATTACACTATACCATAGGTTCTACTTAGTCGTAACATCATTCAGTTTTACTTCGAAACAATATATTCCATTTGAATCAAATTTCCTCCAAGAGGTACAGGTCAAAGCCAATTCATCTTCTACTAATCCTCTAATAGCTTGGTAGCAAAATCTCACCACTACCATTACTTAACCAGCACAAATCAGTTGCTAGATTACGCTTTGTTAAACTTTGCAACACAAAACGGTTGATCCTTTCGCAAAAGAAAGAGACGAACAAGGACAAGTTTCGTCACACAGGAAAACATTGCTCCTCATAGCGATCACGAAACCAGAAAAAATAGTCTGATAACAAAGATCTTGGAAAACGGAAGTTGAGTTCACAGTTGAGGGCACACATCCCTCAAAAAGAGAATAGCAAATAACAACCAATAAGAAAATGACAATGCGATTGAAACGTGACAACTCTTGTGCGGAAAGAGCAAAAAGTTTAGACACGATTCAAATAACCACAAGTTACAAAACTTGACTCAAATTCTCAAATACTCCTATTGCACTCTTTCCTTTAACACTGAAATTAATCGTTTGACTATAACAACATTTTGCCACAACAAACAAGATAAGGTCTTTAGTCCAAACCACAAGAACTAATTAAGAACCAATAAAATTCTTCAACATGTCATATTTGCTCGGAAACAGTTCAAGTATACATGAAACATGAGATCCAAATGTTCTCAGCCACAAAGCTCGAAACATTTTCATTTACGGGATTTCACGGAAAGCAAACGGATTAATTTCCTCTTGAAGAAATCACAAAAAATTCTTTGATTGCAACCTCACTTTGCGAACTCAAACCAAAGAGCCTTTAAGACTAAATCACATGAAACTCTTAAGAAGGAATAGGACAATCCCATTTAGGCGATCAATTTACTACAAGTATTAACATCAATCTCACACAACAATTAGAAAACACTTCGAAAGACCCATGTGAAAAGAATGGGTTGATTCTTTCTCAAAGAAGAGGCAAATGGAAACAATTTTCACCAACTAGAAAATCATTTACCACTACTTAATGAACACAGGACCAAGGGGAAAACCAATTAAGCAATAAACTCAAAGAACATAAGTGGAATCCACAATTGAAAGCATAGGCCTTACGCGAAGTGAATATCAGACCTTAACAGATAAGAACAAACAAGCATCCAAGATCAAATCACTTGAATCATCAAGAACCATTAGAACTTTGCAACACGCCGCTTCACTCGACAACTTCCAATTACCACATAAATCTTGAACACCAAGGGATCACGAATGCAACTTTTGAAATATTTTCATTTAAGAGACATCACGAAGACGATCAAAATTCCTTCTCTATAAAAGAATCAACATCACCCTCACATTCTTGAACATTATATTAACTTCAATAACATACATTCTTGGTATCATTCAATTTATCTTCTCATCACGTCAATAAACCTTCCAAAAGAAACATAACAATTAGTGTCATAAAATTTCCATCATCATATAAGATTGTAATAACAACTCATTCTAGAAAAGAAACCTAGTGCGAAAGCCACAAAGCTGAAACAAATCTCTTTTTAACAAGCTCACACTAGTAGTACTCTAACCATTACTACTAACAACTGATAATTATGTAATCATGGAAGCATTCATAGTTCTATCTTTGATCAGAAATTGGAATGAAATATCCTTAAACTTTAGCAATGGAATATTTATAGGACAAAGTTTTGTAAGTCAATACAACAACCCTCATCCATTTCTTCATACATATAACAACAATTTAGCATGGCAAAAACATGTGAATTTAGCATTTGTACAAATTCTTCAGGTATCCAAATAGAAGACAAATTCAAGGTTAATATTTACCAATGCAAAGATAACTTCACTTTTGAAGACACTAACTAAGAATCATTGGTTTGCACCAAGATATTAAGCCAACCTGACAACTCCTACCATACCAAATAATTCTCTTAAATAAAACCTCTTAGATAAGTATGACAATACATCACTAAATGGTTTTGACATACTCTTTCTCATAAGAGAGGCATAAAACTTCAACTCTCAAATTAACCCAAAAGAAATATGCAAGGTCAATGTATCCACTTTATAACGAACTTGCAAAAGAAATCTTCCACTGCCCGAAATTCCAAGCGAACAATTGAGTTACAATTTCCAACAGAGGATAAAACAGAACTTCCGTGAAAAGATCATTCTTGCAAATTAACTACGTTCACAAGTAGCAGAAATATCACAATAGTCGGAAGAACAATAATTATTTCAAAGAACAAATAGAGACCAAATGGAGCTATCCTACCAATATAACCACCAATCAAAAGAAGTTCAAAGAAGCGCAAGGAACTACAACCAGGAGACCAAGTACAAGCTCAAGGAAGACAACAACTTCATCAAGGATCTCATGCTCAACACATAACTATGGAACGGGGGTAAGTACTTCTCTATTCCCCTACCACGAACGGTGGTGTAGCCTGGTGAATCCCAGGGCAACAACCACGACCTCAACTTCTTAACATCCGTTATCAACACGCATGACTGTTAAAATCAATTATGAATATATATGATCATCTCATGACAATGATAGAATAAATTCATAGATATAGGATATCACATCATATCATAGATTAACAACAAGAAAAAAATAGTACAGAAGCAATTCAACAATTGCTCAACGAATGAAACATAACAATAGAAATGCGAAAACAATGAATTACCCAACCCCACCTACTATGCACAGTGTGTCATTTTAATATATTTCCATTAACCACGGACCTAAAGCCCACTCTGATACCAACTGTAACACCCTAGCTATTCGAAAGCCGAGATGTCACCTAAATCATCTAACATACAACTATAATGTGGAAGAATTTGACTAATATCAACTAATGACATAAAGAGATCACTATCTAATAGAACCATGGCATGACAACAGTCTGAATTCAAGCAAGTATAACGAAGGGTGATCGAAGGTCACAAGCAATACATAATCAATCATAACATAGAGAGGTTATCAACCACATCTAAATTTAATTATTACAGTTCATCAATTAACGAATGAAGGCTAGAACCAAGTCCTATTATTGAATTGAAATATGGTGAAGTGAACGAATAGTGCATGTCTATTCCCTCCCAATAGAGCCATCATCAACGATCACCTAAAATAAACAAACAAGGCAAGAATGAGTTCGAGACTCAGCAAGTACAGTGAATAATTGAACTTACAACAATTATGAACAAGGCAACATCTTTTAAGAATAAGAATATAACATCGAATGAATGAAATGAATGGATTGATTGAAAGGAATGGACTGCACATGTGCTTATACCGGTATAGCTAGTGACACACCCGTCGGTGTTCACCTAAGCATGCATTTAACAAAATGCGGGGATCCAAGTCCCGTATGAAGAACGTTTCATACGGGTGTCCAAATCTGCCCACATTAGAATGGTGGGTCTTATGTGCCCATACTGGAATTGATGGTTTTTATAATCCACTCCCGTGGAAGGAACATGAAAAATGGATGCATGTATTGAAATATGAATTATGAAAGCCATCATGTCTACACATGGAATTAACACATAAGAAAGGAACATAAACTTTGAATATTCTCATGGATCACAGAAAAGCACAATACCAACATCAAGCATCCAGCATTCACTAATCATAAGAACATCAAAGTACTTGCCTTTCGCGTTGCGACGCGTGAGTAGGCAAAGACGGTGCCCCTAAACCCGAAGCCTCTTCGCCTACACAAGTAAGTACTCGAAATAAGAACAACATGGTACAAGACACTACCATTAATGTTCTACAATACCCTCCTGAACACCCAAGACATAGCCATAATCCCTAATATGAAAACAGGCAAGGCAAGCATGGAATCGAATCTAGACAGCAGAACGAAAATAACCATAACTATTGACCTGGGACTCTAAACAAGGTGAGCCCAGTTCCTAAAGAAACTTAATGAACATATCAACAACATTCTAGTTGGTGAGATAACCCAATTCGGCCAAAATAAAATACTAACAGGCAGTTGAACTCAGAAAGACAGATTCTGCCCAAACGAAACGAACAGCAGTAAAGAACATAGCATAACTTTTGATCTACAACTCCGATTAGGGCGTTCTTTGACATTCTGGAAAGGTTATGAAATTTTCGAAAACAATATAGTTGGGTGGAAACCTGAATTTGCATCTAACATGAACATAAATTAAAAGACAAATTAACATATCAATCTCATCAGAATTCTGGGCAGCAAGATTGAAACTATCATAACTTTTGATCTGTATGTCAGAATTAGGTGTTCTTGGCGGCCACGGAAAGCTAAAAATATTATCTAAATATCTCTAGGAGATGGACATCTCCAATTCGGTATCTAAGGATCCGAAATTGGCCACGCAACATTCTGGACAGATTCTGAAATTCTAACTGCAGCAATTCGATCCAATCCAACTACTTGAATTCGCAACTAATCATCATCAAACAATGGGGAAAGCACATCGTTACCCTTGAAGACCCGTGGGAAGACGATGATCTATCCTCGAAGAAGCTCCTCTCCTAGTCCCTTCTCCTTTCTTCTTCCCGATGGCCGGCAGCAAGGAGGGTGGCGCCGGGGAGAGGAGGAGCAGCAGGAGGTGGAGTACTGTAGCACACTGCTGCTGTAGCGTGGCGGCTACTGTAGCAAAGAGTGGCTAGGGTTTGGTCCCCTCCCCTCCCTTGCCTTCTAATGGGCTGCCAGCTCACTCATGGGCCTTGGGCCACTATGGCCGGCTCCTCTCCTCTCGAATATGGGTTGGCGGCCCATTCCTCTCCTAAAATTCTGAATTTTGAACTTAATTCCATCTCTAAACTTTGTTACAATCGATATTGAATAAATTTCCCTCTCTCGACTAATATTTTCTCCAATTGATATTTGGGGTATTACATCTGTAATGCCTTGAAAATTTTCTGATCTAAACTGGTCTTGAGAGCATCTAATAAATGCTATGCGACACTCATCAATGGATGTGCGGGCATCAATCTTTATCTGTGTGGATAGCAAGCCGTAGGATAGGTATGGATTATGGTCTTGTTTTCGGTAGTGGCACAAGAAACAATATTATTGTTGCATAGTCATTTTATCACGCTTGCTAGAACGATGATGGGAAATGACACTATGTGAGATGCCTAGTTGGAAGCCGCGTTCACCATATGGAAATAAAAGAGGATATTGTAATGCCATAAAAGCAGGGTGCAATGATGAGATGTGTTGGAGGCCTGAAGATCTATCATGGATGATAATATCACGTGATGGGGTAGCTAGAGAAAAATCCTTTACTTCAATGCAGCTAGTTGTTCAACCGATGGTAGATCATACTGAGGGGCATCGCCTTGAATAGGAGCAATAATTTGAATATACATTCGTTCATGTTCATAATCGATTAAGCGATCTCTTGCTATTCTAAATTGTTTGACTAAAGGATTGTGTTCATCAAGTATATCTATGAGAGAAGCTACTATATCGGGATCATGTTCTCCGTTGCTACTATCGTTTGTGTCTAAGGCACGGATTCTATTTGCGACCTCGTTGTCGATGTCATAAATATAAAGTTCAGTGAATTTTGGAGGTTGCCCTAGTTCAGGTAGCAAAGTTCCTATACGATGGTGTACTTCACCATTTATTCTAAAGATTGGTGGGCCACCACCCGTATTGTATGAACGATCAATAGAGTTTCCCATAGAAGTAAATGCAAAAAGGCAGTTATATTGTCTGATTTTACGGCGGAATGAATTCGAATGATGGTTAGCAGAGAAGCTCATTAACGAAGCTAGAAGATCTGGAGGTTTTTGGAAAGGCGGGATTCGGATCCTACCACCTTTACAACAAAGATTATAGACTATGCGTCTTTGCCTAATAGACGAAACGCCACAGACTCTTTCCTGGAACCAAAAAACAGCACGACAGTTTGAACACTCATAGTCTGGTGAACCGTAGTATGATCTTCCTGAATAAGATGCTAGGGATAAGAGGAAAAAGGGATAAATGTATGATCCAAAAAAACATGAATAAACGAAAAGAAAGCCTATATAAGAGAACAAATGTGGACACCTTTTAGGGAACGTGACCAGTCAAGCGAACAAAAGTAGATCACTGGTAGGCTCCGAGAACGTAGGTGAGAAGTTAAAATATATAATTAGTGAAGAAAACAAAAGAAAACGTGTGAGGTAGTACTGTATAGTAGGAATAGGTATCGAATGAACAAAAACGTACGGAAAAAGTTAGATAAAGAGATGTGTAAAAGAGATGGGCAGGTTTTTATCTAAGTAAAAGAGAAGAGTAAGCAATTACCTAAATGGCTATTGCGACGTGCGTTTATTATGAGACGTCGATGCGCACGGTTCCTCATTGCAGTAGAAAAGGTTATAATAGGGAAGTAAACATCTCCTGTTTACGGGTGAAGTTTATTCATTTACTAGTTAGTTTTTGTCTGCAATAAAAAAGACTAACCTAAGGTATAGCAGTCTAATGTGAACTGAACATACTCTTTCGCTTGCGTGATAGTATGGATAAGGTGGTTTCCATTATGGCAACGTAGCAAAAAAGGTCTGAAAGATGAGGGTAGATATATCAGTTTAAACAGGAGTATCAGACTAAATAATGGGAAACATATCTGCATAAGAACAAAGAAAAGGGAAGGTGACAAAAATGCTACTAATAAGCAGAAGATAAGGCACATGATTAGCAACAAAAGAAAGCATAGGTAAAAGGCTTTTAGAGAACCAAATTGATACATATGTACATATTAGTGCTGGACTATCCTAGAACGAAGGAGTAACACTAAGTAAGCAAGGTAGAAAGGTAAGGTGTAAGATTATTAGAGGAAAGAGACTATAAAAGTGTTTTAGGAAAAGTGGCAAATTACGTGTTGTGCATGGACCTATTAACGCGAACAGAAAGAGGTAAGTAATTACGTGATTATAACAGAAACTATATAGAACATCATATATGTACTGATGTATAGTCTAGTATAAGGGTTCTGTAGGGCCATGTCATTTGTAGGACATTTTTAGAATAATAACTAACAACTAATTAAACTTTAAAAACATAGAATCATAGTAACAACAGGCACATAATAGGCAAGCGTCAATAAATACGTAAATCAAAGGCAAGATTGAGACATACCAAAAGAGGATAACCGAAGATTTTAGCTGTGAACGCAAGAACGATGGAACCTCGGCGAAACGGACAAACGGTAGGTAGTGATGAAGCAGCAAGGAGATTCGCTGGCTGAGCAAAAGAAACAATAAATCTTAAATACTCAAGGTATATAGGCAATAAATGCATAGCGAATCAACAACAGGTGCAAGCTAAAGCACGTTAGATAGCTGGCAAAACCGAGAGCAGTAGCACTTTTCGAAAAGCGAGAGAACAATCGAATATCTATATCTAAACTGTAAACGAGATCCGGTTAAAAATAGTACCATGGAAATCAAAAGACGTTAGTAATGTACCTGTCCACTACACGGGGATAGATATTCCATTGTGACTACAGGTCCATAAAAGCAGGTGAAGCGGATCTGCATAAAGCATGAACAAATGAAAATTAGCAAGGCATGAAGATATAGCCGAAAGATGAAAGGAAGCGCGAAGTAGGGCACAGGAGAAAATGAACCAGCGGGAGGCGGAGAGATCGGAATAGACACAAAAAAAAGAACAGCAGACGGCGAGCAAAGTGATGAAACTGCACGAGATCAGGAGATTGGAGATGAACACTGCTAGACTTGAGCGATGGTATGGTCGGCGATAAAAGCGATGAAACCGCACAAGAGCAGGAGAGCTGGAGATGAACACTGCAAGACGGGAGCGACGGACAGTATGGTCTGTGCAATCGAGTATATCGTCGTAACCTTCATCCGAAAACCAACGCAAGCAAAGCACAAAAGACCTAATCTTCGAACGCCGGCTTCAGAGGTAGCTATTGAACGAAGGGAGAAGAATGAACCAAGTTCACACAAACAAAAGGAAATGAAGAGCGACGTGTTGGCCACAGGAAGCGCATTAATTCACGCGCAACGTGGGCTGAGCGACGCAGCTCCGAGCCGCACCGCGCTGCGCAAGATAGTCGCCCGAAAAAAGTTGACACAACGCGAACAGCAGAGGCAATAAATGGCGGCGAAACGTGGCCTGCATTGTGGCTTGCGTTGAACGCTGTCCGAGTCGAGGAACGCGTGGAACGCACTGAGTAGCAAGAAACGATCGCATCAAACGGCTCATCCTCACCGCCCGTTTCGCATCCAACGTAGCTCTGCGTGTGTGGCCGTTCGGACCAGGCAGTTATCTCGCTCATCCTCACCACCCGTTTCGCATCCAACACGCGCTGAGCAGCGAGAAGCGATCGCATCGACCGGCTCATATTCACTTCCTATTGCACATCCGACGTAGCTCCACGTGCATGGCTGTTCGGACCAGGTGATCATCTCGCTCATCCTCACCGCCCGTTTCGCATCCGACGTAGCTTAGCATGTGTGGCCGTTCGGACCAGGCAGTCATCTCGCTCATCCTCACCGCCTGTTTCACATCTGATGTAGCCTCGCGTGGAAGCTTCACGTGCGTCAAGCGCAGGCGTCCATTCGGACCAAGCACAGGAGGTCACCCATCCTCATGCCACCGTAGACAGATGCTTCACATCCGACGGCTGCTATTTATCTGAGTGACGTATCCACTGCCGGAGGAGGCTGAACGGACCAAGCGCAGGAGGTCGCCCATCCTCATGCCATCATGGACAGACGCTTCACATCCGACGGCTGCTATTTATCTGGGTGATGTGTCCAGGCCGGGAAGGCTCCCTTTCCACCAAGCTTAAATGTTAGTAATTACCAAAAAATCAAAGATACATCGCCTCTTGCAAAACACAAACCATATATCGCAGCTTCCCATTGGAACTGCACAGTAATGCTTAGACAAGCACCAAACCATAGACACTCTACAGTCTAACACCGAACCATCCTAAAAACTTATGACCTGAAGATGCACCCCACCACCACTAGGGCTCCCCAACAATTGCTCTTATAAGCCCCCCAAAAAAAGTTAGTCGCCCAAACAGCATGACAAACAAGTGTCCTCAAGAAGAGAAACTTTCCGGTGTCACACTCACACAACTGAGACACCAACCATGGGCCACCGCGAAAATGACTACCACTGACAGGTTATCAAGAAGGGCTCCATCATCGTCTCATCGGCTTCACCTCTCGCAAGGATAAAATTTTGCGAGCCTAAAATTGGCCTGCCTTGATTGGTACAGACTAAGGCTCCAAACTCAATACTTGCGATTGCCAAATCACAGGAATACTGACCCACCACTTCTACACACTAGCGAAATGGCCACGATATCCAAGACAAACCACCTATGCTTCATGAGAGTCATCACTGTGCGTTTGCCTTCTCTTTCTTGATCTCAACTCTTATTTCCTCAGCATGTTGAGCTATGCCAGTAGCAAGCACCTAGTAGCAAAAATCAAGAGTTTGCATGAGGTTTTGGAACCTGGCCGGATTAGATGCTGGTAGTCACAGGCGTCGGCGAGGCAGCAGAGGAGGACGTGGAGACTGAGCTAGGCAAGACGGTGGTGACAGATCCCGTGACAAGTCACATATCAAGTGTTTGGAATGTGATAAGTACAGTCATTATGCGTTAGAGTGTCGTAGCCACATAAAGTGCTTCAACTGCGACAAGTATGGTTATTATGCTTCGGATTGCCGAAACAAGAAGAATAACAAAGAGGTAAACCTCACCCGAGCTAGTGAAGACGATGAGCCTGCCCTGCTTCTCTCCTTATGTGTCAATGAAGTGTCGGTCATAGTGATGTTGAAGGAGGAGAATGTAGTTCCTAAACTACGCATAGAGGGAGGCAACCACTATGACTCTGATCTATGGTACTTGGACAATAGAGAAAGCAACCACATGACGGGGGATCGCTCCATGTTCCGTGAGCTTGCACTACTACAAAAAGGCTAATACTGGATGCCTGATCATAGACGGTTGACCAAAACCATCTGTATTAAACACAATTAAAGACGATTTTGGTTTAGCGACCGTTTGTCTTACTTTCTATGCTAAAAACCATCTGTGATAATCTCATTTATTGCAGACCTAACCCTCACAGATCGATCTGTCTTAAATTCCTACTCTTTTCTCACTACTGCTGCTGCAGGTGGGGCTTTGAGGCAATTTGGTGAAAGGAGACCACGGATTTGGTAATTTGTTCTTGACTATCGATGGTTAGTATGTAATTAATTTGTTCCTTGCATTATATTCTAGATCTAGCTTGGTAAAGAGAGAACTGAAGATGGTTTAGATCTAGCTTTTTGTGTTGTTTTGCAAGTGTTGGCTTCTTGCCATCTGAAGTTGGGCATGGGCTATCTATAATGTGTTTGTGATGAACAACCTAACCCTAGGGTGCATTGGTGTTTTTTCAGTTCATTAGAAATACATATTTCAAATGACATATCAAAAGTTGCATCTATACTATACTAATTAATTAATTCAATATTTAACACCAAATTGTTATATGTGTTGCGGAGATGGACCGAAGCTGGATGTACGCTAGCAACCGTGTGAGTGAAGAGTACATTAATGGCGTGTTTGCTTTTACAAGAGCTGCTGAGGAGGATATGTTGAATAAGGGAGTGGAATATATGTACTTTCCATGTATTGACTGCGAGAACTGAAGATGTTTACGAACTAAGCGCAGATCGAAGCACACTTGATTCGAAGGGGTTTCAAAAAGGGCTATACATGTTGGACCAGTCATGGTGAAGAGCAGATTATATAGGAAGGTAGTAATAATGACATCGCTGACGAAGTCAACGATATGCCATCGGATGATGTTGATTGTTGTTCCGATTTGGATAGGTTGCACGATGACAACCTAGATCAGATGCTTCGTGATGCAGAAGGGAACTGTGATGAGATGGAGTATGTTAAATTCTAGGGCTTCGTGATGCAGAAGGGAACTACCGAAATTGAAGGCAAGCAACGATTGGTCCGACAAGAGTTTACGGTGCTGTTAGGTCTCTTAGCGGACATGCTTCTAGAGGGAAACGAGTTGCCCAAAACTACCTACAAAGCCAAGAAGGTTCTTTGTCCATTTAGAATGGAAGTAGAAAGAATACATGCATGTCCGAACGACTGTATCCTCTACCATAATGAGTATGCAAACTTGCATGTATGTCCGGTGTGCAACGCATCCTGATAGAAGCATAAGAATCAATCAGATGACGGTGAGGAAATCGAGGTGAAGAAAAGACCTCCTACTAAGGTGGCATAGTATCTTCCTGTAATTCCCTGTTTGAAGCGGTTTTTGCTATCCCAAAGGATCTAAAACTGCTGTATTGGCACTCGGAGGAGGTTAAGTATGATGGAAAGCTAAGACACCCTGCTGATTCCACCCAGTGGAGAAACATCGATAGGAGGTTTGCAGACTTCGGTGCGTTACTGAGGAATATAAGGTTTGGATTGAGTACAGATGGAACGAATCCTTTCGGTAACATGAGCAACCGACATAGAACTTGGCCTGTGACTCTCTATATCTACAACCTTCCTCCTTAGTTTTGTATGAAGCGAAAGTATATTTTACCGCGGATACTTATCCAAGGGCTGAAGCAACGTGGGAATGATATTGATGTATACCTAGCACCATTGATAGAAGATCTAAAAATACTGTGGATTGAATGGGTATAGGTATGGGATGCATACAAACGAGTGAACTTCACTTTATGCTCCTTGTTATTTTGCACCATAAATGATTATCCTGCCCTTGCTAACCTGTCTGGCCAGAGTACAAAAGGGGCCAAAGCCTGTACTCACTACTTAGATGATACCGAGTGTGTGTGGCTGAAGCACTCGTGCAAAACCGTGTACATGCGTCACTGTAGGTTCCTTCGGAGGGCTGCAAGATGAAGAAACAATTCGACAGAGAGAAGGAGGATAGTTTAGCTCCAAGGCATTTAAGCGAAAAAGAGGTCTATGACATGGTTAAGGATTTATATGTTGTGCTCGGAAAGGGACGTAAATTGAGGACCCATGAGAAGAACATCTAGAAGATGATATCAATATTTTGGACTTACCTTATTGGGAGCACCTAGAAGTTCGCCACTACATCGACCTCATGCACGTAGAGAAGAATATATGTGACAGCTTGATTGGTCTCTTACTGAACATTCGTGACAAAACAAAGGATGGTGTCAACGCATAGCTTGAGTTGGTTGATATGGACATCAGACCTGAGTTAGCACTGATAAAGACCGATAAAGGATGAATGTACCTTTCCCCTGCTTGTTACACTCTGTCCAAGGCCGGGAGAACTGAACCGTGTCAGTGCTTGCATGGTGTGAAAGTTTTGTCCAGTTACTCCACCAACATGAAGAAACTTTTTTCGATGGAAGATTTGAAGTTAATTGGCATGAAGTCTCATGATTGTCATGTGCTGATGACACAGATACCCCCTGTTGCAATTAGAAGTATTTTGCCGATCAAGGTCCAAGAGACAATTATGAGGCTGTGTTATTTTTTTAACACAATTGCTCACAAGGTCATCGATCCCAAAGGACTAGATGCTCTGCAGGACGAGGTGGTGATGACTATGTGATCTTGAGATGTATTTCCCTTCGTCACTTTTCAATATTATGGTCCATCTCATTGTTCATATTGTGAGGGAGATAAAGATGTGCGAGCCCATGTTCCTACATAGTATGTACACGTTCGAGAGGTTCATAGGAATTCTCAAGTCCTATGTACGAAATTGATCTCAGTCGGAGGGCAGCATCATCGAAGATTATGCAACAGAAGAGGTCATTAAGTTTTGTGTCGATTACATGGCTCAGGTTGAACTGATAGGTATGCCTCGATCTCGCCATGAGGGGAGGCTCGAGGATATCGGGACCATTGGACAAAAAGCAATCACTACAGATATGGATGCATATGCTCAAGCCTATTTCACGGTCTTGCGACACCTGAATAAAGTGTCCCCGTATATCGACCAGCACAAGAACGTGCTTCGGCAACAGAATTTGGAGTGGCCGAATGTTTGGATCACGAGACAGCACAACAGTCGGTTCTACCAATGGTTGAATGAGTGACTCACTAGGAGCTCGTCAAATGATATGCTAACATGGTTGGCAAAAGGACCAACATTTATAGTTGTGACATGACAAGGATACGACATAAATGGGTACACATTCTATCGCAGGCTCAGGATATAAAGAGCACTAATCGGAACAGTGGTGTCCACATAGATGTCTTTAATACCGATGGGCTGAGGAGCTCCTACTATGGGCTCATGGAGGAGATATGGGAGCTCGACTACATGATTTTCAAGATCCCCTTGTTTCAGTGCCGTTGGGTCAATCTCCCACAGGTGAAGTTCGACAAGTACGGCGTCACTACTGTGGACCTCGAACGTGTCGAATACAAAGGCGAACCATTCATACTCGCTGACCAAGTTATTCAAGTCTTCTATGTAACCGACCGGGAAAATAAGAAGCACCACGTAGTTCTTCATGGAAAAAGGAGGATTGTCAGAGTTGAGAATGTAGTGAACGAGGAAGAATACAATCAATTTGACGAGTTGCCTCCTTTCAGAAATGGCATAAGGGTCGAGGAAGAACAACGTGACGAAACTAGTTACATACGCGTCGATCATCATGAAGGGCTAATTTTTAAAGATTGAACAATGTGAGTTTATGTGTTCTGTATGGTTAATTTTAGTTCATTTGAGTTAATTGATTTGTACTATGAGATGGATGTGCTTGTTTCTGAAATGAATGTGAATTGGATGTATACATGTACTTGTTGTGTTTCTGCTTGTTTTAGAGGGCATGGCTAGCATTTCCTAAGGCTAGCCAATAAACAGAACTAGATTTACTAATACAAAATAATATCATAGCCAGTTTCATCTACAAACCATCTGCGATAATATATTAAAGACGGTTTTATCTACAAACTGTCTGTGATACACAATCTATCATAGACGGTTATTTATTGGAACCGTATGTGTTACACAACCTATCACAGACGGTTATTTATTGGAACCATTTGTGATATTATTTATAATAGACAGTTCTACTTTAGAACCGTCTGTGATATCCAACCCTATTTATATTCAGACTCTAGGGTTTGCCTGCTTCCCCCATTCAAACGATTATGTTTCTCAACTCTCCTTCCTCCCCCAAGCTTGTCACCGCTGTCCTCGACGCTGCCTCCTCCTCGAGCCTGGCGCGACTCCTCCCCCGAGCCCGTTGCTGTCGTCCTCGACGCTGCCTCCTCCTTGAGCGTGGTGCGCCTCCTCGCCTGAGCCCGCCGTCTCCTCCCCGAGAACGAGCACGTGTCGCCGCCTCCTCCTCTGAGCCCGCCTCCCTGCTCGTCCTTCTCCTCGACGCCCAAAGGTATCCGATGCCGAGTTGCCGACCCCGACGCTCCTTTCCCTCACTCTTTCTATCAATAATCTGTCATGTTGTCATGATCCTTATGGACTCATGATAATTGTGCTGGTATCTGGTTCAAACACTGAGTAGTATGAGGTGTTGTACTTGTTTTAGGAATTTGTATTTGTTCGAATCAGTGATTTATATGGTATTTGTTTTAATACTGCTACTGGAATATATTGTAATATGGTGTGGTGGGCTTGAGATGAATGCTCTGTGATGATAATAGTCTTGTACTAAAATTGTTTTGATAATTGGGTTTGAACTTGAGCTCTAGTTGGAATGCTTACTCTACATCTGAGAGCAATATCAAAATGTTAAATCTTAGCTTTATGTTGATTTGATTTGTTCACATGATGTTTGTGTTGAGCATATTATTCCTTTTAAATGACTTAGAGGATTTACACATTTATATGTCAATTATGTCATTGTATTGGTCCTAATTTTTTCCCTACATATCCCAATTATTTATTAATTGGTGTGTATACCCATACACATAGAGATCAAATCTTATGATAATATGTTCATGCGTGTCAGAACTTCTATTTCTTGTGAAGATGTCTTCCACTCATTCTTCATCATCGTCGCCTCATGTGTCTGATGCACCGTCCTTTGGAATATCCAAGCGTAGTAGAGGAATATCGAAAAGGCCTAGGAGCCAATTTACCATCATGGAGGTCGATGAGTCCGGGACCCCTATCAATCCTCGCCGAGTAGCGTCTGCATTCTAGAGAATGGTCGGAACAGTTGCACGGGAACGGGTCAACATCACCTATGATTCGTGGAAGGAGTTGACCAAAGCTCAGAAAGGAGAGCTGCTGACGGATATTTTCCAATTGTTCAAGATCCCAGAACAACATTAGGACTCCGTGCGATGACACACGTTGCTATAGGCGTTCAAAGCATGGAAGAACTTCAAGAGCACACTTGTCAAGAACTACGTGGAGAAGGATCTAAGGCCCTTCCACAAGTATCTGTTCTTGGAAGAGTACTGGGAAGACTTTGTGGCGAAGAAGACAACAGATGATTTTAGAGTGCAAGTGCGGCACACAGGGCCCTCCAGGCAAAAAACACACACCCCGCAGACTCGGCACCGCTGGGTATGCGGGTAAAATCTCGTAATGGAGGGATTAGGACCAGCAGGCAAACCATTCGAATACCTCCCTACCATTTGTTGGGATCCCTGATGAGCGTGCCCGAAACTGGCTAAGAGTGAGGTTATGTACCCTATCTTCAGGGGCCATCTTCTTTCCAAACCCCATAGATGAGGAAGTGTCCCAGCACTTGGTAAGATATCGAACTACCTAGTTTGTAATTACTCCATAACTTCATAGGAAGTGAAATGACATGTCGAGCTATTGCAAGAAATGTTGAGTGCACAATCTTCCCTAAGCTTATTCTAGGTAGTCAGGGAGAGATATATACTCTTTGCGGTCCTAGAAAACAATGAGCACTCAGGTCGTACGAGAGGCCTTGGTCTTTATGTTCCATAGAAAGATGGATTCCCAGAGGACTCCGAAGTGTACCGGAGTAAGAAGATAGCCAAAGCCGAGCGCAATGCAAAGCTACGAGAGGAGATTCGTGAATCCCTTAGAGATGAGATCACTGAATCCATCAGAGATGAGATCAATGATCATGTTAGAGATGAGACGCGACAGCAGATGGAGAGCCTTGAGGAAAGGCTTAGGGAAAATTAGTTGCAAGCCCCCTGCCCCTACTGTGCTAGCTAGTCCCCCCCCCCCCAAAAAAACATCCAAGTAGCTATGCATCCAACCCTAACCCTACCCCAAATGGCGATGACAGATTTCCTGTTGACATCCTGGTAATCATTATTATCTCTGGAATGCTCGATCTATTTAAGGGCCTATTGGAGTGGCTAATTTTGTACCATTATATAGGTGGCTATGAAGTGTAAGCTTCAAGTGAGATATGCCTCTGTTGCCCTAGATGCTTCTTGGGGCCAGGTGTATCCATCCGGTGTCGGAGCTTTGGTGCACGGTGTGAATCCAATGTCGGGTTTCACGGTCGTCCTACAGCAGATTCCCCCAGATGATGAGGTCATGACTCTAGAGCAAGCCATTGGAACATTCATCCTGTAGCCCAAGAGGGATATCTGCCTGGAGCTACCTGCTCTAGTGTCAACTTTGCAGGAATGTCCTGTAATAGTGTCAAGTCCACGGGAGCTACCTGCACCGAAGAAACAAGGGCCCGGTGCATCAGATGCATCTACACCTCATGCTCGGTTGACTCACGTGAAGTCAACCTCTAAAAAGTGAGGCAGCAATGGCAAATCGAAGATGGTCGACTCCTGTTCTGATATCCCCTTCTTGCTATTGGCCAGGAAATTCGTGCTAGGCGACCATTGGTCAAGACGGTAGAGCCTGACCGTACCCTAGGATTCTCTTGCACGAGCTTGCATACATGTTACATGGAACAGACCAACAAGACGAATGGACAATGACGCTCGGGTGTCAACGTCAAGTTCAAGAAGGATCATCTTAACCACGTGGTTCAAGACTGTGTCTTCACAGTGACCTTCGAGGACTTGTTCTTTCTCTTCAACCTCGACGCCCTCAATGCCTCACTCATGTGATGCTGGACACTGTAAGTGTGTACAATCATGGTCCACTACTACAAAACAGGCTATAGTAGACGCCCCATCACAGACGGTTCCTTTGGAACCGCTCGTATTGGTATTGCCGAACTGCGGGTGGCGGGAAGCCTATCACGAGATGGTATTTTTAGAACCGCTGCAGTGATAGTCATCTATCACGCACGGTTTGTAAATAGAACCGCTCAGTGATATTACACGAGATGGTTCTATTCACAAACCGCCTGTGATAATCCCAATCATTTGGTTCTATTATAGAATCGTGCAGTAATATCACGAATGGTTCTTAATAAGGACCGCTCAGCGATTGTGGGATTATCACGACGGTTTTAGTGAGAACCGCTCAGATATTATCTGACGGTTCGAATGAGAACCGCTGCAGTGATAACAATTATCACAGATGGTTTTTATTAAGAACCGTCTGTGATATCCTCTGAGTATAAATTGAGCGCGACACATCCCTCTCGCCGCGCCGCCATGTGTCCATTGCCGCCTCGCCATCGTGCCTTCTCGCTGCTGCCTCTGCGCCTGCGGTTTCAGATAATCAACCGGCCCCTCTTTGGGCTCCACTTAGATCTGCTAGCTAGCTTCCTCCCAGTGCGAGCCACTTCCACGCCCTAGCTCCTCCAACTCGTGGCTCCTCCTCTAATTAAGCAGATGAAGTAATACTTTCTTGTCCATGCATTGATTATGTAATCAAGATGTTTAACAACGCGCAAATAGAAGCGCACTTGATTGAAGGGTTTCAAAAAGGGTATACATGTTGGACGATCCACGGTGAAGAGCAGATTATTACACATGAAGTTAGTAATGACGGCATCGCCAAGAAGTCAACGATATACGGATGTGGCCTATCTTGCTTTTGATGAGGATAGGTCACACGATGACAATCTGGATCGGATGCTACGCGATGCGTAAGAGAACTACAAATGAGAGAGTTTTGTAAATTCGAGGGCTTAAGGGAGGACTCGGTGAGACCTTTGTTCCACAGTTGCAAGCGGAATATACAAGGTTGTCAACCATGCTTGAACTGCTGAAATTGAAGGCAAGCAATGGTTGGTCCGATAAGAGTTTCACGGCGTTGTTAGGTCTCCTAGCGGATATCCTTCCGAGAGGGAAACGTGTTGCCCAAACCACCTATCAAGCAAAGAAGGTTACTTGTCCATTGGGAATGGAAGTAGAAAGAATACATGCATGTCCTAACGATTGTATCCTCTATCAGAAAGAGTATGCAGACATGCATGTATGTCCTGTGCAAAGCATCCCGATACAAGCGTCGAGAATCGCTAAGGTGAAGCAAGGACCTCCTGCTAAGATATTGTGGTATCTGCACAGGATCCCACGTTTGAAGCGTTTATTTGTGAACCCAAAGGAGGCAAGATTGCTGCGTTGGCACTCGAGGAGCGTAGAGAGATGGAAAGCTAAGACACCTGCTGATTACGCGATGGAGAAACTTCGATCGAGCTTCCAAGAGTTCGGTCTTGAACCGAGGAACATAAGGTTAGGGTTGAGTACAGATGGAATGAATCCTTTCGGTAACATGAGCACCGACATAGCACCGCCCGTGAATCTATGTATGTACAACCTTCCTCCTTGGTACGTGTATGAAGTGGAAGTACATTTTGATGTCACTACTTATCCAAGGGCGAAGCAACACAGGAATGATATTGATGTGTACCTAGCACCATTCTTTGGAAGATCTTGTGACATTGTGGAATGAAGAGTGCAGTATGGGATGCGTACAAACGAGAGAACTTCACTTCTGCGCCATGTTGTTCTCGCACCATCAATGATTTTCCTGCCCTTGGTAACTGGCTTCAAGCCAATACAAGAGGAGCCAAAGCTCATTCAAGACCGCTTAGATGCTCTGAGAGAGTGTATGGCTAAACAACTCGCAAGAAAATCGTGTATATCGTCACCGTAGGTTCCTTCCCAGAGTCACCCATACCGCAAGATGAAAAAAACAATTCGATGGAAATAAGGAGAACGATTCAGCTCCAAGGGCTTTTAGAGGGAAAGAGGTCTATGATATGGTTAAGGATATCAATGTTGTGCTTGGGAAGGGACATAAATTAAGAACCCGTGAGAAGAACATCTGGAAGAAGCGGTCAATTTTTTGGGACTTGCCTTATTGGGAGCACTTAGAAGTTCGCCACTGCATCGACGTCATGCACGTAGAGAAGAATGTATGTGATAGCTTGATTGGTCTCTTGCTGAACATTAGTGGCAAAACAAAGGATGGTGTTAACGCACGGCGTGACTTGGTTGATATAAACATAAGGACTGAGTTAGCACCGGAAGAGACCGATACAGGACGAACGTACCTTCCCCCAGAATGCTACACTCTATCCAAGGCCGAGAGAAATGAACTATGCCAGAGCTTGCATGGAGTGAAAGTCCCATCTGGTTACTCCGCTAACATTAAGAACCTTGTTTCTATGCAAGATTTGAAATTAATTGGTATGAAGTCTCATGATTGTCATGTGCTGATGACACAAATGCTTCCTGTTGCAATTAGAAGTATCTTGTCGAACAAGGTCCGAGTGGTAATCTTGAGGTCATGTTATTTTTTCAACTCAATTGCTCGAAGATCATTGATCCCCAAGGACTAGATGCTCTGCGGCCGAGGTGGTGACCACTCTATGTCATCTTGAGATGTATTTCCTCCGTCATTTTTCGATATCATGGTCCATCTCATTGTTCACCTTGTGAGAGAGATAAAGATATCGGCCCCTGTGTTCTTCGTCATATGTACCCGTTAAGAGGTACATGGGAATTCTCAAGTCCTCGTCACGGAATCGATCTCGACCGGAGGGCGGCATCATCGAAGGTTATGCAACCAAGAGGTCATTGAGTTCTGCGTCGACTACATGGCTTAGGTGGAACCGATAGGTGTGCCTCTATCTCGCCATGAGGGGAGATGGATGGTATCGGGACCATCGGAAGGAAATCAATAACTCCCGATCTGGATACGTCACGCTCAAGCCCATTTCATGGTCTTGCAACACATGACCCAAGTGTCCCGTGACATCGACGAGCACAAAGACATGGTGCGCCAATGTAATCCGACGGTCGGAGGTTTGGATCACGAGAGAGCACAACCGCTTGTTCAACGAATGGTTAAAGGTGCGAATCATCGAGAGGTCATCAAGTGATGATCTGTTGCTATGGTTGTACGAGGGCCACAATTTACAATTGTCGCATGGCAAGGATATGACATAAATGGGAACACATTTTATCGGCACCTCGGGATAGGAAGAGCACAGTCCAGAACAGCGGTGTCCGCATAGATGCATTCAGTACCGATGCGATGAGGAGCTCCTACTATGGGCAAATAGAGGAGATATGGGAGCTGGACTACGTGCTTTTCAAGATCCCCCTATTTCGGTGCCGTTGGGTCCATCTCCCACAGGTGAAGGTCGACAAGTACGGTGTCACTAACGTGGACCTCGAACGTGTCGGATACAAAGACGAACCATTCGTACTGGCTAACCAAGTTGTTCAAGTCTTCTATGTAACCGACCCGGCAAATAAGAAGCGCCACATAGTTCTTCATGGAAAAAGGAGGATTGTCGGAGTTGAGAATGTAGTGGACGAGGAAGAATACAATCAATTTGACGAGTTGCCTCCTTTCGGAAACGGCATTATGCTTGAGGAAGAACCCAGTGAGGAAGCTAGCTATATGCGCGTCGATCATCACGAAGGCCTATATCTTAATTAAGAATTTACTCCAATGTAATTAATTTATTCCATAACATCATGTGTTATGGACTTGTAATCTCTCATATATTTTGATGTCAACATGAAATTGTCATGTGTTGATGTGTTATGGACTTGTCATATTTGATATTGATGTCAATGTGGACGTACATTGTAATGTGGAGTATCAAAATTGGTTTCACGTGATTTGGAGTTGAGTTGAATTAGATATGAAATTTTGAAGTCAAATGTGTTATGAACTTGTTATGGACTTGTCATATTTGATATTGATGTCAATGTGTGGATGTACATTGTAATGTGGAGTATCAAAATTGGTTTCACTTGATTTGGAGTTGAGTTGAATTAGATATGAAATTATGAAGTCAAATGTGTTATGAACTTGTTATGGACTTGTTATGGACTTGTCATCATACTTGTCACCAGGTTAGAATTCATATATATGGACTTGTCATAATTGTCATCATACTTGTCTCACCAGGTTCACTATGTTTTGTCAGGATATTTATGTCTCACCAAGTTCACTATGTTTTGTCGATATCATGAATTGTCATCGGGTTTTGAGCTATCACGAGCGGTTTTATAATACAACCGCTGCAGGATAATAATATCCTGACGGTTTGTAATAAGAACCGTCTATGATAATAATATCACGAGCGGTTGTAGAATAGAACCGTCAGGATATAATATCACGCAGTTACGGTCTAGAACCGTGCAGGATATTATTATCACGCAGTTCTTATTACAAACTATGCATGATATACATTTTATAAGGCGAAACGCTAGGGTTTTCCTCTCACTTCTCACTTCCTCTCCCGCGCCCTTACGCCTCGCCGCTTGTTCGCCTCCTCTAGGGTTTAGGGCTCGCCTTCACCGCCGACCACGACCTCGGCGCCGCCTTCGACATTGGCGCCCCCGACCTCTGCCCGCCGCCCGACCTCGGCGCCTTGACCTCGGTCCGCCGCCGCCCGACCTCGGTGCCCCGTTCACCTCCCGGCCATAAGCCCAGCGTCGCCGCCTTCCGACCTCGGCGCCGCCGTCCTCCTCCCCATGTCGGCCTCCTCCTCTGCAGCCGGCCTTCTCCTGCGCCCTCCTCCTCGTGTCGACCTCCTCCCCCACCTCCCTCCTCCCCGCATCGGCCTCCTCCCCTGCACTGGCCTCCTCCTTGCACCGTGAGTTCTTGTGCGGCATCCTCTCTGTGAGTATTGCTCCTCTGTGGCAGTTCGGTTGATCTTTGCATATATATATATATATATTTGCAGTGCTAGTTGCAAATTGATCAGTGGGCTTTGTTGACATGCTCTGTGATGAACTCTGTCTTATACTGAGATTGAATGTGATAGTTAGTTCATACTTGAGCTCTATTGTATTACTTGCTACTGTCAATATGTTGTACTGTTAATTGGTTACTTTCGGTTAAGCTCATAGTTCTATTGCAAATTGATCAGTTGTATTGACTAGTTTGTGATTCTTCTAGTAGTCTGTATGAGCTCATTCAACTTTTCATTTGCCATCTTGATCTCTGTAGTCAACCTCTATTTGACTGGAAGTTTAATCTGTTTTCGTTAACAGTTGAGATCATTTGACAGTTAAGCAAAGTATTGTTTAGAGCTCATAGTTTGAATTTATATTATCATATTCATTTAATGAAGAGTATAGACAATAGGATTGAGATGGCAAAGACTTGTTCTTTAGCTACTTTCATACGAGAGCACATAATATCATCAATTAATATGTTGGAATAGTGTCTCATGCACCGTGAGTTCTTGTCGGCATCCTCTCTGTGAGTATTGCTCCTTTGTGGTAGTTCGGTTGATCTTTGCATATATATATATATATATATATATATATATATATATATATATATATATATATATATATATATATATATATATATATATTTGCATGCTAGTTGATACCTTGATCTGTATTAGTTACGATTTACGAGTCTATCTCAAGATATTGCAAATTGATCGATGGGCTTTGTTGACATGCTCTATGATGAACTCGTCTTATCTTGAGATTGAATGTGATAGTTAGTTCATACTTGAGCTCTATTGTATTACTTACTCTTGTCAATATGATGTCTTCGTTAATTGGTTACTTTCGGTTGAGCTCATAGTTCTATTGCAAATTGATCGGTTGTATTGACTAGTTTGTGATTCTTCTAGTAGTCTGTATGAGCTCATTCAACTTTTCATTTGCCATCTTGATCTCTGTAGTCAACCTCTGTTTGATCGAAGTTTAATCTGTTTTAGATTATGCTTGAGATCATTTGACAGTTAAGCAAAGTGTTGTTTAAAGCTCATAGTTTGAATTTATATTATCATATTCATTTAATGAAGAGTATAGACAATAGGATTGAGATGGCAAAGACTTGTTCTTTAGCTACTCTCCTTCGAGAGCACATAATATCATCAATCAATATGTTGGAATAGTGTCTACCTTTGTTAATCTCTAGACCTTTTATTGGCTGAGAGTTTAATCCAAACGGTTCTTATTAAGAACCGTCTGTGATTCCTTCGTATTTCCTTAGAGAAGCTGGTGGATTAAGGAGTGTTAAATTCTTTAGGAATTATGCTTTAATGCTAATTAATTTTGTTGGGATTAATTCTGAAATTTTGCTAAAACTGCATTTTTTACAACAATCCAAAAAGAAAGTTTTACTTGATTTTATTTTGTTTCTATGTTGGGATTAAACCTTTGCTTAGCATTTCCTTCGTCGATCATTTTACTTGATTCTAGTTCTATGTCTTCATTAAAGGCTAGTCTTTTGTACATGAAGCATTAAACCTCTGCTTAGCATTTTCTTCATCGATCCTGACACACTTGAGTGTAGCTTTGCTTCATGCCAATCCTCCACGGCATGAAGCAGATGGTACACTCTAGTGTGTTGGGCTCGATGAAGTAGGCTCGGGCAAAGATAGGCTCGGGCAAAAGATTTATATCACTAGTTTCTATCTATACAAAGATCACAAGAGAAGCTGGTGGATTAAGGAGTGTTAGGAGTGTTAGAATAGAAGCTCGTGGATTAAGGAATGTTAGTAGTCTGTATGAGCTCATTCAACTTTTCATTTGCCATCTTGATCTCTATAGTCAACCTCTGTACTTCTTCCTGAGATTAATTGTTTCATATTTATGCTAGAATGTTAGTAGTCTGTATGAGCTCATTCAACTTTTCATTTGCCATCTTGATCTCTATAGTCAACCTCTGTACTTCTTCCTGAGAGCAAGTAAGCGAGATGGCAGAGGCACCGTCTTCGCCGCCGTCACCGACGCCGCAGATGGAAGAGGCGCCGACGAGGCCACCAACACCGACCCCACAGATGGAAGAGGCGCCGACGAGGCCGCCGCCACCATCGACGATAATGACACGGAAGCGAGATGGCAGAGGACAATCGAAAATGCCTACGGGCCGACTGGTCATCATGGAGATCAGTGACTTTGGGGTCCCTCTGAGTCCCAAGAGATCAGCGGCGAGATTCCGGACCATCTGCGGGATACTTGCAAGGGAACGGGTCCTCATCACCACACCAAGGTGGAAGGACCTGACGAAAGAAGCGAAAGGCGCGCTGTGGACAGAACTTTCAGAGAAGTTCACTATTCCAGAAGCACATGTGGCACGCGTGCGACGGACGGCGATGCTCACGATGGGTAAATCGTGGAGGACCTTCAAGAGCATTCTTGTCACGAAGTACGTGAACACGGTCGACGCCTTCGCCAGCGATATAGATTCTTGACGCGGAAGCATGGGATACCTTTGTGGCTATGAAAACGCGGCCGAATTTAAGGAGCATAGTCGCGCGCACAAAGCTCTCGGACACGAAACACTCACCCGCAGACTCGGCACCGCTGGGTACACGGTAAATCGAGAATGGGCGGCGAGAAGGAGAACCCGTTTCGATGTCACGCACCGCGTTCCCTAAGCCGGTTAAGCGAGGGCACAAGTCTCGTCTTGAGGCACATCTCCTTCACAAACCCGGCACTGTGAAGTGTCCCAACGTGTGGTAAATATGTCAAACTACTAAGTTGTTAATAAGTCCATAACTTCATAGTGCCTATAATAACGTGATGACCTCTTGCGGCGTGACTTGATCGCCCAAGCTTCCCAAGGCTCCTTCCATGCGAGACGAGGAGAAGGATATACTATCTACGGCCTTGGGAAACAAGGAGCACCGGGTCGCACGTGAGGCCTTGGGGTTAACGTGCCTTGGAGTCATGGATTCGCGGATGACTCTCGCACGATAGGACTAGGAAGAGATCCAAGGCGAGCACGACAACCAGTTGGTGCAGATGATTACTAACCAATTTCAAGTACAGATGGCGGCATTGCGAGTCAAATGGATATACTCATGAGCTGGTGATGCGCAAGTCGCCCGCTAATTCGGGAGGCGGTCCTCCTCGACGTTGAGTAGCGTCGCGTCACAAGATAATTGTGAACATGACGACGTTCGATTACCGATAGACGACATCAAGGTAACGTACATCTATGGAATGCACCAAAGATAGACCTATAGGACGCCTTAGCTAATTGCGTATCGTTTTGTAGGAGCCGACGCCCTGTAAGCTCCAAGTGAGGATGGATGGGTCCCTTTGTATTGAGGTTTGCGAGGATGGCATATCCATACGAGGAAGGGCGGTCAAAGACGGTGCCACCGGCGCACGGTTACGCCAAGGTCTAGGTGGATATGGTACATGTCAATTTCTGAGCCGTCCCGCTGAAGATTTGCCCGAACGAAGTGATCACAACACTAGGGGATGCCGTCCTCTCTTTTATCCAGTGGCCCAAGAAGGACATCGCCCTGGACCCAGCAGTGCCACGATCTGGACACGACCATTCCTCTCCAACAGGACCCTCGATGACTCCACCTCATGTTTCATGTTTTGCCTCAGAAGGCCACCTCTTCGATTCCCGTAGAGAAGATGCCGAAGGAACAACAAAAGCGTGCCGACATATCAGTTCCCGAGTCGTCTCACAAAAAGACGTTGCCAATCGCTAAGGCCAAATCGAAATCAACGAACGTTAAGGCGCCTCCCAAGTCCGCGATACCCGGGAACTACATCATCGGAAAACCGTTGTGCTCTGACGCAGTATTAATGCACGCTGGATATGCTTGTCAGGCTTTGCATGCCTGGTACTTGGACAAGACCCAAAAGAAGGGTGCGATCTGGAATCACCGTCGAATCGAGGACAAGCATTTCTTCAACGGGACGAGGTACTTCATCGTGGGCTTCAACGACTTATTTGAACTATTCAACCTCGTTGGCCTCGACGTCTTGCTTCTACGATGTTGGACACTCTAAGTGCGTACAATCAAGTTCTACATTCATGTAATACCGATAAATATCACAACTCATTGCTTATGTATAGATACATGCTGCAAAATGTCCGGGAATGGAAAGAACCGGTGGGTTTCCTCGACCCACACGTGGTATCGTTGCAAACCATCCAAGAAGACTCGTCCTTCGTCGAGAAATACATAACGAGGTCATTGCTTCTACAGATGAACATGAAGTACATAGTGGTGCCCTACAACCAGGGGTAAGTGTCACTACTTGCTATACAAATTTCATTTGTACTTTATACGCAGCACGAACTTAGGTTTAATGACTATAGCGACATACATGAGTAGGTACCACTGGATCCTTTTAGTTATTATACCCAAGAGGAACCATGTGATATACCTTGATTCCCTAAACCGCAACAAGCACGACTTCAGCATTCTAAGAGGAATACTCGAGAGGTATGCTCATTTCCTCCTTACATAACTCTATTGTAGTCTTCCTTCGTTTGAAATGGCCGAGGATAACTTTTTCGAATCATGTAGGTCGTTCATCAATTATGTTGCCAACAAAGGAATATGCGATGGAAAGAGCGCCCAACTAACACACAGGATGGATTTTCCAATACGCGCTACAACACGATAATCCTATATCATACTTCATAATAACGTGTCTCGAACTGACTATACCTATATATGTAATTCTATTTTTGCAGTGCCGCCAGCAAAAAGATGATGAGTTATGTGCAATCTACGTTTGCTATCATATGCAGCTAATCCTTAGAGCTAGGAAGAAGGATCCTGAGGTTTGTCAATCTCGAAATAATTATTTCCTAATTATAAATTTAAATATATATAGCTTACCACTTTACTCTTAATTGGTAGCGGCATGTGTCTTGGATTTACAATGTGATTCACTCGTTGAAGAGATCAAGGACATTCGAGGAAGCTCGCACATTTATCAACACAGAAATCATTAATGACAATGGAGAGTTTCACTCCGTCGCCAACCGAGAGCATCACCCCGCCGACACCTCTCAACGTAAACAATTGTAATCCAGTTGTAATTATACTGACAATACTTGAACAAATGCGATCTTTTGTAATTTATTTTGAGTAATGATCACTTTGAGTTGTCAACAATTGATTATCTCTAATGAATCTGTTTTTGTGCATGCTTGAATTTGTTTTTTTGCATGCTTGTTTTCAGAGGGCATGGCTAGCAATTCCTGAGGCTAGCCAGGAAAACAGCAAAATTGTAGTCAGGGGAATGAGCTATCACGACGGTTTTTGTTAAAACCGCTCAGGAAGGCAAGTATCACAGACGGTTTCTCTCGAAAATGCTCGTGATACGAGAATATCACTGACGGTTATCAAAACAAACCGTCAGGATCCGTGCATATCACGACGGTTCTAAATAAAAGCCGTGCGTGATATTCACAAATCACGAGCGGTTTTATTTAGAACCGCTCGTGATATTCTCGATCACGATGGTTTTAGTCCAAACCGCTGCGTGATACTAGCCTTCACAGCACGGTTTTTAGTAAAACCGCTCAGTGATATTTCGATCACTGACGGTTTTTACCGTCTGTGATAATATCTGTTATCACAGATCAACAAACATAGACGGTTGAAAACTGTTCGTGATGACAGTTCCAAACCGCCTCGTGATGTGGCTTCTTGTAGTAGTGGTCAATGTTCGTAATATCTTGATAAATGTTATATATAACTCTTTGCTTGTGTGTGTGTGTGTCTATATATATATATATATATATATATATATATATATATATATATATATATATATATATATAGATAGATAGATAGATACATGATTTACAAGCCAAATTAAGGAATTCACCGGTAGGTTTCCTCGACCCACGCTTGGTCTCCTTGCAAACCATCATGGAGAATGCAAAATTCGTCAAGGATTACATGATGGAGTCATTGCTGGCTCACCACGACAAGGAATTCATACTTTTGCCCTACAACCAGGAGTAATTGCTGCACTAGTGGCTATACTTATTGATTTGTACTTTATAAGCAACACGAACATAGGTTTAATGACCATGGCAACATACCTGTGTAGGTTCCACTAGATTCTAAGTGTAATTATACTAAAACAAAATAGGATAATATACCTAGATTCCCTAAAGAGAGCTGCACATGACTTCACAATTGTCTGACAATTAATCGATGTGTAAACACATTTCCTCCATAGATAACTCTATTGTAGTATGTCCTTCCTTTGTAATGGCTAAGGCTAACTTCTTGGAATTACGTAGGTCGTTCGCCGTGTACTTTGCTAAAGGAGGGAATTGCAAGGGAAGGATTCTATGACACGATCTAAATTTTTGGGTATTCGCTACGACACATTAATCGTACATAACACTTCGTAGTAACGCCTCTCGAACTAACCAATTCTATTTTTGCAGTACCACCAGTAGCTGCCAGCCTGCAACATCTATGGATACTATGTTTGCCACAACATGGAACTACTCGTCGGTTTCACTATGACCAATGATCCTTAGGTTTGTCAATCTTGCAATAATTATTTCATACTTATCAATTTATATATGCACGAATTTAATATTCCTAGCGACAGGTTGCGAGCATCGATACAACTGCGTTGGAACAGGGCCAGCTCATAAACATTCGAGGACAATTTGCTGCATTCTTGAACCGTGAGGTCATAAATCCAGATGGGAAGTTCCACAATGTAGATTGAACTTGATTGGGATAAGATTGAACTTAATGGTACATGTGTGTAAATGTACCTAAATGGTTAAGTTTAGTTAATTGATTTGTGAATTGGATGTGCTTGTTTCTTAAATGAATGTGAATTGGATCTTGTGCTTGTTTCTGAAATGAATGTGAATTGGATGTGCTTGTTTCTGAAATGAATATGAATTGGATGTATACATGTACTTATTGTATTTCACCTTGTTTCAGAGGGCATGACTAGCATTTCCTGAGGCTAGCCAATAAATAGAAATAGATTTAACAATACAAAAGTGTTGGAAATATGCCCTAGAGGCAATCATATAGATGATTATATTTCATTATGTTCATAACAATGGATAATATGTTATCTTGTTCCTAGAATAATATTGTTAATATTTATTATCAAGTATGTGACTTGATTGTGAAATTCTATATTTCTGCGATGATTATTGTAACATCCCAGTTTTCTGAGCTTAAAAAAAAATCTTTAATAGTTAGTAGGAGAAAATTCACCATTTGGATTTATTTGAATTTAATTCAAAAGCTTAATATTGGACCTTGTGCATCAAAACAATTTAATATGATTAAAGTCAACATGAACAATGGTCAAAACTATTTTATTTGGATTCTATGTGCTTGGATATATTTTCTAGATTTTTTTCCAAGTTCATTTGCTATTTTCTACTGCCTTTTGCAATTTCTGGTATTTTCTAAAATAGAAAACCTATTTAAAATCCCAGAATAGCGTTTGGGCCGAAACCCAAACCCTATTCACTTCCGGCCCATCTCCTGTGCGGCCCGGTTTCCCACGTGCGCGCGTCCGCCGTCACTGACAGGTGGTCCCCACCTGTTGGTCTCTCTCTCTCCCTCTCGTGCAGCTGCTCCCGGTCCCACCCGTCAGCCGCAGCGACGCCGTTTCGCATGCGAACTCGCTCGAGCCTCTTTCGCTACCTTGTGGACCCCGCCGCCACGTCATTGTCGTCTTCATCGCGGACTCTCCGTCCGTGTCCGAGCCGGACTGCACCGCCATGCCGTTCACAAATCCCCACCTCTCGTGCCTATTTAAGGACCGTGACCGCGTCATGAGGTTCGCATCCAAGCCCGCTACCATTTCCCTGCAGTCCCCAACCCTAGTGCACCGCCTCTTCGTCGGATTTGGAGCTTGAGCCCTAGTGCTGCTGTGAGCTTCTTCGTCGGATTCTGCCGCCGTCGGTGATCCTTAGCCGTCGTCGAGCACCTCTTCGGACTCGCCGTGTCGAGAGCCACGTGGTGCGCGCACCCATTTCCTCGGAGACGCCCTGCTTCGCCGTCGCCGTCGAGCCCGTGCACCCACTGCCGCTTCGACCTCGCCGCCGGCCATCCTCGTCACTCCCGTGCACCCGTGAGCACACCATCGTGATCCCCGCGTTCCCCTCTACCCCTTGGTACCACCCATCGCCGCTGGTTCGCTAGAACCTTGGTTCCCGTGCGCCACCGCCGTCCGCGTCAGTGCCACCTCGTCCTCTGTGCTTGCGTGGCAGCCGTGTGGAGCCGCGTCTGCGTCCACGTGTGCGTCCGTGTGGCAGTCCAGATCTAAACATGTGCGCCAGTTTGGAGGACTTGGTCTACTATGGACCGTGAGGCTGACATGTGGGTCCCACATGTTAGTATTTTCTTTTTATTTTCTTATTCCGTTAATTTTATTGCTGACGTCATCGTTGTGCAATAATCCGATTTTTCTTTAGAGAAATAATTCGGAAATTCAGAATTATCCAATTTTTAGGGTTTCTTTTAGATTCAAACTTCCAAAGCCCATATCTTTTGCATCAAAACTCCGATTGAGTCCATTCAAATTTCTAAATTCATCTAAATTCAAGATCTATTTATTGGGGATTTTTATTTGATTTTTTTCGAGTTTGTTTTGCCTCTGTTATTTATTTGTTTTGTTTGTTTGCTTCGTTTGCGAGTAGACGTCGATACCTCGGGAAGATTTGAAGAAGAAGGAACACCTCAAGAGCAAGATCAGTACCTGGACCTATTTCAAGGCAAGTTATACCTTGATCATATTGAACCTAGTTTTCAAAAGTTATATTGATTCAAATTATTGCATCTACTTTAAGTATTTATTTAAATGCTTTTGGGTGTAGTTATTAATCCTATTTGTTATATCCACCTTGCTTAATTGTATATGTCATAATCTTTTGTCACCCTAGATTGGTTCATTACTAGTTGGTAATATCGTAACACCAACGTGGGTTGGTTAGTGTAAGACCCGGGATTAACACTCCCAAATCCTCTATGTATTTTTGAACTAGTCCCATGATCAGTAGCTAGTCCACACAGTAAACAAATATGGTAACCAAATCATATCACAACTTTATTAATAAATAACAACGGAGTTGATTACAAAGGAGGCTTACAGGCCAACAATAAAATAAACACAGCAGAAGACGAAGATGTAGTAAAGTCCAGTTAATCTGCCACAGGCAATCGACTGGGGAAGCGGCCTAGTCGTCGAGATCCACACCAATGATGCAGTCCTTCTCCTCTGAAATTTGTTTGCAATTAAGCAAGTATGAGCACAACTACTGCTACTTAAGTTACACCACAAATAACAAAATGACATGCATACATGGATGTAACAAAGGATGGCTTATTGGTTACATTTGCATAAATCAGCAATTTCTTTAAATACTTGTACTAAGTTCCAAAGCGGTTTACACAATAACTAAAATTCATTTTCTAAATCAATTTTATAGTCGATAACATTCACACATGAATGGTGAAGGATACCCTCCTATCACATGGCTTCCCGCCCAATTCCCATTTGATAAACCATTTGACAAAGTCTTTTGAAATCAAAATCCAAGTCTAACTTTGAGTGGCTTTGCTAGCATGTCCATGACCATGACACGGCTATTCGAATAGTTTTACACTCTGCAGAGGTTGTACAGCTTTACCCACATGACATGACTTCTCTAGTTTGTTCGGCATATATCTATGCCACCGCTCACTACCTTAGGTAAGCGATCTAGAGCACATGACAAGGCCTTTACAATGCGCCATTCCACCGCAGTTTCCCCTCGCTAAGGTTTCGCCCCCTTTGGAATAGAAATCCGCAGAGTTCCTAGCCCCCTCTTGCGCCAGGTGGGAACAATAGTCATGAAAGACTTTGTCAAAAGAAATGGCCATGAAAGACCGCCCACGTACAAACAGGATCAACCGCGATGGAACTTTACAAATTAATTAGCCAGGTCCCCTACCCATACTCAGGACATGTGGTTGCACGATATGGCATAGCCCATTATAGGCATAGCAAAGGAACGCTCAGAGGCCGGTCCTCAATTGACTTGGGCGACTTTCCACAAAACCCATGGGCCTCGATCATGGAAATGACTCGATCCCGTGCATTAACATGCACCATCCAAACAACCATTTCGCCCAAGTACAAACCATAATTTTATTTTATTTTTCTCAAATTCATTTACGACAAAACTTCCATGACAAACCAATGCCATAGATTCTTAAACAATATTTGATTTTTGGCTGAAAGTTTCCCAAATCAAACATTTTTGGGTCTAAGCATTGCTAAGCATAATCTTTCTCAAAATGTTCTAGTTCATACTATTGTATCAACTAGATTTTATCTAGGTGAGGTTAAATGTCCAAGACTTGTCAAGAACGAGATCAAGATGTAATCCATCAAGATTGTGATAATCCAACCTTTAACAATCCAAAATTCATTAGTCCAATCTACACAGATAAGTCTATTTCTATGATCCAACTTCAATTGATCCAAATATTTAACTATTCTCAAATTTTATAATCCGATATCTATCAATCCAATGACTATGTAATCCTATAATCAAATTTTAGATAATCGATATCCAATGACAATCTATTTCTAGAATCCAATATCAACAATTCAAGATTTGACTATAGTATCTATCTATCATCCAATCTTTATTAATCCAACATCAACAACAATCTACCTCTAAAATCCGGTATCCAATAATCATTTATTTCTACAATACAACCATAATAATCATGTATTTCTAATAATCCAACATCATTCATTCCAATATCCAATAATCCAATGATAATCTATATCTATGATTGACATCTAATATCCAACAATCATATAACTCTAATAATACCACAATCCGATCCTTAATAATAATCTATTTCCATAATCCAATACCAATAATCACCTATTTACGTAATCATTCATTATCTATTAACAATTTTCCTCTATCTTCACACATCCATTCACAATCTTCTTTTATTATCCAAACTCCAAAATATATATGCATTCGATAATAGTCTCCATACCACCTCTCTTGACAATAATTAGACATACAAAGGCATTGGGAATAACTATAAAGCTTAAAACAGAATTTAAATTACTTGAATGTAAATAAGCATGCAATAATAATTTAAAACAGAATTATATAATTTTAAATAATAGGTGCAAATATGATCAAGAATGTAACTTGCCTTGCTTAATGGATTATTCTCAAACGGCGTTGAAATCCGATCGTCCAAGTCGTTATTAAATCTATACGCAGTAACGATCCGAATTCAAATAATATTCAAATAAAATCCAAATAAAATCCAAAAATTATAACATAAATACTTATAGGAAGGTATCGATTTTATATGAATTTAGGAAGTTGAATCGACGAAATCGGAGTTCGTATGAGGAGAACGAAATTCGAAGGTTGAATGTTACATGAAATAATAAAATTCCGAAAATTGTACTATTCATCGGAAAATATGGTTTCGGATAATTGGGAACAAAGAAGGAGTTTTAGGGCTATGGCGAGGAGTACGATGTTGAATGCGTTGAGGCGAACTCAACGGTGTTGACGGCTCGGCGAGAGGATCTTTGATGGCGTCTGCGTCCGACGGAGAAATCTTCGGCGGACGACGCGAAACGCCGGCATTATGGAAAACGGAGAGGAGTTAGCGGATGAGGTTTGTGGCGATTTGAAGAGGAAACCGTGAGGAACACAACGCTCGCCTCGGTTGGGGTGGAAAGTGCACGGTCAGCCGGCGGCGGCATCGACACGCAAAATGGACCAAATAATTAACGGAAATTGAATAAAATCTAAAAATTATGAAATAAATACTAAAAATAGTAGATGAATTTATATGAATTTAGGTGAAAGAATCAACGGATTTGGAGCTTCCATGTGAGAGAACGAATTTTTAGAAGATTAAAATTGTTATGTACAAACTATGAGCACGTAACTAAAAAAAATTGTCACTGTTTATCTTCTACAACCGAACAGAAAACAACCAATATGGCCGAAGGCTCGGACCTAGTGCCGATGGTGCTTCGGCGACGGCACCGGCGAGGGAAAGAGAGCATCACGAAGAGCGCGACATCGCGATGCCGGTTGTGGAGACTATTTGGCCGAAGCTAGCTCGACAGTGACGCATTTCGCAAAGGAAGAGGCTTCAGTCTATGTTTTAGATGGCGACATTACCGACGAACGACGGCGTTCCGGCGGCCGGCTAGGGGTGGAATGGAGAGAGGGGATGACGGGGATGCCGGTGCTCACCTCGGTTGGGGAGAAACGCGTACGGATGGTCGGAGGCGAGGGCGACGACGTCGGCGCGGCTTGGGCTCACGGTGGCGACGGTGCTCCGGCGATGTTCCAATGGCGAGGAGCACGTGAGACCACGCCGAGGCGGTTAGTGGTGTGGTCGATGGTGCCGGGCTCCACCAGAGAGCGCTAAGCGGCAAGACAAGGGCGGCGGCGGCGACGGCGAATACTTGCGAAATCCGGTCAAAAGAGAGCGAGGGAGGAGGAGTGGGTGGCGGGGTTGGAATGAGGAGGAACGGGGGCTCACCGTGCTCCCTTTTATAGGGCGAGGGGAGGCCGGGAGAGGGAGATCGAGGGGCGGGCGTTTCTTGTGCACATGATGAACAAAATTGAATGGCTTAATTAATTGCACGTAGTGGATGAAACGTTTAATTGAAGGTTTGAGAACGTGGGTGATGTTAGTGCGGTCATGCATGCATCAAATGTAATTGATTTTGAAGCTTTGAATGAGAAGAAATGAGAGGGAGGTTATGGCTGCCATTAATGGAGCTTGAACTCAACCGTTGCACAGAGAGCAAGGAAGGGACGGAGAGGAAGGGATGGGTCGGGCGGCGGGATGGTGGTTGGCGGCGGCCGAGGTAGCGTGAGTGAAGGCGGGTCATTGGGGAGGCGACGACCATGAGCTTGCCGCCATAGCTCTCGGTTGGAAGGAATGCATTGAGAAGAAATCTCACGGGAGGAAGAAGGTGATTGGGAGAGAGAAAGAAAAGGATAATAGAATTAAAGTAAATAAGTTAATCACTTGAAGCCAAATGGTAATACGTGGCCTTGCTTGGAAAGAATGCATCGGTTAAGCGTCTTTGTTGTGGAAGCACTCGTGGGAGGGTGACCCTATGGGAAGTTCTTTTTTTAATTTAATAATTTTCGAAATTAATTCAGATTAAGCAATAAATAAATACAATTTTAGAAGATAGCAAATAGAGTTCAAAAATTCTAAAAAATTCATGAAAATTCCTAGAATTATTTTGAACTTAATAAAAATAATTCTAATGTAAAGTTGGTTTTATTTTTGCACATAATTTATTTGGCTTTAAAAATAATTAGGGATAGTTTTTTAAAAAATCTCGAGAAAATTTTAGAAATTAATTAATTTTTATTTTTCAACTTTAACTCAAATAAAACTTCAAAAACTTTAATAAATTTTACTTTTGACTTTTAAAACTTCGTAAATTCAAATAAAGCAATCAAACTCTTTCAAATTTCAGAAAATCCAATAAAATAATAACTTTATTCACTTTTATTTTGGTAACAGAACTTTGGACTGTTACAAACTACCCCCCTTAAAAAGAATCTCGTCCCCGAGATTCGGAGTGGCTAGAAAGAAAGTTGGGGATATAAGGTTTTTGAGTGGAGTTGTCGTTGTCTGCATTCTACTCTTCATTGGACAGGGGCTGAGATGTGATGTTGTTCAGATGTCTTCTTCCAAAATTCTACTGTTTCCTGTTTGCTTGCATAGTATTGCCCTTTTTAACTTCAGAGTTGCTGTCTGCTGCTTTTGTGGACATTTATTGGCATAATGTCCTATCTCATGGCAGTGGAAACACGTGATGCCTGCAACATAGGATGAATCCTTTGGTGGCTGGCCATCTTTAGATGTTTTGGAAGACTCCAAATTGTCCAGATTGTTTATTGCAGGTGTTCCAGTTGAAGTTGACGGCTGGTTCATGGTGGTTTCCTGAGGCATTGGCAAGCCTAAACTTATGTATTTTTGCAACTGTGACATGTATCTTCGTTGTTTTTACCTTCTGCTTCTGGTGTTATTGTTGCGATCAAAGTAGCTTCTGGAATGTTGTCTAGAGTAAGTACTGGATATCTTTGCAAGCATTTATTAGGAAAATGTCCTTTTTCCTGACACTTGAAACATTGCATTCCTGCCTTTGATATTTTGTTCTGCTGAGATTGACCATCCTTGATGTTGCGGAACATCTGCATCGGTGAACGTGGTGCTAATCCTGGAGTCTTGAGTGCGGTCGTCATTGGTACTTGATTGAGTTGGGGTTGAATCACACGAGCCTTGGAGTTTCTTGCAACATTCTTCTCTTGATCTACCATCTTCCTTTTGTGAAGATTGTCTGTCTGGGGTTTGACTTGGTCGGAATTCTACTTATCTGATTCTTGAGCTTCTTCTGTACTGACTTGGTTCACCCGGCTTCTTATGACAGGCTGAGATATCCTTGTTACTTGATGTGTCGTCTGAAATTTTTCTGATCTGTACTCCAGTGCTGAGGTTGCTTGTGGTGCCAAGAATGTTTGTAAGGGGCATTGTTGTTTTGGTTGGTTCCACTTCCCGAGCGACGAATGTTCACCATCTGTTGGTGAATCCAAAGATTTAGGAAAGGAGGACAAAGGATAGGGAAGAGACAAATATGAAGAACTAAGGGGATAGAGTGAAATAACATTCCCAAACAAAAGAACCAACTCAAAAGTTTTCCAGAACAACTTTAATAGCTTTATGCATCGTTCTATCGATTGTAAATCGTAAATTGGTGAAACGACTCAATACACAGAATGAGTCTTGGCAATTTAGACTATATGGCTTGGCTGACATCGCATCTTCTGCTCGAGGTCTTCGATGATTCTTGTATGATGATGCCTTCCTGACAGCTTCATGTCTTGTGGTCTTGAACGTAAGGGTTAATAACGTGTTGACCATCTATAGAAATTTACAGGGAAAAGAGGATCCATTTAACATTATAAAATGGTGAAAGAGGAATAAGGTAAGAAAGAAAATAGATGACCAAGATGAGGAGAGAACAAATTATTTTTCTTGTTATATAAAATAATTTTTGAAGTTTTTCAACTAACGGCCATTCTAACTAGGTCACGACCTACAGTCGATATGGCTCTGATACCACTTTGTAAGACCCGGGATTAACACTCCCAAATCCTCTGTGTATTTTTGAACTAGTCCCATGATCAATAGCTAGTCCACACAGTAAACAAATATGGTAACCAAATCATATCACAACTTTATTAATAAATAACAACAGAGTTGATTACAAAGGAGGCTTACAGGCCAACAATAAAATAAACACAGCGGAAGACGAAGATGTAGTAAAGTCCAGTTAATCTGCCACAGGCAATCGACTGGGGAAGCGGCCTAGTCGTCGAGATCCACACCGATGATGCAGTCCTTCTCCTCTGAAATTTGTTTGCAATTAAGCAAGTATGAGCACAACTACCGTGCTCACAAGTTACACCCGTCAAATAACAAAATGACATGCATACATGGATGTAACAAAGGATGGCTTATTGGTTACATTTGCATAAATCAGCAATTTCTTTAAATACTTGTACTAAGTTCCAAAGCAGTTTACACAATAACTAAAATTCATTTTCTAAATCAATTTTATAGTCAGATAACATTCACACATGATTGGTGAAGGATACCCTCCTATCACATGGCTTCCCGCCCAATTCCCATTTGGATAAACCATTTGACAAAGTCTTTTTGAAATCAAAATCCAAGTCTAACTTTGAGTGGCTTTGCTAGCATGTCCATGACCGCAGACACGGCTATTCGAATAGTTTTACACTCTGCAGAGGTTGTACAGCTTTACCCACATGACATGACTTCTCTAGTTTGTTCGGCATATATCTATGCCACCGCTCACTACCTTAGGTAAGCGATCTAGAGCACATGACAAGGCCTTTACAATGCGCCATTCCACCGCAGTTTCCCCTCGCTAAGGTTTCACCCCCTTTGGAATAGAAATCCGCAGAGTTCCTAGCTCCCTCTTGCGCCAGGTGGGAACAATAGTCATGAAAGACTTTGTCAAAAGAAATGGCCATGAAAGACCGCCCACGCATAAACAGGATCAACCGCGATGGAACTTTACAAATTAATTAGCGGTGTCCCTACCCATACTCGGGACATGTGGTTGCACGATATGGCATAGCCCATTATAGGCATAGCAAAGGAACGCCAGAGGCGGTCCTCAACCGACTTGGGCGACTTTCCACAAAACCCATGGGCCTCGATCATGGAAATGACTCGATCCGTGCATTAACATGCACCATCCAAACAACCATTTCGCCCAAGTACAAACCATAATTTTATTTTATTTTTCTCAAATTCATTTACGACAAAACTTCCATGACAAACCAATGCCATAGATTCTTAAACAATATTTGATTTTTGGTGAAAGTTTCCCAAATCAAACATTTTGGGTCTAAGCATTGCTAAGCATAATCTTTCTCAAAATGTTCTAGTTCATACTATTGTATCAACTAGATTTTATCTAGGGTGAGGGTTAAATGTCCAAGACTTGTCAAGAACGAGATCAGTATGTAATCCATCAGCATTGTGATAATCCAACCTTTAACAATCCAAAATTCATTAGTCCAATCTACACCGTATAAGTCTATTTCTATGATCCAACTTCAATTGATCCAAATATTTAACTATTCTCAAATTTTATAATCCGATATCTATCAATCCAATGACTATGTAATCCTATAATCAAATTTTAGATAATCTGATATCCAATGACAATCTATTTCTAGAATCCAATATCAACAATTCAGTATTTGACTATAGTATCTATCTATCATCCAATCTTTATTAATCCAACATCAACAACAATCTACCTCTAAAATCCGGTATCCAATAATCATTTATTTCTACAATACAACCATAATAATCATGTATTTCTAATAATCCAACATCATTCATTCCAATATCCAATAATCCAATGATAATCTATATCTATGATTGACATCTAATATCCAACAATCATATAACTCTAATAATACCACAATCCGATCCTTAATAATAATCTATTTCCATAATCCAATACCAATAATCACCTATTTCTGTAATCATTCATTATCTATTAACAATTTTCCTCTATCTTCACACATCCATTCACAATCTTCTTTTATTATCCAAACTCCAAAATATATATGCATTCGATAATAGTCTCCATACCACCTCTCTTGACAATAATTAGACATACAAAGGCATTGGGAATAACTATAAAGCTTAAAACAGAATTTAAATTACTTGAATGTAAATAAGCATGCAAGAATAATTTAAAACAGAATTATATAATTTTAAATAATAGGTGCAAATATGATCAAGAATGTAACTTGCCTTGCTTAATGGATTATTCTCAAACGGCGTTGAAATCCGATCGTCCAAGTCGTTAAATCTATACGCGTAAACGATCCGAATTCAAATAATATTCAAATAAAATCCAAATAAAATCCAAAAAATTATAACATAAATACTTATAGGAAGGTATCGATTTTATATGAATTTAGGAAGTTGAATCGACGAAATCGGAGTTCGTATGAGGGAGAAACGAAATTCGGAAGGTTGAATGTTACATGAAATAATAAAATTCCGAAAATTGTACTATTCATCGGAAAATATGGTTTCGGATAATTGGGAACAAAGAAGGAGTTTTAGGGCTATGGCGAGGAGTACGATGTTGAATGCGTTGAGGCGAACTCAACGGTGTTGACGGCTTCGGCGAGAGGATCTTTGATGGCGATGCAATCGACGGAGAAATCCTTCGGCGGACGACGGCGAACGTCGGCATTATGGGAAAACGGAGAGGAGTTAGCGGATGAGGTTTGTGGCGATTTGAAGAGGAAACCGTGAGGAACACAACGCTCGCCTCGGTTGGGGTGGAAAGTGCACGGTCAGTCGGCGGCGGCATCGACACGCAAAATGGACCAAATAATTAACGGAAATTGAATAAAATCTAAAAATTATGAAATAAATACTAAAAATAGTAGATGAATTTATATGAATTTAGGTGAAAGAATCAACGGATTTGGAGCTTCCATGTGAGAGAACGAATTTTTAGAAGATTAAAATTGTTATGTACAAACTATGAGCACGTAACTAAAAAAATTGTCACTGTTTATCTTCTACAACCGAACAGAAAACAACCAATATGGCCGAAGGCTCGGACCTAGTGCCGATGGTGCTTCGGTGACAGCACCGGCGAGGGAAAGAGAGCATCACGAAGAGCGCGACATCGCGATGCGGTTGTAGAGACTATTTGGCGAAAGCTAGCTCGACAAAGGACGATTTCGCAAAGGAAGAGGCTTCATCTATGTTTTAGATGGCGACATTACCGATTTAACGACGGCGCTCGGCGGCCGGCTAGGGTGGAATGGAGAGAGGGATGACGGGATGCGGTGCTCACCTCGGTTGGGGAGAAACGCGACGGATGGTCGGAGGCGAGGGCGACGACGCCGGCGCTGCTTGGGCTCACGGTGGCGGCAGGTGCTCGGCGATGTTCCAAAAGGCGAGGAGCACGGCGTAGACCACGCCGAGGCGGCTAGTGGTGTGGTCGATGGTGCCGGGCTCCACCAGTAGAGCGCTAGCGGCAGCACAAGGCGGCGGCGACAGCGAATACTTGCGAAATCCGGTCAAAAGAGAGCGAGGGAGGAGGAGGGTGGCGGGTTGGAATGAGGAGGAACGGGCTCACCGTGCTCCCTTTATAGGGCGAGGGAGGCCGGAGAGGGAGATCGAGGGCGTTTTTGTGCACATGATGAACAAAATTGAATGGCTTAATTAATTGCACGTAGTGGATGAAACGTTTAATTGAAGGTTTGAGAACGTGGGTGATGTTAGTGCGGTCATGATGCATCAAACGAAATTGATTTTGAAGCTTTGAATGAGAAGAAATGAGAGGGGAGGTTATGGCTGCCATTAATGGAGCTTGAACTCAACCGGTTGCACAGGAGAGCAAGGGAAGGGACGGAGAGGAAGGGGATGGGTCGGGGCGGCGCGGGATGGTGGTTGGCGGCGGCCGGAGGTAGCGTGAGTGAAGGCGGGGTCGGCTGGGGGAGGCGCACGGCCATGAGCTTGCTGCCATAGCTCTCGGTTGGAAGGAATGCATTGAGAAGAAATCTCACGGGAGGAAGAAGGTGATTGGGAGAGAGAAAGAAAAAGGATAATAGAATTAAAGTAAATAAGTTAATCACTTGAAGCCAAATGGTAATACGTGGCCTTGCTTGGAAAGAATGCATCGGTTAAGCGTGCTGTTGTGGAAGCACTCAGGGGAGGGGTGACCCTATGGGAAGTTCATTTTTTTTAATTTAATAATTTTCGAAATTAATTCAGATTTAAGCAATAAATAAATACAATTTTAGAAGATAGCAAATAGAGTTCAAAAATTCTAAAAAATTCATGAAAATTCCTAGAATTATTTTGAACTTAATAAAAATAATTCTAATGTAAAGTTGGCTTTTATTTTTGCACATAATTTATTTGGCTTTAAAAATAATTAGGATAGTTTTTTAAAAAATCTCAGAAAATTTTAGAAATTAATTAATTTTTATTTTTCAACTTTAACTCAAATAAAACTTCAAAAACTTTAATAAATTTTACTTTTGACTTTTAAAACTTCAGAAATTCAAATAAAGCAATCAAACTCTTTCAAATTTTAGAAAATCCAATAAAATAATAACTTTATTCACTTTTATTTTGGTAACAGAACTTTGGACTGTTACAGTTAGATACGATTAGTCTGCTTAGCCATGCCACGAGTCATCATCTCATGTGAGTCGCAATTATAAACTTGACTAAGTGATTATGGAACTATGTGATAAAACTGTGTGTACTATGTGCTATTACTCGTTGATCGCTTATGTTGCACTTAACCAACAGGGTGGGAAAGGATATAGATGGAGGCAAGTGGTACTGTGTGCTACTTTTGGTGGATCTGTGTGCATGGGCTTAAAAATCTGTGTGCATAGGTATTTGTAGTATAACTTGGAAGTCTTGCCTTGGTCAATTATGGACTTAACTTTGTGTGCCATTGAGCTGAGCCTTACTGTACGACCACAAGCCTGGTATGGGACGGGCCTAACTTAGTAAGTTATGGAGTTTTGACATTGCTACTCAGGTTGTAGGTTAGACTGTGTTGATTGGGTGGAGGTGTGCTACCAAGTAGTCGCATCACGGGACGGTTCGCCGCTTCCCTGTCCAACGGTATGTGTTGTATCATCCTCTGTGTTAGGGTTGGTATGACGACAAAGCACACTGGGAGTAACAATGTTAAGATGAAGTTTTCGAAACGTTTTGCTATGATTAGTGCTTGCAACACTAGTTTTATCTTGTGGGTAAAGTGTACAAACTCTACAGAGTGTTAAATCAATCTATTCGAATAGCCGAGTCCTCGGTCATGGACATGCTCGGGAATTTCACACGAGGGGTAGATTTTCATAAAAAGGTGTGGGAAGGGAGCTATGTGATTTAAGTCATATGGCTATGTGAATAACCTGTTTAGGCTATGTGTCTTTGTGAAAACAAACTGTTAAATTACTATTGTTTAATTGTTTTACTTGTGCTTCCAATCTATTATTTGTATTTAAATTGAAAATGCCGCATTTCTGCAAAAGAACCACAAAAGCCATTCCTTTGGAATAAGCCATCATGTATACTTGCATTTCTGTGGTATGACTTGCGAGTACGGTTGTGTACTCATGCTTGTTGGAAAACATGCAACAGAAGAGGAGGAGTCATCGCCAACTTTCGAGGAGGAGTTCGTTGAAGGCGCTTGATCGTAGGGTCTTGATCCCAGTCGGTTGCCTGTGGTGAATTGATGGGATACCGCTACCGTTTCTGTTTCCGCTGCTATTTAAATTCTCTGTTAGCCCTGCGTGGCTTATTAGTGTAAACTCGACCATAAGGTCAAAACCCTTATTTAATAATCAAATTACTCATTTATGCTATTAATCGCCTTATGTGGATCGATATTCATCTATGTTGAATCTGTGTGCACTAGCATGATCCTGGACTAGTGCATTATACATAGAGGGTCCAGAATTGCATTTTTGGGTCCTGACAATTATTCATAAACGTTCCTGACGAGGATATAATAATCCTCATTTTACCTTTTATCTATAATTTTTATTATAGGTAAATATGACGTCATGTGAACCCTGAGTGTACCCCTTAATGTTATGAAGGAAGAACCAAATGGATGGTCGTAAGTTCTTCTCGACCACCCCCATAGTCGTAAGTTATGCTACGACTATCCCATAGTCGTAAGTCTTGCTACGACTACCTCATAGTCGAGATTCCTCTACGACTAGGTCAGCCACGACCACCTTATAATCAAATGAACCTGCGAGACAAGTGGGTCTTATTGATTAAGGATTCAAACAATCATCATACGTTGTTATTCTACGTAATAATGGCACGTAATACCCCATTATCTACGGTATATAGTCATTGAGCGACGGAGGAATTAATACACCGTAATTACTACCAACATGCGCCTTCATAGAGGTGATGAGGCGCCGCTTTACGAGTAATCGCCGCCCTTCACGCACTATAAAAGGCGGCAACTAGAGAAAGGGAGAGAAGATGGAGCCATCAGAATACAAGCACTATCTGTAATAGTCTTAGTTTTTCCCCGATTGTTCAAGATACACTCAATACCATACACACACAGAGTAGGGTTGTTATTCTCTCCTGAGAAGGCCCGAACTCAGTATAAAAATTCCCGTGTCAATCTCTCGCATGATTCTATTCTAGGAGACCCCGAATCAAACAATCTTTACGTAAGTTCGGTTCTAAAACACCGACGGTTAGGCGCCGACCGTGGGGATCTTCCGTAATTTCTTGTTAAACATTCTCTCTGCTTTTCCAAATCTCATGCACTCATGGCGGAGAATGGAACGAGGAGAACTGGTTCGACTTGGCAGACACGCAGACGTCGACATGGATGCCGGATTCGATTCTGAACCGAGTGATGACTCATCCTATGGCATTGCCGCCTCAGGGATCTTCCCACGATCCAGGAGACAATGTCGCCGGTGGAGTTGAGGAGGATCCTTATCCCCACAACAAGACGTCCAAGAGAGGAATCTACCCTCTCAAGGGCAAGGGTCAATCGACCAGACCACACCTGTGTGGACTCACGACACGACGAGAGTTTTTCCTCGAAGTGTCCAAGTTCCCTAAGGCGGTCCGACTTGGTGAGGCAAGCTCTAGAAGCCACACCAGGACTTCACCCATCCGGTGATTCTCTCTCTCGATAATGCTAGAGAGAGCGGGATCAAGCATGCTTTTCCTGCAAATTCGACCATCTCTCCACAGGTCACACCTGCCGACGGAGACGGTTATAACCCGGACTTCCTCTACTTGGAGGGGATTACTCCAAGTCGCCAGATGGTGTCTCTCGACAACTCCTCAAGCGGTGAGGCCTCGAGCGCAAGTGAGAATCATCAACGGGAGGTCTTCGTCCTTCCCTCAGATCAAGATCACTCTTCTAGAGACCGAGATGGAGACCCTTCCCAAGGTCACACACTACGCCTCGTGGCAATGGCCAGACACCACCATCGGCGGACACGACTAACGCCTTCATGAACGCCAGGAAATCCTCGACATTCTCGCTTCATTGAGGCAATCTCAAGAGTCTAACATGGAAAATCTTGAGGCAATTCAAGGAAGAAGATTGAAGCTCAGAAGAATTTGCCTGGGCGTATTCAATATCAATCAGAGGAAGCTCGAGAGCTCCAGCACATCAATGATTTGCTCGAGAATCCAACTCAAGAGCTAGCCCGAACGCCAGGCTACGACCTCTTCATTGAAGAAATCGCACAAAGGCTTGGGAGTACAATGAAAAAGCTGGAAGCTCCTCGTCGACATCATTCAAGTAGTCGTACCCATACGACTTCTTCGGCTACCAGTCAATCCAACATATCACCGCGTAGAAATCGGCGCAACAGCAAGTCGTGTCGATCTCCTACTCGAAGAAATGTCTTCCAAATGACTGATGATCAACAAGCTCCTCGGAAAGGTGATCGTTCACCACTCCGACATGGAAATCTGCAACAGCAGATAAACTACGAGGAGTATTCCCCTCGTGTAGGACCGAGACCTATTACAGGTCGGGTCAACTTACATCTTGGGTATCGTCGAGTACGACCACCTGATGATATCAACCCTTCTTTTCTGCAAAGGAGGCGTCAAGAAGTCATTACTGGATGTCGGGCATTCTCGCCTGATCTCCGAGCCGCTCACCGCCACCTCGCTTTCGACCGGTGAACATGGAGAAGTTTGATGGTTCCCAAAATCCCATCAATTCCTTCAAATTTACTAAATTTTGCTCGAGCAAAGGAGGAGGAGAGCATGTGATGGCAAATTACCTTCCAAGCTGTACTCGAAGGATCTCGCTCGATCGTGGTTACTAAACCAACCACTCGAGTCGATCTATTCTTAGCAACATCTCTCGCGATCTTCTCGCAAATTTCCAAGGCACATACAATCGCATACGAAAGGAGGACGACTTGCACCGGATGAGACAGAACGACAACGAGACATTGCGCCAGCTCATCAAGTGCTTTAGTTAGGTTCGTAACTCAATTCTGGAAGTTTCTGATTCATCTGTCATCAGGGCTTTCAAGCAGGGAGTCCGTAGTAGAAGGATAACAGAGGATATTGCTTTAAATCCTCCTACTTCTGTCGCCGAACTCTTCGAAATGGCCGATCGATATGCTATCGCCTCTGGCGGTCGAGTGGAACAACACAATCGATCGTGAAGACAATCCATCTCGAGAGCCAAAGCGGTTGGTAAGAAGAAGGATAAGAAAGCAAAAAGTCCAAGAATAAGATGAAGGGTCAAAACCCAGTGGTTCCAAGGAGGTATTGGTCGTGAATGATAAAGAGCCACGCACATCAAGCCACACTCCGGCAGAGGCAAAGGTAAGCGCCGATCGGAAAAATGATAAGCCTAGGTGGTGTCCTTTCCATAAAAAGGAAGGGCATGACCTTCATAGAATCGCCGGTCTTCCAACGAAAGCTTGAAGACTACTACAACGACAAGGACCACTTCCCACCCTCGGCGGTAGGTCAAACAAGTGGTCATAAATCTTCGATGATGAAGAGGAGATGCTGCCGGGATCCGCAACACACCATTGAACACATCTACGGGGATCATCGGCATATGAATCAAAGCGACTCAAAGCAAGGTCAGCGCGAGGTAAACTCCATAGATCCTCCTCTCGTCAATAAATTATCAAGTGGTGGAAGTCACCATTTCTTTCGAGAAGAGTGATCGCCGATCCTTCGACTCGACCAGTCGATACTAATCGTGGTCGAACCCACCATCAACAATTGTTGGGTCAATCGAAGTTTTGGTTGATGGTGGAAGCTCGTTAAATATTTTATTTACGAGTGCCTGGATGACATGCAAGTACCGGACCAAAGTGAGACCGAGACGATACTCTTTCCATGGGATTGTACCGGATCTTCGCCAAACCAATTGGTCAAGTTTCTCTTCCTTTAACATTTGGTTCACCAAGTAATTTCGTGACGAGAAAATCTCCTTTGATGTGGTCGATTTCGATCTGACATATAACGCCATACTCGGACGACCAACTTTGGCAAAATTCCTAATGGCTACTCATTATGGATATCAATGTATTAAGATGCCAGTCCCAAAGGAGTAATTACAATCCATTGTGACAAGAAGATGGCGATACCGCGATCGCCGATCCCTTGAGATGGTAGGACAAATACCAACTCGAGAAGAAAGTCAGCCTTCGACTAGCAAGTCGAAGCCTAAAGCTGCACCAAAGCCGAACAACAAAGTCAAAGAGGTTCCTCTGGACGCAGGGGAGCCCTCGAAGACTGTTCGCATCGGGGATACTTCCGACCCCAAATAGGAAGACGCCCTCATCACCTTCCTCCGAGCTAACGCAGATGTATTCACGTGGCAAGCATCCGACATGCCCGAGTCCCGTGGAGGTGATCGAGCCGCGAGCTAGCCTTACTACCGACAAAGTACCAGAAAACAAAAATTGCGGAGATTTGCCCCTGATCGACGAGATGCTATTAAATCAGAATTGGATAAGCTACTTAAAGCAGGCTTTATAAGAGAGGTCAACCATCCAGAATGGTTGGCTAACCCTGTAATGGTTAGAAAGTCAAACGGCAAATGGCGTATGTGCGTAGACTTTACTGATCTTAATAAAGCTTGTCCAAAAGACGATTTTCCTTTACCTCGTGTCGATCGGTTGGTTGACTCTCTGCAGTTGTGAAATGTTAAGTTTTTAGATGCATATTCGGATATCACCAGATTAATATGTGTCTAGACGATGAAGAAAAGACGCATTTATTACACCATTTGGTATATTTTGCTATGTCAAAATGCCATTTGGTCTAAAAATGCCGGTAACTTTTTTTCAGCGCTTGATGCAGTAACTTTTTCATCTCAATTAGGCCAAAATCTAGAAGCCTATGTTGATGACTTAGTTGTCAAAAGCATCAAGAAACTTAATCATATTACCGACCTACAAGAAACATTTGACATTCTCAGAAAACATCGCTTAAAACTTAATCTTGAGAAGTGTGTGTTTGGAATCTCTTGAAATTGCTTGGATTCCTAGTATCTATACGAGGAATTGAAGCGAATCCCTAAAAGATAAAAGCCATTTTACAAATCGCCCTCAACTACTACGGAAAGAAGTCCGAAAACTCACTTTGGGTGCATGGCGGCTCTAAGTCGTTTCATCGCACGATCGGGAGAAAAGGGACTACCTTTCTTTAAACTTCTAAGGAGACACGAAAGTTTTGAGTGGTCGAATGAGGCAAACGCCGCTTTTGAGGATGTCAAGAGGTACCTTACTGAGTGCTCCTATTCGGTCTCTCCGAGGCCGGAAGAAACGCTCTTGGTTTACCTAGGCGCCACGCCACAGCGATCGGTCTGATCTTGGTTGTAGAACGTGAAAATGTACAGCGACCAGTTTACTACGTAAGTGAAGTTTTACGGACCTAAGGAGCGTTACCCTCGGTCCAAAAGCTTCAGATGCCCTCCTCATGTCTTCGAGGAAATGCGGCATTATTTTCAAAGACAAACTAGTCAGGCTTGCCTGAGTTTCCTTTGGGAGCGATCCTCCGTAATAGGGAAACAATGGGGCGATGGCAAAATGGTCGGTCGAACTTGGGGAGTTCGACATCCATTTCGTGTCGAACGGCCGTTAAATCGAGATCTTGGCGGACTTTGTCGCGAATGGACAAATCTGAACTCTGCTCAGATCCCAATCTGATTCCCGACGATTGGGCGATGTACTTTGACGGTCGCCACTTTAAGTGGCTCGAAATCGGGTGGTCTGGTATCTCCTCTGGAGAGACCTTAAAGTATGCCATACAATTAAACTTTCGGGCCACTAATAATGTGGCGAGAATCTGAAGGTTTGCTAGTCGGTATCTGACGCAAATAGCGCTCTCGATTCGCCGACTACTCGTGAGAGGAGACTCTCAACTAGTCGTGAATCAAGTCGATAAAGAGTACCGGTGCTCTAACCCGACAATGTCTCGGTACTTATCGAATCGTAAGCTAGAAAAGCATTTTTTAGGTTTCGAGGCACAATTCATCCCTCGAAGGATAATTTCTCGCAGACGACTTGCTCGAATAGCTTCTTCCAGATCTGAAGTACCAAAAGGAGTCTTCTTGGAACAACTCCGAAGCCTTCTCTCGGTCAAAGAGCCGAGACACCTCCTATTGAGACAGCCTCTCTAGAATACGAGGATACATGGATGGCGCCCATCTATGATTATCTTGTAAGGTTACAGACCAAGACGATCTCGAGGCGATCGCTTATCCCTAAAAGCCAAAATGTATACTTTGGTCGAAGGAGTTCTCTATAAACGAGGTACTCAAGGGGTGCTCATGCGATGCATTCATGAGCGAAGGATTAACACTCCTTCACGACATACATGGTGGCATTTGTGGAAATCATGCTTCTACGTAGCGTTGGTCGGCAAGGCTTTTCGACAAGGTTTTTTGGCCAACACCCTATATACGATGCTAAAGAGTTGGTTAAAAGTGTGTCCATGCGGTTTCATAGCGAGCAAATACACCAACCAAATTTTAGGCATTACAAACAATACCTCTATCTTGGCCTTTTGCAACCTTGGGGTCTTGATATCCTCGACCGTTTCCTAAAGCTCCGTGGAGGTTTGAGTTCCTTTTGTGGCTATTGATACGTTCACAAAATGGATTGAAGCGAACTCGTGGTCGATAACAACGAAGCGAAAAAGCGGTTTATGATGAGATCGTAATTACTCGATTTGGAGTACCAAGTCGAATAATTACAGATAATGGTAAGCAATTTTCGAAAGCAAAATTTCAGGAATTTTATGACGAGTTGGGTACCAAGTTATGTTATGCTTCGTGGCCCATCCCCGAGTAATGGGGCGATCGAACGCAAACGGCCAAATAATGAGAGGAATTAAAACTCGAGTCTTCGACCACTCATCAAACGCTCGGGGCTTGGGTACAAGAATTACCCTCAGATATGGGCGATTCGTACAACTACCAATCAGACTCAGGAGAAACACCTTTCTTTTTAGTCTTGGTCTTTGAAGCTATGCTTCCTCCGAACTAAAGATACGGTCAACACGAGTCAAACATTCACGGACTCCAACCAGAACAAATTCGAGCAGATGATATTAATCTACTTGAAGAAAGGAGAAACCAGCCCTAATTGCTCGGCAATCTACCAACAAGCCTGCGAAGATACTACGATCGTGAGGTTCAACCTCGCAGACCTTGTCAGAGGTGACTTGGTATTGAGGCTTTGCCAATCCAAGTCTAATCGAACAAACTTTCTTCCAAGTGGGAAGGTCCTTACACGATGGTCGGGTTACTCGTCGAGGTCGATGACGATTGGCAATGGAAGACGGCGGAGTTCTCTCGAATTCTTGGAACATCGACCCGCCACACAAGTTCTATGTGTAACTGACCATTCTGACAATAAAGAATCGTGTTTTTTCTATCTCTATTGTCTTACTTTTGAGTAGTGCTTTCATTATTTTTTGACTATGTTTTAAACACCCGCTTTTCTTTACCTTTGGTCAAGGCGATAACATCACCTAGTCGAAGCCTCTCCTCTCTGCATGTGGTCCCGCCCACTAGAAGGAGTTTCCTAGTGTCGACTGTTACTCGCTTTTATGGCCAACACAAAGAACTCGGGTTTTATTTAGTCGAAATATTTTTGAAGGCCAACTCTTTTCACCTTAGTTTATTTCTTCAGTTAATTTGAAAAATACTCTAAGAAGAGCGCACTTTCTCAGATTTGCTTAACCGTCTTGGGTGTACTCGTTTCATCTCAACTGGTCGGAGGAAGAGACACATCTAGTCGAAGTTTCTCCTCTCTCGCACGTGGTCCCCGCCTAATCGAAGGAGCTTCCTAGCTTTGTTCGGTTTCCTACTCTTGCTACCAGATGACTTATCGAGTCCAACCGAGAAGGACGAGTAAATATTTTAAAGTCCTCTAGACGTTTGCTTAACTCAAGTTGCCGTTCTCGATTTGATTAAACTAGTCGGAGATGTTAACATTACCTAGTCGAAGCCTCTCCTCTCTGCACGTGGTCCGGCCCACTAGAAGGAACTTCCTAGTGTCAACTCGTTACCACCCTTTGACCAGTGCATGACAATTGAGACCCAAAACTACAAGTTAAACAAACCTCTCTGCTTTGAAAACCCTTTCTCAGACTATTTACTTAGTTTGTCTAAACAAACTCAAAGAAATAGTCGGGGCTAGGATAATTTGATTTCAATTCTTAGTCTTTATTTCGTTAATTATCTTTTGAGTTACTAACTACTCGACAAGATGATTTGTAGAGATAAAACTATTTACTTAGTTTTCATAAACTAAGCAAATAGTCGGGGCTAGGATAAAGTCATTACATTTGACTTCATTTCTTAGTCTTTAAATTCGTTAATTATCTTTTGAGTTACTAACTACTCGACAAGATGATTTGCAGGGAACAAGATGGATTACATCAACAAAAGACTGTTTTTCACAAGTTCATTACAGACTACTCAAGAGGAGAGCCCAACCATGATCTCCTCTGAAACTTTCCACCAACCGATTGCATCTCCTCCATCGACGCCTTCCTTCCGCTTCAGAGCGCTTGAAGTCGGCTTCGAGTGGTTGCACATTAAGGTTGGGGTCATGAGCTTTAAGTTTTGCTAATGCATAACTTACTGCAGTTTCGACCGCCTCCTTTATCGATTCAGCTTGGTTGGCCTTCAGAGTGGTCACCAGATCTTGCAAAATCCCGACTTGATCCCCAATGGTACTTGTGTGAGCAGCTATTGTATCATCTTGAGGAGTCTTTCCTCACTATGTAGCTCACCAAGCACATTGTTCAGAGCGTGATGTTTCCTTGAAGTTTAATCTTCATTGCTTCCATCTCCTGTTGGGTACAAGTCGAAGCTCATGAGCTTTTTGTTTTCACCACTTGCTCAAGAAATAAGATTGGTCAAACAAAAATAAACTCCTAGAGGAAAAAGAAAACAAAAATAATCACGGGTAAAAGAATTTCTTACCCACTAGTTGAGAATCCAACTTCTTGACCTCTTCATTATGGGAAGCAATGGTCTCAAAGATACTTTTTCTCCCATGATACAATATCCTCTACATTCTTCTTTGCAATAAGGACGGTGCAGTTTATAAATCACGGCTTTATCCGCGATTTCAGCCTCAAGTTCTCTCAATTTAACGTCCATTGCTAGAAAGGAAGTGGAAGTGAGAAAAGGAAATAACTCAGAAGGACTTGCAGTAAAGAATTACTTACTTGATATTCGAAGTTCTCGGCGCCTCAAGGTTTTGATCTTTATTTTTGACATACGAGTAAGCTCGTGAATAATCAAGTTTTCTCTAACTTCATTCTCGAGCTTTTTCGCCTCGCTTTCTTTTTTCTCGAAAAGAAGCAAGAGTTAGGTAAAGATCAAAGATATAAGCGCCTTAAGTTCAGCTCTTCTTCGCTTAATTTTTCCCGCGACTTCATGGTTGCAGAGTTAGCTTCTTTAAGCTTTTTCCGAGGTCTAATACCTCTTCCTAAACTTTTTCGACTCCTCTTTTTCATAATCGAGCGAGTCGGCTAAGATCTTAGGCGTCCTTTGCTTAACCCAAAGGATAACAAAGGATATGAGCATGGGTCAATCGATTGTAAGTTCTTCTACAACCATTGACCTAGTCGTAAGTTCTTCTACGACAAAGCCATCGGTCATAAGTCTTTTACGACCATTACCTAGTCGTGAGTTTTTCCATGACAAATCCGTAAGCACTATATAAGTAGTCAAATCCAAGGTGACTATGAATAGCAATGGACTTACCACCTCTCTGCTGCTTGCGAGTTCCTCTTTCCGTCAGTAGTTTAGAAGTTGTCGATGATATTCACCGACAAACAATTTGCTCTATGGCTTTCGCAAGATGAAAAGACAAAGAGAAACAAGAGAAGATTATACTGTATATATAAGTACGATTAAGTACTTACATTCATGGTTGATCGAGCAAACATCGAGTAAACCAGACTCCCGGATCTTCACTTGTCTACCCTCGTGACTTGGTCCCACCAAACCTTCTCAAGACGCTCATTATCAAAGGTATCCTCTATTGGGAATATCGTTGGGATGGGGACTTCGATCGCGAGATCCGAAAGCGTAAGACCCTACGATGGAAGCAGCCCAAAGAAGTCGCAGGTTGAAATACTCTTCTTCTTCTCGACGTAATTCAGCTTCTCTTTGGGTACCGGAGGAACGCTCGAATGATCTCCTTTCCCAAGACGGTGGGCGAAATCGCCACCATCTTGACCAGAGGCTTCGCAATGCTCGTTCTATCCACGACCATCTCAATTAGTCGAAGCGATCGCCTCAAGAGTCGCACTGTTGTCGAGCTTTCACGACCATCTCGATGGTCATAGTCTTCGAGTCTCCACGACCATCTCTGTGGTCACCGCCGCTACTTCAGAGGTTGTAGCCGCTACTCATCGGGTACAACAGTACCTCATTGGTTGTCGTAACCACTTCAGCGCCACGACTTCCTCTACCACCGGCCGAGGATGATCCTCGACCACTTCCTTGTTGTCTCTCCAAAGAATGGAGAGGTAGCAATAGGCTTCTCAACGGAAGCATTCTCGAAATTTGGGTCAAGGAGTCGGGCTAAAAACAAAGAAAAGGAAAGCAATTCAAAGTTGTGAAAAGGAAAAGGTAAATTCTGTTTTACACTTTAGTATATTTCACATACCTCTGCACCTTGGACCTAAACAGAATTTGGGAGTCACTTTCCCAACGGAAGATTTCTTCTTCTCTCGACCACTTCGGTCAAGTTCGAGTTGAAGAATGGGCTTAGCCACCACCACGCCCGTCGTGGATTTTGAACAGGACCATCTCTCGGTCTCCTCGACTTTCTCGATGGCCGAGATCGGTCTCTACCACTCCAAGAGCAAAGATTGCCATCAGCCATAGGCTCTCTTCGAGCGGTATTATCCTTCACAAAAGACATAAAATCCTTCCAGCCTCCTTTTCCAAGTGCTTAACAAAACCAGAGTGGCGTAAACTGCGAAAGATTTTTGTCATAATAGAAGGGTACCTTGGCCTTGCGAGGTTTGCGCTTTAGAGGTTCACTACTTGACCTCCTCCACTTCACTTTATTTTAGCCTCGGCTTGATTGCGCTATGTTCCGCCACAAGCTTTGCAGAGGATCCGTCAAGGACTAGAACTCGAGCTCGCCTCCTTTGTCGTCACCCTTAAAAGTCGACGCCTCTTGGATGAAGGAGCCGAGCCTTTGTCCTTTGTCAACCCCGCACCGATGGTTATCAAGATGCCTTCTTCATCATCCCGACGATTTTCCATGCCTACTTTCGTAAAGCAAAAGCAAAGAGAAGAATTACTAACTCGTCGTAAGATTTTCTCGACCAAGATCAAGTCGTAAGTTTTTCTCGACCTTTCCTCGATTGTAAGATTTCCTACGGTCATGACTAAGTTGTAAGTTTTTCTACAACATTTCTCTAGTCGTAAGTTCTTTCTACAACTATAAAGTCTTAAAGATAAAATCAACTACTTGATTACCTTTAGGCGAACCATCCTTTCCTCTGCGGATATGACCGCAAGGATTTAGGAACCGCCACACTAAGTGGCGGAGACTTCACAAACGAAGTTTGACTCTAACGCCAATCTCCGGGTGAAAGATCTGCTCAAACAGATAAAGGCATCTTTTAAACAACTTTGCGAAAGACCAAACCGAGAGCTAAGTTGAAAATTCACTTACCCTCGTTGTAGTCCCCGGTTGGGTCTCATAGCCCCGAGTATCTCCACATAGGGATGCTCGTTTCTTCAAAGGACTAATTCGGGCGGTGATGAAATCTTTCACCACATGCCATCCGGCCACCCTTCCTTCTTCAAGTCCTTGATAGCTTGAACATAAGGGGCAATCCTACCGATATCTTCGTGAGTCGAATCCCATGAAGATTTCTTTTCAGACCTTTCCCATGAAAGAGAGGTCATCTTCCGAGGTGACTTTCCAAGAAACCACCTCTTCCTCCATCCCGCCACGAAGACCGGTGAAACTCTGAATATACTCCTCGACTTCCGTCGTGAGTTTTAGACCATAACTTCCAAAGAATCCCGCTTGCCGAGACATTCCATAGAAATATTGGAAAAGCTCAAGGTCCGCTGGAATTCCTGTGCACGCCGCACAAATATATTTAAAACGCCAAGATGGTGATGGAGTTAGGACCAAGGTTCACTAACTCCACCCCAAAATGCTCGAGCACAACGGTGAGAAAGGGGTGAGCAGCAATGAAGGCCACACTCACAATAAGCCCGAAGACGGAATTTGCCCATTCTCCTGACGACGCCATGTCGCCCAATTGCCTAAGCCATTTCACAAGAGTCTTCTCTGGAATCTTCCCACGACAACTAGGGCTTGAATCTTCGCGCATCCATCTCCGACTCTTCCCATTCGAAACTTTCTGGCCATCTCTCGAAACAGAAATTTTGGGTCGAAAAAGAGGGCACAATTGGAGTGGCAGTGGAGAAGGCAAGAACGACTCGGCGGCGGAGAAGGCAAGAGCTTGAAGAACAGCAGGAGCAATTTGGGGGAAAAGTAAGATCTTAGGTTTTACCCCCCGGTGAGTATATATAACCGCGTACCTTGAGCCAGAGGCGTGACATTCCAAGGGTCGCCACCGCCTCGAACCGCTTCAATGCATAAGCTAACAAGCGCCGCTTGAGATTCCCAAAGTGTCCGCTCGAGAAATTCAGGTTTATGCTTACATCTCAAGCGAAATTACTTCCTTGGTTAGATCTTTTCAACCAAAGGAAATGATAATCGGAAAGTTCCTTCTTCCGATCACTATATTACGACCACCTTGTGATCGTAGAAATGCTTTTACGACCACTTGATAGTCGTAAGCAATTTTCTTGACCAAGCACATTTCTGGTCAAAGTAGTATACAATCGAAGAGTTTTTCCTTCGATTATTTTCTACGATCCTCTCATGATCGTAAGACCATCTAGAACCCCTTTACCAAGTAAGTTGCTTTCACTTGAAGTCAGGGGCTAGATGACTAGGATATAATAATCCTCATTTTACCTTTTATCTATAATTTTTATTATAGGTAAATATGACGTCATGTGAACCCCGAGTGTACCCTTAATGTTATGAAGGAAGAACCAAATGGATGGTCGTAAGTTCTTCTCGACCACCCCCATAGTCGTAAGTTATGCTACGACTATCCCATAGTCGTAAGTCTTGCTACGACTACCTCATAGTCGAGATTCCTCTACGACTAGGTCACCACGACCACCTTATAATCAAATGAACCTGCAGACAAGTGGGTCTTATTGATTAAGGGATTCAAACAAATATCATCTGTTTGTTATTCTACGTAATAATGGCACGTAATACCCCATTATCTCTAGTATATAGTCATGTTGAGCGACGTGGAGGAATTAATACACCGTAATTACTACCAACATGCGCAGATTCATAGAGGTGATGAGGCGCCGCTTTCGAGTAATCGCCGCTCCTTCATGTACTATAAAAGGCGGCAACTAGAGAAAGGGAGAGAAGATGGAGCCATCAGGAATACAAGCACTATCTGTAATAGTCTTAGTTTTTCCCCTGATTGTTCAGTATACACTCAATACCATACACACACAGGAGTAGGGTTGTTATTCTCTCCTGAGAAGGCCCTAACTCAGTATAAAAATTCCCGTGTCAATCTCTCTGCATGATTCTATTCTAGGAGACCCCCCGAATCAAACAATCTTTACGTAAGTTCGGTTCTAAAACACCGACAGTCCCCTAGTCGTAAACATATGAGGACACATATGAATAGACTGGCATATGTATTGGTTGATGACTATGTTTCACAGGTCATGGATATGGAGATATCAAACAATAATATGGACACATGTTAGAGAACATGGTGTTGGCTAAGACCCACCTTGAGACACTATTGAGATTGTTATGATTCTATGTGTTGTTAGTTGGTCTCAAGCAATGATGATGTATATTCCTTAGACTGAGATCAGCATGGTTTCCTATATGTGTAATAGCACTCTTAGGGGTTACCAAACACTGCTCGTAACTAGGTAGTTATAAAGGTAGCTTTCGGGTATCCTATGAAACATGCAGAGGAATGTGACTGGTCGGATATGGGATTTGCCCCTCCTAACATAACAGGAGAGATGTCTCTGGGCCCTTCGTTTTGGTCAGATAAAGAAAGTGCATGGCCATGCCACTAGTGGTCGAAGTGTTCGACCACGTAAAGTTATCTGACACTCGATCAAAAAAGTATTGAATAGTCCATGGATGACACAACATCTCACCTAGAGTTCAACCAGATATCGTGAGGCAAAGGGAGAATACACAAGTAAGTCACTTAGTTCGATCAGTTACGAACTGGTCGAACGTAATCACAGAGTGGTCGTAACCTGGTCATAAGGAGTTACGAACTGGTCGTGACCAAATATGTACTAGTCCTATAGAGAAAGGACCTAGTCGTAAGTGATGAGGACCTGGTCGTAGATCATATTGCATTAAGGTTCGTCCGATATAATTTGTGTGTATTCGAGAATTGCTATGTTCTGCTCTAACGACTCGTGGTTGGAAAGGGTTTCCGAGTCACAACCGATTACGCATAAACCTAATGGGTCACACACTTAACGGGTTGCAACAAACAAGTACGGATACGATTTGTCAAACGTGTTCGGATAGGATCCATCACGAGCACTATATAAGGAGATGCTTGAGGCTGTGGCGAAGTGGGAGTTGCTCCACCGAAACCCTAGCTGCCATCTTCCTGAGAGCTCTGCCGTGCGACTTGGTGCTAACATACTGGCGTACGGTTGTTCCTTCCCTGGACGTGTGGATACTATAGAGGCGCTACTACGGTTGCAGTGTAGGTGAAAAGGCAATGTAAGATTGAGAGAAGAACAAAGCAATAGAAGAAAAACTAGAACTATTGCATGTATGTATCAATACCCAAATCATTTCTTGGTTCTTATGTTCTGAGCTTCCAACAAGCGTGTGTGTTTCTGCTGAGCGTCACGAGCTTCATTTTCGGTTTGTTCCAACATTGTAAAACTGCTGCAAAAGTTTACTCCCTTGTCAAGAGCTTTAGCACATGTTTTTGGGAGAAATGAAGCATTTGATAGCAAAAGATACCTTGGACGGTTTCAACAAAGAAAATGAATGGATCCACCTCATCAATTGGTGATTGTAGCTCCTCATCATCACTAAAATCATCATTCGAGTCATCATCCTCATCAGCTGGCTGGAAGCCTCTAGCCTGCACCAACAAAAGAAATAAGAGCTTCAGAAGTGAACAAACAATATATCCTCAACAAAAGATTATGATCTATCATAAACACTAGCCATGAATCTGAACAAGAAATGAATATCCACACAAACAAACAGGTACCTTAGGTAGCAAATGATTCTTACTATTAAAAGAAAAAAATGCAAGAATAATGGTGAGAGCCCAGTGATACATGCATTAGCCGTCAAAGATTGCAACAAACCTCAGCAGTTAGTTTATGAAGATGAAGATTGTTTACTTCATCGCCATCTTCATCATCATCAAGACCCATCTCCTTATCAGATTCAACTTCATCATCATCATCTTCATCAGCATCGAAGCCATCCAAATCATCATCAGCAGCAACATTTTGCCTCTTAGATTTTGCTTATTGAAAAAAGAAAAGACCAATAGAAATGATAAACTTAAGCTAGGAAAGTTAAAGATGACAGAATAACCATAGAATGCAGAGAGAGAGAGAGAGAGAGATACCCCTACTAAGATAAGTCAAAACTACCATCTGGACACCACACTCAGCAAATAAGAAAAACAATAACAAAAAAACACAATCTAACAAAATTCAAAGTTTAAACCAACATATATTACATGTAAGTTAACCAAGTTCACTACATCAAGTGCAAGGAGCTAATCAATATTCAGTAATATCAAAATATGGGGCCTACCAACTGAAAAATTACTCAACAACAATATCCTCCAAAGGCAACGATGCCCCACTCGCCTTCCCAGCCAAGGATGCCCAACGACGTTGGCGCACATCTGGAGGTGGGATCCGGTAGTGGCGGTAGTGGAAAAGTGTTGATCCATCGTGTGGTGAGGGAGTTAGGTGAATCGGTCGTCTACCCAATGTTGACGCAAACCAACTATGGAGATTGGGCTCTCATGATGAGGGTGAACCTATAGGCACAAGGCCTGTGGGAGGCTATCGACCCTGGCAATGGCGACTACCGTGATGACAAGATGGCATTGTCCGCCATACTCTGAGCCATCCCACCAGAGATGCTGTCAATGCTTGCTGTCAAGAACAACACCAAGGACGCATGGGACACCATCAAGACACTACGCATGGGAGTCCAACGCATGCGTGAAGCAAAAGCCGTAGACGTTGCACAAAGAATTTGAGGTGATCAAATTCAAGAACGGAGAGTCGGTGGATGACTCTGCAATGTGGCTCATCGGCCTAGTCAACAACTTGGAGATACTTGGAGATACTCGGAGACAAGTTGGAGGAAGACCACATTGTTAAAAAATTCCTCTGCATCGTCCCGCCGAGGTATACTCAGGTAGTGGTCTCAATTGAGGCATTCATTGACTTGTAGACGCTCTCGGTAGAGGATCTCACCAAACAACTGAAGGCAGTAGAAGAGTGCTACGACCAAGACAACACCGACGGGCCAGAGGACACCTGCTACTCATAGAGGAGGCTGGCTTGCATGCATGAAGCAGCATGAGCATGGACAGGGCTCGTCTAGTAGACAGAAGCCAGGTGGTGGTTATGGTGGCAATCAACACCTATGCAAGCCGAAGAGCCGCGACAATGGCTTTGCCGCCAGCGGTAGCAGTGGTGGCAATGTGTCTAATGGCGGCTGCGATGTGTTGAAGGACAACTGCTGTAACTGCGACAAACTTGGGCACTAGGCCAGAGACTGCCACAAGCTATGGCACAACGAGTAGGCAAACCTAACGTACGTCGATGACGACAATCCCACACTGCTCATGGTGTAGGTGTGTGCACCGTTTGATCAAGAACGTCACACTCAATGAGGTGCACGCTGATGTGCACCTAGGACGTGAAGATGGCTACCACATTGATGCATGGTACCTTGACATTGGGCCAGTAACCACATGATGGCATGCAAAAACATCTTCACTGAGCTAGACACTGGTGTCACTGGCTCTGTCAAGTTCGACGATGGCTCTATCGTCGACATCTATGGACGTGGTATAGTTCTATTCATGTGCCACAACGGAGAGCACCGCGTGTTGACGGGAGTGTATTACATCCCTCGGCTACAGAGCAACATTGTCAGCCTTGGGCAGCTTGACGAGAATGGCTGCCAAATGCTGATCGACAGAGGCGTGCTGTGAATCCACGATCACCAGTGACAGCTTCTCGCTAAGGTAAACCGTGTGTGCAACCAGTTATATGTTCTCTCCTTGGACATAGCATAGCCGGTGTTCCTGGTGGCATGACTTGACGATGACACGTGGTGCTGGCACGCTTGCTACGATCACCTAAATTTTGAGGGGCTCCGAAAGCTGGCACAGCGCGACATGGTGCGCGAACTACCGAAGATCAACCACATCAACCAAATCTGTGATACCGCTATGGGAAGCAACGCCGACTGCTCCCATTGGAAGTTGGCACCGTATGGAGAAACTCCTCGAGCTGGTGCATGCTGACCTATGCAGACTGATCACGCCAGCAACACTGGGTGGGAAGCGCTACATCCTACTCTTGATCAATGACCTCAACCGCTACAAGTGGCTGACACTGCTAGCAATGAAGGACGAGGCGACAACAGCGATCAAGCACCTCCAGCCCGCGCGTTGAGGTGGAAGCTAGGCGGAAGCTATAAGCGTTCCGCATTAACCGCGGTAGCGAGTTCACATCCGCGGAGTTTGGTAAGTACTACGTGAATCGCAGCATCAAGCGACACCTCACGGCGTCGTACTCACCACAACAAAACGACATTGTCGAGCATTGGAATCAGACGGTCGTCGCAATGGCACGCAACCTATTGAAGGCGAAGGACATAACAGGGGATTTCTGGGGCGAGGCGGTCACAATGGCCGTCTACATCCTTAACCACGCACCAACCTGGAGCGTCGACAGTAAGATGCCCTATGAGACGTGGTATGGGACACAACCAAGCATGCAATTCTTCTGCACGTTTGGCTACATCACGCACGTGAACGAGGTGCGGCCGAGCATCAAGAAGCTTAATGACTGAAGCAAACCCATGGTCTTCATCGGCTATGAACCCGGATCCAAAGAATACTGGGTGTACGACCCCGTCGGCAAGCGCGTGCATGTGACATGTGACGTCGTGTTTGACAAGGCAGCGAAGTGAGGCTGGGAAGCTAGAGACCACGCACGGATGGCTCCCAGTGACATGTTCACTAAGGAGTACATCTCTCACCCTAGCACAAGTGGTGAACAAGTCGACACACCGGGAGAGGACACGCCGGGTCATGCGTCAAACATAGGACTGCAGACGCCGGTGTCAACCACGCAATCGGCAACACCAACATCAACAACGTTGAGCTCATTAATGCCGATCACAGTAGCACTTGTCGGGGTGAAGTTCGTGTCACCTCCTCCTAACAGCACGCCCCCGTCCGACGGCGTACCATGGCGTAATCGCACGCTACAGAATCTGTACGATTCCACATCAGTGATTGAGGCCGACGTCGATGAGTTGCACCTCAAGGCAGTAGAAGAGCCCACTGGCTTCACCAACACTGAACATCATCAATGTTGGCATCAGGAATTGCTTGAGGAGATGAGTTCCATCGAGGACAATGGTACGTGATAGTTCGTTGATCTTCCTACAAGTCACCACCCAATTGCCCAGAAGTGAGTGTACAAGGTCAAGAACGACTCACACGGTGCCATCGTTAAGCACAAAGCATAGCTCGTGGTGAAGGGGTACGTGCAAAGGCAGTGCATTGACTTCGACGAGGTGCTCGCGCTAGTCGCTCGCCTCGAGTCTGTCTGCCTACTAATCGTAGTCGCCGTGCACGAGGGGTGGCTAGTGCACCACATGGATGTAAAATCAGTGTTCCTTAATGGCAAACTCAAGGAGGAAGTATATGTCGCGCAACCCCCTAGCTTCGTGGTTGATGGCCACAAGGAGAAGGTCCTGAAGGTTCGCAAGGCATTGTACAACTTGCGACAAGCACCAAGAGTGTGAAATGCTAAGCTCGACAGCTGTCTACTGTCACTTGCGTTTCACCGGAGCGAATCAGAACACGCTGTGTACATGCGTGGTAATGATGCAATGCGTTTTCTTGTGGGAGTGTACGTTGACGACTTGATCATCACAGGGACGGATCCGCAGGAGCTTACCAGTTTCAAGGATGAGATGAAGAGCTTGTTCAAGATGAGCGAATTGGGCTTGCTCAGTTTCTACCTCGGCATAGAAGTACACCAAACTGATGGGTACACCATGCTAAACCAGGTGGCATATGCCTCGAAGATTCTCGAGAAGAGCGGCATGGTAGATTGCAATCCAGGCCATGTTCCGATGGAGGCCAGGTTCAAGCTAAGCAAGGTGAGCTCAGCTCCTCCCATTGATGCCATGGCATATAGGAGCATCGTTGGAAGTCTATGGTACCGGGTGCATACATGGCCTGACATCGAGTACTCGGTTGGGTATGTCAGCCATTTCATGGAAAGACCCGCCACCGAGCACTTGGTAGCAGTCAAACACATCATCCGGTACATTGCCGGTACTCGAAACTACGATTGGTTGGATATAGTGACAGCGACATGGCCAGTGACATCGCTGACCACTAGAGAACCACTACTAGGGAACACCTCATCATAGACGGTTCGGAACCATCATCACAGACGGTTTTCGAACCATCTATATTGTTCGTCTATGATAACAAGCAGTTATCATAGACAGTTCAAAACCATCTGTGATACTCACTATCACAGACGGTTTTTTATTGAAACCGTATACGAAGGCTAGTATCATAGACGGTTTCCATTAAAAACCGTCTGTGATACGTAGAATATCATAGATAGTTCTCTTTAAGAACCGTCCGTGATACGTAGAAATATCACAGACGGTTGTTAAATGGAACTGTCTGTGATATTGTACATATCACAGACGGTTTTTAATGGAAACCGTCTGTGATACTAGCCTTCACAGACGATTTCAACAAAAAACTGTTTGTGATAGTTCATTATCCTAACTACATTTTTGCTGTTTTTTGGCTAGCCTTAGGAATTGCTAGCCATGCCCTCTGAAAACAAGCATACACAAAAATGGATACATCACAGATAAGCAATTGTTGACAAACTCAAAATGATCATTACTCAAAATAAATTACAAAAGATTGCATTTGTTCAGGTATTGTCGCTATAGTTACAATTGGATTACAATTGAGTCAATTGTTTGCAGGTGGTTGAGAGGTGTCAGCGGGGTGATGCTCTGGGTCGGCAACGGAGTGAAAATCTCCATTGTCCTTAACGATATCTGACATGATAAAGGCGCAGAGCTTCCCTCGAATGTCTGTGATCTCATCCGTAACGAGTCCATCCAAATGTATCAACAAGTCCTATCGCTAGCAAGAGTAAAGTGGTAAGCATATATATTTAAATTTATAATTAGGAAATAATTATTTCGAGATTGACAAACCTCAGGATTGTTCTTCGTAGCTCTAATGATTTGCTGCATATGATAGCAAACGTAGATTGCACATAACTCATCATTTTTTTTGCTGGCGGCACTACAAAAATAGAATTACATATATAGGTATAGTCAGTTCGAGATGTGTTATTATGAAGTATGATATAGGATTATCGTGTTGTAGCGCGTACCGGAAATTTCGTCCTGTGTGTTAGTTCGGCGCTCTTTCCATTGTATATTCCTTTATTGGCAACATAGGCGATGAACGAACTACATGATTCCAAAAAGTTATCCTCGGCCATTTCAAATGAATGAAGACTACAATAGAGTTATGTATGGAGGAAATGAGTATACCACTCGAGTATTCCTTTCAGAATGCTGAATTTGTGGTTGTTGTGGATTAGGGAATCAAGGTATATACCTACTCATGTATGTCGCTATAGTCATTAAACCTAAGTTCGTGCTGCGTATAAAGTACAAATGAAATTTGTATAGCAAGTAGTGACACTTACCCCTCGTTGTAGGGCACCACTATGTACTTCTTGTCTACACCGACGGGCTAATGTCGCCGCTTATGTATTTATCAACGAAGGACGGGTCTTCTTCGATGGTTTGCAAAGATAACACGTGTGGGTCGAGGAAACCCACCGGTTATTTCCATTCCCGGACTTTTTTCCACATGTATCTATACACAAGCAATGAGTTGTGATATTTGTCGGTATTACATGAATGTAGAACTTGACTGTACACACTTACAGTGTCCAACATCGTAAAAGCGAGGCGTCGAGGCCAACGAGGTTGAATAGGTCATATAAGTCGTTGAAGCCCACGACGAAGTGGTTCGTCCCGTTGAAGAAATGCTCATCGTTGTATCTGACAGTGATTCCAGTATCACACCCCTTCTTTGCGGTTTTCTGCATGTACTAGGCATGCAAAGCCCGACAAGCATATCCAACAGGCATTAATATCGTGGTCGAGCACAACAATTTTCCGATGATGTAGTTCTTGACATCCTGCATTTCCTGCACTTAGGAGGCGCCTTAATGTTCATCGATTTCGATTTGACCTTAACGATTGGCAGCGTCTTCCTGCGAGACGACTCGGGAACCAATACGGCGGCATACTTTTGTTGTTCCTTCGGCGTCTCCTCCATGGGAACTGATGAGGTGGCCTTTTGAGGTGAAACATGAGGTGGATTCATCGAGGGTCCTGTTGGAGAGGAATGGTCGTGTCCAGATCACGGCACTGCTCGGTCTAGGGCGATGTCCTTCTTGGGCCATTGGATAAAAGTGTGCACAACATCCCCTAGTGTTCTGATGTCTTCGTTCGGGCGAATCTTCAGCGGGACGACCACGAAATTGCCATATACCATATCCACCTCGACCCTGGCGTAACCCTACGCCAGCTGGGCACCATGTTGCACTACCCCTTCCTGGTATGGATACACCATCCCCTGCGCAGCCTCAATAGAAAGGGACCCATCCATCCTCACTTGAGCTTGCGTATGCGGCCCTACAAAACGACACGCAATTAGCTAAGGCGCCCTATTGGTCTATCTTTGGTGCATTCCATAGATGTACATTACCTTGATGTCATCTATTGGTAATTGGACGTCGTCATGTTCGTAATTATGCATGGACGCGACGCCATTCGATGTCGAGCAGATCGGCTCCCAAATTAATCAGGGCGGCTTATGCATCGCTCAGAGTTGATTCATTTGATCCTGCAATGTCTTTGCTAGCTTTCCTTCAAATTTTTCAAGAATCATTTGTACCAACCGTCCTCGTGTTCGCCTTGGATCTCTTCCTACTCCTATACGCAAGAGTCATCTGCGAATCCATGACTCCAAGGTACATTAACCCCAAGGCCTCACGTGCGACCCGGGTGCTCCTTGTTTCCCAAGGCCATAGATAGTATATCCTTCTCCTCGCTCTCGCTTGAAGGAGCCTTGGGAAGTTTGGGCAGTCAATTCACGCTGCAAGAGGTCATCATGTTATTATAGACACTATGAAGTTATGGACTTATTAACAACTAGGTAGTTCGACATATTTATCACACGTTGGGACACTTGCTGGTCTGCCGGGTTTGTGAAAGAGATGCTGCCTGAAGATGAGACTTTTGCCCTCACTTGTAACCAGCTTCGGGAACGCGGGTCTATGATGTCAGCAAATGCCCTGGTTGCGTTCTCCTCCTCCGCCGCCCATTCCTCATATTTACTCGCGTACCCAGCGGTGCCGAGTCTGTGCGGGTGAGTGTTTCGTGTCTGGAGAGCTTTGTGCGCCGCACATTGCTCCTTAAATTCGGTCGTCATCTTCATAGCCACAAAGGCGTCCCATGCTTCCCGTTTCAAGAATCCATACTTCGCGAAGGGCGTCTGACCCGTGTTCACGTACTTCGTGACAAGAATGCTCTTGAAGGTCCTCCACGATTTATCCATCATGAGCATCGCCATCCGTTCCACGCGTGCCATGTCTACTTCTGGGATAGTGAACTTGCTTGAAAGTTCTGTCCACAGTGCGCCTCTCGCTTCTTTCGTCAGATCCTTCCACCTTGGTGTGGTGATGGGGACCCGTGTGTGCTTCATCTTCGGATCAGCTTCCAGCGTGTGCGTGTGTTCATCTGTTGTGCATCACGTGTATACATCTCCAGGTTCAACTGAGCATGTGTTTCTTCTTCAAGTCAGCTGACACCTTCAACTTGATCTTTTTAAGCAACAAGTAGATCAATTGTTACTTTGAAAATACGATCTAGAGCTTCTGGTGGAATATGATCTGCTGGAAGGCCAATAAGTGAGGTCAGCCCAAGGCAGCAAATCTTCTTATCATGTTCTCTGCAAATAAAGCAATACAAAAAAAAATATCAGTTCACCGTAGGCCACACTAGGAAGAAATTAGACCTTATAGAACTAGAAAATGCCGTACCTCTTGAAATTGGCTCACATACCACTCTTTTTCACTTGTTGTAACATAACAATCCAAAGGTTAAAAATTTCTGTTGCAACCCCAAGTTTATGTAAAGTTGAAGTGTCAATGAAGGGTTATAGTATAGCGCATGAGCAATATGCAAGTAGCACATGAAGGTTCTCAGGCATATGTGTAGTAAATAGATAACACATAAAGTTCAGTCCCTGATGAGTAAACCCTATCTTGCATGTGAGCCCTAATAATGTTAATATACTAGTTAGGTGCCCATGCGTTGCAACGAAAAACCAAAATTTAGACTAATAAATATTTTATCGTAGCTATACATTCATGCTTGTAGGTATAGAAGGTATAGAATGCACCAAGACGAGAATCGTGGGCAAGTACAATTTACAAAAATGCATTGTCAATTCCAAACTTCCAATTCCTTTACTGTCAATTTTCGAATTGATGTCGGTTCTCGAATTGATGATTATATTTCTTCCATTTTGGCATTCCTATCTTATATTTTTATGTTCCTAACTTTCGATTTCGATTATATATAGTTTTACTAATGTGAAAAAGTAAATGAAATTTAAAATTTGAACTTTCTGTAACCTTGGTGGCTATTTAGAAAACCTGAACTAACTGGGATTTTTGATATCAGGTAGAGTCCACCATCATCAGCAGTGATGGCATTCCAAGTTGTGGCCAAAGAACAATAGGAAACATTAGCATTTGAGATGGATAGGATATATAAATTAGGGGAAGATAATCGCAACGTTTTATACCATGGAACATCAATATTCATACATACATTGAAGTGTGACTAAATGAACTAATGAATCTAATATGAAATATCATGCATAGTAACCAGCCCATTCTGAATGGCATCCAATCTAAAAACTCATGCATAGTAACCAGCCAAAGCCTGAAGAGATGGAATCGAACCAAGTTCAATACATCACATGACATGATAAACAGGAGGCAATTCAAGCTCACATCTTTGTGTAGGAGTGTAGGCAGGTTACTGAAGTCAAGTAATTCATAGTTGCCAGCTTCATAGACAGGAATTGAAGCCACAAACCAGTGAAATTGATCAGAATTTCAAGTGACACGTCCCATGGCATTAAACAACTTCAGCAGGCATGCTCTTACCTCGACTTGCCATTGCAGCGACTACACATAGTTTGTGATCTCATCAAGCATGAGTGCCTTGCCAATCTCCTATAATTACAAACAACATTAGGCCTAGCAAATTATTAACCTTGGGCATAAAGACTATCAACTACTTGTTCTTTTTGGTTTCTCATTCAAAAATAACTAATTGATACCTTGTTGCATCCTAGAACTAGGTCCTAGAGAACCTCCATCCTCTTGCTGATCCTCTCTCTTCTCACATACCAATGTAGATAGCAATTCAATATGCCATGAACGAATTTGACAAACTGGAAAAAAACATAGCAGCATTATGATAAGAATTGTACCCTCTCCACAAGGCTGTGGCTATTAGTTGACTTACCTCTCCTCACCTGCACATGGCCGTAGTCCTTGGGGGGCTCAACTAGCTTGGCATTCTTCCCCTTGCCCTACTTTTGCTTGTCGTCCTCGATGGAGCTGTCGCTCCCAGCCTGCTCTGCCTTTGGCTTTACTGGTCTCTCCTTCTTGCCCTCCTTTGTCTTGCACCTCTTGGCATTCCATTCCTTCTGCTCCCCTACCTGAAACCAGAATTGATGAAGCTGTTAGTGTCAATGGCACGCAGCAAGAGCGAATTGGCCCAATTAGCGAACAAAGCGAAGCTTACCTGGCAAGAGGTGCTCAAGAAAGGCTACCTGCCTTTGCTTTTGGCCACCGGTGCCTTCCTCTTCTTGGCATTAGCATCCTTCATCATTGTAACATCCCAAATTTTCATTGTTGGAAAAATAAAACTTAAATTATTTTCCTTGGAATTTTTGGACTTTTTAAAAGCTTTTCTTTAATTATTTTAAAGCCAAAACAAATTTATTTGCAAAAAATATTACCAAGATTAAGCTGGAAATATTTTAATTAAGTCCAGAATGACTTTGAGAATTTTTGTGAATTTTCTCATAATATTGGATTTTATTTGCTATTTTCTAAAGCCTATTTGAATTTCTGGAATTAAATCAATTGTTAAATCAATTAGAAACTTTCAAATAGTCCTTGGGCAAAATCTTCCCCAGACCACTCCTGTTCTCCACACACACCTGGCCTAGTTGGCTTGCTCGCCTGCACGTTCCATCTCCAAACCTTTTCAACCGTGGGATCAAAGATGAACGGTCTGATCGAGATTGCTGTTCAGGGTGGTCCGAACGTCCCAATCGACGTGGACCATCCGATCTAAAATGAACAGCCCGATCAAGTTTGTGTTTGCTCAGTCCAAACATTTCAATGAGGTGGACCATTGGATTTCAATTGGATGGCTAGATCTTGATGACATCTCCGGATGGTCCGAACATTCAAATCAATGTAGACCCTCCGATCTAAATCCAACGGCCATAACACCACCCGTTACCTTTTCTATTCCTTTTTCTTTCGCTGATCGGTGGGACCGCTATCTATAGTGCCGTCGTCCCCACCCTTTCTTCCTCCTCGCGATGCCGCCATTGTTGTCCTCACCGAGCTCATTAATCTCGTCCAGTACTTTTCCTCTTCACCCACATTCGATGCCATTTAAACCCACGTTCACGGACGCACTCAAGGAACCTATTTCTTCCTCCTTAAACCTTCTTAAACTCTCTTTAACCTCGCCGCCATGCCGGCATGTAACAGCCGTGCATGTCCTCCCTGCCTCAGTGACCCCCGAGCCCTATAAAAGGGAGCCCCGGAATCGCCATCATCTCCTCAACCCAACGCCTCAACCTATTTCCCTCCAATCTCTCTCTCTCTCACTCGAATTTTGAAGATCACCGCCGGTGACCGGAGGAGCTTCAACCGCCGAATTTTTCGCCGTTAGGTCCTCTCTGGCCTCGTCGTCCACACCTTCGTCATCGCCACACCTCCGCGAAGCTTGTGCGCACACTCACGCGACTCGAGGATCACCGAAGCACGCACTTCATCGGAGCCCTAAAACTGCCACCGCCAAACCTCGCCGTTGACGACCTAAACACCTCACCCCTTCACTAAAAGGTAGCGCATTAGAATCCTCATCTCTCCCTCTCTCTTTTGCGATCATTCACACGTCTCGCCGTGGCGTAGAACACCGGCGAGCTCGTTGCAGCATCGCTGCCGGTTTCGGGCTTACATGGCTAATCCACGTCGGCACCACCGCGATGCCACCTCAGCGCCAGATCTGGCACCTACGTGGCGCCACATCAACCTCAGCACCCGCATCAGCCCTCATCCCGTTTACTATTGCGTACAACGAGTCCACCATGAACCTTTGACCAAGCGTGGACTGGGTCCATTGGCCATGGGCCCACATGTCAGTTTCTCAAGGATTTTTTGGTTTAAAAATAATTTTGGCCGAAAATCCTTTTTCTGAGGGCAGACGTCATAATCTCGATTTTCCTTTAGAAAATTAATTCGGGAAAATCAATAAATTCAGAATTTAGGGTTTTAGTTAGATTTAAACTTCTAGGAGCTCGTATTTCTTCATACGAGCTCCGATTTAGGTGATTCAAATTTCTAAATTTATATAAAATCATAAAATAGCTATCTAAATCAAAATTATTTCATTTGGAGTTCATTTGAATTTTATTTGAATTTGGCTTATTTTCACGTATAAATTTCGATTTAGTCCAAGAACCGTAATTAATCAACGACCAGACTTTTGAGCAAGACAAGTTACATTCTTTGATCATATTTGAATCCCAGTATTTAAAATTATTTAAATTCTGTTTTAAATTATGTGCTGCATGCTTATTTAAATTTAGTTATTTAAATACCTGTTTTAAATTCATAGATATACCTAAAATCCCTTGTATGGCCAATTTTGGTATTGAACTAAATATCTTGTCACCCTAGACAAAACCTGGTTGATACATTAGTATGAACTAGGATCATTTGAAAATGTTATGTAGAGACATGCTTAGAGTAAAAATGTTTAATTTTGGGAATTTAGCCAAGGATTCAAATTTGTTTAAAATAAGCCTTGGCATTGTCTTACCATGGACTCTCTTGCAAATGATTTTTAAAACAAAAATAAAATCAAAAGTGGTTTAAACTTGGGCAAAATGGATGTCAGGATGGTGCAGGTTAATGCACATGATTGAATCTTTTCATTGATCAAGTCCAGGGTTTTGGTATGTTGCCCAAGTTGTTTAAGGACCAGCTTGAGAGCCGCTTTTGCGAAACTCAACCATACTACCACATGTCCTGAGTGGGCAGGACTAGGCTTAATAATTTGTAGTACTCTACAGCTATTTGTGCCATGTTGATGTGTGGGTGTTGGATAGACAGTATTCCCACTTGGCGCAAGAGGGGGCTTTTGGAGGATGGACAATCCAATGGAAGTGAAACCTTAGTGGGCATAAATACTTTAGGGTAGAGCATTGTAACGGTCTTGTGATAATTGCTTAGTCGCACGCCTTCGGAAGCGTGTATTGGCCGACATCAAAAGTAAATTATCTCTTGTGGGTAAAGTTGTACCACCTCTACAAAGTGTAAAACTATTTGAATAGTCGTGTCCACGGTCATGGACATGTTTAGCATTTGCCACTCAAAGTTAGACTTTGGTTTTGGATTTCAAAAGATTTGGACAAATGATTTTTTGGATAGTTTATCCAATTGGGAAATTGGGCGGTTAGCCATGTGATAGGAGGGTATCCATCATCATATTTCATATGGAGGTTATCCTAATATAAAACTTGAGAATTTATAAAATAAATTTTAGCTATAGAATAACTGCTTTGGAACTTAGTACAAATATTTAAAGAAAACATGGCTTTATGCACAATCAACCCTATAAGCCTTCCTTTGTAATCCTTGCATGCATTAAATTCTGTTATTGGGTGTAACTTGTGAGCACGGAAGTTGTGCTCATCCTTGCTTATTGCAAATAATCTCAGAGGAGGAGTACCTCGTGGACAAGGAGGACTTGGACAGTGTCGGGACCCGAAAATACATCTCAGGAACCCTCTGTGTTTTCCGAACTAGTCCCAGATCAGTAGCTAGCTCACACAGAAACAAGTGATGAAATACCATCCATTTATTCGATTTAACTAAAAAGATCTCAAAGTAACAAATAATAATAATAATCGGACCTTATGGTCAACGCTATTTAACTTGCCATGCGAGGCTAAAGAAACAAATAAAACTCTTGCAATGGAATAAAACTCTTCAAATGGCCAATCAATATGCCCACAGGCAATCGAGTGGAGAACGCATCCTAATCCGCAAAACCTTCATGGTCCACCTGGGCGAAGAACTCTTGAGTAGCTTGGTATTCGCAAACCGACAACTGGAGGGCGGTTATGTAATGTTTCAAAGTTCATTACCAAAATAAAAATAAATAAAGTTATTGTTTTATTGGATTTTCTGAAATTTGAATGAGTTCTATTGCTTTAGTTGAATTTTTTTTTCAAATTTTAAAAGTCAAAAGAAAAATTTATTAAATTTCACAAGACTTATTTGATTTAAACTGAAAAATAAACATTTAAATTAATTTATAGAATTTTTTTGAATATTTTAAAAGCTTTTTCCTAAATAGTTTAAGCCAAAACAATTTAAATGCAAAATTAAAAGCCAATTAAACGTTGGAAATATTTTATTTAAGTTCAAAATAACTCTAGCAATTTATGTGATTTTTTTCTATAATTTTTGGATTTATTTTGTCAGTATTTTAAAGCCTAAATGAATTACTATAATTATCTAAATTGGAAAATCAAATTTAAATCTCCTAAACCCTATTGGGCGAAACTCGTCTGCCCACATCTCTCTTATCACACTGCCAAGATTTCTCGCCCCTTACGGCTCGCACTGCCAAATCCCACCTCCATCGGTGACCGCTTGATGGAGATCCGACGGCAATGAGCCGACACGCCACTTTTCCCGCCGTCGGATCAACATCCAACGCCCGCCACCATCTCCTCCCCACCCTTCTTCTCCGCGAGACCCGCAGTCGGCCGCCATTGAAGCCGAGCCGAGTTCGAACGCCGCGCCAATCGCCTTCGCCTCCTCCGCGTACGGCGCGACAACCCGCATGCACGCACCGCCCTCACCCCCACCCTCTTCCCCCTCTCTCCACGCCCGCGCACCACTACTACAAAACAGGCTATAGTAGACGCCCCATCACGAGCGGTTCCTTTGGAACCGCCTGTGTTCGGTCACCAACATGGGGTCGGGCGCGAACAACTATCACAGACGGTATTTTTAGAACCGCTCGGATAGTCGCTATCACGCACGGTTGAGAATAGAACTGCTCAGGAATTATCACGCATTTGTTCTATTCACAAACCGCCTATGATAATCCTCTAATCACGCAGCGGTTTTACGTTACAACCGTCGGTAGTATCACATACGGTTCTTATTTAGAACCGCTCAGGATATTTAGTTATCACTGACGGTTCTTATTTAGAACCATCTGTGAGATCCTCTCGCCACGCCGCGTCAGTGTCCACCGCCGCAGGGACGCCGCCTCTCGCCATCGCCGCAGCGGGAGCAACCCGGCCGCCCCCGCCACTGGCTCCAGATCAACATACCTCCACACTTCAAGATCGATGGGATGAGGATCTAGCTCTTACTATGGGCAAATAGATATTGTAACTTCTCCTCCAAACTTTTTTAAAATTTTGGAATTTTCATATATATATAGCCAAACAACGTATGTGGCAAGAGCTTACAAAAAGATTAAAAACTAGAAACCTATCTAGTGGTGGAGGTAGGTCGCTATCTCCGCCTTCAACACTTCAGAGGCGGCGGCCTTGGGCGACGGTTTAAGATCGAACGAATCTCGAATACGCCCACTGCCGACGCTCATTCGAGTGTGTCCCAAGACCCTGACCGTTGAATTGTTGAAGAGAGCCCATAGGCTCTCTTCTCTTGCTTGAGGGTCTCGGCCGGTCGACTCGATCGCTTCTTTGCCTCGATTAAGCAGTCAAGTGACGACAAGCCTCCTCGAGACGTGCAACTGCTTTGGAGGACCACGCCGACGACACGTAAACTCGCCGAAAGTGGGAGATCACCCTAAGACACGGCGGAGGAGAATGTCAAGACGGCGGAAGGTGGCCGCCACCGCTCCCCGCAAATTTCTCGACAGAGGAGTGAAGACATTGTTGAAATAGTGTTCTTCAAAAGACGACTCAACGTATAGCGAGAGAGGTGCGCAGACAAAGGCGTGTACGTAAGAGGAGGCAGCCATTTCTGCTTTTTGTGGAGAAAGGGTATCAAGGAGGTTGTGTGAAATACATTGTAGAAGGGACACATCTATATATAGAACAATTTCTAAAGCCGGACGGAGACGAAGAGATATTTGGGGAGTCAGAGCGACGTTGGAAAATGAAGAGATGAAGCGGCTGTGTGATCGTGAGACGAAGAGACACACGCAGAAAATGAAGACGAAGAGACACGCGGAAAATGAAGAGTTATCACAGCACGGTTCCGCTGTATAACCGTCAGGAAAAGGAATCACTGACGGTTCTATTTAAAACCGCTCGGATACGTTCATATCACGCACGGTTGTAGTTAAAACCGTCAGGATATCACTGACAGTTCTTTTATAGAACCGTCATGATATTATTATCACGCATTTCGTTATAAACCGTCTGTGATATACTTTTTATAAGGCGAAACGCTAGGGTTTTGCTCTCACTTGTCGGCCTCTCCGCGCCTTTAGGCTCTCGCGCTCGCTCGCCTCCTCTAGGGTTTAGGCTCGCCAGTAGTTTTCACCGCCGACCACGACCTCGGCGCCGCCGCCCAACCTCGGCGCCTCGACCTCGGTGCCGCCCCGACCTCGGCGCCGACCTCGGTGCCGCCGCCCACCACGGCGCTCTGCTCACCTCCCTCGTCAGAGCCCCGACGCCGCCGCCTCCGACCTCGACGCCGCCGTCCTCCTCCCGTGGGGCCTCCTCCTCTCTGACCGCCTTCTCCCCGTGCCGTCCTCCTCCTCTCTGCACCGCCTTCTCCCCGCCGTCCTCCTCCCCTGTCGGCCTCCTCCTTGCACCGTGAGTTCTTGTGCGGCATCCTCTCTGTGAGTATTGCTCCTCTGTGGCGCTTCGCTTTGTTGATCAAGGGCTTTGTTGACATGCTCTGTGATGAACTATGTCTTATAATGAGATTGAATGTGATAGTTAGTTCATACTTGAGCTCTATTGTATTACTTGCTACCGTCAATATGATCTACCGTTAATTGGTTACTTTCGGTTGAGCTCATCGCTCATTGCAAATTGATTAGTGGGCTTTGTTGACATGCTCGTGATGAACTCGCCTTATAATCGAGATTGAATGTGATAGTTAGTTCATACTTGAGCTCTATTGTATTACTTGCTACTATCAATATGATGTATCGTTAATTGGTTACTTTCGCTGAAAGCTAGTTATTCGATTCTTCATGTTCGCCTCATTGAGAGTATTCAGCTTTCGCTGGTAATCTAATGACTAGTTTGTGATTCTTCTAGTAGTCTCAGATGAGCTCATTCAACTTTTCATTTGCCATCTTGATCTCTCGTAGTCAACCTCTGCTTGATCGAAGTTTAATCTGTTTTAGATAATGAGCTTGAGATCGCTTGACGCTTAAGCAAAGTATTGTTTAGAGCTCATAGTTTGAATTTATATTATCATATTCATTTAATGAAGAGTATAGACAATAGGATTGAGATGGCAAAGACTTGTTCTTTAGCTACTCTCCTTCTAAGAGCACATAATATCATGAATCAATATGTTGGAATAGTGTCTCGTAATCGTTAATCTCTAGACCTTTTATTGGCTGAGCATTTCCTTCGTCGATCATTTTACTTGATTCTAGTTCTATGTCTTCATTAAAGGCTAGTCTTCTGTACATGAAGCATTAAACCTTTGCTTAGCATTTTCTTCGTCGATCCTGACACACTTGAGTGTACCTTTGCTTCGTGCCAATCCTCCACCAAGACAAAGCAAATGGTACACTCCAAAGGTGTCGAGCTCGATGAAGTAGGCTCTGCAAAGATTTGTATCACTAGTTTCTATCTATACAAAGATCATAAGAGAGGCCGGTGGATTAAGGAGTGTTAGAATAGAAGTTGGTGGATTAAGGAGTGTTAGGAATGTTAGTAGTCCAGATGAGCTCATTCAACTTTTCATTTGCCATCTTGATCTCTATAGTCAACCTCTGTATTTCTTCCCGAGATTAATTGTTTCATATTTATGCTGGAATTATTTATGATTATTTGCTATGTCTATTTTACTTGATTCTATTTTGTTTCCATGTCTTCATTAAAGGCTAGTCTTCGCACATGATGCATTAAACCTTTGCTTCGTTGATTAAGGAGTGTTAGGAGTGTTAGAATAGGAGCAGGGGAGGCGGCGAGCCCTACAGATTAAACCTTTGTTTAGCATTTCCTTCGTCGATCTCGACACACTTGAGTGTACCTTTGTTTTATGCCACCTCCACGCATAAAACAAATGGCACACTCCAAAGGTGTCGTGGTCGATGAAGAGTATAGACAATAAGATTGAGATGGCAAAGACTTGTTCTTTAGCTACTCTCCTTCCGAGAGCACATAATAGGAGCAGGAGGCGGCGAGCCCTACAGATTAAACCTTTGCTTAGCATTTTTTCAGCCGATCTCGACACACTTGAGTGTACCTTTACTTCTTGCCAATCCTCCAAGGCAAGAAGCATATGGTACACTCCAAAGGTGTCGTGGTCGATGAAGAGTATAGACAATAGGATTGAGATGGCAAAGACTTGTTCTTTAGCTACTCTCCTTCCGAGAGCACATAATAGGAGCAGGAGGCGGCGAGCCCTACAGATTAAACCTTTGCTTAGCATTTCCTTCGTTGATCTCGACACACTTGAGTGTACCTTTGTTTCATGCCGCCCTCCACGGATGAAACAAATGGCACACTCCAAAGGTGTCGGCCTCGATGAAGTAGGCTTCCTTAGAGAAGCTAGTGGATTAAGGAATGTTAGTACTCAGATGAGCTCATTCAACTTTTCATTTGCCATCTTGATCTCTATAGTCAACCTCTCAGATTTTTTCCCGAGATTAATTGTTTCATATTTATGCCGAATTATTTATGATTATTTGCTAATATTGCACATGTTGAGCATATTATTAAGTTTCAATGTATATGTTAATTTGGGACACTTGCAATCCATTTTATTGCATATGTAACTTATATAGATAGCAAGTGTTTAGATGGCAGAGACATCGTTTTATTGCCGCCACCGACGCCGCAGATGGAAGAGGCGCCGACGAGGTCACCGACACCGACGCCAGCAGATGGAAGAGGCGCCGACGAGGCCGCCACACCGTCGATTTATAATGACACGGAAGCGAGATGGCAGAGGACAATCGAAAATGCCTACGGGCCGACCGGTCATCACGAGGTCAAGGACTTTGGGGTCCTCTCGAGTCCCAAGAGATCGTGGCGAGATTCCGACCATCTGCGGATACTTGCAAGGAACGGTTCTCATCACCACACCAACATGGAAGGACCCGACGAAAAGAAGCGAAGGCGCTACTGGATGTAACTTTCAGAGAAGTTCACTATTCCGTATAACATGTGGCACGCGGCGATGGATTCGGTGATGCTCACGATGGGTAAATCGTGGAGGACCTTCAAGAGCATTCTTGTCACGGCACGTGAACACGGTCAAACGCCTTCGCGTAATACAAATTCTTGACGCGGAAGCATGGGACACCTTTGTGGCTATGAAAACGACGGCGAATTTAAGGAGCAAAGTGCGGCGCACAAAGCTCTCCAGACACGAAACACTCACCAAGACAGACTCTGCACCGCTGGCACGCGTTAAATACGAGGAATGGGCGGCGAGAAGGAGAACCCGCTTCGATGTCACGCACCCGCTGCCCCTAAGTCGTTAAAAGCGAGGGCACAAGTCTCGCCTTCGGCAAGATCTCCTTCACAAACCCGCAGACAGAAGTGTCCCAACGTGTGGTAAATATGTCGAACTACTAAGTTGTTAATAAGTCCATCACTTCATAGTGCCTATAATAACATGATGACCTCTTGCGCTGCGGACTTGATCGCCTAAGCTTCCCAAGGCTCCTTCCATGCGAGCATGGAGAATGATATACTATCTACGGCCTTGGGAAACAAGGAGCACCCGGTCGCACGTGAGGCTTTGGGGTTAACGCACTTTGGAGTCATGGATTCGCGGACGACTCATCGCACGATAGGACTAGGAAGAGATCCAAGGCCGAGCACGACAACCGGCTTGGTACAGATAATTACTAACCAATTTCAAGTAGAGATGGCAAGATTATGAGTCAAATGGATATACTCATGAGCCGCGGTCGCAAGCCGCCTCGCTAATTGGGAGGCGCCTCCTCGACGTCGGAGTAGCGTCCGCGTCTCACAAGATAATTAGAACATGACGACGTCCGATTACCGATAGACGACATCAAGGTAACGTACATCTATGGATCGCACTAAAGATAGACCTATAGGACGCCTTAGCTAATTGCGATCATTTTGTAGGAGCCGACGCTCAGAAGCTCCAAGTGAGGATGGATGGGTCCTTTGTATTGAGGTCACAGCAGGGATGGTGTATCCATACGAGGAAGGGCGCAAAGACGGTGCCCACCGGGCGCACGGTTACGCCAGGTCCGTGGATATGGTACATGTCAATTTCCGAGCCGCCCCACCAAGATTTGCCCGAACGAAGAGATCACAACACTAGGGGATGCCATCCTCTATTTTATCCAAGGCCCAAGAAGGACATCGCTCGACCCAAAGAAGGCCGCGATCCGACACGACCATTCCTCTCCAACGGACCTCGATGACTCCACCTCATGTTTCACCTCATAAGGCCACCTCTTCGATTCCCGTGGAGAAGACGCCAAGGAACAAAGAAAAGCGCGCGCCAGATCCGCTCCCGAAGTCATCTCACAAGAAGACGCCGCCAATCGCTAAGGCCAAATCGAATCCACAAACGCATTAAGGCGCCCCCAAGTCCGGAAGTCCGCGATACCCGGAACTACATCATCGGAAAACCATTGTGCTCGGCGCAGATAATGCACGCCGATATGCTTGTCGCTTTGCATGCCCGGTACTTGGCGAAGACCCAAAAGAAGGGTGTGATATCGAATCACCGCCGATACGAGGATAAGCATTTCTTCAACGGACGAGGTACTTCGTCGGGCTTCAATGACTTATTTCAACTATTCAACCTCGCTGGCCTCGACGCCTCGCTTCTACGATGTTGGACAATCGTAAGTGCGCATAATCAAGTTCTACATTCATGTAATACCAATAAATATCACAACTCATTGCTTATGTATAGATACATGCCAAAAATGTCCGGAATGGAAAGAACCAAGGGTTTCTCGACCCACATGTGGTATCGCTGCAAACCATCCAACAAGACTCCTCCTTCGCCGAGAAATACATAACGAGGTCATTGCTTCGCCGCATTTAACATGAAGTACATAGTGGTGCCCTACAACCGGGGTAAGTGTCACTACTTGCTATACAAATTTCATTTGTACTTTATACGCAAAGACTAACTTAGGTTTAATGACTATAGCGACATACATGAGTAGGTACCATCGATCCTTTAGTTATTATACCCAAGAGGAACCATGTGATATACCTTGATTCCCTAAACCGCAACAAGCACGACTTCAAAGACTCTAAGAGGAATACTCGAGAGGTATGCTCATTTCCTCTTTACATAACTCTATTGTAGTCTTCATTCGCTTGAAATGGCCGAGGATAACCTTTTCAATCATGTAGGTCGCTCATCAATTATGTTGCCAACAAAGGAATATACAATGGAAAGAGCGCCTAACTAACACACAGATGGATTTTCCCAGACGCTACAACACTATAATCCTATATCATACTTCATAATAACGCCTCGAACCGACTATACCTATATATGTAATTCTATTTTTTGCAAAGGCCGCCAAGAAAAAGATGATGAGTTATGTGCAATCTACGCCGCTATCATATGCAAACTAATCCTTACAATACTAGGAAGAAGGATCCCGAGGTTTGTCAATCTCAAATAATTATTTCCTAATTATAAATTTAAATATATATATCTTACCACTTTACTCTTGCTAGTGGCGTGCCTTGAATTTACAATGTGATTCACTCGCTATGAAGAGATCAAGGACATTCGAGGGAAGCTATGCGCCTTTATCAACATAGAAATCATTAACGACAACAGAGAGTTTCACTTGTCGCCAACCCGAGCATCACCCCACTAAAACCTCTCAACGCAAAACAATTGTAATCTAGTTGTAACTATAGCGACAATACTTGAACAAATGCGATCTTTTGTAATTTATTTTGAGTAATGATCACTTTGAGTTGTCATGGCTCCTTGAATCTGCTTTTTGTGAATGCTTGAATCTGCTTCGTGAATGCTTGCTTTCAGAGGGCATGGCTAGCAATTCCCGAGGCTAGCCAGAAAACACCAAATTGTGGGCGGGGGTACGAAGCTATCACAGACGGTTTTACGTTAAAACCGCTCAGGAAGTCAAGTATCACGATTTGCGAACAGTAAAACCGCTCAGGATAGGAGAATATCACGCATTTGTTCTAAATAAAACCGTTTATGATAGGAGAATATCACGCATTTGGTTCTACAAAAAGCCGCTCGTGATATTCGAAATCACGACGGTTTTATTTAGAACCGCCTATGATATTCTCCTATCACGACGGTTTTCGCTCAAACCGCTCGTGATATTTGACTTCACTGCACGGTTTTTAATAAAACCATCTCGTGATATTTCGTATCACGACGGTTTTGTACCGCTCGTGATAATATCTCGTTATCACGCATCAACAAACATAGACGGTTCGAAACCGCCTCGTGATGACGGCTCAACCGCCTCGTGATGTCGGCCCTATAGTAGCGCCCAACCGCCACCGCCATTGCCGCGCCACGACCTCCACGCCTCCGCCGCTCCCGGTGCCCCTAGCCCCTATAAAAGGAGCATAGAGAGCGCCTCCATCTCCATCTCTCCTCTCGCCACACCTCTCTCCTCAATCGACCGGATTTTGAGTTCTATTGCGCCGCCGTGAAGGTCTTCTTCCCGATTCCGTGCCACCATCGCCTCGCCGCCGCCGTATTTCGCACCACCACCACCTCAACGCCGCCTCGGTGCGCGCCTCCTCGCCGGACCCCTCACGGAACGCCGCTGCCGCCATCTATCAACTCGCCGCCGCCAAAATCCTCGCCGCCGGTGAACCCTTCGCCCCCTTGCGCCACCACGGTGAGCATTGTGATCCTGACGCCATCCTCTTTTGATTGATGCCTTCTCCAGCCGCCGTCGTGCAGCCCGCCGCCGGCGAGCCCGTCCCCGAGCGCCACCCTCGCCGGAGCTGACATGGCTAGTCCACGTCGGTGCCACCACGACGCCAACTCAGCGTGGGGATCCTACGTGGATCCTACGTGGCACCCGCGTCAGCACCACCCCCATGAACCATGGGCCCATGGACTTGGTCCATGTGAGCCGTGTCCTTGACACATGGGCCCCACCTGTTAGAAAATTAGTTAATTCATTTAAATTCCGAATTCAGTAGGGCTGACGTCATGCTTGCACAATAAATGGAATTTCCTTTAGGAAAATAATTCAGTAAATTCCAATAAATCCAATTTAGGGTTTAATTTAGAATTAAATTTGTATAATTCATAATTTTTGCATCCTAACTCCAAATTGGGTGTTTCCAATTTCTAAAACCTTATAAAATTACCATCTAGCTAAATAAAATATAATTATTTGATTTTGTTTAAGTTTAAATTGTCTTTTTGAATTTGAAATGATTTAAACTACAAATTTAGGATTTAAATTTGTAAAATTCATATCTTTTGATTCCTAGCTCCAAATTAAGTGTTTCAAATTTATAAATTCATATAAATTGAAGATCTAGCTAACTAAACCAAAATTATTTAAATTGTACTTCATTTGAATCTTGTTTGTATTTAGAGATTCATTTAAATTTCGATTTAGGATTAAAACTTGTAAAATTTATATCTTTTAAATCCCAACTCCAATTTGAGTGTTTCAAATTTCTAAAATTTTATAAAACTATCAGCTAACTAAATAAAATAGAATTATTTAGTTTTTAGTTAATTTGAATTGCCTTTTTGATTTGTTATTTGAATTTTGTTTGAATTTGGATCGCTTTCGCGTATAAACTTCGACGATTCCGGAGAGTTAGATCCTTCGGAGAATTTGGAGAGTCAAGACTTCAACGAAGGCAAGTTACATTCTTGACCGTATTTGCACCCATTATTTTAAATTATTTAAATTCTGTTTTAAATTATTATTGCATGCGTATTTATATTCATGTAATTTAAATCCCTGTTTTAAGCTTTATAGTTATTCCCTATTCCATTGTATAGCCATTATTGTCAGTATAGACCGTATGGAGAACCATTCTGAATGTGATATATATATTGGAAGTAGAAAGTTAAAGTATTGGATTATAAGATAACATGATCGTTGGATATGAGATTAAAGAAATTGATTTGTTGTTGAGGTTAAATTATAGAAATATATTTTTGGGCATCAGAATATTGGAGATGGAAGTATAGGATTACACAATTGATGGACATGAGATTGTAGATATACATTATGGATGGATATTGAATTATAGAATCACGTGATTATTGGGTATTAGATTATATGAATACATGATGCTTAGATATTGATTATACAATTATGCAATTGTTGATTGTTGGATTATAGGGTAGAATAATTGTTGGAGATTGAATCATAGGAATGCATTATTAACGGATGAAGAAATAAGTGAACGATGGATATTGAATTGAAGAGATAGTTAATTATTGATATTGGACTTTTAAGATTGAATTATAGAAGTAGTCATTGTAGAATATTGATTTGCTTGGATGTTGGATTATAGGATTAAATCTTGGTGGGATTATAAAAATAAAACTTGATTAGATCTTAGAAGTGGATAATTGTTGATAATGGATTATCGAAGAATGGATTATAGAAATAGATAATCATTGTATATCGGATTATCAAAAATTGGATTATAGGATTACATAATCATCGGATTGATGGGTGTTGAATTATTAGAAATAATTCATTAGGGATTAATGGATTGATGGATATCGATTATAGAATTAGAGCATTATCAATGTTGGATCGATGGAGGTCGATCATAGAAATAGACCGATATGGTGGATATTGGACTAATTAATATTGGAGTATAGAATCACATAATTACGGAGTTTGGATTATCGGATTATGAACACAAGACGGATGGTTCACTTACCGGTCTCGTGACCGACAATACCTTGACATTGAATCCTCACCCCTTGTCACCTTAGATAAAACCTAGTTGATACAATAGTATGAACTAGGATCATTTGAAAAAGTTGCAAAGACATGCTTAGACCAAAATGTTTGATTTGGGGAGTTTCACCAAAATTCAAATATTGTTTAAATTGTATCCATGACATTGGTGTGTTATGGAAGTTTATAAATGACTTTGAAAAATAAAATAAAATGATGGTTTGTACTTGGGCGAAATGGTTGTTTGGTTGGTGCATGTCAATGCACGGGCTCAATCTGGTTAGGGTTGAAGCCCAGGGGTTATTTGGAAAGTCGCCCAAGTCAGTTAAGGACCGGTCTTCGAGCCGCATCTTGCTATGCCATATCGTGCAACCACATGTCCTGAGTATGGGTAGGGGACCTGGCTGACTAATTTGCAAAGTACCATCGCGGTCGATCCCGCGGATTGTGTGGGTCCATCTCGGATGGCTGGTCGTGTTATGACCTCGTTAGTCCCACTGGCGTAAGAGGGGGCCCCTACAAACTCTGCGGATTTCTATCCAAGGAGGGATGCGAAACCTTAACGGGGGTGGACTGCGGTGGGATGGCGCATTGTAAAGGCCTTGTCATGTGCTCTAGATCGCTTACCTAAGGTAGTGAGCGGTGGCATAGATATATGCCGAACAAACTAGAGAAGTCATGTCATGTGGGTAAAGTCGCATAACCTCTGCAGAGTGTAAAACTAATCGAATAGCGCGTCATGATCATGGACATGCTAGCAAAGCCACTCAAAGTTATACTTTGGTTTTTGGTTTCAAAATGATTTGACATAAATGATTTTGGATTTCTATCCAAATGGGATTTAGGCGGGAAGCCATGTGATAGGAGGGTATCCTTCACCATTCATTATGGAGGTTATCCACACTATGAAACCGCTATTTAAAATCTGATTTTAGATATGGTATAAAATGGCCTTGAAAATTTATACAAGTGTTTAAAGAAAATGTCGCTTATGCAAATTCAACCATATTAAGCTTTCCTTTGAGATATCCATATATGCATGTCATTCTCGTTATTTGATTGTGTAACTTGCGTAGCACTGTAGTTGTGCTCATTCTTGCTTAATGCAAATAATTTCAGAGGAGAAGGACTTTGCTACCGGTGTGGATCTCGACGACTAGGCCGCTTCCCCAGTTGATTGCCTGTGGCAGATTAACAGGACCCTACTATTTCTTCGTCTTCCGCTGTGTTTATTTTATTGTTGGCCTGTAAGCCTCCTTTGTAATCAACTCCGTTGTTATTTATTAATAAAGTTGTGATATGATTTTGTTACCATATTTGTTTACTGTGTGAACTAGCTACTGATCATGGGACTAGTTCAGAAATGCACAAAGGATTTGGGAGTGTTAATCCCGGGTCTTACAAGTTATGAGTACTTTTGAATGTACCCAGCAAACCGTAGGGAAATGTATGCAAATAGTATTCATGCATGGCTTGACAAGGTTAGCTGTATGGTTCTTTTGCAGAAAGCAGCATTTACGATAAATACAATAAATAGATTGAATTGCATAGTTGAAAACAATAATAAATAATTAAACAATTTTCTTTAAAACAGCCAGTGAATTTCCCGTTCACTTCCCAACCAAACCAAAGATAAGTGAATCCCCTATTCACCCATCGACACAACCCACCAAGTGAATGACATGTTCACCAAACAAACATTATATTCATCAAGTGAACTTCCCATCCACACTCCGACTCATTTTAAAGAAACTCTATCTCCCGTGTGAAATCCCCGAGCACGTCCATAACCGCGGACACGGCTATTCGAATAGTTTTACACTCTGCAGAGGTTGTACAGCTTTCCCCACATGACACGACTTCTCTAGTTTGTTTGGCATCCATCGATACCACTGCTCACTACCTTAGGTAAGCAGTCTAGAGCACGTGACATGGCCTTTACAAAGCTCCTTCTTAACCTAGTTCTACCCGCTAAGGTTTTAACATTGAATGTCTTTATTCGACCAAACAGGGCCCCCCTCTTGCGCCTCCGTGAGAATATGTTTTTCCCATAACTCACACTATCCACGACAGAACCGAAATTAAGACAATGCTAATTAGTTAGCCAGGTCCGTCCCATACCAGACATGTGGTTGTACGGTTAAGGCCCAGTTCAATGGCGCACAAGATTAAGTCCTCGACAAGTTACTCAGGCGAGACTACCACAAACCCAATCCGTGCTAAACCCGCACTCCCACTATCCACCAACCACTCGCCCAAGTGAAAACCATTTTGTTTAACCAAGACCCATGACTCACCCCGTCATGGTACCCACAAATTTTAACAAGAGTGGCTCACCACCACGATTCCATATATCATTAAGTCAAGATTAATCATTATGACACATGTGATGATAAACCCACCGTATCAAAGCTAAACTAAGCATTAATACGCTACCCATGTTGGCAATATGAATATGACCAACTAAAATCATCCCTGCTAGGGTGACAAAGGATTCATGGCATTCAAATAATCAAAGGAGGCATAATGACAATAGGTAATAACTAAACCCAAAACAATTTGTATAAAAATAGCATGCAATTGTATAAAATAATATACTTTTGAAATCATAGGTTCAATATGATCAAAGGACTACGGCTTGCCTTGGAATAAATCCTGGGATTGATCTTGATCTTGGTATGCTCCTCCTTGCTCAAAGCTTCCTGAAGTATCAATGTCTACTCGCAAACAAACAAATAAACCAAATAAATAAATAATAGAGAGCAAATAAACTCCAAAAATTAAATAAAAATCTCAGATAAATAGATCTTGAATTTAGATGAATTTAGGAATTTGAATGGACTCAAACGGAGTTCGGATGCAAAAGATATGGGCTTTGGAAGATTCACATGAAATGATGAAATTGAGAGAAAAGAATATTCAAAGAATATTCCTTCGGGTTAAAATAAATAAACTGAATTGGAGACTTACAAGTGGGGTCCACTAGTAAGTGAAACAAAGATGAAAACAATGGATGACATGTGGGGTCAAGGTGCTGGAGAGAGAAAGAGAGAATGGCATAAGGGTCCCACATGTAAGTCACTTTGTTTATGGTGGACCAAGTGCATGGCTTTTGGTCTCGGATGCACACATGCACTAACACCTGTGTGATGACATGGATGCCACATGGGCTAAGGAAGTGAGGTGGAGATGATGTGGAGGGCCATGTCAGCGAAGGAAGCCAAACACAGAGGGAGACATGGAGATCTTGGCCGGCGGTGAAGCAGCGACAGCGAGGATGAACGACGGCAAACGGGCGGCTGGAAAGCAGCAAAACGGAATTTCGCGGTCAAGGTGAAACACTTGGGGCGATGGCTCGGCGAGGACAGCTGCGGCTCGATGACGGCAGCAACTTGGGCGGCGGGTAGAGCTCGGGTGCCGCGGCATCAAAGGTTGGGTGGCGTTCAAGGGATTCCTAAGGGAGCATCGAAACATCGGAGGCAAGGGAATGACGCGTTCAGAAGGGCAAAGGAACTCACCAATGGACCGATTGGTGCGGACAGGCGACGGTCGAATTTGAAGCAAACTGGCGACGGAGATGTAGAGATCCTTGGGTGAAAGAGATGGCGTCATGGCGAAGCCCTCGATGATGCGATCCCGATGGCGAAGACGGCACGGGTGGAGAGGCACTGATGGCGGCGAATTTGGACGACGACGAGCTTCGGTGGTGCTCGGGTCTTCGGTGATTGCGGCGCGGCTGAGAGGAGATCGAAACCAGCTCTTTAGGGTTTTGGAGGAGGAGGAGGACGCACACAAATTGACGGGGTTGGGGTTCCTTTTATAGTGCCGGATGGAGGAGTCCCGCAAGGGCACGGTGGCGCAAGCGTGCGTGAAGGAGCTGGACTCTCGGTTGGTTTGGAGAAGAAACACAGGGCAGGCGGGGCCACCAGTCAGCGAGGCAAAACAAAAGGAAAGAACAACGCTGGTGCTTTGGTTGGCTTTACACGAAGGGAAAACGGAAAAGGGCCAGTGGCTCGGTTGGCTTCGCCCATGTGCAAGGAAGCAAGGCGAGCCGGGCTGCGCAAGGAGATGGGCTGAGAGGCACGAGCCGGATTGGAAGGAAAAACAGGAATAGAAATGGGATGGATGGAGATTCGTTTCGAAGACCTTTTCTAAGATTTTTATTAGGTTTTTCTTTTTTAGAAAATAGGAGAAAATCCAAATGGCAAATAGAAAATAGCAAATGCACTCGAAAAAATTCTAGAAAAATCTAGAAAATATATCCAAGCACAAAGAACCCAAATAAAATAATTTTGATAATAGTTGATGTTGACATTATTCACATTAAATTGTTTTTTTGAACTCTGAAAATTCCAATTAAGCTTTTAACTTTACCAGGAAAATTCAAATGGTTATTTTTCTTTTAAAACTTTTAAAGGCATCAAATTTTTGGATGTTACAGCATACTAGGTCAGGCCCCAGACGATTTACTGTCGCGGGCGATCGCTTGGCCTACTACTATCTTTTGCTTTCCGTTGTAATTTTCTTTAGGCCAAGTGCCCTTTTGTAATAAATACTCTGATATTATCAATAAAGTGCGTGATGTGGACTTGTTACCATATTTGTAAACTGTGTACACTAGCTGTTGCCGGACTAGTGTTGTAAGCACAGAGAATCTGGGATCCTTCTATCCCGGGTTCGATAATCATCGAGGCAGGTTCGGACATGGAGGAAGCCTCCCACGAGCCACCACCGCCGCCCCCGAATTCTCCATTGCTCGCAGCGGGCACCGGTGGGGGCATCTTAAAGAGCCTAGTAGCCCCAATGAAGCGCTGCCCATTGAAGTTGCACAACTACGCCACCCACTCCACAAACCCCGGATCACCACAGAACTTCTCTATGCAGTCACTGCCCCTACTAGCCACCTCCACCACCATGACGCCGCCCAACACCGGCATGCCATCCGGCACACCAAAGTCAAGCCTCGGCGATGAGTTGAGTAGGTTGGCAATGTAGTCATCGCAACTACCGCTCGGACCGGCCCTGCCACAACGACCATAAGAAAACAATTAACCACTAGGACACTGTCCAAGAATCACCCTTTCTCGCTCGACTCTAGCAAAGGCGCCTCTTTTAGGTGGCCAATTGGGAGCAAAGGCGCAGAGTTTATAGCAGACCGAGGAGGAGTGGGCGGGAGACTTGGGAAGGAAGGAGAAGGGAGGGGAGAAGAGTGGTGGATGCTTGTCGGATTGGGCTATGGGCTGGAGGTCAAAATTGTGGTGGTGAACTGGGGGCACGTGGAGCGGCAGCAGTGGCGCAAGGGGTGGCGTGGGCGCTTGGAGTGGCAGCGACGACACAGGGTGAGGCTTGGTGTCGAACCTAGGAACGAAGGATCTGTCGAACCCGGGAACGAAGAATCCCAGATTCTCTGTGTTTTATACACTAGTCTAGAAATAGCTAGTGTACACAGTCAAACAAAAGTGATAGCAAAAACATATCACACGTATATTAATTGATAATCATAGTTTATTACAAAATTAGGTACAAGGCCAAATATAAAGAAACAACGGAAGAAAAATAAATAGGTAGGCCACACGATTTGCCGCAGGCAATCTTTTGGGGGCGTAGCTTAGTCATCCTGATCCTCACCATCTTGATAATAATCTTCACCTGAATAAAATTTATTCAGCAAGAGTGAGCACAACTTCCGTGCTCGCAATTTACCCCTAATAACAGAATATAATGCATGCATGTGTAATCAAATGAGGCTAATAGGGTTCATTTGCATAAAGCAGCATTTTCAGTTTGTAAATACTCATACTAAGTTTCAAGGCAATTTTTAATCTATAACTAAAATCAAATTTTAAATTGTCACTTTTATAGTGGATAACCTCCATAAATGAATTGTAATACCCCAATTTTGCTTAAGTAGGAAGAAAGGAATTTGGGGGAGGCGATGTAATACTCCAATTTCAAATTCGAGAGAGAATAATTATAATTAGGGAGATGGACCAATTAGCAAAGCGATTTAGCATATAGTTTAGAGGGGTTTTCTGCAAAGGGCGGACAACCTGGGCCTGGGCCTTGGCCCAATTGGCCTTGTGGTGGCCGGCCAAAGGGGGGGGGAGGCGCCACCCTCCCTCAAAACCCTAGCCGCCACCCTCCTCCCCTCCTCCACCTTGTGGCCGCCACCCTTGCCTCCTCTCCTCTTGGCCGCCTCCCCTGCTCCCTATGCCTCCTCCCCGATGCTCCCCCTGCTGCCACCAAGGACACTGCTTCATTGCCGCCCTAGTGGAGGAAGAAGGGAAGACGCCGGGTGATTTGGCCAGCCAAGAAGAAGAGGAAGTAGAAGAAGAAGGAAGGGGGAGAAGAGAGAAGGGAGGGGAAGAGAGATTGCATGGTGTTCATCGTGTTATACAGCTGTTCTTCAAGGGTAATCTTGATCCCCACTCATTTAGTAGCGAATCCGTGATTTTAATCAATATCGGTATTTAGATCGGTTCAGGACAGATTGGGTTAAACTGACGATTTGATATAGTTAAGGGCAGATTCAGTTCTGGATGTCTTCTAGAGTAATGTAGAGGACGTCACCATCTTTCCGTTAAGTGCTAGAACTCGTTATTTGGACCTCTGTAGCAGAATTTATGATTTTATTAGTGGGACTGTTCTGCAGATTTGTTGTTTTTTGATAGGTTTCAGTAATCTGAGTTAATAGATTAGTTAAACGGAGATTTAGAGAAACTCGGTATAATGAAAGTTTTAGGTAATTGTCCCAGCTTTCCAGAAATCTCAAGAACGTGAGATTTGGACACTCGTAACAAAAGTGATGCTAGTTTTAGTGCACTGTCCAGAGAACCCGACGTGAAATTGATGTCTTTTAGATTGGCTTGGTAGGGGTTTTAGATTTCAGAATCAGAAGGGCCCCTCAACTAGGTTTAGTTGGGGAATTTAATTACCTTTCTATTAAGTCCAAGAACACCTTATTGGGACCCGTGTAGTGAAAGTTACGAATTTTAGAAGTTGACTGTCCACCGAGAGGACAGATCGACGTTTAGGAATTGGGGTTGGGATCGAGTTAGACGTGTTTGCGAGTTCGTGGTTGCTGTTTATAGTTTATTTTGGTCTGCTTCTGTCGTCTTAGCGTGTGTTATAATTATTATTCAGGTGGTGGACTGGTCCCAGGGGCAGCACCTTCTGCACGTCCCTCGTTCCCTCGCAGTTAAGGCAAGTATAATGATGGTTATAATAGCTATTGTTGAATGGCAATATTTGGTATATATTATGAGTATTTGTGTGTTCATGATTGTGAAGATGGCATAATTGGTAATGTTCATGGTTGCTAGAGATATGAGTTATGTGTTAATGATGGATGTTTGAAACTTGTGAAATCTTTGTTTATGAGCTTTTGTAGTATGAATAGGATATTCATATGCAATGTTGTTGCGGATGCAAGTTTGTATTAATTTGAGAATTCATACATATGCATCATGTTGGCTTATTGAAGTCTTGGTCATGTGATGACCAAGCAACTCTTGAGGTCCCCGTCATGTTGATGACGGGCTAAAGGTCCCCATGCTTGTAAAGCATGGGCTTTGATCCCCATACTTGCGGAGTATGGGCAATGGTCCCTGTGCTGATGGCATGCATGGTGTACATCGACGGATGCACACTTTGCATTACCGGTAAAATTCAAAAGGGAAAGAGAAGGAAAAGGATCATTTTGAGCATATTGCATAGCATGTGTGTGTAAGATGATTGATATGTGGTTTTGTGAAGTATAGTTGATGATTTACATGCTTGCATGTTGTTGATGCCATTTATTATATTTGCTGAGTCTTGGACTCACCTCTTGTTGTTGTTGTTGTGTTTTAGGTACTTTTACGAGATCGGCATGCATGGGGGAAAAGAAGAATTAGACTACTTGCACTTCTGCATGAACTACCCACCATAGAATGAAAGGAAAATTAACTAGGAGATGAATGAACTGTTTAAAGTACTCTTCTTGATTATTGCTTGCTTGGAGTAATCTGTAATAAATGAATAGACGTTTTGGATGCACATGATCTATTCATTAGATGTTTAGTTGCTATGGATGTCTTAGTAACGAGTAGCCAGTTTTGATTATGTCTTGTTCATTATGCAATTTGGATTATCTTTCTATGTTATAACTGTCTGTTGGAACCTCCGGTATAGGTAACTATACAAAGGAGGTTCTGCCGAAATTTTGTAAGATGTTTTAGTTTAATTATGGTTAATTTATTTAATTTAGTAGCATTCCAGGCCTTTGTTTGGCTGGGGTGTTACAGTTGGTATCAGAGCGGGCTATAGGTATGTGGTTTTTGAATTATTAAACTTGACACACTAAGCACAGTAGGTGGGATTGGGTTATTGCATTGCATTTACGTTTCCGTTACGTTGTATTGATGATTCCTGTTATGAGATGATCTAATATATATCTATATTATAATATTATGGTTATTATGTGTGGGGATAACCCATGTTGAGAGGTTGAGGTTGTGGTTGTGGCCCTGGGCTTTACCAGGCTACACCACCGTTCGCAGTATGAGAATAGTGAGTATCATTAGAAGAGTTGTTCTCTTCCTTGAATTTGAATTGGTCAACTCTTATCTAGTGGTGATTGATGAGTTTCTCTTGGGTTATTAGTTCATCCTGGTTGATGGGTTGCTTTGAAAAGGATTGATATGTTTCTATTAGCTTATTTTGTCCCGTAAAGCAATCGTTGTTTTCCCAACCGATGAGTTATTCTTGCGGTTGGTGAACTTGGTTGATTGTCAGGTTGACCTTTATATTGGAGTTTTCTCTTTCTCATCGGAAAAACATGACCCATTTATTCGCTTGTTGTTTTTGGTTAATGAAAGTTTATTTTTGCAAGTCCTTTAGTACATGGAGGCTTTAACTCAATGTATCTCTCTTGGGTATTTTGAGTGATGAAGATTAATGGATCTCTTTTATGAAAGAAGATGTTAAACCTTTTAGTGCTGTGTTGTCTTGGTTAAGTGAGAGGTTATAACCAAAGCAATTAATTGATATGATATGGGTTATCAGGTTAGGTCTGCAGTGTGTGCATGATCGATCCTAACTAAGATCCATGAAAGGAAAGTTGATTAATTTGAAAGTGTCTTGTAGTAGCTCTCAAGGAGCTGTGATTAAGAGTATGGTTATACCTAATTGTAATCAATAGAGTTAATAAGAGGTATAGAACATTGATGAAATTGAGTTGATCATTTAAGAGTGAAACATTTGGTAAACTTCCTTAGTAAATTGGATTAACGGGTCTCAATGGATTAATCTAACCGTTTGAGATGGTTAAGTTTAAAAGGAGTTAGATTATTGTCTTAGTGGATATTAATCTTAGAGTAACCTTTTGTGGATACTTAGTGATTATAAGTAATTGCTGGGTGTAATTAATGTCTATTAATGTTTGGTGTTGATCATCACTAAGAGATAAACTGATGGGATTTAATGGATGAACAATGTTTACATGATGGTAGAACTATCAGATAATAGTATGTCTTTGATGAAAGGGTTTTGGAATAACCTTTTAATTTGTGCAGTAGTTTTCCTCTAAAATAAAGTGGTTGTTGTAGTGAGAGTATAAGATTTTGATATACACTCAATTGAGGATGAGATGATAAAGGGGTATGTAACTTTTTGGCGAGCCTTTGGCTTATGTAGTGTTCTTTGGCAAACTGCCTACTTAGAAAGTGGAAGAGTTCCATGATGAATCCTTTGGTTTTGGATTTAACTCTTTTGGGGAGGAGTTGGTAATGCGTATTCGCGATGAGAATCCTTTATTTTCAGTTGGGTGCTGTTTTTAAAGGAGTTTGTTTAAAACGAGTTCTGTTGTGCGTCCCTAGTTAAAGGAGGTGCCCATTGTTAAAGTAAAGAGATCGATTGATACAAGGTACATTGGTTGTTTCTAAAAGTTACGGAGATTTGGGAGATAGCGTATTACTAGGACAGTCTTGAGACCTAGCCTGGGCCACAAATCGTTTGTTTGACCAAGTGTCGAGGGGGTACTAGATAAATCTGGAGTGTGAAGTCAATAGGGTCATTGACCCACGAGTAAGAACGTGCTTACGAGACAGGTCCGATGAGTGACTCGTGAAAGGTTGGGACGAGTAATAAGGCGTAACATGTCAGTTACGTCAAGGTGTGGGGTCCTATAATTCCGAGAGGAAAACGACTTGGGAATTGGAGTCTCGCAAGTGTGAGCATTATTTGGAATTATTCACAGCAGGTGCGTGGAATTGTTGGTAAATTCTAGCGGTGACTATTCTCTAGCGTTAAGCGTGATTAGAATTCGGGGTTGAATTCCGTTTAAGGGGGGGTAGAATGTAATACCCCAATTTTGCTTAAGTAGGAAGAAAGGAATTCGGGGGAGGAGATGTAATACTCCAATTTAAAATTCGAGAGAGAATAATTATAATTAGGGAGACGGACCAATTAGCAAAGTGATTTAGCATATGGTTTAGAGGGGTTTTCTGCAAAGGGCGGACAACCTGGGCCTGGGCCTTGGCCCAATTGGCCTTGTGGTGGCCGGCCAAAGGGGGAGGCGCCACCCTCCCCCAAAACTCTAGCCGCCACCCCCTCCTCCCCTCCTCCCACTTGTGGCCGCCACCCCTTGCCTCCTCTCCCCTTGGCCGCCTCCCCCTGCTCCCTATGCCTCCTCCCCTGATGCTCCCCCCTGCTGCCAGCCAAGGACACTGCTTCCCGCTGCCGGCCTAGTGGAGGAAGAAGGGAAGACGCCGGGTGATTTGGCCGGCCAAGAAGAAGAAGAGGAAGTAGAAGAAGAAGGAAGGGGGAGAAGAGAGAAGGGAGGGGAAGAGAGATTGCATGGTGTTCATCGTGTTCTACAGCTGTTCTTCAAGGGTAATCTCGATCCCCACTCGTTTAGTAGCGAATTCGTGATTTTAATCAATATCGGTATTTAGATCGGTTCAGGACACATTGGGTTAGACTGACGATTTGATATAGCTAAGGGCAGATTCAGTTCTGGACGTCTTCTAGAGTAATGTAGAGGACGTCGTCATCTTTCCGTGAAGTGCTAGAACACGTTATTTAGACCTCTGTAGCAGAAGTAATGATTTTATTAGTGGGACTGCTCTGCAGATTTGTTGGTTTTCTGATAGGTTTTAGTAATCTGAGTTAATAGATTAGTTAAATGGAGATTTAGAGAAGCTCGGTATAATGAAAGTTGTAGGTAATTGTCCCAGATTTCCATAAAGCTCAAGAACGCGATATTTGGACACTCGTAGCAAAAGTTATGCTAGTTTTAGTGCACTGTCCAGAGAACCCGACGTGAAATTGATGTCTTTTAGATTGGCTTGGTAGGGGTTTTAGATATCAGAATCAGAAGGGCCCCTCCACTAGGTTTAGTTGGAGAATTTAATTACCTTTCCAGTAAGTCCACGAACACCTTATTTGGACCCTTGTAGTGAAAGTTACGAATTTTAGAAGTTGACTATCCACCGAGGGGACAGATCGACGTTTAGGAATTGGGGTTGGGATCGAGTTAGACGTGTTTGCGAGTTCGTGGTTGCTGTTTATAGTTTATTTTGGTCCGCTACTGTCATCTTAGTGTGCATTATAATTATTATTCAGGTGGTGGACTGGTCCCGGGGGCAGCACCTTCTGCACGTCCCTCGTTCCCTCGCAGTTAAGGCAAGTATAATGATGGTTATAATAGCTATTGTTGAATGGCAATGTTTGGTATATATTATGAGTATTTGTGTGTTCATGATTGTGAAGATGGCATAATTGGTAATGTTCATGGTTGCTAGAGATATGAGTTATGTGTTAATGATGGATGTTTGAAACTTGTGAAATCTATGTTTATGAGCTTTTGTAGTATGAATAGGATATTCATATGCAATGTTGTTGCGGATGCAAGTTTGTATTAATTTGAGAATTCATACATATGCATCATGTTGGCTTATTGAAGTCTTGGTCATGTGATGACCAAGCAACTCTTGAGGTCTCCGTCATGTTGATGACGGGCTAAAGGTCCGCATGCCTGTAAAGCATGGGGTTTGGTCCCCATACTTGCGGAGTATGGGCAATGGTCCCTGTGCCAGATGGCACAGACATGGGTGTACATCGACGGATACACACTTTGCATTACCGGTAAAATGCAAAAGGGAAAGAGAAGGAAAAGGATCATTTTGAGCATATTGCATAGCATGTGTGTGTAAGATGATTGATATGTGGTTTTGTGAAGTATAGTTGATGATTTACATGCTTGCATGTTGTTGATGCCATTTATTATATTTGCTGAGTCTTGGACTCACCTCTTGTTGTTGTTGTGTTTTAGGCACTTTTGCGAGATCGGCATGCATAGGGGAAAGGAAGAATTAGACTACTTGCACTTCTGCACGAACTACCCACCATAGAATGAAAGGAAAATTAACTACGAGATGAATGAACTGTTTAAAGTATTCTTCTTGATTATGGCTTGCTTGGAGTAATCTGTAATAAATGAATAGACGTTTTGGATGCACATGATCTATTCATTAGATGTTTAGTTGCTATGGATGTCTTAGTAACGAATAGCCAATTTTGATTATATCTTATTCATTATGCAATTTGGATTATCTTTCTATGTTATAACTGTCTGTTGGAACCTCCGGTATAGGTAACTATACAAAGGAGGTTCTACCGAAATTTTGTAAGATATTTTAGTTTAATTATAGTTAATTTATTTAATTTAGTAGCATTCTAGGCCTTTGTTTGGCTGGGGTGTTACATGAATGGTGAAGGATACCCTCCTATCACATGGCTGACCACCAAATTTTACCACATAGATTAACCATCCAATTTTTTTTGCTAAAACCATTTCAAAATCAAAACTAAATTCTAATTTGGAGTGGCTTTTCTCAGCATGTCCATGACCGTGGACACGACTATTCGAATAGTTTTACACTTTGCAGAGGTTGTACAGCTTTACCCATAAGTGATAATCATTTTATACTGTCACACATGACACGCTTTCAAAGGCGTGCGACTAAGTGATTATCATGAGGCTTTTACAATGTTCTACCCTAAAGTTAATATGCCTATTAAGGTTTTACGTATATTGGGCTAACCACTCGCTAGAAGTCCCTTCTTGCGCCAAGTGGGACTACTGTCTAACCGACACCCACTCATCAACATGGCATAAACAACAATGAGGTATTACAAATTAATAAGCCTAATCCGTCCCATTCTAGACATGTGGTGGTACAGTGGGGTGTAGCAAAATACGCTCGAAGACCGGTCATTAACTGACTTGAGCAACATTCCACAACCCTAGACCCGATCATTAAAATAAATCGATTCTACGCATTGACATGCACCACACCAACATCCATTATGCCCAAGTCTAAACTATTTTAATTTATTTTATAAGTAAAAGCATTTTCTAAACTTTTCATGGTACGACAATACCATAGACTCGATTTGAATCAAATTTGAATACTTTGGCTAAACTCCCCAAATTCAAGATTTTAGTCTATACATTGTCTAAGCATATAATCTATCAAATTTTATTTTATTTTTACTATGGTGACAAGGGAATGATAATCCAAACATCAACGTTGGCCATACAAAGGAAATAGAGTAACTAGGAATTTAAAACAGGAATTTAAAATAATAAATAGAATTATGCATGTAATAATAATTTAAAACACAATTAAATAATTTAAAATAATAGGATCAAACAAGGTGAAAGGTATAACTTGCCTTGATCAAATTCTTCTTCCTCAACTAACCCAGGTTCCTCGGAATCGTCGAAATCTATACGTGAAAATAAGCCAAATTCAAATAAACTCAAATAAATTCAAATTCAAATTAACTCCAAATTAAACAATTTTGGTTTCATTGGCTAGATCAGGAGTTTATAAGAATTTAGGAATTTGAATCGTCAAAATCAGACTTCGTATGAAAGAGAACAAACCCCTGGAAGTTTAAACCCTAAAGAAATACATAAAATTCAATTTTACTGAAGTACCATTAAGTTTTCTAAAGGAAAATCGATTAATGACGCAAGCTGACGTTTGCGGCTGAGAATCAATTTTCAGTTGAATTAATTTTCTAAAAGAAAACCTTTTCTATCAATGACATATGGGCCCTTAGTCAATGGACTAGGTCCACGAATCGGTCAAAGCCCACGGTGGACTTGGTTTACAGCACAGTGTTAGGGTTTTGCATGTGCTGGCATCGGCCGCCACATAGGCACTAACATGGATGCATGCTCTGGCGTAGCGCTGACATGGTGCCAACGTGTAAGTGCCATGTAGGCCCGTGGATGGCGGTGCTCCAGCAATGGGCTTGCTGGCGCTTCACGCCACGGTGAGCCACATGAGTGCACGCAAAAGCGAGAGGGCAGTGTGGCGAACTCGATCCGTTACCTTGTAGTGGCGGGGCACAAAGGGATGGCTGGCGGCGAGGGTTTGTGCGGTGGTGGGTTCTAGGGTTCTGACGCAATGGTGCTCTGGTGGTCTTCGACGCGAGATGAAGCGCGCACGAGGTAGGCGATGACGAGACGGTGCCAAGGGTGGGGTCAGGGTGTCCAGAGTGTGCTCGTCGGTGGTAGAATCCACGAGGGAAAAGCTCCAGGCGGCAAGGCTTTAACTCCAAAATACAGTCAGGTGGAGAGGATTGGGGCGAGATGAGTGGCAGGGTTAGGATGAGCGAAGAAGGGTGGAGCCGGGGCGCTCTTAAATAGGGCGAGGATGGGGCAGGACTGGCGTAGGGTGCAAGAAGGTCCGAGCGGGACTTCGGCGAGATTCTAGGTATTTAGTGCTAGAGATGGAAGGGGCGAGGTCGTGTCGGGTACGGAATTGATACGACATTTAAATTCTGGCATAATCTCAAAGAATCCGCGTCGATTTGGCTAGTTTTAGAAGGTCTAGCGCGGTTGGTATGGTGGATTTCAAACGGGACCGAAGCAGAGAAGAAGGAAAGGGGAAGACGAAGGTGACATGGCGTGGGCGGGCCCACCTATAAGTGAGGCGGAGGGTGAGAGAGAAACTGACACGCAGGCCCCTTGTGTCAGCGAGAGAAGGAGAGAGGGGTGCGGGTCGAGCAGGCTGGAGGCACACGAAAGGAGGTTGGGATGAGGAAGATTCGGCCCAAGGACTATTTCCCGATATTTATTGATTTAGCGATTTAATTAATTTAGTTAATTCATTTTTTCTTTAGAAAATATCAAATAAAGTCCAAAAATTATGGACAAATTCACATAAATTCCTCGAGACATTTTGAACTTAAATAAAATATTTCCAACTCATAATTGGTATTTAATTGTTCAATTAGTTTATTTTGGCTTTGAAATAAATAGGAAAAAGCTTCTAAAATTTTAGAAAATTGCAGGAAAATAATTAAATTTATTTTTAACTATAAATTGAAATTTGGGCTATTACAAACCTACCCCCTTAAAGGGAATCTCGATCCCGAAATTCAGAGTTGGTCTGCAAGAAGGTGGGGATATTCAGCTTTCAAATCTTCTTCTCGCTCCCAGGTGGCTTCTTCTTCGGAATGATTACTCCATTGTACTTTGCACGAATGGATGACTTTGCTTCTGGTGATACGCTCTGCAACATCAAGAATCTTGATTGGCTGCTCCACATAGGTGAGATCTTCCTGAAGATCATATTGATGCTCTCAAACGGTGTTTCCTCTGTTAGAACTCTAAGACACTTCTTCAGATGGAAGACATGGAAGACATCGTGCACTACAGACAGAGATGCCGGTAGCTCTAATTGGTAAGCAACTTCACCTCTTCTTGCCAAAATCTTATATGGTCCCATGAATCTGGGTGCGAGTTTTCCTATAGTCTGAAATCTTCTTACTCCCTTGAGCGGAGTAACTCTGAGATAGGCAAAATCTCCTATCTCAAAAGACAAGTCTCTCCGACGATTATCAGCATAGCTTTTCTATCAGGACTGAGCAACTTTCAACCATTCTCTTATTGCCTTTACCTTGCTTTCAGCTTCTTTTATTAATTCAGGTCCAAAGAATTGATGTTCTCCCACTTGATCCCAAAGGAGAGAGGTCCTATGCTTTCTGCCATACAATGCTTCAAATGGAGACATCTACAAGCTAGCTTGATAGCTGTTGTTGTACGAAAATTCTACATCAGGTAGATTCTGATCCCAACTCTTCCCATAATTTATAGCACAGGCTTGAAGCATGTCTTCTATAATTTGATTTACACGTTCAGTCTGGCCATCTGTTTAGGGATGGTATGCTGTGCTAAAGTTGAGTCTGGTTCCCAATGCTTTATGTAGGATTTTCCAAAATGTGGAGGTGAACTGCAAACCTCTATCAAACACTATCTTTTTGGGTACTCCATGCAGACAGACGATCCTGGCCATATACAATTATGCTAGCTTACTACTTTGGTAACTGGTCTTGACAGGGATGAAGTGTGCCACTTTAGTCAAGCGGTCAACTACCACCCAAATGGCAATCCGATGATGAAATCCATACCAATTTTTTCTCACTTCTACTCAGGAATTGGTAATGGCTGCAACAATCTAGTGGATCATTGATGTTCTGCCTTGACTCTTTGGCAAACATCACAGCGTGCAACCAACTCGGCAATTTCTTGCTTCATACTGCCCACCAATATTTTCTTTCAGATCCTGGTACATCTTGGTACTTTTGGGATGAATAGAGTAAGGCGATTCATGCGCTTCCTTCAGAATCGACTGTTTTGTTTACTAGTGATCTGGTACACAGATGCGATTTCCAAACCAAACTGTGAATCTCCATTTTCTTTTTTATATTCTCTGATTTGACTCTAAATAGTTTGTTGAACTTCTAAAGAATTCACACAGCCCTAGCTAGTAATCTCTAAATTCAAAAGCTTCACATACTCATACAATTGGAGGTGCCACGTAGGCCCGTGGATGGTGGTGTGTAACATACTGAAATTTGGTGTGTGTTTCAAATGTATAAAAGTGTGAGGGTTTAAAAATTTTTTGTTAAAATTCACAAGTTTGTACTTGGTTTCAAATTTCTATTTCAAAAATTCGAACTTTTGACTTGAAACCAAGATTCTAGTCAATTTTAGAAAATGTGTGTATCAAAATATTTGGAAATAATTTTATAAAATACTAGATTACTTATCACAGATTATCATATTTTTTCATAAATTTTTACAAGTTATCTTGACCTCTTCAAAATTATAACCAAATCAAAAAGGCTGATTTGAAAAAGAAATTATTTAAGCCAAAAGATAAACCAACAGTGGCCGAATTGAATTTTCCTAAGCCTTAGTTAAACCTGAGAGCACCCATGAAAATTTTTAGAATTTTTGGAAATTTATTTCTAATTTTAACCGCCCAGTCAAACTTGTTAGTTTTCGGTCAAATCTAAAATCAAAACTTAACCCTCAACACTATTCCGACCGCACCACTCTTCTTGAATCGACTAGACCGCGTTGTTTTGCCAGAACCGAGTCCGACTCGGGCTCAACCCTTCCGTGCCACTTTGCTTTCGGTCACTGACGAGTGGGTCCCACTCGTCAGCACCGTCTTCCTCACTTCGCCGCTTAAGCCCACGCACGCTGGCGCTGTGCAAGCACACCACACAGCCACTCCGCGCCACCTCACACATGCGTGGCTGTCCGGGAGGCAGCGCCAGAACATATACTACTCCCTCCGTCCATTCATTTGACCGTTTTCACTTTCTTTCGCCCGCGATTTCTCTTCTCCAAACCTAGTCCTTCGCTGCCGCCACAAATTATGCTGTCTCCAACCTCCATCGGTGACAAGGGTTGGGCGTTTTGCTCCTGGGATCGAGGCGCATTTTCCCAGGGCTTTGACATTACCGAGGTGTCTTCTCCGTGAAGACCCAACCTTCATCTCTGCCTCTGGTCGACGTCAGCTGACCGCTGGCCTCCTCGAGCAACCGGGTCACCGTCACCAGCTTCGCCAGGTCTTTGCGCACCCGTGCGTGTCTTCCTCGAGCCCGGAGATGCACTCTACCGCCAGATCAATTTCTCATTGCATGTTCAAGACGCAGAGTCACGACAAGCCACCGGTGGTTAAGGTTAACTGAAGTCATTAGGGTTAATTATGGTTAGGTATTAGTATGATAGGTGGGCCCGCCAAGGAAAACGTAATTAGAAGTTTAATTAAATCATTTTGAATCCCTGAGTTGTTGACATCTGGGCCCCTCTCGGCTAGTTAAGTGGTTGCGAAACTTGGTGAAATACGTCTTCTCTTTAGGAAAACGTATTTCCTTTAGTGATTTTGCTCATTTTACGTTTCTTGAAAGTGAAGATATATGTATTCAAAGAATACACCTTCGACATCGCCGTCAGCCGCAGCTGGGTCAAGCTGACCCAGTCAACGCTCTATTTCAGGCCCCACCAGTCAGTGACCATGGGTCGGCTGAGGTTCAGTAAGAAAAGGATTTTAAACTTTTAGTAATTCCAAAATGAATTAGTTTTACATTAGAAATTCTATTAACTTAGAAAATTCATAACTAATTCAATTTTGCTCCAAATAGAATGAATCCAATTTTGTTAGTTTTAATTTTAGTGTACTTTTTAATGGTTTAGCTTTCAAATATGTTGCTGCTCGAGAAAGTTTGGTCTATTTAAAAGATTTTTTTTTACATTAGAAAATGGGTTAAAACTTCTAAAATTCATAAGTATTTCATCCTAACTCCAAATAGAGTGAAATTAATTTTGTTAATTCTTATTTTTCCTGTACTTTAACTTGGCTTAAGTTTGGCTCTTGTTGCTATTACATAAAATATTACTAAGTAATTAATTTGTGAAGTTATGCTTTTAACTTGTTAAGTATTTAGAGAAATCCAAATAAATTAATTTTGGACTGAACCCAAACTCTTTAACAATCAAACTCTACCTGCTGTGTATGTTTGTTTGATGAATTTGGTTATTGATTATCTGTGATGTTATCGCTTTTTTTTCGTTCTTATTCGTTGTTTTGATCAGTCGTTAGATTCCGACGATACAGGTATATTCGAGAGTGATCCTCAGCAGTCAGATGACTATCTTCAACAAGGCAAGTAGTTTTCCATTGATGCATGGTGATCCCATTATATTCGCTTGTTAATATTTCAAATGTTTGAATTGTATGTATGCATGTTATGTTGACGAATATTTTCTTAGTTCGCAGTAGTTCACCTGGTTAGTGATTTGAACTATAGGCAAAATATCCATCTTTTACCACTAAGCCTAGGCTATACTCGTTGTGATTTAGGGATCGGTGGATGGGCTCTAGTCACTTTATATTGTAATATTCGAGTTGTCGTCGCTTAGCCATGCTTAGAACGGTAGTCTGGGGATCATCGCTTCGGCGATGGTCATTACAACATCACTTCATATACCTAAGTCAGGGTACTCATGATTATATCATATTTGAAAAAACTAAAACTAAAAATGAAAATGATTTAGATTTGGGCACATGGTTGTTGGTGTGATCGTGGGGTGTGTGGTTGTGTGCCCGAATCAATAAGGACCGAACATCTCGTCCCACTAAACCAAGAATTATTATGTGCATCCACATGAGGGTATTGGGAACCCCTCTTGACTTAGTACTCTAGGGAGTGTTAATTAATGAGTCGCTGGTGGTAAGTATAGGTGGATAAAAGAAAGGTGTTATACTATGTTGGGCATGTGACGGGTGGGGTTCCGGGTAGGTTCCTTCACCCGAGGAGCATTGGCAGTTGCTACGGCTAGGCCAATGTCTCCGACACAACATATGGGTCCTCTGTGGGAGCTTAGGATGGACAGTTCTCAGAGGGTTAAGCCCCATACATGTGACTTTTAATTAAATCATTCCATTGGAAAACGTCTCGTAGGACTTAGCTCTGCCGGCATACCATCGGAAGTGTGCTTTAATCAGTGGCAAAAGGAGCGGTCTAACATGTGGGTAAAGTTGTACACCCCTGCAGTGTTTAATCTTTTCGAAAAGCCAAGTCCTTAGTTATGGACAATCTTGGGGAGGTCTTTTGAGAGTTAGACTATAACATTTTGATAAAACTTGAATTTGGGTGGTACGGATGGGTAATTCGTGCTATTGTTGTGGTGGTTGTGGGAAGTCACCTCTGGGTTGTTAATTATGTTAATTATTGTTATCACATTGTTATTGGATTCACTAAAAACTGATTTACTAAAATTGCTTCCAATCTACTACTCTATTGCAAATAAAATGTTGCTTTACGCTGAAAATAAACTCTAAAGCCTTCTCCATTGAAATAAGCTTGCATGTAGCTATGTATAGGCTTGTTAATCGTAAGTCTTGCTGAGTACGTTTTTGTACTCAACTGCTTTGTCTGTTTACTGCAGAGGAGGTTGACCCCCAAGGGGTTGATGAGTGTGAGGTCAACTACACTCTAGACGACTAGCTTGGACGTTTCCTATCAGTTCTCTTGTGGGTAATGGCAAACTGGTTGGTGTTGTTTACAGCCATCTTATGGCAACTGTTCCACTGCAAACTCTCTTTTGTATGTTGAATATGATGTAAATTATGAAGACTTCAATAATGTAAAAAATTGTGTATGGAGTTGATGCTTAATTTTTCTCTGGGGTATGTGTACTGCAATTCTGGGAAGTACATATATGCCGAGAGTGAGGAAATTTCATTTGTAATGCTAGGGCCAATGGAAAAGCTAAGTATCACAAATTAAATCGCTAGCGGCTCTCACAAAAGTTGGTATCAGAGCCAAGCTGATAGTAGAAACCCCTAGTTTGGTCGTTCTTGGGATATTTGGAAAACTTAGTTTCAAAATATCAAGTATTTGATGAAAACCTAAGTAAGTTCTCATATTTTTACTACTTATCTATCTTAGGTTGCTTATCTAACCTTGTTCTTATTGAAATTTTGAAAAGATGTTTCTTTCTCATCTCTTTTCAAAAGATAGTTGATTATCTTTTAAATTCGGTTTTGGGTTCAATGAGAGTTTAAAATATAGAGTGTTGGCTGTCCCTTGGTGAAAATTAGAAGCAATTGGAGTTGGAAAAGTCATCTCGGAGCTCGGACACAAAATCTAGACAGTAAGCTGTTAGTTTGTTGTTAGGACTAAAAATGAGAGGCTAATTCAACAAAAATTTATGGGAATTAAAAGGATAGGATGTGATATTAGATGGCCAGTGCCTAATGCACCCTAAATGGTCTTTACCATGAACTTTAGATGTTATAAAAATGAATTTTTGTGCTGGTTGTTATGTTTCTTGTTTGGAGTTTGATTCTTGTTGAATATTTGTTTGTGCTTGTGGTAGGGTAATATCACGTAATTTCTTAGTAGGATATTCCTTCAGCTGCTGTCATTGTATCTACTGTTGGGTGATGTGCTAACCCTATTTGCTGGAATAGGATGGCTGAACGAACCCGCAGTGAGTAAGGTCAGCAAGCTGGCCATGATGAGGAACTTCCACCTCCACCCACCATGGCTGAGGTTCTCGCTCAGATCGAGCAGAACCGGATGGATGAGATGCACATTCTCGAGATTATTGCTCGGAACACATCTGGTCTCTCAGGTGCCTTTGGATCAGGAGGAGGTGGTCATCAGCCGTGTGGAGGACTCTCAGAGTTCCTTCGCACTCAGCCGCTGACCTTTTCCCAGTCTGAAGATCCTCTTGATGCAGACGACTGGTTGCGTCTGGTTGATCGAAAGCTTAGTATTGCCCAGTGCCAAGATCATGAGAAGGCGCTCTTTGCCTCTCATCAGCTAGAAGGGGCAACACTCTCTTGGTGGGAAAATTTCATTGCTATGCAGCCCGCAGGCCAATTTTTCACCTGGGAGGAGTTCCGTAATGCTTTCCCACAGGCCCATGTCCCTGCCGGTATCATGAAGCTGAAGAAGAAGGACTTTCTGTGGCTCAAGCAAGGGCATAAATTGGTGACGGAGTATTTACACAAGTTCAATCACTTGGCTCGGTATGCTCCCGAAGATGTGCCAACCGATGCTGCCAAACAAGAGAAGTTTATGGATGGCTTGTCCGAGGAGCTGCAGGACAAGCTGTCTATTGTCGACTTCCCTGATTTCCAAACTCTGGTGGACAAGGCCATCGTCGCTGAGCTCAAGCGTAAAGCACTTGGAGAATCCCACAAGAACAAATGGGAGGCACAGAGATCAGCTAGTGGCAGCAATTCCCGTCCTCATTTTGGGCAAGCCCAGTGCCCCGTCCTCAAGCTCCACCACCACCAAGACCATTGATGTTTGCTCCCTGCCCTCTGCAGGCCGTGGTTCCACCACATGCACCTGTGGGATAGCAAGGAGGTCTCCGCAATCCAGCTGCTGAGGTTGTCTATTTTTATTGCCACAACAAGGGGCACTACACCAATAACTGTCCAGTGAAGCATGAAGCAGCTACTTGCCCTAAATAGGGGCAAGCGCAAGGACAAGGATGTGGTCATCCCCCAGCTCAGAAGGTGGCCCAGCAAGTTCAGAAGGTTGCTCGTGGGCGAGTCAACCACATCTCTGCTGAGGAAGCGCAGGAGGCACCCGACGTCGTGTTGGGTACGCTTCTTGTTAATTCTCATCCTGCTACAGTTTTATTCGATTCTGGAGCTTCACATTCCTTTATATCACAATATTTTGCTATAAGTGGTGATATTCATATTGCTCCTATGCATGTTCCATTGGTTATTCATTCCCCGGGGTCAAAAATGAGAGCTGAGCTCAAATGTCGGGACATATCTATTGAGATTGAAGGAGTTGGGTTTTTGGCAAATCTTATCCTCCTCAGATCAACTAGTTTAGACGTGATACTTGGCATGGATTGGTTATACCAATACTTGGGACAAATCGATTGTTCTAGGAAATTCATATCTCTCACAAGTTCCTCCGACGAGCAAGTTGGAATTGTGCCGAAGTTGTAGGAGCCACATCTTTTTGCCCTAGAAGTAGAACTGGTCCCAGAGATTCATGAAGTCCCAGTAGTTTGTAACTTCATTGATGTTTTTCCCGAAGAACTGCCTGGAATGCCTCCAATCTAGCACATTGAGTTTTTCATCAAATTGCTGCCCGGTACTGCCCCGATTTCGAGAAGGCCATACCGGATGCCTCCAAATGAATTGGAGGAGTTGAAGAAACAACTTGGTGAACTTCTAGCAAAGAGTATCATTCACCCTAGCTCATCTCCGTGGGGTTGTCCGGCGATCTTGTGAAGAAGAAGGACAAGACCCTGCGGATGTGTGTTGACTACCATCCGTTGACTGAAGTCACAATAAAGAACAAATACCCATTATCTCGGATTGATGACCTTTTTGATCAATTGACTAGATCTCGGGTATTCTCCAAGATTGATCTAAGGTTGGGCTATCACCAAGTCCGAATCAGATCTGAAGATATTCCGAAGACGGCTTTCTCTACTCGCTACAAATTGTACGAGTATACCATCATGTCTTTCAACTTAACAAATGCTCCTACCCTTTTCATGAATCTTACAAATATGGTATTCATAGAGTATTTGGACAAGCATGTGGTGGTTTCATAGATGACATCCTCATCTACTCAAAGAATGATGAAGAGCATGCCCAACACCTACAGTTAGTGTTGGAAAAGCTACGGGAGCACCAGCTGTACACAAAATTCAGCAAGTGTGCATTCTGGTTGGAAGAAGTGGCATTTTCGAGTCATGTTCTTTCAGCATGAGGTGCAGCCATGGATCCTAGCAAGGTCAGCGATGTGCTCTCTTGGGGGAAGCCCAAGTCAGTGACTGATGTGAGGAGTTTTCTCGGTTTAGCGGGATATTATCGTCACTTTATTGATAACTTCTCCAATATCGTGAAGCCGATGACAGATTTGCTCAAGAAGGACAAGAAGTTTGAGTGGTTTGCTGAGTGTGAGAAGAGTTTCCAAGAACTCAAGAAGTGGTTGACCACAGCTCCAGTTCTTGTTCTTCCAGATATTCATCGAAGTTTTGATATCTACTGCGATGCTTCTCGTCAAGGACTTGGTTGTGTTCTTATGCAAGAAGGCAAGGTGGTAGCCTATGCATCAAGACAATTGAGACCTCATGAGCTTAATTATCCAACCCATAACTTGGAACTAGCTGCAGTGGTTCATGCACTGAAAATTTGGCGACATTATCTCATCGGTAATCGTTGCGAAGTGTATTCGGACCACAAGTGCTTGAAGTATTTGTTCACCCAACTGGATATGAGCCTTCGGCAAAGAAGATGGTTGGAGTTGATCAAGGATTATGATATGGGTTTCTAATATAATTAGGGTAAGGCTAATGTCGTTGCTGACGCTCTCAGTCGCAAAGTGTATTACAATACTTTGATGATCAAGGAACAGCAGCCTGCCCTTCATGAAGAATTTCAGTGACTCAACTTAGGAGTGGTCGAGCATGGTTACCTTGCTGCAATAGCAGTGCATTCAACCCTAGAAGATCAGATCAAGGCTGCTCAGCAGACGAACGATGGAGTGAGTTGAATCAAGCAAAACATCAAGAATGGGATAGCCAAGTGTTTCTCAGAAGATAGCAATGGTGTTGTATGGTTTGGACATCGCCTTGTTATTCCAAAGGACATGGAATTGCGGGATTTGATTCTCCGCGAAGCCCATGATTCTCCTTTGTCTATTCATCCCAGGGCCACGAAGATGTATCAAGATCTTCGTTAGAGATTTTGGTGGACCCGAATGAAGTGAGAGATTGTTAAATTCATTGCCGAGTGCGACGTATGTCATCGTGTGAAGGCCCAACATCAGCGTCCAGCGGGTTTGCTTCAACCTTTGCGGGTGCCCGAGTGGAAATGGGACTTGATCGGTATGGATTTTATCACTAGTCTGCCCCAAACTCCAAAATGAAATGATGCCATTTGGGTTCTCATTGATTGACTAACTAAAGTGGCACACTTCCTTCCCGTCAAGATTAAACTTCGTGTGAGCCAGTTAGCGGAGCTCCATGTTTCCAGAATTGTGAGTCTACATGGAATACCGAAGACGATTATTTCAGATCGTGGCTCACTCTTTACCTCCCAGTTTTGGAAGAGTTTGCAAGTGGCCATGGGAACTTGTCTTTCTTTCATCACTGCTTTCCATCCTCAAACTGATGGCTAGACGGAGAGAGTCAATCAAATCCTAGAAGACATGCTCCGTGCTTGTGTTCTCTCCTATGGAAAGAATTGGGAGAAATGTTTGTCGTTTGCTGAGTTCTCTTATAACAACAGTTTTCAAGCTAGTCTCGGCATGACACCTTTTGAAGCTTTATACGAGAGGAGATGCAGAACCCCATTGAATTGGTTTGAGACCAACGAAAGACCACTCTTTGTCCTAGACACGATCAAAGAGGCTGAAGATCATGTTCGGCTGGTTCAAGACCGATTGCGCACGGCTCAACCCCAACAAAAGAGCTATGCGGATCAATGTAGTCACGAGTTGAGTTTCAAACCTAATGACTTTGTTTATCTCAAAGTCTCTCTTATGAAGGGCACTCAATGGTTTGGTGTCAAAGGCAAGTTAGCTCCTCGATATGTCAGACCTTTCCGCATTATTGAGAAGAAGGGAGATGTAGCCTACAATCTAGATTTGCCCGATACACTTTCAGGGGTGCACGACGTATTTCACGTATCTCAGTTGAATAAATGCCTTCATGTTCCAACTGAGGAAGCTCCATTGGAAGGTTTTGAAGTACAAGAAGATCTGACCTACCGTGAGCATCCTATTCCTATCCACGAAGAAGCTGAACGAAGGACAAGAAATTGCTCCATCAAATTCCTCAAGGTTTAGTGGTCTAATCATGCCGAGGATGAAGCCACATGGGAACGAGAGGATCGTCTTCATGCATATTTTCCATCTTTCTTTTCCGAGTAAACGGAATCTCGGGACGAGATTCTTGGGGGGGGGGGGAGAGTTGTAACATCCCGAAATTTGGCTTGTGTTTCAAATGTATAAAAGTGTGAGGGTTTCAAAAACTTTTTTTAAAATTCACAAGTTTGTACTTGGTTTCAAATTTTTGTTTCAAAAATTTGAACTTTTGACTTGTGACCAAGATTCTAGTCAATTTTAGAAAAATGTGTTCATAAAAATCTCTGGAAATAATTTTATAAAATACTAGATTATTTATCACAGATTATCATATTTTTTCATAAATTGTTAGCAGTTATCTTGACCCCTTCAAAATTCTAACCAAATCAAAAAGGCTGATTTGAAAAAGAAATTATTTAAGCCAAATGAGAAACCAACACTGGCCGAATTGAATTTTCCTAAGACTTAGTTGAACCTGAGAGCACCCATGAAAATGTTTAGAATTTTTGGAAATTTATTTCTAATTTTAATAGCCCGGTCAAACTTGTTAGTTTTCGATCGAATCTAAAATAAAAACTTAACCCTCAACAATGTTCCGACTGCACCACTCTTCTTGACTCAACTGGACCGCATCATTTCACCAGACTCGAGTCCGACTCTTTGCTTTCGCTTTGCTTTCGGTCGCTGACGAGTGGGTCCCACTCGTCAGCACCGTCTTCCTCGCCTCGCCGCTTAAGCCCGCGCGCGCTGGCACTGTGTATGCACGCCACGTAGCCCCTCCGCGCCACCTCACACACGTGTGGCTGTCCGGGAAGCATCGCCGAAACCTATACTACTCCCTCCGTCCATTCATTTGACCATTTTCACTTTCTTTCACCCGCGATTTCTCTTCTTCTCCAAACCCGGTCCTCCACCGCCGCCTCAAATTCCGCCGCCTCTGACCTCCATCAGCGACAAGGGTTGGGGCGTTTTGCTCCTGGGATCGAGGTGGACCCGAGGCGTGTTTTCCCGAGGCTTTGACGTCACCAAGACGTCTTCTCCGCGAACACCCAACCTTCGTCTCCGCCTTCGGTCGACATAAGCTCGCCGCTGGCCTCCTCGAGGAACCGGGTCACTGTCACTAGCTTCGCCAGGTCTGTGCACACCCGTGCGTGTCTTCCTCAAGCCCAGAGATGCACTCTACCGCTAGATCCATTCCTCACCGCCGCGGCCACGCGCGGAGCTGCCGATGGTTAACTGAAGTCATTAGGGTTAATTGTGGTTAGGTATTAGTATGATAGGTGGGCCTGCCAAGGAAAACGTAATTAGAAGTTTAATTAAATCATTTTGAATCCCTGAGTCATTGACACATGGGTCCCTCTCAGACGGTTAAGTGGTTGCGCAACTTGTTGAAATATGTTTTCACTTTAGGAAAACGTATTTCCCTGAGTGATTTTGCTCAGTTTACGTTTCTTGAAAGTGAAGACGTATTCAAAGAATACGCCATCGATGTCGCCGTCAGTCGTGGCTGGGTCAAGTTGACCCAGTCAACTCTCTGTTTTGAGCCCCACCGGTTAGTGACCGTGGGTCGGCTGAGGTTCGGTAAGAAAAGGATTTTTAACTTTTAGTAATTCCGAAATGAATTAGTTTTACATTAGAAATTCTATTAACTTAGAAAATTCATAACTAATTCAATTTTGCTCCAAATTGATTGAATCCAACTTTGTTAGTTTTCATTTTTAGTGTAATTTTTAATGGTTTAGCTTTAAAGTACGTTGCTGCTCCAGAAAGTTTGGTTTATTTAAAAGATTTGTTTTTACATTAGAAAATGGGTTAAAACTTCTAAAATTCATAAGTATTTCATCCTAACTCCAAATAGAGTGAAATTAATTTTGTTAATTCTTATTTTTTCTGTACTTTAACTTGGCTTAAGTTTACCTCTTGTTGTTGTTACATAAAATATTGCTAAGTAATTAATTTGTGAAGTTATGCTTTTAACTTGTTAAGTATTTAGAGAAATCCAAATAAATTAATTTTGGACTGAACCCAAACTCTTTAACAATCAAACTCTACCTACTGTGTATGTTGGTTTGATGAATTTGGTTATTGATTATCTTTGATGTTATCTATTTTTATTTGTTCTTATTCGATGTTTTGATCAATCGTTAGATTCTGACGATACGGGTATATTCGAGAGTGATCCTTAGTAGTCAGACGACTATCTTCAACAAGGCAAGCAGTTTTCCATTAATGCTTGTTGATCCCATTATATTCACATGTTAATATTTCAAATGTTTCAACTGTATGTATGCATGCTATGTTGACGAATATTTTCTTAGTTCGCACTAGTTCACCTAGTTAGTGATTTGAACTATAGGCAAAATATCCATCTTTTACCACTGAGCCTAGGCTATACTCGTTGTGATTTAGGGATCGATGGATGAGCTCTAGTCACTTTATATTGTAATATTCGAGTTGTCGTCTCTTAGCCATGCTTAGAACTGTAGTCTGGGGATCATCGCTTCGGCAATGGTCATTACAGCATCACTTCATATACCTGAGTCAGGGTACTCATGATTATATCATATTTGAAAAAACTAAAACTGAAAATGAAAATGATTTAGATTTGGGCGCATGGTTGTTGGTGTGATCGTTTGGTGTGTGGTTGTGTGCTTGACTCAACAAGGACCGAACATCTCATCCCACTAAACCAAGCATTATTGCGTGCATCCACATGAGGGTATTGGGAACCCCTCTTGACTTAGTACTCTGGGGAGTGTTAATTAATGAGTCGCTGGTGGTAGGTTTAGGTGGATAAAAGAAATGTGTTATACTGTGTCGAGCATGTGACGGGTGTGATTCTGGGTAGGTTCCTTCGCCCGAGGAGCATTGGCAGTTGCTACTATTGGGCCAATGTCTTCGACACAACGTATGGGTCCTCTGTGGGAGGTCAGGATGGGTAGTTCACAGAGGGTTAACCCCCATAGGTGCGACTCTTAATTAATTCGTTCCATTAGAAAACGTCTCGTAGGACTTAGCTCTGCCGTCATACATTCGAAAGTATGCTTTAACCGGTGGCAAAAGGAGCGGTCTGACATGTGGGTAAAGTTGTACACCCCTGCAAGGTTAATCTTTTCAAAAAGTCAAGTCCTTGGTTGTCACATGCCCAAGTTAATAAAGAGGATTACTATGCATCTCATCAGCATACATCATGTTTTGAAGCATTTGCATAAAGTATTTCACTTGGAAAATCTTGTTCAAATCTTAAACCTACACTCAAAGAAGTAAACTTCAAAAGAAATCGGTAACAAATTCTACTGAAGTTCCTCTAGAAATAATTTATTCAAATATTAAATTAATTATCATGAATTAATATAATTTTTCCCAAATTTTTCGGATTAGTTTTAACCCTCAGAAAATTCTAACACAATCCAATAACCTATGTTAAGTTTGAATTTAAACTGCTAAAAATATGACATGAATAGAGGGGTTTCAAATTTTATATAGGTTCTAGGTCATTACAGGAACAACTCTGATTTATTTCATATTTTTTGGAATTTTATTCCTATTTTTAAACCTCTAGTCAAAGTTGAGGAATTAGATTGTAATCTCAGTCAAACCTAAGCTCAACTCTGCACTATTCCGTGGACCCGATGCCAACCCTGGCTCGAGTCCAACCTAGGTGAATCGACTTGGTGGAGTCAACTAAATGCACCACGTCGCACTAGCCGCTTTTGGGCCATCCGACGGAAAACCAACGGCCCAGATCTCGTGATCGCTCGGGCGGTCCGAACGTTCACTCGCATTTGGACCGTCCGATGCGAAATCAATGGTTCAGATCAAAAGGGTTGTTCGGACTGTCTGAATGGCCATTAAATCTGAGCCGTTCATTTGTGATCGAATGGTTCCGAGTGAATCAACTTAACGCACCGGCGCACCTGAGCCTGACCCAACCATCTCTGTGTCACTGCCGTGTCGGTCCCACTTGTCGGAGGCGTCTTCTCCACGCGTGCGGGACGCATAGGAGCTGAGCTCCATGCGGCCGAGAGCACCTACACATCGCCCTCACCTCCATGACCGCACTGCCCAAATTGACCTGTCATGGAACCTCGGCATGTAACGCCGCCTCCATTCCATCTTTCGGCCTCCTTTATCTTGCCTCCCAACCCTAGCTCCCACCTCACTTCTCCTCTGGCCGTAGAGGAGAGGGAAGCTCCTTTGAGCTCAATTCTCCGGTAAAGTCCGTGCAACCGAGTTCCCTAGCTTTCTTTTTGCATGCCTTCTCCATTTTTCCTTAGTGGAGCCACCATGGTTGCTTGTAGGTTTCAGGTCACCACTGTGCTCTCGGCAATTCTAGTGCGTGCACTGAGTGGCACCCTTTCGGTCATCTCCGTCTTTGGTAAGGATCTCGCTCACCCTTGCGCATCATGTCATGTCCTAGAGCATAAGTAAGATTTCCCCTCAATCAATTTCTTTGATGCTTCGCAGGGGCATTTGAATTTCAGAGTTCCTCTTTTGTCGGCCAGCAACCCTAGTTTCTTCCCCATCTCCGGTGAGGTAAGTTTTTGCCCAATTCTTTGCTTGTACACCCTCTCTGGACCTCACTGGAGCTATCTCGACCACTCATCCATTATCTCTCAGACCAGGCTAACCTCTCCACATTGGACCTCGTCGCCACCGTCACCATTGTTGTGGACAAGCTCACCCCAACGATCACCTAACCTTTTCATCGTTTGGGTAAGTTCTACAAACCTTCTAGGAGCTAGTACGTGCATTCTTTTTCTTAATGCATGGCCTTAGTTTCGCCTGCACCTACACCGTAGGTTCGCCGCCGCTCGCTGTCGGCTAGCCGCCGTTTTAGGCTAGCTAAGCCGCCGCCACCACTACCAAGAGGTGCGCGCAGCTATTGTGGTTCCATTCATACCATTGGCTCGCACCACTGTGGCTGGGAATGCCGGCGAGGCTCCGGTCAACACCGAGCCATTTTGTCGGAATGCCCGACAATCGTGTAGCAGTGTCGTTAGGGTTAAGCACAATGATTAGTATTTATTAATCGGATCTTTGTCGGAAATCCTTACTTAACTAAGTTAATGTTTAGCCTAAATAGGTTATGAGGCATTGACATGTGGACCCAAGCCACTTAAGCCTCGTGCCCTATAGTTGTACACCGGTGGACCTTTTCACGTGGCCAATCCATGCATTGTTCTATAAACCGTGAGTATGACAAGTAGGGCCCACTTGTTAGCGCACTTTTAAATCAGAAAACAAATTAAGAAATGGTACTGTGCAGGACCCCACTGTCAGAGACTAAGGCTAGGGTTGACCTCGGTGAGAAAAGTACTAAATGAGTATAGAAGTTCCGAGTGGGTTTATTTACACACTAAAAAATTGAATAAACTCCAAAACAACATAACTAATTCATTTTGACTTCAAAAACAGTGAAACCAATTTTGATAATTTTCATTTTTACTGAAATTTTTATTAAAAATTTGTTTCAAACTTGTCTTTGTAGCAGAGAGTATTATTTTGGAAAGTGATCCACAAACCTACTATTTTTATAATAGAAAAGGCTGATAACTTTGAAAATACATAACTAATTCATAAAGACTTCAAATAAGATGAACCCAAAAGTTTTGGACTTGTAAAAAATATTCCCTATTTATATGTATAATCCTTGTATCCCCCACTACTCTACAAATTTTGACCAAATAATTAAATTCGGTGAAGAGTAACCGATTACAATTAAATTGGATTTTTTTTTTGAAAACTGAGATTCAAACCTTCATAACTTTCACATACAAACTCCAAATGGACTAATTATTTTCCTAAATTCATCTAAAAACATGCACTAGCCACTGTAGAAAAATCATGCATTTTTTAGCAAATTGATTTTTGAAGTATTTCTCGGTGTTTATCGATATCGTTAATTCTATAGATTCAGAGGTTACTAATATTGACTCCTACGCTACTGAGAGTGAACAACTGAACTACCAGCAAGGAAAGCATCATTTGAACTTTCTTTTGCATCATATTTGATCCCAGTTTTGGTTAAGTTAGTGCAATGATAATTGCTTGCATGCTATTTTGATAATATCGCTATTTTTGTGATGTGTAGAATAGTTATATCCTATTCATTGAGGTTAATCTTGAATTACTCTAGTATCACATGATTAAGATAGGAATGTGTGAATTATATTATTCGAGTTTGCTTAGACATGCAAGTCTAGAAACGGTAGTTTGATTGTCAGGAATAACCCAACAATTATGGGAAACACTTACTTTCTTATATTTATTTTATTCCATATCTTCGTATCTGCTTTATGAGATAAATTTTATCATTTTAAATGAGTTTTGGGTCTGGACAAGTGCTTGTTAGTGAGGGTGCCTTCGTGCACGAGATTGGGTATGTGGTTATCTTGTCCGGGCCATTAAGGACCGAACTTTGGTAACGTCGTTGATTCAAGTACACTCGTGCTACCACACGCGGGATATGGGTACTATACGGTCAAGTAGGGGGAAGGTTTTGTGGGGTGAAGTCTAATGGTGGTGTAAGGGCACTTGTGTTGTGTAACGTCCCGTTTGTCCAGAGTTCTTGCAAGTTTTCAAAACCAAAAAGGAACCATTTGGCTTTGTTGAATCGCCCAAGCTTAACTTGAAGATTTTGGAATCTTGGAGATTTAATATGAATTAATTAAACTTCAACTAGTGTGAAAGATTTGATTTATTTGGAGTTGTCTAAGCTCTCGCGTTGTTTTCCTCTTTATGTTCGTTTAGACCTCTCTAGACCTCCCTCGGCATCTCCAGACCTCCTTCTCTGTTTGAACCTTCCTTCAATTTTGACCTCCCCTTTGGGTCACGACCACCCCCGAGATGTACTAAGCTTGGGTTTATGTTTCAAATATCCTTGAATTCTAAAATTCAAATTCGGGTTGAATTTCTCCCTTTCAGAACTCTCCTGTTTAACCTCCTTTCCTCCCTGTGTCCATTTGGACCTCTCTGTGTTCATTTGGACCTCCCCCTTTACTGCACGGATCACCCACGTGTCCGTTCAGACCTCCTGCTCGATCCGAACATTCTTATCGTTCTGTTCTGTCTGATCGAAATCTGGCAGCTCCCGCTCCATCGCGCCTTTCTTGACCGTCGAGACCTCCCCTTGATTCATGTTGACCGTTGAGACCTCCCCTTGATTCATCTTGACCATCGAGACCTCCCCTTGATTCATCTTGATCGCCAAAACCTCCCTTCGTTCGGATTTGAGGGTCCAAACCTCCCTTTGTTTGGATCTGAGGGTCCAAACCTCCCTTTTGTTTGGACCTCCCTACCTGTTAGTCCTTTCCTCTCCTCTCGCGTGAGCGCGCTTAGTCTGAGCCGTCCGATCGTGCCTAGACGGTCCGATCGGGATGAAGCGTTCGGATGGTCCGAACATTCATATCCCTTTTGGACCGCCTGATCAAAATCGGATGGCCCCGCTTCGCCGCGCTTTGCTTTGTTCCTTAGGACCTCCTCATCCTTAGGATCTTTTGGTCTTTTTGCAAAGAACACCCTTGTGGTCTTTTTGCAAAGACCACCCTCCTTGTCTGCGACCTCCTCCTTTTGTCGTTTTGCTGCGACCTCCTCCTTTTGTCATTTTGTGGCAACCTCCCTCTGAGGCCGCGACATCCTCCCTTTTGTCGTTTCACCGCGACCTTCCTCTGAGGCCGCAACCTCCTCCTTTTGTCGTTTTGCTGTGACCTCCTTTGGTCGGGACCTCCCTGTGGTCTTTTCGTAAAGACCACCCTCTTGGTCAAGACCACCTCTTGCGGTCAGGACCTCCCTCTGGGGCACGACCTCCCCTCGCGATTGCAACCTCCCCCTTGGTCTTTTTGCAAAGATCACCTTTGCGGTCACGACCTCCTTAGGATCTCCCCTTGATTTTGACTAGTCCCACCTGGCAGTCCCCTACTCACCTTTTTCCCGCAACCTCATTCCTGGCGTAGTCTGTCCACGCATTAAATGCTGCTATGTCACATTGAATTTGGATGGGTCGCATTAAATGCTGCTTCCACTATAATCATTTTCGCCTCTTGACTCTTTTCCCTACCTGCCCTCTCTGACCTTTCCTCACTTTACAGCAGTATACTTCATCATTGCTTTCGGTGCTACATCTTGTAGCCCAATTTCTCTTTCCTTCCCCTATAAATAAAGCTCCAAGGAGTCCCTTTTGACCTCTTGTTTCTCCCTCAGCTTCACAACACCACTCTCTTTTCCTCTAGCTCGTTTATCTCAGTGCTTCGATTTTTCCTGAGCGGTTGGAGGCTGCGTCATCTTCTACCTTCTCGCCGTTGAAGGGCCCTGTTGGAGTTCGCATCGCCTTCGATCTCCGTTGGAGTTCTTTCGCGGCCTCCTCCAACGCCTCTCCTTGTTTCGGTGAGTTGCCCGTGCCTTGTTCTCCTTCTTTGTTCTTACGACCACTTCAAGTAGTTGTATCCCTTCTACGACTACGTTGAGAAACCGTAGCCTTCTTGGTCTTTTCGCAAAGACCACCCTCTCGGTCATGATCACCTCTCGCTCATGACCACCTCGTGGTCTTTTTGCAAAGACCACCCTTTTGGTTCTTTTGCAAAGACCACCCTCTTTTGCTTGGACCACTCTTCTCTGTTGGGACCTCCTGCCTTCTTGTTTTGGTTTAAGTTCTCTTTAGTTATTTGCTTAAGTTGTTTTTCTTATTTGGTTCTTTCCGAACGTGTAGATTCCAACTTCGTGGAGGAGTACCTAGATCCAGCGACCTCTACCGAAGCCTCGCTACTCTTCAACGAAGGCAAGTCGTAGACCTTTGATCATGTTGTACCTAGCTTTCAAAAGTATATTGTTTTATATCAACATGCATGCCTATTTGTACAAAAATGGTTTGGGCAGTAGCTAAATTCCTATTTGACAGTATGCCTCCTTGAATGATTGTGCTTGACTTGTTGACATGTTTCCCCTTGGACACCTTAGAATGGGTATTCTTAGTTGGTCTTGTATTAGTACTACCAACCTGTGAGCGTATTTATGCTTAGCCTTGCTTTAGTCACGCTGGTCACAAGAATCATGAATCAATGTTGATAAACTTGACTAATTGAACTATGGAATTGTGGTGAAATGCCATCATTGCAAAGAATCGTGGTGGTTAGCCACAGTTGTGTCGATCGTGGTGCGATGCCACTGTTGTAAAACTTGTTGTGCTAGGACTAGGGTGGTCTTTTGGCCAGGTTAAAACCCAAAATGTTTCTTCATTCGGGCGAGTGATCGTGCAGTAAAGGGGGTGCTATACGCACATTAGGATGAGGTTGTCTCGCCTGAGAGGTCTAAGGACTTAACCTTGTGTTCCATTGATCCGGGTCTACCGTGCAACCACAAGATCATTTATGGGGTGGCCTGGGCCAACTAATTAGCAATGGATTGGTTTGGTTTGGTTCTGTTGTGGTGGAAGTGAGCCTGGGTTACACGCTCACACTTGGTGCAAAAGGGGGCTTAAATCCGGAGGGTGGTTAGCCCAATGGAAGCGAAACCTTAGCGGGCATAACCGAGCCAGATCAAAGCTTTGTAAAGGCCTTCTCACGCTCTCTAGACTGCTCACTTTTGGAAGTGTGTATGGGTTTCGATGGGAACCTAACCAACTAGAGAGGTCGTGAATTGTGGGTAAAGCTGTACAACCTTTGCAGAGTGTAAATCTATTCGAATAGCCGTGTCTCCAGTTATGGACAATGCCTGGTGAAATTGCGCAAGGGGTAGTTTATCTCAAAGGTGGTTGTGGGAGCTCTAGAGTGGCCCTGGGTGGTCGTGGTTGGTGCCTCGGATGTCCTGGTTGTTGGTGCGTCTTGGGAGTGAGTAGGTGCTCACGACCTCCTTCAAAAGAATTGTTACTTATGTATTACTCTTTTAACTTGAGCTTTGCAATCTACTTATGATATTCATTGTTCAATATTGCTTTCCTGCAAACTAACCCTACAGCTCTCATTGTCAAGCCTTGCATAAATATTATTTGCATACTTGTTCGCTGCAGCTTGCTGAGTACATTCAATGTACTCATGGCTTTAAGCCCTCTATTTGAGCAGTGGCAGAAGAAGACCAAGGATGCACAAACCTCTTTGAAGAGGAGTTCTTTGAAGACCTAGCCTTCTAGGGGACGTCCTCCACTCGATAGTCTGTGGGCTTACTGGATGGCTCTGAGCTCTTTTGTTGTTCCTGTTGTCGTTCTTGTTAGCCCGTGGTGGAAGCCTCTGTAATCAACCTTGACCATAAGGTCCTCTGTTAATATATGTTAATTTGTTTGCTTTATCTTAAGCTTGTCGCTTGGTTTTGATTACATCTATGTTGAAAATTGTGCGAGCCAGCTTGTGATCTTGGGACTGGTTCGGTGTGCACAGAGGGTCCCATGGGTTGAGTACCCGGGGTCCCGAACAACAATTTGTTTGTAGGAGCCGAGGTGAATTTCTATAGTGTGCATGGGAGCACCATTTTTCATTATTTACATTACCTCGGTATTTCCAATACAACTTGTGAGCCCCCTAGCAAGTGCTATCAGACACTTGTACTAGGTACAGAAACATCTCACATGGGGGACCTAACTCAATAGAATTTTCTTGCGAAAAATGACCGTATCTCGATTCTCCCTGGCTGGCATACCTAAGAAAGTGTGCTATTTTCAGAGGCATCTGGAGGCTTACGGCTAATCGAATCATGTGGGTAAAGTAGTACACCTTTGTAGAGTTAAACTATTCGAATAGCCGTGTCCACGGTTATAGACAACCGCTTGAGTTCGGGAGTTACTATCGTTAGACTTTGAATTTAAATTGTGGATACAATCGGTATTCGGCATGAATGGCATGTTCATGCATTTTATTGTATCAAAGTGGGCTACCACTATGGTGTTTGTTAAATTCATTTGTTTCTCAATTCATCACTTATTCACATGCTTTACTTCTGCTTCAAATTTGTTTTTAAAATGGCAATTGATAAACTAGTATGTGTAGGTAAAAAATTGTTGTGTCTTTCGCAAAACTAAGCCAATATGAGCCATCCTTTGGAACAACCTCTAGCATAACTAATTTTTATTTGTGTAAGACTTGCGAGTACATTTGTACTCAATCTGGATGCTGCAATTTCAGGTGAGGAAGACGTTGAGCCCGTTGAGCTCGTTGGTGTCGATTTAGGCGATACTGACGAGTAGTGCTATTATTTAACTTCCAATCGGTTGCCGATGGGTTATGGGGCATACCATGCTGGAATTTTGGTTTATTTACTTACTTCTGTTGTTACTTTATGATCTTATTTGAATTTGGCCAGTCAGCCATTTGTAATAGTTGTAGACTTGAACTATTATGTTGTATGTCTTTTGAACTATGAATGTATGAATGTTGTATGGATGTGATCAATGCTATATGTGAGTTTGGGGCATGTTGGTCACTGATCTTGGGAGCCAACATGATCTCATGCTCGCTATTTATGAATTCTGATTTAACTCACTAAGTGTAGTGGTTGGACTGTTGGAGAACCGATCATCATGTAGTGCTCGCAGAGGTGCAGCGCGCATGATCGTCGGGGCTCTAGTTGTCGGCCTAGCCTCTCGCTTAGATGGAGTTAAGCTGGAATTCATTCACACGGGAGACCCAGTGTTATCTCCATAAGGCCAAGAATGCATTGGTCTTACAGAAATAACCTAGGGGTCCCCACATTGGTTATGGACACGCTTGGGGAGGTCTTTCGAGAGTTAGACTATAACATTTTGATAAAACTTGAATTTGGGTGGTACGAATGGGTAATTCATGCTACTGTTGTGGTGGCTATGGGAAGTCACCTCTAGGTTGTTAATTATGTTTATTATTGTTGTCAGGTTGTTATTTGATTCACTAAAAACTAATTTACTAAAATTGCTTCCAATCTAGTACTCTATTGCAAATAAAATGTTGCTTTACGCTAAAAATGAACTCTAAAGCCTTCTCCATTGAAATAAGCTTGCATGTAGCTATGTATAGGCTTGTTAATCGTAAGTCTTGCTGAGTACGTTTTTGTACTCAACTGCATTGTCTATTTACTGCAAAGGAGGTTGACCCCCAAGGGGTTGACAAGTGTGAGGTCGACTACACTCTAGATGACTAGCTTAGACGTTTCCTGTCAGTTGCCTTGTGGGTAATGGCAAACTGGTTGGTGTTGTTTACAGCCATCTTATGGCAACTATTCCATTGCAAACTCTCTTTTTTATGTTGAATATGATGTAAATTATGAAGACTTCAATAATGTACAAAATTGTGTATGGAGTTGATGCTTAATTTTTGTTCGGGGTATGTGTACTGCAATTCTGGGAAATACATATACGCCGAGAGCGAGGAAATTTGATTTGTAATGCTAGGTCCAATGGAAAGGCTACGTATTACAAACTAAATCGCCAGCGGCTCTCACAAGGTGCTCTGAAGATGGGCTTGCTGGCGCTTCGCGCCAAGGCGAGCCACACGAGTCCACGCAAAAGCAAGAGGGCAGTGTGGCAAACTCGATGCGTTACCTTGTAGCGGTGGGGCACGAAGGGTTGGTCGACAGCGAGGGTTTGTGCGGTGGTGGGTTCTAGGATTCCTGGGAAGTGGTGCTCCGGTGGTCATCGATGCGAGATGAAGCACGCACGAGGTAGGTGGTGACAAGGGTGGGGTCAGGGCGGCCGGATCGTGCTCGTCGGTGGCGGAATCAATGACGAAAAAGATTCGTGCGGCAAGGCTTTAACTCCAAAATACGGTGAGCTCAAGAGGATTGGGGCGAGATGAGTGGAAGCGTTGGGATGAGCGGAGAAGGGCGGAGCCGAAGCGCTCTTAAATACGGCGTGGGCGGGGCAGGAATGACGTAGGGTGCAAGAAGGTCTGAGCGGGAGTTCGACGAGATTCTAGGTATTTAGTGCTGGAGATGGAAGCAGCGAGGCCATGTCAGGTGCGGAATTGATACGACATTTAAATTTCGGCATAATCTCAGATAATCCTCATCGATTTGGCTGGTTTTGGAAGGTCTAGTGTGTCCGATAATGGCGGATTTCAAATGGGACCAAAGCGGAGAAGAATGAAGGGGAAGAAGAAGGTGACGTGGCATGGGCGGGCCCACTTATAAGTGAGGCAGAGAGAGGGTGAGAGAGAGAGGCCCCACATGTCAGCGAGAGGAGGGGAGAGGGGTGCGGGTGGAGCGGGCCGAGTGGGCCGGAGGTGCGGGAAAGGAGGTTGGGCTGAGGAAGATTCGTCCCAAGGACTATTTTCGGATTTTTATTGATTCAGCGATTTAATTAATTCAATTAATTCGTTTTGGCTTTAGAATATATCAAATAAAGTCCAAAAGTTATGGAAAAATTCATAGAAATTCCCTAAAACATTATAGACTTAAATAAAATATTTCCAACTCATAATTGGTATTTAATTTTGCAATTAGTTTATTTTGGCTTTGAAATAAATAGGAAAAAGCTTCTAAAAATTTAGAAAATTCCAGGAAAATAATTAAATTTTATTTTTAACTGGAAATTGACATTTGGGCTGTTACAGGATCCCAAATTCTCTATGTTTCATACACTAGTCTAGAAACAGCTAGTGTACACAGTCAAACAAAAATGATAGCAAATTCATATCACGCATTTATTGAATAATAATCAGAGTTTATGACAGTGGGGCATAAGGCCAAATAAAAAGATACAGTGGAAAGCATAAATAAATAAGTAGGCCACACGATTTTCCATAGTCAATCGACTGAGGTTGCCGCCTAGTCATCCAAGTCCTCATCGTCTTGGTAGTACTCTTCTCCTGAACAACAATTTATTAAGCAATGGTGAGTACAAAATGTACTCTGCAAGTTACACCCAATAACAGATATAATGCATGCAGGATAATATCAAAGGAAGTCTTATATGGCTGTTTTGCACAAAGCTACATTTTCAAGTTTAAATACATTTACTTAGTTCCAAAATAGCTTTAACTTATAACTAAAAGTCAACCTTTTCTTTTGATATTTCAATTCCCAAGTGTAGGATAAACCTTCGTACACAAATGGTGAAGGACTAACCCCCTTACACCAGGCTTTCTGCCCAATTTTCCCCAATTGGATAAACATCTAAGTTTAAAATTATTTTTAAAATAAAACCAAGTCTAATCCACGAAAGGCTTTGCTCAACATGTCCATGACCACAGACGCGGCTATTCGAATAGATTATTACTCTACAGAGTTGGTACAGCTTTACCCACAAGAAACAGTTTGCTTAATATGTTGGCCAAGACACGCTTCCGAAGGTGTGCGACTAAGCAACTATCACAAGGCCTTTACCCTACACTATTTCAATGTAATTATGCCCACTAAGGTTTCGTTACTGTAGGCTTCACACCAAATGATAACCCCCTCTTGTGCTACATGGGTATTAAAAATAAGTCTTCATGACACCCACACCTCTGAATGACACAATTATGGTGAAATAGTATAGTTTAATTAGCCAAGTTTGTCCCACACTAGACATGTGGTGGTACGATTATGACTTAACAATCCGCAGCTCCCAGACCGGTCCTCAAATGGCAGGGCAACTTCCAAATCAACCCCTAGGCCTCAATCATTCACTGAAATTGAGCCCGTGCATAAACCTACACCCACCAACTATCCATTTCGCTCAAGTCCAAACTAGTTTTATTTATATTTTCATGTCAAAACATTTTCTAAAATTTCTATGATAAAAACAGTACCATAGTCTCAATTTTAAACCATGACAGAGTAATTTGGCTAAATTTCCCAAATCAAAGGTTTTGGTCTAAGCCTTGACTAAGCATAATTTTCCAAGATATTCTAGTCATACTAATGTACCAACCAGATTTTCCTCTAAGGTGACAAGGGAATGGCAACTTCAAATTCAATATTGGATGTACAAAGGTAAAGGAATTAACTAGAAATTTAAAATAGGAATTTAAATTACTAAAATATAAATAAGCATGCAATAATAGTTTAAAACAAAATTTAAATAAATTTAAATATTGGGCTCAATATGATCAAAGAGTGTAACTTGCCTTTCTCAAAAGTCTATTGATCTAACTCTTCAAAGGATTCAAGCTCCTAGAGTCACTAAAATCTAAATGCAAAAATGAGCGAAATTAAAAAAATTCAAATAACTTCAAATAAAATTCAAATGAACTCAAAATTTAATAATTTTTGTATGGATATATATATATATATATATATTTATTTATTTATTCAAGATCTAGCTAACTAAACTAAAATTATTTAATTTGGAGTTCATTTGAATCTTTATTTGAATTTTGTTTGAATATTGGCTTATATTCACAGATAGATTTTAATTTACTTGAGAGTCGATTTCGATCGCCGCTTTGAGCAACTAATCAAGCAAGGAAAGTTATACCTTTGATCATATTTGAATCCCAGTATTTTAAATTATTTAAATTTTGTTTTAAATTATTATTGCATGCGTATTTATATTCAAGTAATCTAAATTTTCATTTTAAGCTTTATAGTTATTCCCAATTCCCTTGTATGGCCAATAATTGTCAAGAGAGGTGGTAGGGAAAATCTTTCCGATTGCGATGTAATCTGGAGTTAGAATTTGATGTTTGGATAATAAAAGTAGATTGTGGGTAGATGTTTAACGATAAAGAAAGAGTGTTGATGGATATCAGATTAATGAATGTTGAATTACAGAAATAGGTAATTACTGATATTGAACTATTGACGGATGTAGAAATACACGATTGTTGGATATTAGATTAAAGAATTTGATTATTGTTGAGATTGAATTATAGAAATATATTATTAGGCATCAGATTTTCGGAGATGGAATTATAGGATTACATAATTAATAAACATGGGATTGTATATATACATTATGGATGGATATTGAATTATAGAATCACGTGATTATTAGATATTGAATTATATGAATACATGATGATAGGATTAGCAACTCATGATGTTAAACTTTGGTGGATTAGTTGAATCAAGCAGTATGTATAAAACTCTGTGGGATTAGTGGGAAGAATTGGTTATATTGGATTATCGGATTATATTAATGTTGGATTATAGGAGTAGATTGTTGTTGAATATTGAACTATAGGGCTAAATGATTATTGGACTATAGCCTTACATGACTGTTGGATAATAGGTATACATGACTGTTGGATAATAGAGATATATTATTATTGGATGTTGGATTGTAGAAGTAGAATATTGTTGGAGAATGGATGAACAATGTTGCATTATAGAGATAGATGATTTATGGCTATTGGATTATTGGAAGTTGGATTATAGGAATACAACATTGGAGGTTGACCTACTGACCTTGAAATTGACAATTCTTGAACATTAATCCATCATACCTTGTCACCCTAGGTAAAACTCTTGTTAATACAATACTATTAACAAGATGCTTTTGATTGAAAAACTTTATGCTTAGTCAAAGGTTAGACCAAAAATGTTTGATTTGGGGAATTTTAGCCAAAAATTAAATGTTGTTTAAATTGTATCCATAGCATTGGTGTATTATGGAAGTTTATAAATGACTTTGCAAAAATGAAATAAAATGATGGTTTGGACTTGGGCGAAATGGACGTTTTGGATGGTGCATGTTTATGCACGGGCTCAATCTGGTTAGGGTTGAGGCCTAGGGGTTATTTTGGAAGTCGCTCAAGTCAGTTAAGGACCGGCCTCTGAGCGTTCCTTTGCTAAGCCACATCGTACTACTACATGTCCTGAGAATAGGGAGGGGACCTGGCCAACTAATTTGCAATGTTTCACCATGGTCGTTCCCTTCAGATGCGGTGGGTAGTCATGTTATGACCTACGTTAGTCCCACCTGACACAAGAGGGGGCTATGAACCCGACGGATGGTCAATCCAAAGGGGGCGAAACCTTAGCGAGGGGGGAGTACGGTGGAATGGCACATTGTAAAGGCCTTGTCACGTTCCCTAGACTGCTTACCTAAGGTAGTGAGCGGTGGTATCGACGGATGCCAAACAAACTAGAGAAGTCATCTCTTGTGAGTAAAGTTGTACCACCTCTATAGAGTGTAAAATTATTCGAATAGCCATGTCCACGGTCATGGATATGCTCAGCAAAGCCACTCAAAGTTAGACTTTGGTTTTGATTTCAAAAAGATGTGGACAAATGACTTTGGATTTCTATCCAAATGGGAATTGGGCAGGAAGCCATGTGATAGGAGGGTATCCTTCACTATTCTTGTGTGAATGTTATCTGACTATAAAACTGAGAATTTATAAAATTAATTTTAGTTATAGAATAACTGCTTTGGAACTTAGTACAAGTATTTAAAGAAAATATTGCTTTACACAAATTCAACAAATAAGCCTTCCTTTGATATATCCTTAGATGCATTAACTCTGTTATTGGGTGTAACTTGTGAGCACGATAGTTGTGCTCATCCTTACTTTATGCAAATAAGCCTTCCTTTGATATATCCTTAGATGCACTAACTCTGTTATTGGGTGTAACTCGCGAGCACGGTAGTTGTGCTCATCCTTACTTTATGCATTAACTCTGTTATTGGGTGCAACTCACGAGCACGGTAGTTGTGCTCATCCTTACTTGCTACCGGTGTGGATCTCAACGACTAGGCTGCTACCCCAGTCGATTGCCTGTGGTAGATCAGCTAGACTCCACTACTTCTTCGTCTTCCATTGTGTTCTTTACTGTTGGCTTGTAAGCCCCATTGGTAATAAACTATGTTGATTATTAATATATTTGTGTGATTTATGGATGTTACCACATCTGTTTACTGTGTAAACTAGCTACTGATCATGGGACTAGTTCAGAAATACACGGAGGATTTGGGATGTCAATCTCGGGTCTAACAGATAAACACGTTATTCAATAAACATGTTCAACATAGACAGTAACTTAACTTCAAAATGAATTTTTTTATCATTTTTTGTATTTACATTTGGCCAAATTAACAGTGTGGCCAGTCGCTTCTTACAAAAGATTTTAAAAAACTAGAAATAAATGCAAATTCAGAACATATGACACATTCACATATTAGAAAAGAATTATATCTTAATATTTGCTAAAACCGCTAATTTTACGATCACAAGTAGTTCAACACTTGCGCAAAGAACTTGGCGTACTCATGCCTAATCCTATAATCGTCGTTGTAGAAGATGACGTAGTCATCCCACCCTTCCGTCATGCCGCAACCGGTGCTCGTGCACTGGTTGCCGTCCTCCGACAGCGCCCACACCCGGCCCGATGGCCCGGCCATCTTCCACATCGCCGCCTGGACCGCGTTCCCAGCGATCCTTCGACACCACTTGCACTCCCGGTTGGTCCTCTTGGCCATCTCGCACCTGTCGGCCGGCTCACCCTCAACCTGGCTAATGTATTGCTTCCAAACATCGCGTGCCTTGCTGGTCGTGTAGACGAGCCAGCCGAGCACGTAGGCTGTGCCCTTGTGGCCGGCGATGGCCCCTCGTTCGAGAAACACGAGGTCATGCTGCATATCTTGGTGCTCGAAGATGAGCATGAGGCCGACAATGAAGTAGGCCTCCAGGTTGTCAGTGCCGCCCAAGTGGTTGCCGACGGTGAGGTAGCGCTCGTTGTCTAGGCACTTCATCGTCTCCTCCTACTCCAGCACAACGCACCTCCCCACAGTACGCTCCTTGAACACCTTGTACATGGCCTTGCAACTCCAATATACATACACAATTCAAGAAGTCAGAATTACTCGGTAAGAGAAAATTAAAAGGCTAAATTAAGGGCGTTGTTGCTAGTCAGATTAGTGACATGTTTCTTTAGTCAAATTAAAAGGCTAACATGCACTACTACAAAAAGGCTAATACTGGACACCTCATCATAGACAGTTGACAAAAACCATCTGTATTACATGCAATCATAGATGGTTTTGGTTTAGAGATCATCTGTGTTACTGGCTGCTCTAAAAACCGTCTATGAAGAGGTAATATCACAGACGGTTCATAATAAAAACCATTTGTGAAGTATCACAGATGGTTCTTAAAAATAACCATATGTGATAATTCTACATATCACAAACAGTTTTAAACAAACAACCGTCTGTCATACCTCACAGATAGTTCTTAAAAAATAACCATCTGTGGTATTACTACATATCACAGATGGTTTTTTTTTATTGAAAACCATCTGTGATAATTAACTCATCACAGACGGTGCACCATTTTGCTCGCTTACTAATCATCCGATGCAGTAGTGTATATCATCAACAGAGTCTTCTTCTCCATCTCTGGCGCTATAGTGAGTCCATCGCCACTCCGTGCCCGGTTTGAGTATCGCCTCACCTCACTGAGCTCGCTCATGTGGTCCATTTCAGCTATTGTCGCCCACGCCAATCTGTCACCGTGGACCTCTTTGTCACCACCACCGCCATCGATGCCAACTCTTCTCCGGTGAGTTCTCGACCCCACCAAGGTCGATTTCCCCACCTATTTGTCCCCCTAAAGTTGTGCATGTGTTTCTATAACGACCCGGCCCAGGGCTAACCCGAGAGGACCTCCAAGACCTCCTGGGACGTCCGTTAGGACCTCCCAGGACACCCTGTAGGGCCTCTCGGTAGGACCGCTCAAAGCTACCGTGCCCCAACCCGAGGCCACCCGTGAGGTCCTTCTGGATCTTCTGGAAGTCCATCAGGACCTCCCAGGAGTTTCGGTAGTACCGCCCGCGTGCCCGGTTGGACTAGGGTCCGGTAGTACCGCTCAAGGGTCCGGTAGGACCGCTCGAGGGGATCTAGGGTCCTGACCCGAGGAGGTCTGGGGCTAAAGTCCTCCTCAAACACCACCCTCTCATCCGGTACTACCACACGGAGGCCCGGTAGTACCGCCTGGCACCTCCTGAAAGGGACCTTTGCAGGACTAACTCCAGGAGATTGTGGGGTTTGTAGAGACCTTCAGTCCACTGTGATCTGAACCAGTCCCAAGGATCAATGGCTTGTTCACACAGCAAGACAAGTGATAACATATACTTCAACGAGATCTTTATTATTACCAACAAAGTTGCTTACAAGGGGAGGCTTACAAGCCAACAGCCAGAACACAGCAGAAGAATAAAACATATGCCACCCGATACACCACAGGCAATCAGCTGGAGGGCGCAATCCTAGTCGGTCTAGGACCTCTTGGTCCACAGCAAGGTCTTCACAAGACTTCCATCCTGCTCAAAAGATTATTTGAAGCAAGAGTGAGCACAACAACCATGCTCGCAAGTTACACCCGTGGAATAACAAAATGACATGCATAATGGATATCAAAGGGAAGGTATAATATGGTTGATTTGCGTAAAGCCAAGTTTATTTCAAATACATATACTAAGTTCCAAAGCATATTACAATAGTTAAAATTCATTTTCTAAATCATAGTTTTCAGTTGGATAACATTCATCACAAAGTGTGAAGGATACCCTCCTGTCACAAGGCTTCCCGCCCAATTCCCATTTGGATAGCAATCCAAAACCATTTTTCATGAGTCTTTTGAAACCCAAAACCAAGATCTAACTTTGAGTGGCATTACCAGCACGTCCATGACCGCGGACACGGCTATTCGAATAGTTTTACACTCTGCAGAGGTTGTACACTTTACCCACATGACACGTTTTCTCTACTTTGTTTGGCAACCGTCGATACCACCACTCACTTCGGAAGGTGAGAGGTCTAGAGCACGTGACAAGGCCTTTACAATGCATTATTCCACCACAGTCCACCCTCGCTAAGGTTTCACCCCCTTTGGATTTCCTCCGCCGGGTTCAGGTCCCCTCTTGCGCCAGGTGGGAACAATAAACCATGAAAGGATTTGTCAAAAGAAATGGCCATGAAAGACCGCCCACGTACCAACAGGATCAACCGCGATGGAGCTTTGCAAATTAGTTGGCCAGGTCCCGCCCAGACAGGACATGTGGTTGCACGGTGAGGCATAGCCCATTATAGGCATAGCAAGAGGCGGCTCAAAGACCGGTCCTTAACTGACTTGGGCGACAACCTCAACCCTGGGGCATTAGATCACACGACCCCTGTGCATAAACCTGCACCATCCAAACAACCAGCTTCGCCCAAGTCCAAATCATTTTCCATTTTCCATGCTTTCCCAGCAACATTTTTCAGAGCTCCATGACAACCCAATGCCATGGCCAAAACATTTTAAACAGAAGTTGGTCTTTGAGGATAAAACTTCCCATAATCAAATCTTTTTGATCTAAGCATGATTAAGCATCTATTTTTCAAATGGTCCCAGTCCATACTATTGCATCAACCGGGTTTTACCTAAGGTGACAACATGTTTGTTTCAAAGGTAATAGTGGCCATACAAAGGATTTCGGTATAACTACAATCTTAAAGACAGGTATTCAAATACTTAGTAAAGTAAGCATGCATAAGCATTTGAAATGAAAGATAATACGTTGAAATAATGGGTGCAATATGGTCAAGGATGTAACTTGCCTCCTTCTTGAAAGGCTTCACGGGTTCACTTTCTCACCAGGCTCAGACTCACCAAGGACGACGAGGTCTGCAAGATAAAATAAGGCCAAATCAAAGAGAGCTCAAACAAAACCCAAGGGGACTCCAAAAGAACACCAAACCAGAACCGCAGAGAGGCTCGAAGAGCTGGGAGGAGGTCTAAGGCGCTAGCCGAAGAAGGTTCGACTGCTTGGAGGAGATCCAGAGAGTAGGGAGGAGGTCCAAGAACAAGTCGGGTGAGCAAAAGAGCTGAGAATGAGGAAAAGGGTACAGATGCAAGGCTGCCCAAGCTTATATTGCTAGAGCTGCTGGGAGGTCCAAGGGCACACGAGATCAAGAGCAGGTGAGGGAAGAGATGGGAGTAGGTAAAAGATGAGACAAAGGATGGCTCAGTGTTGTAAAAAGGTAGTAGAATTTAATGTGACACAACAGGCATTAAATGTGGGGAGACTCTCATGCGCAAAGGACATGGTCAAGGATAAAGAAAAGAGGGTGTTGATGACAAATGGAGCCAGTTAAACCCGAAGAGGAGGTCCTGCAGAGGCCTTGAGGAGGTCCCGCAGAGGTCAAAAGGGGAGGACCTGACCCACTGGGGAGGTCCAGCGCACAGGACTAGAGGTCCTGGCCACCAAGTGGCCTCAACCCGCAAGGGAGGTCCTTGCAAATGGACAAGGAGGAGGTTCTGTGATCAAGGAGATCCACAAGACATGGCAAGAAGGAGGTCCTGTGGACAGGAGGTCCAAAAGACCCGCTCACGGGAGGCCCGAAGGTCAAGATTAAAAGTAAGGGGAGGTCCTGATGGTTGGATCTCCGAAAGGGAGGTCCAACGGCCAAGATCAAGTGCAAAGGGGAGGCCCTGACAGTTGGATCTCCGAAAGGGAGGTCCAACGGCCAAGATCAAGTGCAAAGGGAGGTCTGGACGGTTAAGATCTCCAAAGGGGAGGTCCTAACAGTCAGATCTAACAAAGGAGAGGTCTGGATGGTTAAGATCTCCAAAGGGAGGTCCTAACGGTCGATCTAACAAAGGGAAGGTCTGGACGGTTAAGATCTCCAAAGGGGAGGTCCTAACGATCAGATCTAACAAAGGGGAGGTCTGGACGGTTAAGATCTCCAAAGGGGAGGTCCTAATGGTCAGATCTAACAAAGGGAAGGTCTGGACGGTTAAGATCTCCAAAGGGGAGGTCCTAACGGTTAGATCTAACAAAGGGGAGGTCTGGACGGTTAAGATCTCCAAAGGGGAGGTCCTAACAGTTAGATCTAACAAAGGGGAGGTATGGACCCTTAGATCTAACCAAGGAGAGACCCAAATCATTAGATCTAACAAGGGTGAAGTCTGGACCATGTGGGATGCTTGAACGGACGCGAGGGAGGTCCGAATGAACATGGAGACATCCTAAAGGACACACGGAGGTCCAGTAGGCGAGGAGGAGGTCCTAAAGGACATGGGGAGGTCCTGAAGGATGCGAGAAGGTCCGATTGCGTTTTAAGGAGGTTCAAGGATTGAAGTGAAATTGCTGGTAGCGGTCGTACCGGGCTTACGAAGCGGTACGACCGGAGGTGGTCCTGACGGCCAAGATCCCAAAAGGAGGTCTTAACGGTCAAGACCTGATCAAGGAGGTCTTGACGGCTAGGATCTCCAAGGGGAGGTCTTTAGCGTCAAGATCCAATCAAGGGAGGTGAGTGTGAGCGAAGTTAAGAGGCGGAGGAACAGAGCGGTTAGATTTCAATCGAACGCCTAGAACGGTTAGCCGTTCGGACCAAGCTTAACAAGCTAACTTGGCTAAGTCAGTCCGATATGGATCGACGATCCACACTCTAGGGAACGTTCGGACCGGGCGAACGTTACACCTAGATCGGGCCATCCAAAATGGATCGAATGGTCCACAAGTAATACTGTGCAAAGCACTAGATTGGACCACACAAAGGGGAAAGGAGGTCCAAGCCCAGAGAAAGATCCAACGAAGGGGATTCACAAGGGAGGTCTTGACGGTCAAGATCTACAAAGGGGAGATCCCGACAGCTGAGATTTCGATAGAGGTTCAAGGAGGTTCAACCACGGTTTTGAGGGTCTCCACGGAACGGTAATACCATGGCTTGGAAGCGGTACTACCGCGATTCGGTAGCACCGTAAGCAACACTGTGGTATGAAAATTCCAGAACATATGAAAAAGGAGAGCTAGACTTCTCGTGGAGCGGTATGGCCGTGGGTTGAAGGGCGGTAGTACTACAGGGTGGTAACACCGAATTGGTGCGGTATGGATTTTCCAGAGGGAAAACATTCTCAAAGATCAAAGCAAGGAGACACTCAAATGGACACAAGGAGGTCCAGATGAACTAGAGGAAAGTTCAATGGAGTTCGAAGAGGTTCAAATGAGCAAGGAGGGAAAGAGGGTTGAACCAAAAAGAGATTCAAGCCAACAAAGAGACCCAAAGAGATCCAAACCAAAGAGAAGGTCTGGACACACAAAGGATCTAAACACAAGGGAAGTCTGGACCTAAGGAGTGTCCAAATAAGAGGGAAGGATTAAACCACCAGGATAATCTAGTCCTTAGAGGAGGTCTAGTGGCAAGGACAAACTAGGCCTCAGGGGAGGTCTAGCTACAAGGAAAGTCTAAACCTCAGGGGAGGTTTAAACTGCAATTGAGATTAAGGAGGGTCCTGACCCAAAGGATGGGCTGGACCAAAAGGGTGATCTTAACGAAAGGGGAGGTTTCTACAAAGAGGGATCTCCAAAGAAAATGGGAGACCCAAATAGACAAGGAAAGCAAAGCAACATCAGAGGTCAAACAAGAGGAAAGGTTTGAGCATAAAAGAATGTCCAAATAGGATGGAGAAAAGGAGATCCTATCATGAAAAGAAAAGACAGCTCTAGAGAGCTAGAGCAACACCAAAAGAACCAAGCTTTGGATTAGTTGAAGTTTAGTTTAGTCATTTTAAACACTTCAAATTCTGAAATTCTCAGGTTAAGCTTTGAATTCTCATCAAAACCAAATGGTTCTTTTTAAAAAAAAAATTCAAAAAGGCTCTGAAAATCATGGTGCTACAGTTTCGTTTCAGTTTATTTCCACCAAGAAGACCTGTCGTCGAGAAGCTGGCCGCCATCACCTCTGTTCACCGATGACCAGCCGCCTTGGACCTTCCCTGACTTCATTGACACCTTCCTCGTGATCGAGGTGAGCTACTGGAGCCTAAACATCCTTTAATTTGAGTAGTTTCGGGTGTTTATGCCGAAATCACTTGTGAAGCCCCTAAGCCCAATTTAAGCTTCAAATCCTACTGCTTTAATCATTTAGTTAATAAACTAATGAGTTTATGACATGTGGGACCGCCATAGATTTTATAAATTAAATCATGAAATAAAAAGATGAGTCACTAACAAGTAGGGCCCACATGTAAGTTAATAAAATACAAAAAAAATGTAAAAATGAGAAAAGCCACCTTTAGTTCAGAGAAAAATACGCTTTCCCTGTTGGAAAGTGTAAGCCTCAGAAAATACATTGTCGAAGTCACCCTTTTATTTATTTATAGGGTTTTCAATACGAACTGTGTGATGGACCGAAGCTGGATGTACACTAAGAACCATGTGAGTGAAGAGTACATTATTGGTGTGTCTGCTTTCACAAGAGCTGTTGAGGAGGATATGTTGAATAAGGGCCTAATATATGTATCGTCCCATGCATTGATCATGAGAATCAAAATGTTTAAGAACCAAGCGCAGATCGAATCACACTTGATTCGAAGGGGTTCAAAAAGGGGTATACACGTTGGACCAGTCATGGTAAAGAGTAGATTATACAAGAAGGTAGTAATAACGACATCGTCGATAAACTCAACGATATGCCGCCGGATGATGTCGATTGTGGTTCCGATTTAGATAGGCTACACGATGACAATCTGGATCAGATGCTTCGCGATGCAGAAGTGAACTATAGTGAGAGAGAGTTTGGTAAATTCGAGGGCTTGATGGAGGACACGGAGAAGCCTTTTTCCTGGGCTGCAAGGCGGAATACACAAGGTTGTTATCCATGCTTGAACTGCTGAAATTGAAGGCAAGCAACGGTTGGTCTGACAAGAGTCTCTTAGCGAACATGTTTCCGGATGGAAACGAGTTGCCCAAAACCACCTACAGAGCCAAGAATGTTCTTTGTCCATTGGGAATGGAAGTAGAAAAAATACATGCATGTTTGAACGACTATATCCTCTACCATAAAGAGTACGCAAACATGCATGTATGTCGGGTGTGCAGCGCATCCCAATACAAGCGTAAGAATCAATCAGATGATGGTGAGGGAATCAAGGTGAAGAAAGGACCTCCTGATAAGGTGGCATGATATCTTCCTGTAATTCCTCATTTGAAGCGGTTTTTTAGAAGCCAAAGAAGGCAAACTGCTGCGTTGGGACTCGGTGGAGCGTAAGCAGGATAGAAAGCTAAGACACCCTGCTGATTCCACCCAGTGGAGAAACATCGATAGGAGGTTTGCAAACTTCGGTGCGGAACCGAGGAATATAAGGTTTGGATTGAGTATAGATGGAATGAATCTTTTCGGTAACATAAGCAGCCGACATAGCACTTGGACCGTGACTCTCTGTATCTACAACCTTCATCCTTGGTTGTGTATGAAGCGGAAGTATATTTTGCTGTCGATACTTATCCAAAGGCCGAAGCAACCTGGGAATGATATTGATGTGGAGCTAGCACCATTGATGGAAGATCTAAAAATACTGTGGATCGAAGGGGTACAGGTATGGGATACTTACAAACGAGAGAACTTCACTGTACGCTCTTTGTTGTTCTACACCATAAATGATTATCCCACCCTTGCTAACCTGTCGGGCCAAAGTACAAAAGGGGCCAAAGCATGTACTCACACTACTACAGAAAAGGCCTTCACAGACAGTTCAAAAACGCCATCACAGACGGTTTTGTGGGCCGTCTGAGTCTATGGGTCAGTAATGACATGAGGTCATCACGCATTTTTCAAACCATCTGTGATGCATACTTTCGCGACGGTTATTAACTCGTAACCATCTCGTGATATATGATCATCACGCACGGTTTGTATCCAGAACCGCTCGTGATATATCTATCACGAGCGGTTCTAACACCAACCGCTCTCGGATAATAATCTATCGCGCACGGTTCTAAACACGCAACCGCCTCGGATATTCACTATCACGCACGGTTCGTGTTTAGAACCGCTCGTGATATATAAAAAACCTCCAGCAATGGCTGCTTGTGCCTTTAAAACCGCTTCATATACATATTATATATATCGCTTTGTAGTCCCCACCACTTTTAGTGAAATTGATTGAGGGAGGATGAGACATTGCCATGGTTGCAATCGATACATGAAGCGCATTCATGTATCGCGAACCAACCATTCCTTGATGTCATGTCCAATTATCTATCGATGACATCCGTAATTGTATGTCCACCATGCTTTCCTTGCACTGCATTTCTTGAACTTGCGTGCTCGATGAGTTGCCCGTGGCACTGCCTCATCCTCCTCACGACCCTCACGAATTCTCGAAAGGGTCGGGGACTACAAACGATATATATATATATATATATATATATATATATATATATATATATATATATATATATATATATGAAGCCGGTTTTAAAGGCACAAGCAGCCACTACTTGGAGGTTTTATAGAGAAGAGATGAGGAATAGAATGGTAGGACGTATTCGTACCTGGGACACAAATCTGAAAAGTTAATTGCAGCCAAGCCCCATTTGAACCACATCGATCCCATGTAAGCTAACCAAGCACAAAGAACCGGCATCAATTACCCTCGGTACCCATCGAGAGCATTAACCAAACCCACCATTTTGCCACATTCATTTTTGTCAATCAACCCACAAAGATGAACTAAGCAAGATGCACGTAATTAATGCACATACACCAATAGCCCTTAGTTTACATCACGAGCAAGGGACTATTAATATGAACTAATTATCAATTCAATTTCAGCATAAGACTATTAACATCATTGAGCGCTCAACACTAGCAAGGTGCCACTAGCCAACAAGCATCTGCATGATCATTGCATTCATTTATATTTATGATTTCTCTACTTCTCTCTACATGTATGTATTACACATTTACACTTCTCTCGCAATGATGCACTTCTCATCATGTATGTATGTATTACACATTTAGCATCCGGCTCTAGCCAATGGCCATCATCATCAAGATCAACCAACAACCAGACAACATCAAGAAGACAAGAAGGGTACTTACGCGTTAGTGGGAGAGCCAGAGAGGTTGGAGGCGTGATGGAGGTCCGAGGTAGCGCAACGAGCCGGCGGCGAGAGGGAGGAGGAGCCGAGCTGCGCAGAGGAGGAGGAGCCAGGCCGACGGCCCAGCCGGGGGGATCGAGTTTGATCCGGCGGTGCAGGGAGGAGGGAACTTGATCCGGAGGTGCGGGAGCTGGCGGCGAGGGAGGAGGAGCTTGGTTCTCATGAATACCAATAGCACAAACCAATAGGTGATAGATCTATTTTACCTCGACATCGCCGGTGGAGAGGTAGCTGGGGTCGCATACGCCGGGGGGGAGAGGAAGAGGGGAAGGCACGCAGCGTCACCGTAGTTGTGGCACAACGGTGACACTACAAAAGACACTCTTATCGTACGAGTGTCTTGTGCAGTGAACCGTGGTGTCACAACCGTCGGTGACGGGAAGAATGCATGGCGGCATTGGCGACAGGATCACTCGGGTGGGGAGGGGAACAGACGAGAGTAAGGGCACCGCTGGGGAGTGATGAGTTAAAGCGCAAACCCTAGCGGGCTCCTACTAATAAATAGACTTATCATAGTCGGTTCTATTATGGAACCGTCAGTGATACTTATCAAAGACGGTTCCACAATGGAACCGTCCATGATATGGTATCATATCACAGACGATTCATCATAAAAACCATCTGTGAAGTATCACAAATGGTTGTTTGTTGAAACCGCTCGTGATACTTAGTAATATCACGCATGCTTCTTGTTCGTAACCGCTCGCGATAGTTCATGCATTTGCTTTTAGTGCAGCTAGTAACACGATGGTCTCTAAACCAAAACCGTTTATGATTAGATAACACGCATTTGGTTTTGGTCAACCGTCTGTGATGAGGCGCCCAAGATAGCCTTTTGTAGTAATCACACAGCTTAGATGATACCGAGAGTGTGTGATCAAGCACTTATGCAAAAACTGTGTACATGCGTCACCGTAGGTTCCTCTAGAGGGCTCACCCATACCGCATGATGAAGAAACAATTCGACAGAGAGAAGGAGGACAGTTCAGCTCTAAGGCATTTAAGCGGAAAAGAGGTCTATGATATGGTTAAGGATTTAGATATTGTGCTTGGAAACGGATGTAAACCGAGGACTCGTAAGAAGAACATCTGAAAGAAGAGATCAATATTTTGGGACTTATCTTATTGGGAGCACCTAGAAGTTCGCCACTGCATCAACATTATGCACGTAGAGAAGAATGTATGTGACAGCTTGATTGGTCTCTTACTGAACATTCGTGACAAAATAAAGGATGGTGTCAATGCACGGCTTGACTTGGTTGATATGGGACATCAAACCTGAGTTAGCACCGACAAAGACCGATAAAGGATGTAGGATCGTAATGGCAATCAGAAGGGGGGTTGAATGATTGCAGCAAATTGACCTCCAAATTTAAACTCCTGCTTATGCGCACAGCAACTCTTGAAAATCTTCACAGCAAAGACCTCTTCTAGCGCACAGCAAAAACAACAAATCAAGAGACAAAGTTGAACGAATCTGAACTTTATTTCACAATTCTGATTTGTGTCTACAAAGCGCTCAGCAAGCACCCCTCAAAGCCTCCAACTAGAAGACCTCTAAAACTCTCACGTAACAAGCCTACGTGAAAGCCACGGTAAAACAAAGCACAAAGCTCTGCCAAAAAAAAAACTCCCGTATGTATGCCGTGAGGTTAGTACCTAACCCCCACCTCTTTTTATACCATAGAGTCCTGGACATGTCCTCTATGACATGGACATGGACTCTATCTCTAAGTCTCTCCAGATACGGATACCTTCCATATCTTCAACACGTGAAGTAAGCTTCCAGGACTCCACCTCCTGGAGCTCCTCCACGCACCATGCAACCCTTTGATCTCCACGTGCTCCAGCGCAAGCCCAGTCATCTGATGACATCCACGACCTCCTAGACCTCAAATCTCCCCATCCTAGTTCGGGTCCTCCTCGTCACTGACCATGATTGCCTTCACACTCAACCTGCACATGCAAAGATCAAAGAACACATCTTCGGCACAAGTTCTTCAACTTGACCAACATTAGCTCATGAATTTTAACCAAAACTTCAGCCAATTCTCAAAAATCAAAACAATCCGAACACAATCGATCATACCAGTCATATTATTCCCGGTACTACCAAGACACCGGTCAGCATCAGCCCATACACACCCCAGTATTACCGATTCCTAGAGACAACAGAAACTACTCAAAAACAAGCACTCAGAAACCATACCGCTCTCAAATGGTATTATCGTCATGCGACATCGCCTCGCTCAACACGCGGTATTACCGATCACGGTCGTATCGCACTCAAGCCGTGGTACTACCATTTTTCACTTGAGCTCAAAACTCTCGAAAACATCTCCTCTCGAAATTCCATACCGCAACCTTGCGGTCATATTTTAGGCGGTATTACCGCCGTTTAAACAATGAGATTATTTTGTGCGGTTGTACTGCTCCACACCGCAGATTACCGTATTTCACTTAATGAGCTTGTCGAAACCCTCGCTCGAATAACCTATCGCGTACTACCATTAACCATGGCGCGGTCATACCGCTCAGCAAGAAATCCAATGATCAAAACACAAGTGTTCTGGTTTTTCCATACAGCCAAAAACAAGACGGTATAACTAATGTGCGGTACTACTGCAAATTACCAAATGGTACTACCGCACTCCTGAAATGCGCAAAAGACTCAGAACCAAGCCCTGAGACACATGGACGCTCTAGATGATTTGGGCCAATCGGACCACACTTCATAACCGTCGGATTTAGGAGCACTATAGAAGGTCCGAACATTCCCTTTGATTTCATCCGTCAGATTTCAATCCAAAGGCTCACAATCCTTGAAGAGTTCGCACGGTCTGAACGTTCCTCTCAATATGAGCCGTTAGATCAGGATCTAATGGTTCGA